>CM050164.1:391779296-392979296 GCA_027410445.1 Discoglossus pictus
ATTATAAACTGTAGCAGAAAATTGCTAGTACAATGTATAGGCATTTTTAATACTGTTGGGGGGAATCCCTTTAAAATAGGATCAACTGGATCCCAGAAGGGGTGACACTTAGATATTACATTGTTATTGTAAGTGGTGGGCAACAAATGGACCTTGAAAATGTGATGGTGGACTAGAAACAAATGATCGCTGCTTCCATCCTTTTTGGGACAACAGGAACGTGACACACAATCTACATCTTCTCCGCAATATTAGCGTCATCCTCTGTTTCTCTCTTCCCTCTCACTTTCTCTCCTTCTGTTCCACTGTTACTATTTGTTTTTCCTCCTTATACAACAAAAGGCCTAAATATAACATATTGTGCAACCCCTTTCATAACTTGTGGGTGGCAAATATGTCCCTTTTTAGGTGTAACAGGGTGCCAGTTTCTGGTTTGAACCGGGGTTATTTTATGTGATCCTCTCGGGCAAAATCCAGGCCATGTTTTCAGATTGCCAAACCTTGGATTAAATCCTTTCCATTTATGGACACAAAGCCATGGTTCTGAAACTTTGCTTCCAACTCATAACTTTTTAGATGGTTCTGCATATGGCTATATAAGCTCCCTAGCTGTTAAGTAAGGTTTGGCTGGCTCCTAAATTTGGTATAAATGTTACACCCTCATTTAGCCCAAGGCTGATAAATCCTAGGAGCCAGGGAGCTCCTAAAAGTGTACTGCTGGCTCCTGAACATTTAGTTTAATCTACAGATATCTCTATATTTAATCCATATGTGTGTTTGTGTTGTTAGTCGTGTCCGACTCTCCATGACTTCATGGACCGTAACACACCATGCTGATCCACTTGGTAGTAATGGCAGAGATACTGAGTAGGTTGCAAATTCCTTCTCCAGTGGGCCACAGCATACAGCTCCTGGTATTCCTAGGGGTTCTCCCTTCCAAGTACTGACCAGACCCAACACTGCCTGGGTCAGATCTTTCCTAAATTCTGCCAGCCAGCAGTGACTGGCATCGATCACTAGGTGGCGCTGCCGAGATTTTCTTCCATTTTTTGTGAGTGTTAGATTTAACGGTCAGGGGTTAGGGTAGTGGCAGATTATACGCTTTACATAGTAAAGTAGCGTCACACTGTGCACACCACTACTTTACTATGTAAAGCTAATTTTGTGCCACTACCCCTAACATCTAAATCTAACCCTAATCCTAGGAAATTAAACACAATCTGATGCACCACTTAGTGGCTGCAGGCCGTCACTACTGGCAGGCAAAAAACAGGAAAGGTGCTTTGGGTCTGCTCTCTACAACTCCCGATGATTAAGACTCTTCTGTATGTGCTGTGTCCTGATAACCAATTCATGACCATCTAATTGGCTAGGACACTACAATGCATGCCGTACATAGTCTGTGTCTACGTATGCAGAACCTTTTGTTTGATTTTAGGCTCCTTCATAAAATAAGGCACATAAAAGTGAATAGATACACAGGTGTATTAACTATTAAAATCCACAAAACTTCCATATTACTTTTTTATCCTAAAATATTCCAATAACGAGAACATTTCTGCCTGTGTCTCTGTTTGAACAGGTGATGAAATCTGCTAAGGAAATGTCATGTAATGTAATATTGTCATCTGCAGCCAGAGATCCTTAAGACACTGACACAAGAGACGTCTCCTTGTTATCACTTCTAGTTCCTCTTCTCTCACATGGTCTGAGCGCCTGTCTTTAGTTGATTCCTTGTAGACACACGTCTTGCTTCCCTCAGCTTCTTCTGGTTTTTATGCTGTGTCACAGCCTTGGACTGATTAGCTCCGTGCCCTCCTGATTCTGCACGCGCTGCATCTTTGCACCATGACACTGCAAAACTGCCATCTCTGCCAAGTCATCAGATTGCATGGGTAATACTTGTGCCTATTTCACAGACACATACAGAGCTTTACGAAGGCAAGTTCTTAAATAGAGCATAGTAAAAAAAAAAATGTGACTTCAATGGTCTTTTTTAATAAATATTATCTGTCTTTTTGTACATGGGTTAAACATTTTTAAATACATGGCAAAAGTGGAAAGCCTGGTCTTTTTGTATAACATTTTAAGTACATGGTGATTTTTCCAAGGCACCTTACAAAATGGAAAACTCGTAAACTTGCAACCTAAAGGGATTAATGAAAAAAAAGGTGAATTCATATGAAAAAAAAAACAAACAAGGCTGGCAAGTAATTGAAAAGAGAATAGATGATTCTCCTTTCTTATGTATAGCACTTCCTCTCCGCAACAGATCTATCCCCCTCTCTTCTAACACACTTTTCCAACTGCCTCTCTAGTATATCCTCTTGGATGTCCACCATCTAAAACTCAACATGTCTAAGACTAAACTCCTAATCTTCCCTCTCCCACAATGTCAATTCCTTGTGTCTCTCACTGTCAACAACGCCATCATCACCCCCTCCTCCCAAGCCAGTTGTCTTGGGGTTCTACTGGACCCCACCCTCTCTTTCATCCAACACACACAGTCACTAAGAAGATCTTGCCTTCTCCATCTAAAAAACATATCCAAAATACGCCATTACCTCACACAAGACACAGCTAAGATCCTAATACACTCTCTCATCATTTCTCGTCTCGACTATTGCAACTCGCTCCTTATTGGCCTGCCCACCACCCGTCTATCTCCACTTCAATCCATAATGAATGCCTTCGCCAGACTCTTCAGTGTTTGTAGCACCTCTCTGTCAATCATTCCATCGGCTTCTCGTAGCCTCCAGAATGAAATCTTGTCCCTAACTTACAAAGCCCTCAACAACAGCGCACCCCCTTACATCTCTGCTCTCATCTCCAAGTACTCCCCCACACGCCTTCTTCTTTCTACCACTCTTGTCACCTCCTCTCGCTCCTGCCTCCAGGACTTTTCTCGTGCTGCCCCTATTCTCTGGAACTCCTTGACTCGCTTCACCAGACTATTCCCCTGCTTCAAATCCTTCAAAACTTCAAGAAAAACACACTTCTTCTTTAAAGCAGCCTATAACCTTCCATCCTAACATGCACAACACTACTCTCTCCCTACTGTACCACATCCAAACATCAACCTGTTAGATTGTAAATCTGCGAGTTTTCAATCTTGCACGGCGCTTTGGGGAAAGCACAATGGACACCGGATTCCAAGCTCAAAGACAGGGCCCTCCATTCTTTGCAATGTGTTCATTTAGAATTTGTCTTTGCCTGGAACTTAACTTATGTATAGCGGTACGGAATATGTTGGCGCATTACAAATAAACAATAATAATAATTAATTTGTGATTAAGACTGTGGGTGTATCAGCAGTGAAAAATGAAGGTGATAGTGCGGAAACTGCACTATAAGCTAACACGTCATAGGTTATATGAGCCACTGCTGAGTTGACTGCTCATTCCTGATGGTAGATGGAACTGGCAAAATAGCAGTTGGTGAGTGTCCTGCTCAGGTGGATGGTATGAGGCAGAATAAATAACCGGCACACAAGATATTTCCTATTATCTGCCCTCCACTACCTTAACCATGTGGGTTCCTTGGTGGTCCAGTGGTTAGGATTCGGTACTTTCACCACTATGACGGAGGTTCAATTCCAGTCAGGGGACAAAGAGGCCAATGCCACTGAAACCATGCAGGGCTGGCTCTGGTCAGTACTTGGAAGGCATACCACTTAGGAATGCCAGGATCTGTATGCTGTGACCCACTGGAGACGAATCTGGCAACCCACTCCAGTATCTCTGTCATGAAAACCAAGTGGATCAGCATGACCATGGACATAAATATGTGCCTGGTGTGTTACAGTCCATGAAGTCATGGAAAGTCGGAAACGACTGAATGATGCAAAAAGAAACCCTAACCGGCAGGCAGATAAATGGAGGGCAGATAAAAGGAAAGGTCTGAGCTGACTCTAAAAGGACATCGTAGTCCTATCATTTCATTGATTAAGTGACAAAATATGTTTAGAACTAGGTAAAAATGAAATAAAAACAACCTTCAACTTACTGTTATATGTAGTTTTGTTGTTTTTATAGACTTTCTCATCTATTATGTCTCAACTTCAAAGGTTCCTTCCTGTTTGAAGGACAGATGAGCAAAGTCAACTGTGTAATGTGCAGATGAGTTAGTCTCAGCCTCCAAGGTTCCCACCTACTTGACAAGAAACATATTTTTAGAGATAGGGGCCAGATAAGAGGACAAAAGTGGAGTTGGCCAGGACTGCATACAATCGGTAATACATTTAAAGGTTATTTTTTTTAAAAAAATTCAACCTTACTAAAATGTGTTTTTTGCATATTATTAGTGCTAGTTCTTTAACATAATGTTACATTAATATAGGGCCACAATGTCCCATTAAACGTTACAAAACCTGAAAATGCAGCTTTGCAGCACTCTAAGAACTTCCCCTGACATTCTGACTTCGTAATATCATTTGCAGCCAACCAATTAATATTTTCATAGAGCTGGTGCAGTGTCCTGTCACATCTTAAGCTTTTCCATAGTTGCAATTGGATTTGGTAGATGGAATATATGTTAAATTACTGAACCTTTGCTGTTCTTGTTTTTAATACAAAAATAAATAAATCCACCTTCTTTTTTTTTTTTCTTTTTTTTAAAGGCTTAAACCTTGCACCTTTTTTAAAGAACCACTGTACAGTGAAAATGTATACGTTTGAGAACTTTGAGTCCGGCTAAGACTAGAGTCTACTTAGGCAGGGTAGAAGTTCTAAAGCCAGTCTTTATTAGAGAAAAAAAGATGCCTCTGCTGGAACCTGGAGGCATCCATGGTACTCTGTAGAAGTTGTGTGTTTCTGAAGCACAATACTTGCTTTTATTTATGCAAGCGGGTGGCTTCTCAGTCTCTGAAGGGGAAGTAAATTATCTAACAAATCCTCCAGACCTCTCAGTCTTCTTTACTCCCCCAGTGCACCCCGTATTGAAACATAAAAACACCCTCCACATGCTTCAGTTCTTCCGAATGACCAGACAACATCGTCTTCATGAGCAGAGTCTTCAAAAATTCTGATTTTGTATTTAAATTTAAAAAAAAAACGACTAGTGTGCATTTAAAGTCCCTTAAGCAACTTATAATTTTTTTTATAATTATTTTTAGTATGCATATTTCTTTATATTCTGTACTAAAATGTTGTGCCTGTATTTGCTAAACAGTGTGTTTTGCACAAAAGCTTCACACAGATTGGCCTTTTAAAGGGCCAATCTAGAATGTGTCAAACCACAAGGAAGACATTGGCTGTAAAAAAAAAAAATATCCAAGATTGTATTAGGTCAGTGAGAGGAAAGGGTGGGGGGTGGGGTACCAAGCCGAGTACACCATCTACAGCCCACTGGGAGGTAAACACATGCATCCTCCCAGTGGACAAAGCCAGGTGGTACTCTGTCCGGATACGGGAGAGCACCAGGGCCGGGACATGGCCTTGCAAGACCATGGAACCTCCTCAGCCATACACTGCTTCCTGAACTTATATATAGCCAGCTTGGCTAATGTGAGGATCAGGTTGACGAGGAGGTCCCTGGACCTGTTGCCGCCAGGGACTGCGCTCTTAAACAAAAGTAAATACTGGGAGAACGACCTCTGAAATTGTGTGACAGTTTGCAGCTCCGTGTGTGACAAGTGAGTAGGGGTTTGGGTACATGTGAGCAGATATTGAGGCATGATGAGGTTCCATGACTTACGATTGACATGTAAATGGAGGTATCCCTCGTTATTTGTGCAATCAAAATACGAGTTATCACTTATACGTGAAAGGGAATTTAATACCTATTTGTTCATTATATAAGAAAATGTTAGTTGTTACGAGCAGATTTTAACATAGGAACGAATTGGAGTCTTTTGTTTTCATTATACATTAATTGGCCTTAAAAGCAATTTAATTGAACTTATTATGCCCATAACGAGGGATACCTGTACCGACCATAAAAGGGATTCCTGTACTGACCATAAAAGTATATACTCCTTCTTTCTTGTGAAGCAAATACAGACAGGCAGGTCGGTTGGGAAATATTGAAGAACAAGAAGAAGCTAATCTGAAGTTTTTGATAAGAACATCAAACATTAAGGAGGCAGAGTGGACAAAGCGGTACATATATTTATAATAGCGAATGGCCCGTCAAAAAAGTGTAAGCCAAGCAATGCTGTTTGCCACACAATGTGAGGCTTTTGCTTCGCTGAACACCTTTGGTGCTCATCGCAAGCCCCGCAATGAGCTCCTTTGGTGCTCATTGCAAACCTTTCCTCCCACCTACTGTACAGGCCGCTCATTGCAGGGTTCGTTAACTTGCAAGTTTTGTGCTTGGGAATGCCATGTGTCTCTTTCCAGCATCTCCCCCCTGTCCCTTTCCTGTGTGTTTCTCCTGTATGTGTCTGCTGAATGTTTGTTTGACGCGCGCTGACTGACGATGGTTTATTTTTCAAAGTCCTGCGTGCCTGGCGTTGTACTGTCTTTAGTGTTGTGTATTTTCTAAGTCTCGTGTGCCTGGCTTTGCTCAGCCTTGTTTTCATCCAGTTTCCAAATTTTTTGCATTTTTCGTCCGCCATTTTTTTTCTTGCTTAGCCGATTTTCAAGCTACGAAACACTGTATATTCGGCTTTAAATTTGCCTACAACCTCACTCCCAGGTGTCTTGGCTCTCCCCCTGTGCTGTGTGTGAGTGTTTTTTAATTTATTTTGTATTATCTTTCGTCTTTTTTGAAATTTTTTTATTTTTTTTTGTGGTTCAACCGTTAACTTCATATTTTTCCAAGCACAGATTCCCCCCCCCCCCCCCCCCCCATGTCCAGTGTGCCTCAACTGCTTGCCTCGCTTCACAAGGCTTGCAGGAGTGCCTTCGGCGCTTATTTAAGGCTAAGTTCTGCATACTTCAATGCCTCAAATGCTTAGCGGGCAATGAGCTCCTTTGTCGCTCATTGCCTAAGTCCTCCGAGCTCGGAAGGCTTCAATGCCTCAACGGCTCCCCTCACTGTGCGAGGCTCAAAAGCGTGACGACAAATTGCAGTTTGACAATTTTATAATATTACTAGAGAATTGCCCGTCAAAAAATTACGGCAATGAAATTGTAAGTGAGCTAATGCTGTTTGGTGTATAATAATGAAATAAATAATACATTAATAAATTAATATACTTTACCTATTTTGAAGTAATATATGCAGGAAGCATTCTGTTGAAGAGCTGACAATCTGTTTTGATGTTGCTGCAGCATTAGTGGTGTGGAGCTGCTGTGTAAGTGTGATGAATGTGTGCAGTGTAATACTGTGCGTGCGCGAGACCAAACCGTTAGCGTAGCTGTGTACTTCCGCATTAAAATGGCGGCAAATGTGTGGTATGCGTCTGTAGCGGAATATCCGTAGGTGTTTTGCGAGTTTCTTGTGGTGTTTTGCGTGTTTAGAGTGCTGTAGCCTCGTTTTCATTTTATTCTGCGGCCATTTTTTCTCTCGCTTAGAGAATTTTTTTGTGTCTAAACTCTTTTATTTGTAGTTAAATGAAGGTGTAAGTTCATTTTTTGAGGTCCTAAATGCTCCCTCTTGCTGTAGGAAAGCTTTTTATGTATGTGTTGTGTGTATTTATTGTGTTTTGCATTTTTTCATGTCCGCGGGTTGAGGCCGATTTTTGCGAGTCCGTAATGGGTGTTAACGTGTCTCGTATGTTGTTTGCGAGGGTCGCAGTTGCTGGCAAGGAGCGCCTGCGGCTGGCTGTTTGTGGCTGTTGGTTTTTGCCACCAAGGAGTGCGTGGTTGTCAAGAAGCTACAAGTAGCTCCTGAGCTATTAGATGCCATAAATATTCAGAGTTTTACATGTAGTATAACCCTCATAAAAATGTTCTGGTTCCCAAAGATGGTCCCTATTAGGTAGCCAGCTAGTCCCACATTAAAAAGGTTGAGAGCCACTGCCCTACCGGATAGTGATTACAAACCTGTTGTTGTCGTCTGTGTGAAAGAGACCTTTGAAACCCTTTTACTAACCCGAGCTGTTTACTAAGTGACTAATCTCGTCTGTATGTTCTAATAGAAAACAACAGCAAAATAAATCTGGTCCATGATCTTTGCCCCGTTGATGTATTGAAGGCGACAATGCACCGCTCCTATTGAGTTCTAAAATGGAAAACTCCCCATACAGTATTTGTTTTGAAGTGTTGAGTGCATTGGTAGATATGCAATAACATACCTTCAGAAGCACAGAGGAAATATTACTAGTTTATTCTTCACAAAATGATATGACTCCAAGCAGCCAGTCAAATGTTTTTTCTTGCAACAATAAACCATATTTTTCTATAACATTATGTTTTCCAGCATTCGTAGACAGCAGAGGTTTGGAAAAATACCCGTCCACCAGGCTTTTTATTTTGTTTTGCTTGTATTGTTCTTTTTCTCTAACCATTCTCTGTTCTATTTTAGGTGTGCTGGCTCTCTGGGCTCTCATCACACACATCATGTATGTCCAGGACTTCTGGAGGACATGGCTGAAAGGGTTAAGATTCTTTCTGTTTATTGGGGCCCTGTTCTTTTTGCTGGCACTTGTGGCATTCATCGCATTTCTTGCTATAGCCATATCCAATAATCAGTGTAAGTATTTATTGAAAAGCATCAGCAACTTGTGTTTGGTTTTGTTTGTACATCTCATCTTATTTTCTCAGATCTATGATAATATAATCCATGCAACACAAGAAGCATTTACTAATTGACTTAAAATCAAGCACATTGTGGATGGATTATTTTGCACCAGGCCCTTCTAATCACTAAAACAACAACTGCATGAAGTTTCTGCCTAGTACAGACAATTGTTTTCTAAAGAGTTGATAAATTTAACTAAATAACATTTTTAGGAGCCAGGAGAGGGAGTATAAATTGAAATATATTTCATAACTAAATGATACATTACAAAATGATTGTCCTCTCAATAAAGTGTCTGAAGAGTCATTAGAAGAGCTGCAGCCATCTTCAATAGTCACAGATACAATGACCCTACCTATAGGACTCCTAACTTCTGGGACATTCATTTATTGGGTTAGCTTCTTCCACAGTTCATTTTCCAAGATAGAGGTGCTGAGAACCTTTTAAAGGGTGTGGTTTGTGAAAAAGGAGAACTGTGTGTTTTTTGTTTTTGTTTTTTTTAGACGTTCAAATTACAGTAACTTTCGAGTTATGAGGCATTTAGGGGAGTTACTTAAATGTAGGGAAGACCTTGTTTTATGGACAAAGAATCTCTTGCAGCATGCTTTTTCATAGTTTTCCGTTCTAGTAGCACTTGGCTCAAGAAGGCATATGTTATTCAAGCATAAATAAAATATGAAAACCATTTTGCGGTTTGACTTCTAGTGCATAGTTGTTCTGTATGACCACAGGAGAGTTAACCAATATTAGGAAATAATATAAATTGCATGTGTTATGAAAGCTTATCCTTTGAATTTTTTTTCCCCTTCTAAAAAGAAGCAACATTTATTTTACAAAATATAACTTACAGTAATTACATGTGCATATAATAATATTTACTTTTTTAACATACCAGTTGGGGGGAAAACTGTGATATGAATGCTCTTCACAGTTGGTAAATTGTGTCACATGTCAGTTCCTGTGGTGTGTTGTAATACTCCAATTATCCTGTTAGCCGAGTAACCATTTTCAGAATGTAATGTACATAATGCTTTAGGGGTGGCACTATGTACACTAGGTTCTACGCTCAAAGACAGGGCTCTCCATTCTTTGTAATGTGTTAATATTGTTTTTGCCTTGTACTTAATCCCTGTGTAGTGCTAAGGAATATGTTGGAACGTTACACATAAAGGATAATAATGTATTTTAAGCAATATTTACGGACATGCACATATACACCAACCATGCAAATACCAGATCCTAGAAGCATGTTTAATGTTAAAGCAGAGTTAATACTATGGCCAGTCCTATGAGTGTTTGCCCACTTAGATATATAAAATAAAATATAGGGCGGGTTAAGAAAGATGTTTAACACAATAATAAATCTGGAGGACAGTTGATATACAGGTGAGATGATTTCTACTCCTATTTAGTTACCTCAAAGACATGAGGTGCATGTTCACACACTCTCTGGTCCTCTGTGTGGTCTTACTGTAGATTTTTCAGGAATACTTCATTAGCTTAATCATAACTGCATTTCCAATGGGATGGGGCATTGTTATAGGGTATCCCAGGGGACTAATCAAACTTCTGTATAAAAGTGTCTTAAATGAACTGGAATGGTTGAGTCTATTAAGTGTATTAAATTCCCAAACTGGCCTTTCTGGTCCAATACTCCGTCCGACTATACCTCCACAGGTAATCTAGCCAAGGTGGTACGTGGTGTTAAGGTTAGAGGAATGCATATACACTGACTCAAATGTATTTAATTACAAATGTATTTATTTAATATTCAAATCTATATACTTATAGGGCATATAGATAGATAGCCCCTAGTTAACCATTGATCTTAAGTGATGAAAATTTGCTGAAATACCAATAAATATTTCACACAGATACAATAAAATTACTAGCCAGACACGTTTCACCGTATTTGACGACTTTCTCAATGGTAAAACCGCTAAAAAGATGTGCCAGTTAGCATACCGCTCGCTATATGTCCCATGCTTGAAGTGCTAAGGATGTTCAGCTGCAACTCAGACACAAATAGATTGAAATGCATAAATGATGTAATCTGCATAAGTTTGTATATTTGTCAACCAAATTAGCACTACTTTCTACAATATATGTAATGTTAACTTTGTCTCTTTTCTCCCTCCTCTCTATGTGGACATGAAGCCATAACTGACCCAAAGAATTACTACTTATCCTGTGTGTGGAGCTTCATGTCCATGAAATGGGCCTTCCTGCTCAGCCTCTATTCGCACCGTTACAGGAAAGAGTTTGCCGACATCAGCATCCTCAGTGACTTCTGACCCACACACTTTTCCTGACGCAGGACTTGGTGAAAACATTAAGGTTTTTTATATATGTATATAAATATATACATCAACTTCCTCTTGACCATTCAGCGACTCTGGGAAGGATTGTGAAGTACAACAGATCACGGAAACTGAAGGCGTGTTGGAAGACTATGAACATTGCTTTCATACCTCTCTTTTCCAACCTTATCTTTGCTTGGTCTATAACCATGTTTCTTTTTTAAGTATATCATTATTATACCTTTTTTAAATTCTTTTGATTGAAGGGTTTGAATTGTTTTATGCCTTTAAAACTGCATTATGTGAGCATTGCTCTTTTTTTCAAGAAAATATAATTGGCACAGTCACTTTATCTCTGGCCTGTCCTGATGTACGTAGATTACAACATTTGGTATGGTATACAAAGGAAGCATCAGAAGAAAATGTAACTTTTAAGGTTTTTTTTCCCAAAAAATATGCGAGTAGTTTATTAAATATGCTTTCCTCAAATATATTTTGAATAATTTAAAGGGATGTGTAATGGCCCCACGTTAATTTATCATCCATTTTTTATAACAATTTAGAAGGTTAATCTTTGCAATTAAAGCACCTGACTATTTATCATTATGGAGCACAAGCATATTTTTCTCAAACCCTTATCCAGCTTCTTCATATTCAGTTTCTTCACATTATAACTAGCAATGTGCAATTCTTGATTGGTTGGGCATGGTGATAGTATGTGTTCTACATGGAGGAGGGATTAAGGCTACCCGTGCAGCAATGCAAATCTAACTTTTCTAAACTTTAGATCACTTTATTACATGAATAATTTAGGGGTATTTAAAATGGGCTCTTTTAAACACGATAGAAAATGTTGATTCCATGTTTTCCTTTAAAGGGATGGTGTTGCTGTATTCCCAGGTGTACTATTGTTAATTTTCAACAAATTTTAATATGGATTATGGTGTAGAAAATTTGGATTATGGTGTAGAAAATTTGCCGCCTCCCTCTCCTCCTGAACTGTTTCTTGATATGAAGTAGCTGTAAGTATATGCATATTCCCCTTTATTTTTGTTTATTATCAACCGTTTTAATATGGCGTTAGCTAAGCAAACAGATAAATAGCTCTCTGAGCATTTGACCAGGTTTCCCCTCACCTCTTTATATGTTAACTGAGACTGAAGTGGAGCACAGGTTCATATTGTTATATTGTTCTTTAACATAATTTTATAAACTTTAAACCATTCAGTTTTACATGCAAAATAACTTTTGTAATGTATAAAGCATATGCGGGAATACCTCGCCCCTTTAAGTACTTCTGTCTCTCAGTGTATGTATGTGAGTGTGTTTGCATGTGTATATATGTGGCTGTGTTTCTATGTGAAATGTATATAATACACACAAATGTAGAGAGTGTTATATTTTTTAAGTATAACCCTTACTTCTACAAGAAAATCTTTTATCCGGTTCTGAAATGGGGCCTCCAAAAAAAACAGTGGATGCTGGGTACAATCAAATAACATTTTATACCCCATCGTCATAAGAGTGTATGACATATCTAATTTAGTATTAAGTTATGAACCTTAAAGTACCACTGTACTTCAGGAAAACAACACTTGTTTGTGAAATATGTAGCATCTGTGTATTGACATAAAAACTTGTTGAATTTGTGAAGACTCTGTTTATGATTAACAGAATCCATTTTGTGTTTGTTACACCACTTCCTGAGATCTGGAACCTGAGGTGTGTGTTTTTTGTTTATTTTAATCTATCCGTGGTAGAAGAGTGAGAAGCTTTGATAGATAATTGCATCTGACTGAAATTGACATCACCCCCCCACCCCCCTCACGGGCCCAGAAGTAGACTGCTTGCATCAGGCAATGCGAAGATTGGTTTCCAGAAACATAAACATCGCTCTCTTTCACACTTCCACCAACAAATCATGTATGCCTCCAGGATCCAGCAGATGCATCAACATTTAACTTTTCCTAATTAAAAACTAGACAAGGTTGTCCAAATGAAGGTTTGGATCTTGCTATAGGCATTTGGTATATTTCTGTGTGACAAGCTGAGCACTATGGTCATCTGGCCACGGATCCCTTTGATAATAAGGGGAGGCATATATATGTTTGTAGATTTGGTCATGATGAATACCAAAACAAGTAGATCTCACAATTATATTGTTTCTCTCTCTGTATTTGGATCCGTCTGTCTGAAGAAAATCTCTAATAATCTTAGTTTAGAAACAATCAGGAACCACTTGAATTCAGGGAGAAATATTGACAGAGAAAGCAAACAAAGAAAATATTGGTTAAGTAATATCTAATGAACTTTACTTTTCTTTCTTTTTCTTCTGGCTTTTCTGTTAAAAATAATAAAAAATGTCCTTTAAATGTTTACATGTGCAATATAACCTTATGGACAAGCCCAAGATCAATAAATAATTACAAAAGAAATCCCACAGTGACACTTAATTATATACCCTCATTCAGATGCAACAAAGAAAACCTGCTTTTAATGTCCCTTTTTAACCTTTTTTTTTCATTTACCAAAAAAGCACCTACCGTATATATTTATATTGTCATTAAAGTGCATTTTGCAATTTTATCTTTTTTTTTTAATCTCTGCTCATTTTCAGTTATAATATGTTTGTTTAAAGCAATATTTTTTTAATTTCTATTCGATAATACTAAAACCTTTGCACAGACTGGTAAGGGCCATGAATGGTTGTAATGGTAATGTTCTCTGTACAAATTTGCATTGCACAAAATTAGAGTATTTTCAGTAAGTGCCAATAATTATTTATACGTGTCCACACTATTTGCATTTTTTTTTTTTTAGCTGTAACTACAATTTCCAAATATATTTCTTTTAATTTATGATGGACAAAAGAGCGATAGAAGTCCTCCATCGTACAGTAAATAAAGCATTTGTGTTGACATTTGAACGTCCAAAGCAAGTTAAATAACTTGTATCCTGCTTAAGATTCCGATAAATACAGTTATTGCACTGTATTCTGGGAACCTAGACCCACAAACTTGGCTTGTGCATAATCCATCTTGGGCTTTGCTTAAAGCTGTAGAATACAGCAGGCATATGCTTAAAAGCAGCCATGTTTGGAATGGTATTTTGGATTAAAGAGCGACGCGTTTGTGGGCACATTTACATGTAACTACCCAGATTCCCAGAATGCGGTGTAAGTTTTTTTTTTTAGCTTGTTTTGGACGTTCAAATGTGAACACAAATATACTATTTACAAATATATTTCCAAAAAACGATCTTGGGTGATTTAACACCAGGCATTTGGATTATATGACGTTTACCATTATTTGTGATGTTGTCTTTCCCAGGCCTGGGGCTGTATGTAAGAAGAGATTGTGCCAAAAAAACTTTCATGGTGAATCTTTATTATCCCTGATCAAATCAGAAGAGAACATAAGAGTGTAGGTCTATTGAAGTAGGTCAAAAAGACGTGTTATGCCATTGGGACACGCTGTACATACATGTCCTGCTACTCTCTAAAGTGGCTGGCATGACCATACTAAGTTCTTCTGTGCTTCATCTTTGGTTTTGCCCATTAATACAAATGTTTGACAATAGACAGATTTGTTAATTCATTAAAAAAACATGAATGACGATGTCCTATATGGCTTCATCTGAAGTGTAATCTGCTTTGGTTTGAGTGGTAATCTTAAACTTGGGTTTTTAGCCTTTGTAGGAATTGAATCCTGGGTATCTAAAGTGATACATTTAGTTGAATTCGACTGAAAGAACAGTAAAAAAAGAAAAGAAAATACCCTTATAGATAAGCCCATGAGAAAATAATAAGTTCAAATATAACCTTTATTTGTGTTTATAAAATAAAAAATTTTTGGTTAAAATCCAGAACTCGTCGATTTTAATAACAATATTGGAAGGAATCTGATGATACATAAAGACTGGTCATCAGATTCCTTCCAATATAAAGGTTATATTTTAACTTATTTTCTCCTGGGCTTATCTATAAGGGTATTTACTTTTTTTGACTATTCTTTCAGTCAAATTCGACTAAATTTGGTTTGAGTGGGAAGTAACTTTTTAATTTACCACCAAATCTTTATAGATGATATAAAAACTTTGGAAAACCCAATTTGTGTACTTTTTACAGTTCTGAAGAAAGGGTATTGGTAAGGGAGGGGATAGAGCAAATGTAGGTAGTACATGTAAAGACTTCCTTATCTCAATATGCCTGCCGAGGAATCTTGGGGACTTTCTGAAGTTTATTTCTTCCTGACTTGTTTTTTCTCTAGGAATAATATGGAAACCATCAGTGCTTCTGCATAGGTTCAGATTACAGTTATAATACAGATATCTTAAATAAACCTGGCTCCTCTATCCTACGTACACACCCTCTTTTATTAAAGAACATTATATATTTGCTGGTGTGCACGATCTTGATACTATTCTGATATACAAAACCTGGAATAATCACATACCAAGAGAATACCATCTAAATGTCATGTTCACCTTGTTACCACATAAATGCACGTTGTATGTTACTCTTTTTTTTCTTACAATAACAGCATAAATACAATGATGTGCTTTACGATGTCTCAAGAAAGTTGATGGGTCTCAAAAAGTATTTAGTTTTTCCGATTTAATATCCATTGTGACGTGAACCCATACAAAACAAACAGGAACATTTTAGAGCAGATACACATGAATGTTTTTGTATGATATATTTGTATTTCCCATAGGTCTCAACACGCTAGCTGCATCTGCTCATGTGTGACAAGGTGCACCATAGACCAAAGAAAGTACAATGTAGTGATCATTTAAGACTTGCTGATGTCATAGCACGCTATGATTTATGTCTGCAGAGATTAAAGGGACATGTAAGGTTTCTGGATTTCAGTAGGAATATAATATACCTGTGTATCTAGTAGGGTCTGCCATCAGCCTTGTATGTGGACACATCTACTGCTGTACTTGCTGTGCTTTGTCTCATACTAACCAATCAGTGACCATCTCTCTGCAACATGCTTCAATGCACTGCTGAGATGTGTTCCCTGATAGGGCTGGATGTGCAGTGTACTAGCCTATCTGCATACACTGCAGTGGGCAGAACAATACAGGGACTATTTGTTTTACTTTAGGCAGTAAAAACAGAACGTATAAGCACTTCTTAATATAATCAGGTACATAAAAGTAAATATTATATATTATATATCTTCTAAAACCCAGAAACCTTCTATATCCCTATTTTATAATCTTTTTTTTTTTTCAGATAAAGACATCAGACAAAGAATGTTGTCCTATTTTAGATCTAGTCTTAGGTTTTGAATTTATATATTTTTTAACTTTGTTCAATGGATTTTCAAATTATTTGTAGTATGGTTATGATTCAAAGTAACCCAATGTAAAATTGCCCTTGAACCTCTCAATACGTTTTAAAGGGTCTCTAAAAATCCAAATATAATACATTTGAAGCATTGCAATATATTTTTGAATGAAAGATGAATGGTTTATACCAGTGATCCTGACCCACAGGCTGCCCATTGGCACCACTTCTGTGGGCAACTTTCAGAAAATATGGAATAGGTGGGCTGTTTTTTTACCTACTCCTGTCCCATCTTGCAGAGTAGCCGGAAGTCTCAAATCATACGATTTATTCATATTATTTTGATTGTATAACTAGCAAAGCAAACACAGATACATAATTTAACATGCACCGGATAAGACCTCTCCCAAAGTTTTTTTTTTTTTGTTTTTTTTAATTCATGAGTCCGATTACCGCAGATCAGTTTGTTCTGTTTGTGTTGCTGCAATGTTTATTTTTAGAAAAAAGGTCTTGTAATCTATAAATCATGTTCTTAAAATGCAAAATAGAACATTTGAGATCACAGTTTCTATTTTAAAGTTTAACGTACCACTGAGGTCATTTTTTTTCTTCATGGTATTTTGAATAATTAAACTTGATAATGGGTTTTTAGAAAGTTGACATATCTCTCTCTCCTCTCATCTCAAGTAGGTTGCTCCATGTTTTATACTTTTTTTTCAAAAGCGGATGTTATAAATGTAGGACTACATCTATGACCCCATGGACTGTAACGCACCATGCACTTGGTATTCATGGCAGAGATACTGGAGTGGGTTGCCAATTCCTTCCTTCTCCAGTGAGCCACAGCATACAGCTCCTGAGATTCCTAGGTGGTCCCCCATCAAAGTACTGCATGGCTTCAGGGTAGTGTGACCTCTTGGGTCCCTGACTGAAACTGAACCCAGGTTGTAGCGGTAAAAGCACCAAATCCTAACCACTGGAAGTCTAGTTCTTCAAGAGTGTGTTTGTTCTTTTTCATTATAAAATTACTCCGTTGAATATAAATATAAATATATATATATATATATATATATATATATATATATATATATATATATATATATATATATATATATATATATATATTGTTAGTAATTAAAATGCATGTACCTTTTGATGGATATCTGAATCTAGCCAAATCCCATGTTGATGTTTTATACAACGCTTTGATGGCTTCTAAATCCTGTTTGAAATTAAATTGATGGCTCGCATTGTATTCTTGAATTTTTCTGTCCATTTCCACCATAATCCTACATAAAAAAGTTTGTTTCTCCTCAATTATGTTGTTTACTTGAGCACATGAACAAAGTAGATTGGTTAATTACTGGAGATGTCAATAAATGGTGGTTTCACATAACAGTAGGCTGCCTACACATGATCATTTGCTCCACCAAAGACCCTTGTGTAACTGATTTCAGTTCTATGTCGAGAAATAATATAATCTCAGTATGAAGTGAAAATATCTTTAACAATGGACTCGATTTTATTGCAGGTGAAAGTTTCCTCTTATTGTTGTCCAAACAAATTTTTATGGGCTCAAAACTGAAATTTTCTGAATCTTGGAGCTATGGGCAAAAGAGCCCAAAAAAATCTTTGGGGGCGCGGGGGGATGCAATTCAACTCTACTCCCAGGACAGGATGCAGGGGCGGATCTATCGCTAGTGAAACCAGTGAAATTCACTGGTGATAGATTAAGTTTCATTTTGCTATTTTTTATGTTCCCTATTCATTTAATTTTGGGGGATGTGTCCCCCATGCCACAGCCCCCCTGTTCATATGCCCCAGCTTGGAGCTCAAAATTAAAAGACCACTGTGGAGGTCATTCAGTAGGATATATTTTGCTTATTTAGTAACAATTTAGCAGTAAATTATTTACTCAACAAAACAACCTTTAACAATTACTTTTGGAATTAGCATTGCAGCTTTCATCATTTTTGCCTCTGTTTATCCCATTAGGTGGGCGAAATTGGTATGTTCAGAAGGCGGGCCTTAATTTTTTCGGAGCAGTGAAAGCTTACTTGTTTACTTCCCTGCAGTGGCTACTGGAAGTAAACAATGCTTTCAAGAGATAAATGATAAATCAGGACAGCCCTCTGCTCAGGTCATTTCTGGACTAGAACCATAAACTTCACACCATTTTTGTTCTGGTATAATTTTTATGGTTAATCAGGAATTAGAATAAATTAGACCCTACAGTATGAACACATTTAAAGCACCACTGCAGTCCTATGTTATAAATGAAATCATTTGAAGAACTAGACTTGAAAATATGCTAATTGTTTTAGAATGTGAAAAACAACCTCTAATACCATATTATATCATGCTGTCATTTTGTGTCCTGATCAACTTTGTGAAATGGGAAGAGACAGAATACAGAGGAAGTTGTATGATGTACAGTAGGAATGTGGCAACTAAAGCTGCCAGTGCTTTCAAGAAAGCTAATGGAAAGTGCATTAGTCTACACCATACACCCGAGAAAGTAGCAGGCATTATCAACTCAGGAAATAAAATGAAACTATGTGTAAAAGAACAATTGCATATAGTGCTTTAAATATAGTGTTCCAGAAGCCACTTGGCAATCCGCATCATGTTCCAGCCTAAAGGCTCTTATGCAATTCTTATCCTAGTAGCACTTGTGCCACCTAGTGGCTACTAGAGGTAGGAATGGGTTGCTCACTCAGTACAAAGTTTTTTACACTTTATGATAGTATGTTTATCTGTTTGTTTGTTTTTAGCAGTGATTTCTTTCTTTCTTTTCTTTTTTTCTCAAGCAGTAAAATCGGCCATGCATTGTAGGGATGGGCTTTTACATTGCCTGGATATTTGTTCATGTGTTGGATCTACCACAGACTCACAAACAATATCATGTAATTGTATTTAACTTGTATATTTCGATATGTTTTTCCATTGTTAACTCGGTACCAATTCTACTTTTAAAATAAATGTGGCAAATTAATGTTTGTACTTTTTTCTTTTTCTGGTTTTAAATAAAATGAGTGCAATATAAGTGCAATATATTATGAAATGGCACTGTAACATACTAACTAAAGAGGGGAAAACTGGAAGGGTAAACTAGTTTTCTAAAGAATAACAACTAAAAGGTCTCTACACACTAATTAGCATTAATTAATCTCTTTAAATACTGTTTATGGGAAAAAATGTATCATTGAAGCTTAAAATTAAATGAAACAATCTAACTTATCAACACAACATTTTTAACAACCAATTGTAATTACATTTATTTATATCTATATTTCAGTTCTGGGTGCTTTTATTTGGAAACTTTTTGAACAGTGTACTAAAGTAAGATGTTTTTTAATATTAGCTGTAACCGTTGCTTCTCCCGTCCCCTACTTATTCTTTACAGTGTCATCCAAAAACAAAATAAAATCAAACATATGATTCATAAAACATACAATATATTATATTCAAATTCATTCTTAATTTATATAAAATTGCACTTTGGTTCTCACCCTTTCCGGACGGCAGGATGAGTTCCAAGGTAGCATTTCCCATAGGAATCCATGTAAATTTAAATAATTTGTTCCGAGCCCCAGAAGTTTTCCAGGTTTTGGTATTGTTATTGTAGTTAGCATAATTTTTTTAGGAAATATCCTTAGCTTTCTTACCTCATCAAAAACATCCACAAGATATGTTATCCAATATCTCCCACATACTCTAATATAAATTAAAGACTCTAGGCCAAGTACTTTATTTGGTTTTAACAATTTAATTACATTCAGTACTTTCTTTCTATTAAATTCTCTATTCACTAAGTTTGGGTAATTTAAGACTATAAAACAAAATTTTAGTATCTATTTTTTACAGAATTCTGTAATATTAAATTTCTAGATAAACTATTCAGCTTTTAAAAATTACAAAATGAATCTTTCATTTTAGAAGGCAGTTGAATTTTGTTACCATTTTCTTAATTATATTTTTATTTTTATATTTTAGGTTATCAACCTTAAAGGGATATTTACCTCGCCATAAGTGCTCTTCCTGGTGTGAAAGAGCACAAAAGTCTTATTTTATAATGATCTATTTTTTTTTTAAATTACACTAATGAAAATGTGAGGTCTTTGGTCTGTTTACAAACTAGCAAGCAATAGAAAATGCTGCACACCTAGATTTATAGCTTTTCCTTGGGTTCAGGAACGCATTAAGCTTCTAGTTAACTCCCAAGTCACATATTTAGCAGTTTGAAGCCGACATTACTCTGCACAGATGGGTTAAACCACTCTCTTTATTCTTAGGATTTTTTATGTAAAAAAGGCACCTATTTCACAAAATTAAAACAATATTTCAATATATTTTTATGAGCATGTTACAGTGGTGTGCTCCAAGTTGTTTTGAATTAAAGGTATTTGCGAGTGAGCTGGGTTATGAATGCATCGGATAGAGGGGAATTAGTAGTGTATGATTACATTTATTTGCATGCACTATGTTTTTCTAGCTTTGCATTAACTGTTGCAGGTGATGTTTACACCCACAGGATTGAGCTAGGCTCCCAAGAAGGTTCATTTTTGTAAAAGTGTACCCTGTCTATCTGAGCATGCCCAGCTTTGCAGCCAATCAGCAATGCTGTATGCAGCCAGCTAGATGAGGCTGCTACACTGGGTCCTTAAAGGACCATAAATCAACATTCAAGTAAAAATGATTGAGCTGTTACACTGTTGTTCTTTAGGCATACACCCTCTCCTTGATACATTTTGACAAACTATAATTGTAATGAAACCAAACAATTCAGCTTCTTCTTATTTTAATCAATTTTTTAGGTGAATGAGCATTTATGTTTGATTTATGGTCCTGCAATAACCTGCAAATTTGAGGTAAAGAGCATGCGTTCATGGTCTCTGTGTGAGTGTCTCTGAGGGTCTGTGTGAGTTTCTCTATGTGTGAGTGTGTTACAATCGGTGAATGAAGGGACACAGACATTGTTCTGGTTATTAAAGAAATCAAAGGAAAGCTGCTGCTCAATTCACAGACCAAAAAGATACAATGTATTATGTATGCTAATTTTCCCTGGGATTTTCAGGGGGTGTCATCATTGATAGAAAACCGTTTGCAAATGCCAGAAATTCAGCAAACTTTAGGGTAACTGTTTAAATGTTTATTTTGTTCACGCAAACAATTTTTTATACACTACGAATTCCCCTATATCAGATGCATTCGTAACCTAGCTCACTTGCATATACGTTGCATATACCCTTTTAACCTTTTTATGTGCAAAGTATTTACCTACTCTTGTCGCCTGTCTCCACTTCAATCCATAATGTATGCCTGTAGACGCAACTACAATTCTCATAGCTCAGTGTCATCAGCTCCTCTCTGTCGATCGCTCTACTGGCTTCCCGTAGCCTCCAGAATGAAATTTAAAATCACGATCCACATATAAAGCCCTCAAAAACAGTGCACCCCCTTATATCTCTGTCTCTGCTCTGGTTCAAAAATACTCCCCCCAACTGCCCTCTTCGCTCTGCTGACCTATTTCTTTACTCCTCTCTTATCACCTGCTCTCAAACCCGCCTTCAGGACTTTTCTCGTGCTGCTCCTACTCTGTGGAACTCCTTGCCTCTCTCCAGTAGATTATCTTCCTGCCTCCAAATCCTTTAAAACCTCACTAAAAACGCATCTGTTTAAAAAAAAAAAAAAAAAAAAAAAAAAAAAAGCTTATCACCTTCAGCCTTAATATGATAACTGCACACTCCAATTGTGCACTCCATAGGCACCTCTACTTGCTTGATCCTTTTGCCTTACACACTGCCATCTTGCATCTATCACCCTATTGTACCACACCCAACCTTTCTTTAGATTTGTAAGTTTGTGAGTTTTCAGTTTTGTACGGTGCTTTGGAAACGAGCGTTATGCATTCCTTCTATAATATTAATATTTCCATTTTTTTTTCTCACTCCTATTATTAAGTCTATCTTTAGTCACTAACAACATTTTTCCATGATCTACTACATTATCTCTAGTCCAATACAACATAATTTTCAATGTCTTTTTATTTGTTAAGAAATAGTCCAATCATGAATAAATCTTAAGTACCTCCCCACAGTAAATATCATTTATTCCTCTCTACTGGATGTAATACTCTCCAAACATCATACAGTTGAAGTCTACTCAAAGGATTGCCTGATATGTATAATATAATTATCTCTTGCATCTCTTTTCTTTCTTTATTTTATACCTATCTTTAGTTGTAAGATTACATTAAGAACACCTCAAATAATCAAAATTTTCTTAAACATTTTCTTAACACATTTAAGATTCTATCTAAAAATCTATATACAATGGTACCTTGGTTCAAGTCCTTAATCCATTCAGTACATCAGGATGCAAACCAAACAGGATACTAATCAAACAAGCATTTTCCCATAGGAATAAATGTAAATTAAAATAATCTGTTCCGTACCCCAGATTTTTCACATTTTATTTAGAATAGATGGTCTTGTTTGTGTATACAAATCCTTAAAACTAAAAAGGAATCAACAAAAAATACATCAAACAATACTAATCGACTAATGGGATGGTGTTGATACAGTGGAGGAGAAGGATATTGCTTGGAAGGGAAGTCCTCTTCCATTGCAACATCAGGCACTTACACAGGGGATATTTGTCCTTCCTGTCTCTTAACACCACTTCACCCTGCTGGAGATTGAGATGTAGGCAGTTTCACTAGAAACCAATCAAGGGAAACTTGCTTCTGTCTTTGTTTCAAAATGTTTTAGAAGTTAGACATCACTTGATCATTAAACAAGTGCATAACATGGCTTGCTTGAGCTTTGTCAGGGTTTTAGTGTACAACAAAATAGTGTAATTCAACCCATTTAGCACATATTTCTTTAAGTGCAGTTAGTGCTTCTTCCCTTCCCTCCTTTTCACCTGAAGAAGAAAGTTTCTCAGCCACTATCTGGAGCTTCTCCCTCTGAAGTTCCTGCACAGGCTCGATTAGTGCTATTACAGGCAAAGGTTTGATGTTGCCTCTTACAGGCACAGGCTTGATTAGGGCTCATACAGGCACAGCGACTTGTGCACTTCCTGCAATTGTACTTCAGTGTCGCGGACAGGTCTCAATTAAAGCAACTTGTTCCAAACAAATTTTTTCCCTATGCGACGCGACTTAAACCAAATTGGACTTCAACTTAAGCGGACTTCAAGCCTAGGTACCAATGTAGTTTCTCATTGGTATATATGGAGGTACTATTGTGTATCTGACACTATCCCATGTACCGATTAAAATAACACATCTCCCATTAATATCTATTTCAACAAATTCAGATTCAAACTAGATATTTTTATTAATATATACTGTTACCCCTCTACTTTTAGACTTGTATGCTGAATGAAAAAGCTCAACAAATTTATGTGTTAACATCTTTGCAACCTTATTAAATTGTGATTCGTTAAATTTAAAAGGGCTCTATTTAAGCACACAGCACATTTTTTTTTACAGAAGTTTTTAGTTCGTGAAGACCTTGCTTTTGGATAGAAGTGCACTAACTAAAAACTTCTGTAAAAAAAATATGCTGTGTGCTTAAATAGAGCCCTTTTAAATTTACTGAATCACAATTTAATAAGGCTGTTGGAGTCTAATTTGTTTTTCAGTGAATCTCTTGACAGCAAAGTATATCCACCTTGTGTTTTAACATATATTTAGCTACTATTAGTCTCTTTTGAGGAGAGATTAATCCTTTATGTTAGCAGACAAAAAGTTTAAACCCATATTCTAAAAATATTATAACTTTCTTATTGGTCACTTGAAATTTTCAGTCCATCACAAATCTTAATCATACCCATGCTTGAAGCACACCCTCAATAAACCCTTAGGGACAGCGGGAAATTTAATCAACTCTTAGTTCCCTTCTCATATCACTTCTCGTATCTCTCTAAAATACTATGTAAAGCTTATCATCTGCCAATACCCTAATACTAAGAAAAAATTGGTGGACCACTGTCACTCCACCTGCTGGCAGCTGTGCACACTGTGCTGATGGGGAGATAACAGCCCCCCCCCCCCCCCTACTTTTTAACCCTTCACTATATCGCTTAAATCATCTTCCACCACTACAAAAAATTGTCCCGTTCCATAGGATTAATCACAAAATATATGAAATACCTGCTGAGCCCATATTAATAAAGGATATAATGAAAGATCCTCCCATTCGTCAACTTTTTACCAATATTCCTCATAAAATTTCTATTATTCTTTCCTCTTGATTAACTTTTTACTTTCCCTTTCCCTAGGTATCCTCGCATATAAATGAACCCTTCATATTAAATACCATAATAGATAAATAACAATCCAAATATAAAAGGCAGATATATTATTTATCATGTTTATTAATATCTAATATTTATTATCGACCGTGAATATTGTAAATATTGTTTCCCAATTCTAAATTTATTATGCACATTAGTAAGAGAAAAAACAACTCCCATTCATCTTTTTCTGTTTCCCTCTATCTTCGTTAACGCTTTATATTGCCTTTCCATAGGTATGTTCCCTTCTCAAGTTAACCCTATAATGCACCAATAACAGTGAATATCTTAAATTAAATATTTAAAGTTTCTCAAATTTCTTATTTGTGTTATCTATCAAATTTAGATTATTATTATTATCCTTTATTTGTAATGTGACAACTTATTCTGTAATGCTAAATAGGGTAGATACAATCAAAAAGAAACGTAACAAATTACAAAAGAATGTAGGGCCCTGTAATTGAGTTTAAAGTCAAGCAAACAAAGTGCTTTCTCTAAAGCACCCAACAAGGCTGAAAACTCACAAACTTACAGTCTTAAGGGTATGGCTGAGGTATAGAAAGGTGAGGTAAAATATATTGCATAAATTATGGCTGAATGTGATAACCTTCTTTAAAAAGATGAGTTTTAGTGAGGTTTTGAAGGATTTGAGGATAGTCTAGAGGTAATGAATGATGATTAGAGTATCAATAAAAAATGGACATCCATAAATCTCTCTGTTTCAAACACCTCAAAGGTACCTTTTTTTAGGATACTATATTTCAGAATGTCTTTAAACTTTATAGCTTTCAGAGTTATTTACCAATATAACTAGTCTTACGTTTTAGTTTTACTCTCTTTACCAAATATAATATTTAATTCTCCCTTTTTTAAAATCTTTATGCAGGTGTCTTAAAAATAAAGGTTCCCCCTTTTTCTTTACCAAAAATCTGACTGAAAACCCCCAGCTGTAAATAATCTTATTCTCCCTTTAGATTCCATTCAGTTTTACCAAAATATTTTTAATCTAAAATGCTCAGCTATAATTCGGAAAATATCTTAAGATGTTTAAATTCCGAACAATCATTTCTGTTAAACCATAACCACTTTCATAATCAATTCATTACAAGTTGAAACTGTACAATAACATGTCTAGACAAATATATACTTCTATTTGATAGTTTAGGAATTTTATGAACACAATCTATTCTGTCATCACCTTCTTGTTGGTTCCCAGTCAAAAATAAATAAATATTTCAACACATAAATAGGTAAATCACATTTATCTATTGCTTCGGACACCCCCATTATTCTTAAATTAGTTTTCGTGGTCTTTCTGTTCAGTTATTTTCTCTTTCAATATTATCAACTCATAGTTTATTTTTTATTTCCCCTCTCAGATCATCAGGATATAGGTGTCATAGGGTAAGGGCACTTACATTTTCCATTGGTGAAATTGCTTATAAATGTATTTTTGGATCTCTTCCTGCACACATATAGAGTTATTTAACTTTTTATCTTTAGGTAAAAAAAATTGAAGCTCCCTTCAATCTTCTTTAATAATGTGCATAGGATTTAAGAGAGAATGACCTATAAACTAATCATTTAAGGGAATTCCTTGGTCTTCATACATCTTTAACCCTGGAAAATAGACATTAAAAATGTGTTTATCTTGGAAAAAAAAGAGCTGTATTGCTACTTGGACATTCATATTAAAATATAAAATGTATCCAGATCCGTTAACAAATGTCATTGTTATATTTTTCAATACAGTTTGAACAAAGAGAGAAACAGTTTCCGACACAATCACACATTACATTTCCAGTTTATAATGTGATTTACTAAATTCCGTAAGAACAATATTCTCTCCCATTAGCGTCTCAGATCACCTATGCCGCTGCACCATCACTCTTTTTGTTGATTCCCTTAAATTGGCACAAGGCCTGTATGTCTCAAGTAGCATATTCAACCTCTAGTCTGTCAAGTGCACAGGGCCCCCTCTTGATAATGAGCCAACAACCTGAGCAGGTTCACTAATCACAGCAAACTTCCAAAATAAATAAGGAAAAAAAAATAATAATAACGTACTTTGCACAAGCAATTCTCATAAACACACCACTCTTCAAAATATGATCCAAAAGAAAAATATTTTCCTTGTGAATTCTGTTGATTGTCTGAGACATCAACATGGGACACTAACAGTAAAGAAGAACTGGCCGGAGGCAGCATTTGGACCTGGTTTGATTCCACGCGGAACAGCTTTAGTGTGAATATATAAACATCTTAAAATTATTTTTATTCCTCCAATTATATATTCTTTTACCTGATCTATGCAGCCAATTCACCAATAATAAATACTTGGATTTTTTAGAACAAGTGGACTGTCCATAGAAAAGCTTTTTATTGGAAGTAAACAAGCTTCCAATATTATTATTACTTTTATTTGTAACACACCAACATATTCCGTAGCGCTATACAGGGGAAAAGAACAAGGACAAATATAATTTTAACAAACTGCAGAAAATGGAGGGCCCCATTTTAAGCTTAGAATCTTTGTAGAAAGTATTTTTTTCCCAAAGCACTCTACAAGATTGAAAACTCTCTACTTAAAATCTAAATGGATGGAAGAGGTAGATAAGAAATAGCAAGGGTCAGGAAGAAAGGGAAGTTTTATTAGGTAGGATGGTATGCAAAGTTAGAATGTTTTTTTCATATAGAAGGAAAAGGAAAGCATCTGAGAAAGTAATTTGGTAGGGATTCTAGTATGTAATATGTTATGTGCTCCTAGTGGTCAGATAGTATAATCAGCGAGTGGAAGTGTCAGGTGAGGGGCCTGTGTTAGGAGGTATGTCCCAAGAAGCCAGCAGAAGAGAGAGAGGGAGAGGAGGTGGGATTTGGACTTTCAGAAGTGTTCTGCTTATGAGCTTTAGAAGGGGGAGGAGATAGTGAATGGAGGAACGAGAGTAGCTCTTGGGAGCATAAAAGAGGAGAGGAGAGCATGGAAGGTGAGATGGTAATGTTGGAGACATGATGTGGAAAAGTTGAGAAGAGAAGCTTGAGGAAAAGATAGGAGGTAATGAGGAAGGAACAGGCATGAGGAAACATTGTGTAATAGATTAATTGGGTATAATTAGCAGGTGTTGCTAATTGATCCTCTGTATGAAATTTAAGTGACTCAATAAATCAAGAGAAACAAGCGGTGGGAAGTGATTGTAGTTCCAGAGAGAGTGAGAGAGGAGAGACTGAGGCCTAAAGGTAGTGGAGAGGCTGCAACAGAATATGAGAAGGACCTAAAAGCAATATCATATGATGCCTGACTTTTGAAATACATAAAAAAATAACAGATTACAATTGTGGATGGTAATTATATACTTACCAGAGACTTTCCCGTCAAAAATGATGGCAATAAAATTTGAATGCTGGCAATGCTTTTTGCCATCCAATGTGAGCACATTCGGTGGTCATCGCGAGTCTCTCCCCCTGTCTACTTCCTCCCTTGTGTCTCCTTCCCCCCTTTCCCTCCCCTGTGTCTCTTTCCCCCTCTCCCTCTCCTGTGTCTCTTTCCCCCCTCTCCTGTGTCTCTTCCGCCCCTCCCCTGTGTCTCTTCCCCCTTCACCTCAAATGACTCTCTATGAGACCCCCTTCCTTCTACCAGTAAAGAAAAACCCTTTCCAAGTTTACACACCTTCTCACCTAAGCAAACTTTCACCTTCTCCTGACCCTGCTACTCTTTATCTGTTATTCTTCCCCAAGTTTATGCCTTTTCCATTCCCTTTTGCTGTAAGTAGCAAGTCTCCAATTGTGTAGGGTGCTTTGGGAAAAAGCAATGTCTACAAAGATTCAAAGCTCAAAACTGGGCCTTCATTTTCCAGTGGTTAATATTGTATTTTTCCCTGTTCTCTTCCCTTGTACAGTGCTACAGAATATGTTGGCGCATTACAAATAAACGTGAATAAATATTACCAATTAATTTCTTTCCTACAGTGATTTTACCATTTTGTTTTAGCTAAAATAAAAAGGTATAAAGCACTCTGCAGCTCTATATATTATATTGATTCACTGAAAGACCCTTGAATAAATGTATAGAATGTTGTGGAGAGATACAAATATCCTTAAATTATTTAGTGTATGTGTGTATATATATATATATATATATATATATATATATATATATATATATATATATATAGCATTTATCACTTATGCAGCATTTGTGATATGTGGCTAGATGTAAGCTCTGAACCAGTATTTTTCCATCGCTGGACATAAGGTATGAAATAGTTAATTATGCCAAATGACTGGATTAGAATGTGGGTTTTGTGGATATGTTTTTCTCTACAAGAAATCTAAAAGTTTTACAGCTGCTTTATTAAACACTATTGTACTATAGAGCAAAAAATATGTATTTCCAGTGTTTCTTTGTTGTTTACTTTTTCCACTTTTTCCAGTGTAATTCTACACTATAGGGCATGTACAAATGCTCAAAATAACTTTTTTTTTTTTTACTCGTCTGTTGAAGCCATTCGTTTATAAACCATACATATGCACAAGGGGGCAGTATTATACCTTTAAGCCTGTACTACTACTTAGTACCATGAGATTCTGCTACGGCTATGTAATAAAATGTACCCCGTTGTATCACCTGTGTTTTTTTATGGGCATAGTATCATTATGCACTGGTGGATATCACAAGGAGGATGATTAGGCAGCAACAAGGAGCAGAGTCACACAAAAACAATTGTATGTGACCTTGCGAAATGGTTTGTCCTAATAGGTTTGAAGAAGGGCAAGAGAACAACCATTATTAACACATCTAAGTCCACAACACTGGCCTCATGCTCTGGGATATAAAAAACACTGTTCCTAACAAAAAAAAATTGTATACATCAAAAATAATTTTATACATACAAATGTTATAATTTTATATTGCAAACTCTATCTATCTATCTATCTATCTATCTATCTATCTATCTATCTATCTACAATTATTTGTGTTTCCACTAAAATCTTGAACATCCGTGAAATCATGTCTGTAATTGTAAGGGTTAAACTAAATACCCCTTAGAGCTTCTCGCAGAAGAGAGTTTAAAGGATGCTGACAGAGAAATATCATTTTGCTTATTTTGAACTAATATATTTAATCAAATCTGACTGTTCACTTTCCTGGTCTGCAATGAAGGATTAAATTTCACGCAATGCTGATTATAAATAGTGGCTTACTAAGAACTTGTCAGACTGTATAAACTTGTAAAGTGGAAAAGCAATGATTTCTTACACATCTACAACTTCTCTATACACGTTAGGTACCTGTACGGGCCTATTAAAAAGTCTAAATGATAAGATCACCTTTCTCTCTCTACTAATACATTAAGAGTCCCCTTTGATCCAGACAGTTTCCTGTAGCAGAGGGTACCCACCTATTGTAAGCCTTGATACTTTGTACTTGCTTAGCTCTCTAGAAATGCACACAAGAAACTTCCATGAAAGTATCATGGGTGCCTCCAGGGTCCAACAAACGCATCATTTTCTAATTAAAGCCTTGCCCCATTACTTTTTTCATGCTTGATGATACTCTTAGACTCAAAATTTTCAAATGAATATTTATTTATATATATATATATATATATATATATATATATATATATATATATATATATATATATATATATATTTATTTAATGGCACAGTGGTCTTTTAAAGATAATTTAAAGATAATTTTCCTTAGTTAGATAAGCTATAGCTCCTGCCGCCTAGTTCATTAAAAAAAAATGTGTTGATGGCATGTTAACGTTAAGGGGGTCACCTTCTTATTATTATTTTTATTATTATTATTATGGCTAATTAGTGAGTAATCAGTGCACTCAGTGTGTCTTGTCTTTTACTTATAGGTTATAAGACTGAGAGGAAATTTCAGACACGGCAAGAGCTGTTGTAGGTGTAGCATACAAATAGAAGTTGTTAGGGGGAAACGAGCCAAAAGCAGGGGAGGATAGAAATAGTGTTTCTAAACTCCATCATTTCTTCCACAGCCACAATTTTCACACCTATAGATTTACAAAATTAACTACTTTTAACCCAATTATAGTTCTCTTAAAATTCACACTAAGACTCCAGAGCTTGCAATTTTCATGCCAAATGGTGGATATCAGAGCTCAGTAGGCACCAGGCGGCATTATGTGATGGATGGCAATGGAGCTCAGTAGGCACCAGGCGGCATTATGTGATGGGTAGCTTTGGAGATTAGTCGGTACCAGGCAGCATTATGTGATGGGTGGCTATGGAGATCAGTAGGCACCAGGCAGCATTATGTGATGGGTGGCAATGGAGCTCAGTAGGCACCAGGCAGCATTATGTGATGGGTAGCTATGGAGCTCAGTAGGCACCAGGAAGAATTATGTGATGGGTGGCTATGGAGCTCAGTAGCCACAAGGCAGCATTATGTGATGAGTGGCTATGGAGCTCAGTAGGCACCAGGAAGAATGATGTGATGGGTGGCTATGGAGCTTAGTAGGCACCAGGCAGCATTATGTGATGGGTGGCTATGGAGCTCAGTAGGCACCAGGCAGCATTATGTGATGGGTGGCTATGGAGCTCAGTAGGCACCAGGCAGCATTATGTGATGGGTGGCTATGGAGCTCAGTAGGCACCAGGCAGCATTATGTGATGGGTGGCTATGCAGCTCAGTAGGCACCAGGCAGCATTATGTGATGGGTGGCTATGGAGCTCAGTAGGCACCAGGAAGAATTATGTGATGGGTGGCTATGGAGCTCAGTAGCCACCAGGCAGCATCATGTTATGGGTGGCCATGGAGATCAGTAGGGACCAGGCAGCCTTATGTGATGGGTGGCTATGCAGCTCCGTAGGCACCAGGCAGCATTATATAATGGGTTGCTATGCAGCTCCGTAGGCACCAGGCAGCATTATATAATTTGTGGCTATGGCACAGCTGCTCAGAATTAAACATGTCCTGTTACCAAAGAAGAAACCTGTGTTTGCCCATTGGTACATATAAGAGGAAGGTAAACTGTCAAAATAATTTTAACTTTAAAGATGATGTAAATATAGAGTTGGAGAAGCATCTTGCATTTATGGACATTAACTTTAAAGGGAAATGGACCCATAGTATATGCTCTGCACCATCTGGTAGAGTGAGGGCTTCAGGTGCTATACTTGTAATAACTAACAATATTATTATTATTATTTCCTTTATTTGTAACACGCCAACATATTCCATAGAGCTATACAAGGGTAAGTTCAAGTCAAAACAATATTAACACAATGAAAACAGAAAGAAAAAACTGGAGGAGGGACATGTCTTTGAGCTTAAAAGCAAACGTACACTGTGCTTTCACTAAAGCACATAGCACATTCACTAAATCACTTAGAGCCTCATTCAATTGCAATTTGGTCAATTGAATAGGGCTCTATATAAGCACAGAGCATATTTTTTACAGAAGTTTTTAGTTAGTGAACTTCTATCCAAAAGCAAGGTCTTCAATAACTAAAAACTTCTGTAAAAAAAATATTCTATGTGCTTAAATAGAGCCCTATTCAATTGGCCAAATCGCATTTGAATGAGGCCCATAGAAAGATTGAAAACTAGCAGACTTACAGTCTCAATGACAAAATCTTCCATCAAGACAATTCCTGATCAAAGAAAAAATGTAAATAACCTTCTAACATGATTTCAAGCCTTTACTTGATAGTACACATACGTTCTGATGACTTTCCACCTTTTATCTCTGTTTGAATGGGGAAGTGATCTATCTAACAGTAAATAACCCCCACCAAAAATAAATAAATGAATAAAAACAAGAACAGATGATGATATTAATTTGGAAGGGAATATGTTATAGAGGCACTTTATTCACAAATGATCTAATATGTAATGTAAAGAGTAGGGTTTAATGTAAAAAAAAAATCATGAAAAATTAGAGCCTCAAAAGTAAAAAAAAAATCTTGGTTTAAAACAATGTTGAATCAGGACACATTTCTGTCTTACTTTGTTAAAAGATAAGCTTGCAGTAAATGATATTGAGAGTATACAGTTGAGCTCAAAAGTTTGCATAGCCTTGGCAAATTGCTAATATATGTACCATTTTTAAAGAAAACATGAGTGAGCAGGCAAAACACATGTCTTTTCTTTCTTATGAGATTCATATTCAGCTTAAGTTATAACAGAATGGCACAATCATAAAACAAAACATGGCAACAAAGAGAAAAATGAAATGACCCTGTTCAAAAGTTTGCATATCCTTAGTTCTTAATACTATGTATTGCCCCCTTTAGCATCAATGACAGCGTGCAGACTTTTGTAATAGTTGTCTATAAAGCCCTTCTTCTTGCAGGTGGTATAGCTGCCCATTCATCTTGGAAAAATGCCTCCAGGTGACGCAAAGCTTTTGGTCCTCTTACATGAACCGCACGTTTGAGATCTCCCCGGAGTGGCTTGATGATATTAAGTTCAGGAGACTGTGATGGCCACTCCACAACCTTCAACTTTTTCTGCTGTAACTACTGGAGGGTCAACCTGGCCTTGTGCTTAGGGTCATTGTCATGCTGGAAAGTCCAAGAGCGCCCCATGCGCAGCCTTCGTGCAGAAGAATGCAAATTGTCTGCCGGTATTTTTTGATAACATGCTGCATTCATCTTGCCATCAATTTTTACAAGATTCCCCATGCCTTCAGAGCTCATACACCCCCAAAACATCAGTGAGCCACCACCATGCTTCATAGTGGGGATGGTATCCTTTTCACTACAGGCCTTGTTGACCCCTCACCAAACATAGAGCTTATGGTTCTGACCTTAAAGCTCTATTTGGTTTTGAAACAGCCGCACAATTTTTTCCAGAGCAGCCTGTATTTATTTCTCCTGTGGCTTTTTCTTTGTATTCCGAGCAATTATTCTGGCAGTTGTAGCTGAAATCTTTCTTGGTTTACCTAACCTTGGCTTGGTATCAAGAGATCCCTGAATTTTCCACTTCTTAATAAGTAATTGATCAGTACTGACTGGAATTTTTAAGGCTTTGGGTATATTTTTATATCATTTTCCATCGTTATGAAGTTCCATTACGTTGTTACGCAGGTCTTTTGACAGTTTTGCTCCCCATGACTCAGTAACTAGCCTGCTCAGTGCATCCACATGAGAGCTAACAAACTCATTGACTATTTATACACAGACACTAATTGCAATTTAAAAAGCCACAGGTGTGGGAAATTAACCTCTAACTGTCATTTTAACCCGTGTGTCACCTTGTGTGTCTGTAACAAGGGCAAACATTCAAGGGTATGTAAACTTTTGATCAGGACCATTTGGATGATTTCTGTTATCATTATGATTTAAAAAGGAACCACATAACTATGTGATAATAATTGGCTTCATATAATCACTATCCTTCAATAAAAGACATTTTGTTTTTCATGATCAGCCATATTTTCAAAATAAATGCTAAAATTTGACATTTTTTTCCAGGGTTTGCAAACTTTTGAGCACAACTGTATATGTTTTCAATTTAATAGTGTATGATTATAGGCAGCAAGCAAACTGTATTCATATAATTATTTAAAAAAATAAATTGATTTATTAAGTAATTCACACAGCTTCACACCGAAGCAATTCAGATATAAACTGGGTCACACATGTTTAGCTGCAATTAGTTTGAACAGTAGATAAAAACTTCTTTGTTCTGATCTATTTGTTTATTATTATGTCATTACTGAGTGAGATCTGCAGCGCTCCTCCCTAGTCTCATTTTTATATATTTATGTACTTTATCTGCTGTCTAAAGTACTTACAGGTTCACTGTGACCCAGTTTTACTATATGCTCTTTTGAGTAACTAAACTTCATAACAGGGAAAATATTTTTAGAAAGCAAAAAATAAATATAGCCTTTAAATTATTATTTTTCTCTGTGTTTCCATTTAGTTTCTAAGCTGCCTCTTTCAGATTCCGTCTCAACAGGTAGTGTTCTTGTAAGAATGATGGGCTTTCCATTAGTCCTCTTAAAAGCACTGGTATTTTTTAACTGCCATTTTTCCATTATTGTAGGGAAAGTTTCCTCCGCATTTAATGTCTTATATTAGTCTGGTCTCACCCAATGAAGTGATACAGCCCCGGAAATACCAGGCAATTCTACCCTGAACAGGAGAATCAGTGTAATTGAACTCCCTAAGGCACATAAAGCAAGGGGTCCACATCCGAGTCAGATTTTAAACTCAAGGAGACTAAGGGCCATATTCAATTGCAGTTTTGGGCAATCCGGTAGCCCGTAAGTGAGGTCTCAAGTTAATTTGCTTTTCAATTGATGTCTTTTTGCGGTCTCCGAAAAGCTTACGAGTTACGGCCTTGAGAAAATGGCGATGGTTAAACCCGTAACTTTCAGTCTCCCGAAGCCTTTGATCTGTCAAGGCCGCAAGAGTTACGATGGCTAAAATCGCTATTAATTTCCCCAAGCCCACAAATGTTTTCACATCCATAAACGGCAAATGTAGGAGAAAATCCTATGAGTACTAGAGAGGACTCGCAAGGGGGATAAACACCTGTCCATAGCACTGTAAATGCAAATAAAAAAATAAATACTGCACTGTAAATAATGGGGAAAGCGATGAAAGACATTAGAATAAGTTGCACAACAGTCTCAAGCTCGCAAATCAGCAGTATATAATATTTCTTTTTTATGTTTTTCGGGGTTAAATCAATCTTGGGTATCAATAAGTTAATACATATCAGGCCACCCATGTGGACTAGAACTGTATTGGCCTTCATTTTCATAATTCTTTATTTTAAGGTTTTGCGAGTCTGATCGCATATCGGACCCCCCTCCATGTACTGCTGTAATAATGTCTCCTTTTCTTTTGGCTGATTTGAAATGGGAGGTTACGGGCTTGCTTAATTGATCATGTTCCCGCCCTGAAATGCTACAAACCAGTGCATGGTTTACGGTTTCACATTTAGGATAGTAACTTGTGGGCTTGCGCGATTGAATAGCAATCAAAGACGAACAAGAGCGAGCAAAACACGCGCAGACATACGTCCATCTGTGATCGAGTTGCGGGCTTTGAATTGAATGTGGCTCTAAGAAAGTAGGCTCATCGGGGAAAGATAATGCCCTTAACTACTTTCAAAATGTAGTATATGACAAGCTTAGCTTTAACTTTGGAAATAAGAGTGCAGGTCAGCTAAAGGCAGCTATCTGCACAATATAAGACCATTTTATCTTCAATAAAAAAGAATAACCCTGGTGATTGTGCACTTTAAGCTGTTGGTTCGAAGTGGTCACTATTCATTGCAATCTATACCACCTAACCACTTTGTTTTTTATTTCAGGATTTTAATCAATGTATTAGCTTTCAGCCACCTACAGATGCCCAGATACAGTTATTATGGATACTTTATCAACAGTAGCATGTCCGCAGACTGTATGTTATATGTAAGTAGGTCTGCATCAAACTATATCTAGAATTATAATGCTCATTTTAAGTTTCTTGCACACTCCACTTGTTTGAGATATTTCTGTTTTCTTCCCTTTATCTCTCTTTTCAGCCCCTTTCTAGGAACACATGTTATCATTAATACTTTTATCTCCCTAGATTGTGAGCTTTCCTAGGGATGTGGGAACACTTTGCTAGATACGGGAAGGGCATAGAAGGACAGCTTTTAGTTAACCGAAATAGTTTCCATTAATTAACCCACTGCACATATACCAGACTGAAAAGTATCATATTAAATAGAAAATATATAAATAAAGCACTCCACATACAATATTACCCAAAACAGTCCCTAATACACCAAATATTTCAAGACTAATAAGGTTTTGTTTTCAAAAGGCTTTATTAAAAAGTGTTGGTTACCTAACTGAGATACTTCATATAAACATGAACATATTTAAGTTATGACAGATGATCTCATGCCCACAGAGGATGCTGCTTCAATTTCCTTAGTAAAAAGCCATATGCTCATAGCCTTCTTTACAATATGGTAAATGCTAAGAGCCTTATTAAATGCCAGCCTCGTAGATACAAGGTTTCTACTTAAACCCTAGGTGCTGCAAAGTTACAACGCTATTAAATTAGCCCTGCTGTGAGCAGTGTATGAGCTACGCAACACGGAGATAATCTACATGATGACTGACAGCCTGCGAGATGATCTCGCAGACTCCCACACCTCATTTATTGCCGCGGGGGTCCTGAACGGGACCTCCGCGGCAGTCCTACATATAAACCCTGCTGTGGGAGGTACTTCAACTATCCCCCGACACCTAAAATGAACCCCCTAAATCTGTATTGACCCCCATGAGTGACAGGGTTAATTAAGGCTTATGATGGTCTGTATAGAGCCCCATGAGTGATAGGGGTTAATTTTAGTTGCCTGGGGGTACTTATAGTCCCCCCCCGCGGCAGGGGTTAATTTTTTTAGCACTGGTCCTTTCAGGAAATGCAGTGGGGGTCACGATCGGTGCTTATGGCCCCTTGCAGAAAGGGGTTAATGTTCGGGACCCCATAGAGGGGGGTTAATTTTAGTTGCCACAGCCAGGATAGGTTAATAGGGTGCCGCGGGCACTTTAAGGACCCGAGGCGGGTATGAACATTTTTAAATGCAGCGGGGGCCTTATCGATGCTGATCGGGGACCTCCGCTGCAAGGGGTTAATGTGGGGAGGCTGCAGGGGTCTCTATAGGGACCCCTGCAGCATGGGGATGTGTTTGGGGAGCATCACACGGCAGTATCGGGCTGCTCCGAGGAAGCACGTAGAGGCTTTAAGAGCCATTGCTGGCACTCTTTTGTGCCCGTAGTGATTCTTCTGAGGTGCGAGATTCACCTCATAGATTTATGGCTGCATGTTACTATGTAGCTCTCTCGGAGCCTATTCTAAGCCATTTTTCGGTGTCATCTCGCAAAGCAGGCTGCGAGGGACGTATTGGGGAATCGGTCCTTGCAAACAGCAAAAAACTGTCTTTTGCAAGGACCGAGGGAACTACGAGGGCTAATTTAATAAGGCCCTAAGTGTTTTGATTTATTGGCAATAAATTAAGATACTTAGTACTCAGCTAATAGTAAATGGAAAGTATTTTTTTTATCGCTATGGGAGATGAAGCAGAGAAGCTAAACTCACTTCTCTACCATAAGTTTGATCATAGGGTAATGAGAGAGGTATCAACCTGAGGGACAGAGCTGGTCTCAGAGAGGGAGCCTGTATATACTACATCATATATAACCATGGCCGGATTACCCATTAGGCCAACTAGGCAGCCGCCCAGGGGCGCTTCACAGTGAGGAACTCAACATCTTAAAAAAAATGGTTGCAGTTCATAGACTGGCTACTAGGGGCTAACCACCTAGAACAAGACAGTTACAACAGGAAAGGGAACTTACACAAACATAAAAGGCACAAATTGGTCCATGCATACCTTGCATACTCATTTGCAGGGGCTCCTCCACTTCACTGCCTATGGGCTCCAAAAAGGTATTTACGGCCCTGTATATAATACCTGTTTTATGCTGTTTTATGCTTAAAATGATACTTCAAACCAGAAGTGGAAGAACCTTTCTTTTAATATTAAAGAAAAATCTAGAGCTTTTCAAAATAATAACATTTTATTCTAAAAATTAAATTATAAGAAATTGTGCTAATAAGGAATAAGGTTTTATCCATATAAATGGAAGAGATTACAAATGGAGGAATTTTTTAAGAAATTGCAATATATCAAGGGCACTAAAGGATAGTTTCTTAAAATAAATATGTTTATTTGGTTAGTGGAGTAGTTATAAGCACATTTAACTTACTCTAGCTTTGCAGTTACTAACAAAAGGCTTTATTTTAGTAAATTCAAAGTAAGTTAGTTATAGTACTGCTAAGTGTATATGTAAAGTACACCCCAATTCTTTCACCCCATATATAGTGTTAATGTGTAAACTCCCAGCCCTCACATCAAGCCCACATATAATGACAAGGCATTCACATCACACAGAGTTTTTCTCCAGTCATTATGATGTAAATGCCCTCTGTTATTTTCTTCCGTTCCCTGTGTTGTTACCCACAGGGCCTTGGCACACTATAGTCTTTGTGGGAAAATAAAGTTCTAAAATCAACAAGTCTCTCTTGAGACACCCCCAACCCTTGCTCTGCTTGCCAGCATTCCCACAGCTATCCCACGAGACCCTGCTCAGGAGTCAGCCCAATGCTGACTAAAGTATAAATAGAAAGACAGGCCATAATTCAACAAGATGGCAGCCTTCCCTGGCCCACTGTGACACTGTACAATATCTGCTCAATCTGTCGCCCTTTCACACGTCACACAGGCAGTAGAGAATTAACGATATGTGTTTTACTTTAAAGATAAACATTTACGATGATTCATACAAAGTAATTATTAAAAGGCTACAGAAGGCACAATCCTTTTCAGAAGTTTTTCTCATTATAAGTTATCAATCATACTGTCCTACATTTATCACAATATATTTTTAAAATGTTCAGAGAACTACAAAAGGTCAGTGAATTCCCTGGGATTCATGTCCTCTGGCCTCCACAATACATCAGAAAACTTGTTTATTTTTCTTTCACTGTTGATCTATACTACAGATATCCCAGTTTCCTTTTAAATTGTTTAATAGATATATTTGATGGCCAATAACACACCAGATTTTCAGGATAACTTGCATTTTGACTTATTTACTAGCATATACACAGGGAAATTCTGAAAATATGGGCAACCAAAACACCCAACTAACCTTGTAACATACAGCTAATTAAAGGTAGCACACCAGTAGTCTAGGGCTTACTGCAGTAGCTGCTTGTGTTGGGTAGATAAATGAAAACCTCCCTAAGAACAGCTTTTTGTAACCAAGTTTCACTTTGCACTACCTCGTTTAGACCCCATTACGTAACTAACACCCACATTGGAAAAGATAACAGGTTTGCAAAGGTCGACTCCACACTACCCTCACTAACTTTTAGTATGAAAAATACGTGCTAAGTATACACATTTAGCATAAATACCCCAAATTGGTTATTCGAAGTGCTTTTACTAGGGAAGATGCAAGCACACATTAAAAGTTAAAAATAGAAAAATCTAATGACTGTGTGTGTGGGGATCTGTGGATCACTCTTAGAAGAATCTGCCTGCTTATAAAGCAAGGTTAAAATAAATATGGATCATCAGCATTCCCCTTTCTTGACAAAGATGGTTTACTATCTATCACCAAATAAAACCGTAACCCACTTAAGTCATTGAAAGTACTTATTGATTCATATTGGTCTTATTCAGATATTGGATTTTTTAAATCCCACCCTCTGATTGGCTGAAAGCTAACTGGCAGCACTTTTCATCTGATCAGAACCAGTGTAAGCACCCAAAAAAGAGATTAAATGCCATTCAATGAGTGAAGCTGCCTTTAAAATAAATGTATTTTATAAAGCACCTTTAGTTTGTATTTAAAAGATCCAAAAATACAATTTTAAAGCCCACCATCGTCATATGTTGGTGAGTGGTTTCTATGTGTTTTCATAACACTACCACCCTTATTAATAGGAGCCAGTACCTTTATTATATAGAAAGGGATGGGGTTAACTTTTAGTAGTAGTGTGTGTGTTTCTAGTGAGAGGTATTGTGCTAATCTTTATTTTAGTGAGAATATATAGTGAATGTTGGTTAATTTTAATTATTATTGCTTATCAAGGGGCATTTTTGCACATAAGCTTGTCATTTTAATGCAGGTTAAATTATCACACACTTATGGCTTATCCTCGATAGGTTAATGTAATCAAGCCATTTGTCTACCATTTTTTCTAAACACCCAGAGCCTGGGGTTAGGAACTTTGGCTCCTACACCCATGCCCCAGAAGCCCTATTCTTGATTATTCCTTAGGATACAATTTTGTTTGACCTGAGCATTTCTGATATTCCTTACCATATTTGTTTCTATGTCTTTCATTGGTGACCTTGGAAACTATATTTGTTAAAGTGCATAGTTCCCATCCAGCTAGTGTACTCTTGCTGTGTTACTAACTGTCCTGCAATGTTAGCATTTTTTACTGTTATTCTTCTGGATTTATACTGAGCACTTGATCTCCCTTGTCTTGTAACGACACAGCACAGGTAATCCAACTGCACACAGACTTGAAACTAAAAACTATTTGCTTTGCAACAGAAACATAAACTAGAATCTCAAGGTACAACTGTGTTATGTGTTTACTTGTTGTTTACTGTTCAATTTTTCTGTTGTAAAATAAAAAAAAAGATAAAAAAAAAAAAAGGTACAAGTGAACACAGTCAAGTCCCCATTATGCCACAATGATGGGAAGCATAATTTCAGGAGGCAGCAGATGCCTGAAGATGTTGATGCAGTGCTATGTAATAATGCATGCATATGCACAAAAATGTCTATATGCAGTGACATTTCTGTCTATTATTATATTCTATCTGACATTCTATATATATACTTAAATACATATTAATGTATGCTTCTATATACAAATGTGTCTGATAATCTTCAGATGGGGACACAGCCAGCGCAAATGAGAAAGCGTAACAAATCAAAACGGACCTAAAACACCATAAATCCCTATTAAGCCGCCATTGTGCCACCCATAATGAAAGGGGAATATTCTATACAAATGGGGTTCAATTATCAAAGCACTCTGCTACGTTGTCACTCAAAATGTAAACAATGATGTTATTAATAACTATAATTGAGTTAATGAAATGCAATGATTTGCACAAGATCACACTGTACTGGTGACATAATGTTTCCATATGTCATGTTGTTATAAGTTATCTTACATTATGCTGTTGTGTCTTACATAAAAGAGGCAGAGCAAAATATAAATAGATAATTCATGTTAAATGCTTGGAAAACACCTCCTACAGAAATGTGTTGCACACCTACTATTAAAATGCAGAGCTTTTATTAGCTACCTACATTATACACCTACTGCTAGACTACATCCTGTTCTGTAACATGTCGAAAATATCATTACCACCTTGCAGTACTATAAATAGAAGTAATGCTCTATTTTTAGGTAGTGATATGCTATCCATAGAAGATTGGGCCAATTCTCATATTCTTTGATTAGCAAAAAGGATATTTCATGAATTTTCTCTGAAAGATAAAAACAGATCGCAATGCCACCTTTTCTAGAAAATCAAAGGCTTTTTATAGTTAAAGGAACATTGAAGCCATATATTTACAGTAACCTCTTTAAGACGTGTTCATAACACCACCACCAATATGAGCCACAATGTGCGTAGACTAGTAAGACCAATATCCATTGCAAAACATATGCAGTAGTCATTGTCATTGGTTCATATGTCTTTAATATTAAATCTTTAGCCATGGTATACAATATGACATATAATTATTCTTATGTTTTCCCATAAAATGTAATCCCACCTTTACCAATAATTTGTGATGAGACCCTAGAGCAATGGTAGTCAACCTGGTCCATACCGCCCCTAGTGGGCAATTCAATCTTTCATGGTCGGAGGAGGTGTAATCGCTAGGTAGCGTCAATGAAAAGGGACATCACACACTGGAGACCGGCAGCACCGTGCTTGGCTGGTTGGAGAGCTGGTGCGAGAGCCTAAGGACAACAGTCAGGCCCGGATCACTATCTAGTAAGTACAGGGTGATACATAACTAGGGTCATAAGATTTATGTAACCATAAATCAGAGGTAAATTGAGCTACTGCGGCACCGGTGGGCGCAAGGGCGTAAATAGCGTAGGGTGTAAAAACCAGGTCTCACAAGATCTTGCAAGATTTCATGAGACCTGGCAATTTTCATAAAACCTTGGCTTTTCATAAAAGCTGTGTAATGCAGCCGGCATAAGCTTAAAGGAATCCATGTTTAAAAAGGATTGAAGAGCAAGGCATTTGTGGGCACATTTGCATGTCCCTGCTCAGCTTCCCAGAATGCAGTGTAATAACTTTATTTCTCAGAATTCTGTGCAGGAAGCAGGTTTTTTAACTTGTTTTAGACATTTAAATGTGAACACAAATGTACTATTTATTCACTGTACTACTGTTTGGTGGAGGGCTTCCATCGCTCTTTTGCCCATCATATATTAAATGTTGTGGTGAGTTACACACATATATATATACACAGACACACATGTACACACACTCACATATCCAGACACACACACATATAATATATATATATATATATATATATATATATATATATATATATATATATATATATATATATATATAGTGCCTTGCAAAAGTATTCACCCTCCTTGAATTTTTACCTATTTTGTTACATTACAGCCATAAGTTCAATGTTTTGTTAATCTGAATTTTATGTGATGGATCAGAACACAAAAGTCTAAGTTGGTGAAGTGAAATGAGAAAAATATATACATAAAGCTATTTTTTAGAAATAGAAAACAGAAAATGGGCATGTGCGTATGTATTCACCCCTTTGTTATGAAGCCCATAAAAAGCTCTGGTGCAACCAATTACCTTCAGAAGTCACATAATTAGTGAAATGATGTCCACCTGTGTGAAATCTAAATGTCACATGATCTGTCATTACATATACACACCTTTTTTGAAAGGCCCCAGAGGCTGCAACACCTAAGCAAGAGGCACCACTAACCAAACACTGCCATGGAGAGCACAAGTAAGGGACAATGCAAACAAGTAAGGGACAATGTTGTTGAGAAGTACAAGTCAGGGTTAGGTTATAAAAAAATATCCAAATCTTTTATGATCCCCAGGAGCAACATCAAATCTATCATAACCAAATGGAAAGAACATGGCACAACAGCAAACCTGCCAAGAGACGGCCGCTCCCCTGTGTCTCTTTGCTCCCTCCCCCTCCCCATGTCCCCCCCCCCCCTCATTCTCATGTGTCGGTAGTATGTACCTTCCTGGGATGCTGCAATCAGTACTAATGTGCTCCTTTTGTGTTTTACAGTTATATCTATAGGATAAGTTTTATGTTATGCTGTAAGGTAGCCACTGCTTGCTTATTTCTAACAACTTTTGTTTGATATAATGCCAGACATCTATCTATCTATTTATCTGTCTATATTATGCTTTGACCAAGGTTGGAGATGAAAAGAACCACAGTGTGGAAAGTTTCTATATTTATGTATTTATACACTTTCTTTACTTTTTTTTGTACAGAACAGGTACCACCACTAAACTTTCCACTAGCTCCTGTAACGTCCCATGCATTTTGTGTCCGTCTTACACTTGCAGAGAAATGTCTGAGCAGGAACGATCAGGTTTCATCTTGGTTGTCTTACTTTTTACTTTTGTAATGACCTGATCTCACACACATAGATTTGTCACAAATGTATAGGTGACACTCAAAATTTCCTATTTCATCTTTTTTATGTTTTGTTTAATGAAATGAAGCACATAGCAAGAGTAGCAGGAAATGACTAATTTCTATTCATATGACGTCTGTCTAATTTCCTGCTGCAGAACAAACACATAGCCAAGACACCTTGCATAACTAATCAAGTAGTATACCTTAAATGGAGGGTTTACTATAACGTGTTTCTGCAGAACTAAATTTAAGGAAAACTAGTACGTCCCAGTCACTTTACAATGAAACACTTCAAGACTGAACTCTTACTTTTTCTCACTTCTACTAAAGCTCCCACATCTTAAATCTCCCTTACCGGTGGGTGTGAACATCTAGATTTGACTTTTGTGCATATAACTTTGTATGTACACTGACCTTTTCTATATAACACATGTTTTCATACACTACTAATTATCCTCTATGAGATGCATTAATAATCCAGCTAACTTACATATCCCTTTAAAGTTACAACTAGTCTAAAGTCACAATCACTGCCCATCATAAATCTTCCTTACACCCTGTCTCTCACTCATATCCACACCTTCAAGATCCAAAGCTCTTTGCAGCAGGGACATCAGTTTCATATTAACTTATTGCATTGTATTATCTTTGAACTTCTGTATTCCATATCATTTATTACATTTAGTGTACTCTCTAACTTTATTGTACACATTTAAATAGTGATTTAGAAAATGTTAGTTGTTTATAAATGGAGGGTGGATTATCTATTCTTATGCACTGCTGAATTTATTAGCCTATCTATGGCCCTCATTCAATTGCAATTTGGCCAATTGAATAGGGGTCTAAATAAGCACATAACATATTTTTTAAAGAAGTTTTTACTTATTAAACATCTATCCAAAAGCAAGGTTTTCACCAACTAAAAACTTATTTAAAAAAAATATGTTATGTGCTTATTTAGAGCCCTATTCAACTGGCCAAATCGCGATTGAATGAGGGCCTTTGTATATAGACGCTGATGGCAGTTGATAGAAAAGTGGAAAAATGTATGCTGGGCCGTGGAGCACTTGATGGATTTGTTTAATTTTTACTTTTATTCCCTTATTTACATGGTTCTTCATCAACAGACATACGGTTGTGCTCAAAAGTTTGCATACCCTGGCAGAAATTGTGAAATGTTGGCATTTATTTTGAAAATATGATGGATCATATGAAGCCATTTATTATCACATAGATGTTTGGCTCCAACATTTTTGCTGCTGGCTCCTTCCTTTGCAGCTAGCCTGGATCCTAAAAATTGATTGTGTGGCTTCTAAATAATTCTGACTCCTAAATTTCTGAAAATGTGTGAATTTCTGACCTATGGAGAAACATATATTACTTTAATTATAATAATAAAAAATGAGTTTACCAAACCATTGACCATATATAATAAATGTTCTAGAACATTTCCAAAGTTTGCGAGCTTTACACACAAACTTGCAGTACGACAACTATATTAGTGATTAGTGTATATGTGCCCTTGGTGTCATTGACATCAAAAGTGAAGTAAGGCATATTTGTTTAGTATTGCTACACAGGGCTCCAGTCTCAGCCGCTACCCATCCAATGTGAGACAAGCATGGATGCAGATATTGTGTAAAATTATACAATAATATTACATCATTGATAGATTAAAGCCAGTGTGGTTGTAATGTTAACAACACTTATTTGAAGTTTAGTGTGTAAGGTAGTATGTACCTTCCTGGGATCGATCGATCTATCTATCTATCTATCTATCTATCTATCTATCTATCTATCTATCTATCTATCTATCTATCTATCTAGCTATGTATCTATGTATCTATCTATCTATCTATCTATCTATCTATCTATCTATCTATCTATCTATCTATCTATCTATCTATCTATCTGTCTCTCTGTCTATCTATCTATCTATCTATCTATCTATCTATCTATCTATCTATCTATCTATCTATCTATCTATCGTCAACTCATCTTGGACAAACTTTTCTTAGTTTCATAGCATTCTCCTGCTGAAATGTTTAATAGATACACAGCTAAAGTCTAGTGCTTTAGTTTAGGTACTTTATAAGTATTATGCTTTGACAAAGGTTGCAGATGAAAAGAACCCCAGTGTGGAAAGTTTCTATATTTATGTATTTATACACTTTCTTTACTTTTTTTTACAGAACAGGTACCGCCACTAAACTTTCCACTAGCTCCTGTCACGTCCAATGCATTTTGTGTCCGTCTTACACTTGCAAAGAAACATCTGAGCAGGAACGATCCGGTTTCATCTTGGTTGTCTTACTTTTTACTTTTGTAATGACCTGATCTCACACAAATTGATTTGTCAAAAATGTATAGGTGACACTCTTTTTTTATGTTTTTTTAATGAAAGAGTAGCAGGAAATGACTAATGTCTATACATATGATCTCTTTATAATTTCCTGCTGCAGAACCAACACATTGACACCTTGCATAACTAATCAAGCAGTATACCTTTAAATGGAAGGTTTACTATAATGTGTTTCTGCAGGACTACATTTAAGGAAAACTAGTATGGCCCAGTCACTTTACACTGAAAAACTTCAAGACTGAGCACTTACTTTTTCTCACTTCTACTAAAGGGCCTACATCTTAAATCTCCATTACCGTTGGCAATTATATCATCACTCGAACCCTGAAGTCTACCACCTTGAAGTTATATTGGGCTCTCCCCTCTCTTTTACTCCTTGCATACATTGTTAAAGGGCTCCTGTAATGTCCTAATAATACAAGCTGGGTATTTTAATTAGGCATTGACCATTAATAAGAAATCGAATAAATGATTAAAAAATAATATTGAATATTAAATTCAGTTTCAAAATTCAAACTCAGCTGCCAGTGGTCATTGCTTATTATAAGGTAAATAGGGGAGGACACTTTGGACTTTGCAAGCCCCTAATTACCTTCATACGGGCTGCACTCTGTTACAATTCCGGCTGTATTCAATTGACTCAAGCCTACAAATACATTACGTTACATGAACCCATACGTAGCAATTCAAGGCATGATCATGATCAATTAAGCAGCCCGTAAGTTACAATTTAGACAGAGCCAATAGTAAATGAGACCGTCATCATGACGTCAGTGGAGTTTAAACTACAATCAATTATTGTTTATAAGTCCGATATGCGATTGTACTCGCAATCCAGCAATGTAGAAATCAGTAAAAATGAATGAAAAAACTATGCTAGTACATGTGTGTCGCCTGATATTTATTAACTCCTTGATTCCCGGGATTGATATAACATGGAAATAAAACATTAAAAAAAAAATGTATTGCAGATTTGGGAGCTTGAGACAGTTGTGCAATTAATTCTAATGCCTTTCATTGCTTTCCCAGTATTATAAAATACAGTAGTGTTGTTGCTTTTACAGTGTTATGAACAGGTATTTAACCCACTTGCGAGTCCTATCTAGTACTCGTAGACATATTTTATACATTTGCCATTTAAGGGTTTGAAGGAAATTGCGGGCTTGTTGAATTGTTGTAATTGAATATGGATTAGCACTGGTAACATTTGCAGGCTTGAAACATCAAAGGGGTAGATAGAACAGAGTTACGTTTTTTACAACCGCAGTGCTTTTTGAGTCTGTAACTCGCAAATGGATTGCGAGTAGCAAAATGTATCCAATTGAATATCAGTTACTTTTACGGGGTCCAGTAGTTACAATTTGAAGGGGGGCCTTTGTCTAGCAGGCAGTGCTAATGTTAATGTATATCAACACAAAAATGGAATAACTGGATGCTGGCACTCTAACATTTGAAAATCTATTTAATATTGCTAGTATAAATCATACTACCAAATGTATTAATAACACAGGAAAACACACATTTTGGCGCCTCAAATGTTAGACCTGTTTCTGGGTATATTTGACCTGCTGATTCCAAAAATGGCCCCAGCTCTAGTTTTTGAGAACAGAGCAAATGCCATTTACCACTCTTCACTCTGCTCGCCCATAAAAAATCAGGATATTTTAATGTAGTGTTTTAATTAATATCGTTTAACCATGAAGGAAACATAATATAAATTAAAAGAAAAGTGTACTACATAAAAAGCTGATTATGTCTTACCAAAAGTACAGATTTATGATGCAAACTTTCTAGTCATTCGACATACAAGAAGCGTCTTTGTCAGACGTCTGGGAGTGGGAACTGCCAGGACAATCACACATAAGATTCCAAAAATATTCTGCCATCATGTGTGTATCCCATCCTCCTTGGTATCTAGCTTCCATTGTTTTTATGTCTTGGTGAAATCTTTCACTTTGCTCTTTGTTTAAGTCACCAAGGTTCTCTGGAAAGCGATCTAGGTGACTGTGCAGATAATGGACTTTAACATTGATGTTGCAGCCAAGCCTGTTGAAATGAAAGATCATATACTATACAAATTGTGTGTAGTTGCCTGTGTGTGTTTCGTAACAAGAGCAAATGAAGACCAGGCACATGATCCAATATCATTCATTGATGCTACGAAATGTGGGTCATACGAAATATACATACTTATCACCATATATCATGTGGGAATAAAAGGAGTAAATCTCATCCAATGTGGCTTAAAAATGATTTAAAGATCAAGATACGGAGTAGAAAACAGGCGTTTAAATTATACAAACAAGAGGGCCAGAGACTGCTTTACAGGAATACAAGGAAATCAACAAGACTTGCAAAAGGGCTATTAGACTGGTTAAAATAGAAAATGAAAAATGAGTTGCAAAAGAGAGTAAGACTAACCCTAAAATCTTTTTAAAATATATTAATGGGAAGAAGGCAAGGAAGAAAGCTATAGGAACATTACAATGTGAAACAGGATATCTGACAATTAGTGACCAGGAAAAGGCAGATGAGCTAAATAGGCTATTTTTTCTGTATTCACAGAAAAGAGAGGCAGTGCAGCATAATGGGCCTACATTAAAAAATGGTTAACGCAGAAAGAAATCCAGAAGAGGTTGGAAAAAAAAAATGTTAATAAAGCACCAGGTACTGATGGAATACATCCAAGGGTACTGAGGGAACTGGGTCCTGTAATAGCCAAACCATTATATTTAATTTTTCAAGATTCACTCAACACAGGGTCGCTACCAGATGACTGGAGAAAGGTAGATGTGATACCTATATGTAAGAATATAATATACAAGAATATGTCTATTTGAACAGGATTATAAGTAGGAGTCAACATGGATTCATGAGGGATAGGTCGTGTCAAACAAATCTAATTAGTTTCTATGAGGAGGTTAGCAGGAACCTGGATCAAGGCAACTGAGTGAATGTAGGCTTTTTGGATTATGATACGGTGCCACATGGAAGACTATTGTGCAAACTAAGGGATACAGGAATTGCAGTAAATATCTGCTCATGGATCGAAAGCTGGCTAAAAGACAGGAATCAAAGAGTTGTGGTAAATGAAACATATTATACATCATATTGGACTAATGTGGTAAGTGGGGTTCCCCAGGGTTCAGTATTAGGTCCTCTCCTTTTTAGCAAATATATAAATGACTTAGAGGTGGGACTGAAAAGTAGTGTTTCCATTTTTGCTGATGACACAAAGTTGTGCAAGGTAATTAAATCAGATAATGCTGTACTTTCCCTCCAAAGGGATTTACATAAATTAGAGGAATGGGCATCTAAATGCCAGATGAGATTTAATATGAATAACTGTAAAGTTTTGCATCTGGGAAGGAAAAATAGCAATGGAGCAAATCTAGGTGTATCAGATATTGAAAGAAATTTGGGAGTGCTTGTGGACAACCGCCTAGGTAACAGTGTTCAATGCCAAGGAGCAGCTGTAAAGGCATATAAAATATTAGCATGTATTAAGAAGGGTATAGAAGAAAGGGAAGCAAATATAATTCTGCCACTATGCAAATCTCTAGTACGCCCTCACTTGGAATATGGAGTACAATTTTGGGCACCACTTCATAAAAAGGACATTTTAGAGCTGGAAAAGGTACAGAAAAGGGCTACAAAACTAATAAGGGGGGTGGAGGGACTAAGTTATGAAGAAAGACTAACCAAATTAAGCCTATTTTCTCTAGAAAAAAGGCATCTGAGAGGGAATTTGATTACATTATATAAATACATCCAGGGTCAGTATAAAGATTTGTCAAGTGACCTTTTGTGCCAAGAGGTTTTCAACTGACAAGAGGACATCCTTTGAGGTTAGAAGTAAAAGGATTCCACCTTAAAGAAAGAAAAGGGTTCTTCACAGTAAGGGTGTTTAATCTGTGGAATTCTGTACCAAAGGAGGTGGTGACAGTGGATTTGATAGATAACTTTAAAAGGGGATTGTTTTTTTCAACCTAAATTACTATGTTACTATGTAACTACTAATAAGTAGTGTGCTCTATGGACCTTCGAAAATCCCTACCTTCAGTTTTTACATGGTAAGTCCAGGTAATTTATGCGCTATGTATTCAATGCACGTACCGTCTTTATTCAAAGCTTTTACAAATTGTTTAATCAGGCCTGGCTTTATATGTAGTGGTGGCAGTGTGATTCTTTGTTGTGCTACCAAAGGTTCATTGATTACATTTTGTCCTCCGACCAACATATATTCCATCAGAGGCCAATCTTTTTGTCAATCGATTCTGCAGAAGAGATCTTTTAAAGAGCGGACTAAAATATGATAAATTCAACCATATCTAAGAAACTAGAGCTGATGCGGAACATGCCTAAGGAACAGGCCTAAAAACCAGGACACCAACAAAAAATCAATGAACTAGCTCCTCTTTTAGGACATTACATTGGCCCTTTACCAAATTATGTAATTTGCAAGACACAAACTGAAATCCCCCCTTTAACTATAACCCTCCTTAAAGGGACATTGAAGGTTTCTATATTTCAGTAGGCATATAATATACCTACGGTATATATCTATTTACTTTTACTCCTTGTTGGCTTCCCAACCTACAATTCCTAATGAACACCTCAGCCAGATAATGCTTCCTCATTCATTGGTGCTTGTCCACACTCCTATTTGTGAACCACTCCACTGGTTTCCCATAGCCCAGACAATTTAACATCCTAGCTATATTATGCAAAGTCCATAATAACAATATACCCCCTCATATATCTGATCTCTTCTCCAAATATTGCCCAAACAATAACCTTCACTCAGCTCATAGTGTGCATCTTTTATCCACTCTTGGATCTCTTGACTTTCTTAAGCTGTATCTGTTATTTGCTGCATATTTATATTGAGGAGCCGTGCCCTCAATGCTGAATAGCTTAGGAATAATGGCAATTACAATTTTTTAAGAAGAACCCAACTTACTAATGTGGTGACAATGTCCCTTTTTAAAGTTACAACTAGTCTAAAGTCACAATCACTGCCCATCATAAATCTTCCTTACACCCTGTCTCTCAGTTATATCCACACCTTTAAGATACTAAGCTCTTTGCAGCAGGGACTTCATATCTGTTTTTTTTCAATTTAACTTATTGCATTGTATTGTCTTTGAACTTCTGTATTCCATATCATTTATTACATTTAGTGTACTCTCTAACTTTATTGTACACATGTAAATAGTGCTTCAGAAAATGTTAGTTGCTTATAAATGGAGGTTGGTAATAATAGTAGTAATAGGCAGCGTCCTTAGGGCACTTATCTGTCATACCCCTTCTTTGCTTGCATTTTATGTGCTGTAAATTATTCTGTATCAAGTAGATTATCTATTCTTATGCACTGCTGAGTTTATTAGGCTGTTTATGTATATAAATGCTGATGGCAGTTGATAGAAAAATGGTAAAAATGTATGCTGGGCCAGGGAGCACTTGATGCATTTGTTTCATTTTTACTTGTATTCCCTTATTTACATGGTTCTTCGTCAATAGACATACAGTTGTGCTCAAACGTTTGCATACCCTGGCAGAAATTGTGAAATTTTTACATTTATTTTGAAAATATGACTGATCATGCAAAACAAAATGTATTTATAAAATACTATTGAAAGAAAGATACCTTTGAAGGATATTGATCATGTGAACTCATTTATTATCACATAGTTGTTTGGCTCCTTTTTAAATCATAATGATAAAAGAGATCACTCAAATGGCCCTGATCAAATGTTTACATACCATTAGTTCTTAATACTGTTTATTGCCCCCTTTAGCGTCAATGACAGCGTGCAGTCTTTTGTAATAGTTGTCTATGAGGCCCCTAAATCTTGCAGGTGGTATAGCTGCCCACTCGTCTTGGCAAAATGCCTCCAGGCCATGCAAAGTGTTTGGTCGTCTTGTATGAACCGCACATTTGAGATCTCCCCAGAGTGGCTCGATGATATTAAGGTCAGGGGACTGTGATTGCCATTCCACAACCTCCCTCTTTTTCTGCTGTAACCACTGGAGGGTCAACTTAGCCTTGTGCTTAGGGTCATTGTCATGCTGGAAAGTCCAAGACCATCTCATGCACAGCCTTCATGCATAAGAATGCAAATTGACTGCCAATATTTGCTGATAACATGCTGCATTTATCTTGCCATCATTTTTCACAAGATTCCCCGTGCCTTTAGAACTCCCCACCCAAAAAAAACATCCGCGAGCCACCACCATGCTTCACAGTGGGGATGGTATTTTTTTCACTATAGGCCTTGTTGACCCCTTTCCAAATATAGTGCTTATTTTGTGACCATAAAGCTCTATTTCGGTTTCAAGTATCGTCGTATTGTGCTCCTTGAAACAACCACACCGTCTTTTTCCATAGCAGTCTGTATTTCTCCTGAGGTTACCTGTGGGTTTTTCTTTGTATTCCGAACATTTTGTTTCACTGTTGTGGTTGAAATCTTTCTTGGTTTAACTTACCTTGGCTTGGTATCAAGAGATCCCCGAATTTTCCACTACTTAATAAGTGATTGAACTATGCTGACTGGCATTTTCAAGGCTTTGGATATCTTTTTATATCCCTTTCCATCTCTATGAAGTTCCATTACCTTGTTACGCAGGTCTTTTGTCAGTTCTTTTCTGCTCCCCATGGCTCAGTATCTAGCCTGCTCAGTGCACGTGAGATCTAACAAACTCATTGACCATTAATACACAGACACTAATTGCAATTTAAAAAACCACAGGTGTGGCAAATTATCCTTTAATTGCCCTTTTAACCTGTGTATGTCTCACCTTGTGTGTCTGTAACAAGGCCAAACATTCAAGGGTATGTAAACCTTTGATCGGGGCCATTTGGGTAATTTCTGTTATCATTATGGTTTAAAAAGGAGCCAAAAAGCTATGTGATACTAAATGGCTTCATATGATCACTATCCTTCAATAAAATACAGTTTTGCATGATCAGTCATATTTTCAAAATAAAAACAAAAATGTTACAATTTCTGCCAGGGTATGCAAACTTTTGAGCACAACTGTATGCCAATCATATGAATATTTGAGCAAACAGAGGTTCATTTAAGTTTAGTCTGGCTTGGATGAGAGCTGTCAATGTAGACTGTCAAAGCCTAAATACTGTACATCTGCCAACAGAAATGTTTTTATCCACAAATGTCCACAATAGTTTTCTTTATAGACTGATTGCTCTTGTTGAAGCAAGCTATCAAATGTGTAAATTAGGAAAAAAAAATATTTTATATAAATGTTGTAACATGGTTTAGCTAATATTTTTTTACCCTTAATGTAATTACATAAAAGTTACATTTAAGTTACTTTTAACAAGCCAATAAACTAAATAAACAATAAACAGCATGTCAGTTTCTGAAATCAACACTTTCTCCATTACAGTTACACCTTATATTTAATTTTTAAATGTTTGAAAAAAAGAAAACCATGTCAGTCAAACTATCTTTCCAATATTAGACATTGGTAGTGTGAAACTGTATCCGTGGTTGTGGTCTTAGCTTCCAGAATGCAGCATGCCAAGTTTTATATATATATTACAGATGGCAGCATGCAGGTTAGCATACAGGAGAAATTGGCGTTCCAGAAGCTGAAATCTGTTGTCATTATTATTATCCTTTATTTGTAATACGCCAACATGTTCTGTATCACTATACAACAGTTGAATAAAAGAAAAACACAATATTAACATATGACAAACATGAAGGTACCTGTCTTTGAGCATACAATTTTGTTTACATGGTGCTTTTTCCCAAAGCAGCTTCCAAAAATGTTGCTGCTGGCTCATTACTTTCCAGCTAGCCTGGATCCTAAAAACTGTTTGTGCGGCTCCTAAATAAATCTGACAGGCTCCTAAATTTCAGAAAATTTGGGAATTTCTGACCTGGAGAAACATATATTAATTTAATTATACTAATAAAAAAAATAGTTTACCACACCATTGACCAAATTTACTAAATGTTGTAGAAAATTTCCAATAATATATTGCAAAACTCAACCCTTTTGCGGATATGGCCCCATACAGGTTTCAAGCTCCTTTCTTCTTTTATGCTATGCAAAGCAATACTTGCTTGATAGATATATTTCTCTTCTAAATTGCCACTGCCTACAAAGTAAACTGGTAATATTTCCAGCAACAAAGGTGTTAAGCTGTGTGTATACATTCTTGCGTATGCTTTACTGGCACAGTAATCCAGGAATTATTTACTCAACTACGTATTGTCAATTTCAGACGAGTTTAGAAAGGTTAATGGATGCTAGCTGAGGTTGTTATTTGAATAAGAGGAGATGCTGCAGGCAGAGGTGGAGGTGATTAACTCCCATTGTTGTTTTATGTTTAGACTATTTTCCACCTCCCTGCGTGCCCCACCCCTGTCGCAGTTGCCTATTACATCTGGTAATCCTACCATATTAAATCTCTCATAAGCCACAATAATCAACAAACCAACAATGATAAATCTGGACATAAGGCAGTAATGTGTAATGTGCCAAAATGTATGATCAGTTTATAGGTGAGAATAATGAATGTCTACAGACTGAAACTACTTTCATTATTAATATCATACAGATGGTTTAGTAGACCACTATACAATAAAAGGATTATATCAGCATAATTGGGCATGGAAATGATCATAAAGCTAACTTTTGCCTTTTTTGGTCCCAATAGTCAAGGTGCAGGTTTTATTAGTGAAAGGGGTGTTTACATTTCTGAAAGAGCATTGCTTGCATTTATTATTGCAAGCTGCCTGTTCTCAGCATGCAATGCAGAAGAGGGAGGGTGTCAAGTCCAATAAGATCCATTTGTATAACAAATAACCCTCACACCTCCTCTTACCTCCTCTACCGCCCCTCCAGCTACCAAGATGTGAATGAAAAAAGATCAGATGGATTTATGTATACATACAGAGTTCTCACATATTCTAATATTCTCCAAAAATATTTGTGTGTTTCTAGCTTAAAAAGGTGCTAATATTGTTAGTTTGTAACATACTTCCTAAAAGTGCATCTTTTATTGAACTACAATAGTCCTTTAAAGTATTATGCTATGTAATTTTCTTACATGGTTGAGTAAACATCTCCTTTTACTGAAGACAACAGAGTTTCTATTATTTCATCAAAACACATTACAGCAAGCATTGGGGGTTATTACTAAACATCTCAAGTGGCTGAGAGGAGGTGAGAAGGGCTTTGAATTCAATGTTTCCTTGTTGTTTTTCAGTCCTTAAGTTGTGTCCAACTCTGGCTAATCATATGGACACAGCACGCCAGTCACATTTGTATTTCTACATAGTTACAGAGTAATTGAGGTTGAAAAAATACTTTTAGTCCATCAAGTTCAACTTTTTTAGATCTCCTCTGATCTGCAATTTGCAGATGAATTGTTAATTCATCCAGAGGAAGGCAAACAGAAACAAATCCCAAGTGAAACTTTGCCAATTGTTTCAAAAGGGGAAAAAATATATAAAATTCCTTTCTGACTCCAGATACTGGCAATCGGACTCCTTCCTGGATCAATACTCCTTCTCTAATCATCCAGGATAACACTGAATGCCCATTTTATTTAAAAATAAATCCAGTCCCCTTTTAAAGTTATCTATCAAAACCGCTGTCACCACCTCCTTTGGTAGAGAATTCCACAGATTAACCACCCTTTCAGTGAAGAACCCTTTTCTTTCTTTAAGGTGAAATCTTTTTACTTCTAATCTCAAAGGATGTCCCCTTGTCAGTTGAAAACCTCTTGGCACAAATGTTTACTTGACAAAGCCTTTTATTGACCCTGCATATAACATATAATAGTTGTCAAACTGCGAATCGTCGTCACGCTTTGAGAGCTTGCAAAGCAAGCTTGCAGAACTGCGTCCCTCGCAAAGCGAGGGACGCAGTTCTGGCCGCGGGGCTGCATTTGCGGAAGGCTCATTGCAGGCTGCAAATGCGGACCCTGGCAAAGCGAGGGGCCACATTTGCGGAGGTGGAGGCTCTACTCCGCCTCACTCCCGGGACAAATAAACCCCAGAATAGCGTGACTTTGCAACAAAAAAAAAACACAAGACTTAGAAAAAATAAAAATATGACCTGCGGGACTTAGAAAAAACACTAACGCGTGAAGAGGAAATACGGACTTACCCAAAAGAAAATACAACCCGCAGGACTTAGAAAGAAAAAAAAACAATACAGGGTCACAAAAGTATGTATATTTAGTAAAGATTTAAACATTGTCCATTTAAGTTCATTATTTTTACCTATCTGTTCTTTGTTCCAGTCTATACGTTGTATTGCAGCCCTTAGACCGTTAAAATCTGCCCTCTTAAAATTGAGGGTTTTTCGTTGGCCCTTTTATACTTATGTTTTTTTTTATTCAATTTCAAATTTCTGGTTATGCTTATCCATATGGTTTTCTTGGCAAAGATACTAGAATGGATTGCTATGACCTGCCCATCTTGGGTGACCCTACATGGTATAGTTCACAGCTTTATTGAGGAACACAAGCCCCTTCACCATGACAAGGTAGCGACCAGTTCATAGTAAATGCAGGCATGCACTTCTCAGACGATTGAGCTGCTTAGTAAACTTCCATTGCATGCAGCAAGTAAAATAATTCATTCATTTTAATTAAACAAACAACCAGGATTGATGCTCACCAAAATGAATACGTATTAAATGTAAAAGCATCCATAAGAGGGGTGCAACTTCCTTATAATAAAGATGTCACTTTCAAGGAAAGGTCATAAAAACAAACTAAGAAAAGATGATATTTTTCTTTTGCCGCATACTGTCTTAAAGCATTTTTTACTGACCATCTTCTATACCAGCTCATCAATGTGTTTATATATTAATAATTTAGCATTTGTGCAGTCTTTTACACATCGATGACCTAGAGCCTCATTCAATTGAGCAATTGTAAGTTACAGTAGCCCGTAATCGAGGCCGTAAGTTAGTTTGCTATTCTACTGGCGTTTTTTTGCGAGCAATAAACGGGCTACGTGTTACAGGCACAACAGTCGCAAGCTCGCAATTCGGCAATAATAAACAATTTTATGTTTCATTTCTGGGTTAGATGATCTTGGGAATCAATTAATTAATACATATCAGGCCATCGCAAAAGTATCGCATTCATTTTTATTATTTTGTGTCTTGCGGTTTTGCAAGTCTGATCGCATATCGGACCCCCAAACACTAATTTATTGACATGTAACCTCCATGTTTTACTGACCTAATGCTGACGTTCTCATGTTCTATTGGCTGTTTCTAAATGGGTAGTTAAGGCCTTTCTTAATTGATCATGTTCCCGCCATGAAATGTTACATGTGATTGCATGGTTTACGGTTTTGGCTTTCAGCCCGTTACTTGCAGGCTTGTTCAATTGAATAGCAGCGGAATTGTAACAGACTGCCAGCCCGCAGCAAGCCCGCAGACAGACGGCTTGTATACCGCGAGATGCGGGACTAGTATAGAAGGTGGTCAGTAAAGAATGCTGTAAGCCAGTAATGTGGTAGATATTAATTGCATTTAGTTACATTTGTACAGGCCTTAACTTAGACTTAACAGGCCATTTACCCAATAAATCTAACGTTTTAGGTCTATTTACAAACACACTGTGTCCTGCCTACTGACTGTTCCATGATTAATACCATATGCAGAGCTGTGGGTGAAAGCTCCATGAATACAAAAATGTATAGTTTATCCCTGAACTAAAGAAGACAGCAGTAGATGTTAAACCACAACTGTCCTATTTACAGTGCCTTGAAAAAGGTTTCACCACCCTTGGCATTTTTCATGTTTTGTTGCCTCACAACCTGGAATTAACATGGATTGTTTGAGGATTTGCATAATTTAATTTACAGAACATGCCCACAACTTTGAAGATCTTTTTTTTTTATTGTGAAGCAAACAACAACTAGGACAAACTAACATAAAAAGTCAATGTGCATAACTATTCACCCCCTAAAGTCAATACTTTCTAGAGCCACCTTTTGCGGCAATCACAGCTCCAAGTCACTTTAGATAGGTCTCTATGAGCTTGCCACATCTTACCACTGGGATTTTTGCCCATTCCTCCTTGCAAAACTGCTCCATCTCCTTCAAGGTGGATGGTTTGCACTTGTGAACAGCAATCTTTAAGTCTGACCACAGATTTTCTATTGGAGGTTTGGGCTTTGACTAGGTCATTCCAACACATTTACATGTTTCCCCTTAAACCACTCAAGTGTTGCTTTAGCAGTGTGTTTGGGGTCATTGTCCTGCTGGAAGGTGAACCTCCATCCTAGCCTCAAATCACGCACAGAGTGGTACAGGTTTTGCTCATGAATATCCCTGTATTTAGCACCATCCATCTTTCCCTCAACTCTGACCAGTTTCCCAGTCCCGGCTGCTGAAAAACATCCCCACAGCATGATGCTGCCACCACCATATTTCACTGTGGGGATGGTGTTCTTTGTGTGATGTGATGTGTTGGGTTTGCTCCAGATATAGCGTTTTCTTTGATGGCCAAAAAGTTCAATTTTAGTCTCATCAGACCAGAGCACCTCCCTCCAAACATTTTGGGAGTCTCCCACATGCCTTTTTGCAATCTCAAAACGTGCTATTTTGTTTTTTGCTGAAAGTAATGGCTTTCTTCTGCCCACTCTGCCATAAAGCCCAAGTCTATGCAGTGTACGGCTTATTATCGTCCTATGTACAGATCCTCCAGTCTCTGCCGTGGAACTCTCCAGCTACTCCAGGGTTACCTTAGGTCTCTGTGCTGCCTCTCTGATTAATGCCCTCCTTGCCCGGTCCGTGAGTTTTGGTGGGCAGCTGTCTCTTGGCAGGTTTGCTGTTGTGTCATGTTCTTTCCATTTGGGTATGATAGATTTGATGGTGCTCCTGGGGATCATCAAAGATTTGAATATTTGTTTATAACTTAAACCTGACTTGTACTTCTCAACAACATTGTCCCTTACTTGTTTGGAAAGTTCCTTGGTCTTCATGGCAGTGTTTGGTAAGGGGTGCCTCTTGATTTGGTGTTGCAGCCTGAGGCCTTTCAAAAAATGTGTGTATATGTAATGACAGATGATGTGACAGTTAGGTTGCACACAGGTGGATATAATTTCACTAATTATGTGACTTCTGAAGGTAATTGGTTGCACCAGAGCTTTTTATGGGCTTCATAACAAAGGGGGTGAATACATACACACATGCCAATTTTCTGGTTTCTATTTCTAACAAAATATTTTTATGAATATATTTCTCTTATTTCACTTCACCAACTTAGACTATTGTGTTCTGACCCATCACATAAAATTCAGATTAACAAAACATTGAACTTAAGGCTGTAATGTAACAAAATAGGTAAAAAGTCAAGGGGGGTGAATACTTTTGCAAGGCACTGTAGCTGATTTCCAGCAGTCCTTTCTCTGCACAGATGAATTTGTGAATGGTTAACTCTTTTTTTTCGTATGCTGTTGTGTGGGTCTGTCTGGGGGCATGCCAGTGACACATTTAAACAGAGATTTAATGTGTTCATTTCTCAGTAAAGAATGCACGTGTTTTAAAATATATATATATATATTCTAACATGTTTTTAGGAGATTTTTTACAGCGGTGGGCTCCAAATTCTGCTAAATTAAGTGACCCTTTAACAAAGAATTACAATCATCTTTCTAGTGAGACTCGGATAGTTTGCTCTCTACTTCCGTTATTGGGTGCACCCATGCAGACGTAAGATGACTTCACTCCCATCTGTTTTATGATGTTCTTGGGATATAGTTGGATAATATGCATAATTGGCAGATAAACCAGAGCCAACATCGTGACACTACTCAACACTGTGTCTATTTAGACCTGCAGCTTCAAGGTCATAGTGATCTTTTTTTGCCTTGCACTACTCCTAATCATTATTTGCATGATATCTTCTGACTTGACCTCCTATTGTGACTGGGGCTTTGCTTTACCTCTTTACTTCCTGGCTACTGACCCATGAATTTGGTCTCTGGATTGCATTGTTTTCTTGTTCCCTGGCCTCAGTTATTGTTTCCTGGTCCACTGACCTCATCTATTGTTTGTGGTTCTGTTTTTGCCTCTGGCCCATTCCTGTGGCACGTACCCCTGTTTATCCTTCCAGCTAATGGCCCCCAGGCTTGTGTCTCCCAGGTGTTTTGTTACACTAAGGTGTTTTTTTAACAAGGGTGTCATGTCTGTGATTGTTTACTAAACAGAGAATTTTTTACTAAATCAGAGGTTTACAGTCTACAATAATACTAACGGACGGATACAAGTTACCAATATTCACCAACTCCTGGCAAATTCTCAGTAGTGAGATACCTGCACTCTGGGAGGAGAGGATGGCGTATTCCAGCGACGGTGCCAAAAATATGGACCAGTCAAAGTATACACACCAGGTATGGTGCACATATATGCAAATCTTGTGTTGTAAACGTTATGTCCTTATGATCAAGCCTGTATTTGCACACACTGAATAGATAGAAACCAATTGGGAAGAAAAACACTCAAACCAGCTCCTGGCAAACTGTCTTATTAAATCTGGAGTTATTACTAAATAGCTTTTAAAAATTATAAGGGCAAATCATAGCTGACGTTTTGGGAACAGAAGATACAGTGCGGGTTGGTTCGGGGAGATTTAAATGTATATATCAATGGAAATATATTTATATGTTTACTGTATCCCACATTGGCTCTGATTTTCTACCCTTTCTTTTCTTCTTTATCTGGTATAAAAGAGCTTATTCTTTATGAAAAAGAGGGGACAGCTCTCAAAATCGTATATATATTTAAACTGAATGTGTGTTCAACAAAAATGTATCAAAACATTCTGCAATATACTATTATTTTGCACAGGGGCCCTCCGTTCACTAGCTCAGCAACTGCATTAAAGCCGCAGAGAAGCACTTAGAGGACCCGGCGATGTTTAGTGAAACTACCCAAAATACTTTACAGAAAACGACACACTTGATTGTAGACACATTAATATACAGAACAGTGAAGAAATTATTAAAAAGTAAGTACATAAAATAGCTTTAGCAGGGATCTTGTTAAACTTTTTTTGTAGTGCAGATAAATGGCATATGTTACAGAGAAGTTTTCCATGATATTTCAAAGCATTGAACCATATGCAGTTGTATAGCCCATAACACCAAGGTGTTTTAAATATGATCTAATGGCTATAAACAAAGGAGGAAATCAAAGCATTCAACATGGATGACAGATTTTAATAGCTCAAAAAAAGGGCAGAGATTACCAGATCTATACACAACTTTCACAGGCAACTCAACAGGCAATCTCCAAGAATCACACTTTGACTACAATTCAGTACAGTTGTCTATTCCTGTAAATGTAACGATGCAAACTTGTAAAAGTAAAAAAAACTCATTACATTGTCTAGTGCTTTGATTACATGTAATATTTAGGTAAAATGTTTTGTCTGCTGCCAAATGAACTAACTTAGTTGAAGAAGATCTAATGATTCATGAAATAAAAGTATGTTTTAAATCAGTGAGGTACCTTACATTTACTGAGCATCGTTTGATCTGCATGGGACACCTCACTTGTTTCTCTTGAGTTGCGTTCAATATTTAATTTGTATAGAGCTTCAAGTCACAACAGAGGTTTTGAAACTACTTCTGATCTGAAGACAGTTTAACTTGAAGTGCAACCATAGATGGTCTTGAGACGCTGCAAAGTTTAGTGCACTTCCCCAGGCAGGTGAATTGTGGCTGTGTAAATGGCATTAATTGTTTTGTCACTCACTGACACATTAGGTAAGACTTCAAAAATAGGACCAATACAGTAATGTCGATCTGAAAGATCACTTTAAAGGAAAACTGACATTTTCCCATTAAATGTTTGTGTCTCATATATTTAATTTAAAATATATTTGTTCCTTTTTAATACATGTTAAATACAAATTTTCAACAAGGATAGTTAGGGCCCCATTCCAATCTTTCATGCAGATAGTAACAGTGCAAGTTCATAATCGCAATTAACGGTCTTCACGTAAGTTACCGAGTGGTATCTGATTTTTTTTTAAATATTACGTGTACTGAATTCCACTCATAAGGGCTTTAAAAAGCCTCACTGAGAGCTTTCAAAGGCAGTTAAAGAGACAATACTGTAAAAATAATCTAGATTTTCTTTAAGTGCAAAATAAATATTATATGATATATTTACATATGTTACATTCTAAACACCATATTGCAAAGTATGATGTGTGAATCTGCATACATCTGTGAACATCAACTATTGTCAATAGTACACATCAACATAACATACATCAACTGCAACATAGAGACTCCAGTACATACAAGTTTAATACAAATTAGGAAATCCACATGGCCTACAACAGGTGCTTTCATACATTGCCTATTAAAGAGCTAGCCACACTCCAAACAATAGTCATCAGCAACATGGATCCAAAGCACATCAGAATACTGCGAGTGATCATGTATGTCACATTCATGGGAAGGAATATAATGTGCACAATACCATTATGTGTTGGACCCAAGGGTATGAGAACTGTCATGATAGACAACCTGAGGCTTTAAAGTGAGGAGTGGTGGGCACTCATTGTGTGTGAATGGGGGTCTGTAATCCATGATATTGGTCACCCTCAACAGGTATATGACTATATAGCATAGGCTATGCACAGGATTATGTTAGAGGAGCAGGAAAGGGATAGAGTTTTAGAGGCACAGGGACATGTGGATATAGGGTAATTTTCTGATAAAGAGGATCACATTCATATGGATGTAGGTGCTGAGGAAGTCCAGCAAAACCCCAAGGAGTCTGTGGAGAGGCAGTAGGAGTCTCAGGAAACCTACCACTATCAAGAGGAATCTTGTGTACACAAGCCTCCATCATTGCTGTTGTGCATGTGAGAATATGTGTACATATAATATTATTATACTGGATTACAGTATAATAAGAATGTAAGTTTATTTTATCCACAGAGCACAGACTGTGAATTAATATAGTTGGTGTGGTGGAAATGCTACCCATAAAAACAGTAGGCTTTATAAAATGTGATCATATGGTGACTTATAGGTAACACTGTATAATATAATATATATAATACATAGCACTTAATAGAGTCACATGTTGTGATTACACCACAATAATGATAATTTGATGAATATACATATCATTATTCAACACTTCATATAAAAGAAGTAACCATCAATATACAAAGCACTTTGTGTCTTCATATGCTCAATTAAACAGATGCAATAACTCCTCGACTATGTAATCCAAATGAAATCACACACATATAGTGTGATTTTAAAACCTGAGAAATAGTATGACACAGCTCTGAAATGACCAGTGTATGACTGAGAAGGAGAAAAATCTAGCAATATCTGTATGTACAATACAGTGCTTTTTAGTGTTACTGTAACAATAAACTGACTTACCTGATGTTCATCTACAAGCAGTGCAAACAATGCAAATCTGTCATGATAAATCAGTTGCCATGATCAATTGCAGATATTTAGCAATGATGTGTGATTTCACATGGAATGCTTAGCTGTGATCACAATCAGAAGGCCAAGAATACTATCACCATCTCTATATGACCTTGTTTACCCACATTTATATTTCATGTTAAAGGTATAAAGAGGCTCTTATAGGAGATGCAGGTGGAGGCATAGCTGATGGAGGCAGAGGCATCAAGACACAGTGGGACTGGTCAGGCTGATGTGGGTTTGGTGATTGCTCAGAAGCAGTGGCTGCTGGTGACTTTCCAAGTTGGTGGGGTGGAAGACAGAGACCTGTCCCCTCCTCTTACAGTGACTCCGCCAAAAAGTATAACCCCCTCCCCTTTACAACATGTTACCTCTATAGGCCCTGCCCTCTGACACAGACTCCACCCACTTTATTTTTTTTCTGTCACTTTACTTCTGCATTTTTTTGATGACATGCAATCATTAAATAGAACACATTAAATACATAGATCTGAATGTATGTTCATGGAAGCTCGTAGAAATATACAAAAGTGGTCCCATAGAGACATAGAGAGAGAGAGAGAGAGATAGAGAGAGAGAAAGTGATTGCATAGTGAGAGGGATAGAGAGAGACAGGGATAGAGAGAGTAGGGGGTAGGGAGAGGGGGACAGAGAGAGAGATAGAGAAAGAGATAGAGAGACAGAGAGATGGATAGAGAGAGAGTGAAATAGATAGGGGGAGATAGATCCTACGCATCTCCTTTTAATCTGTCTCTCTCCTTCTCTCTCCCTCTTCATCCATCTTTCCTTCTATTTCTCTCTCTATAGCTCCTTCGATCCATTTCTTTCTATCCATCTCTCTCTCTCTATTTATCCCTCTCTACCCTTTCCCTCTCACCCCTTCTATCCCCCTACCCCTCTCTCTATACCCCTCCATCTCTATCTCCCCTCTCTCTATACCCCTATCACTCTATGCCTCCCTATCTATCTATCCCTCCCTCTCTATCTATCCCTCTGAGCCAAGGTCAGGTATTTCACGACTGAGCCAATAATGGTACAAGCAGATACAATGATCGTGGCAAATATACTGCAAAAGAGTAAATAAATGATTTGTTAAATGACAAATTAGGACTAAATGGCATGTGGGAGGAACAACTTGCACCTGCACCACCTACCTGTCAATTAATGTGGCATTTAGCTTTCCAATTGGTTCCTACAGCTATTGAGCAGCTTGAAAATCAGCAAACAATGCATCACATAACCTAGTCCCTACATAGACTATGCAAGTTTTTTTTTCTAATGGGCTTAACATGGGTTTGCTTGTAACGAGGATACTACACTCAACATGCCTAGTTGTGATTGAAATCGATACATAGCTTGTGCACAGTTACAAGAGAGCCATTTTACACAGCTTTGCATAATATTAAAGTGGGGACAGTCCTGAACACTGCACACTTGTATGGTTAGTTTTTTGTCAATGAAGCAGGCAAATCCTGCTTTGACGGTTTGTATGTAGCGATATTGCAGTGGCCATATTTGTTACTAGCACACTGATTAATCCATGTGTGCGTCATAAACTCAAGCTTGCACTACATAATTGCATTGGGATAGTGCCTGCAAGTGTTATCACACTGCAGCACTTACATATACATGTGCATCTGGAGCCCATGGTCACCCATTTTCATATACTGTATCTTGATAAGGTAAAAATGTAAAGCTTTATATACCTTTTATGGTTTTTTATATGGTGTTCATGATTTAACTTTCAATGAGAATGAAGTACTTTAAGATCAGACATTTTCAGAAGAAGTGCATTTTTGCTAAAGCCAATTTATTATCTCAGATTTCTGATACAAAATAATAAGGTGAGATAGATAGATCAGCTATATATGAGAAGCCATAGCATGCTAAACATTAAAACATAGCAATTCAATTTTTTTATTAATAGTACACACTAACTGGTCTGAACCTCCTGAGAGTTTTTATTTTTAAACACTTAACACAGCGCACCACAGTATTCATCTCCTTGAACTTTGCCACATTTTTTAGTGACCCAATGTGGAATTAAAAATATTTAATTGGGATTGTTATCATTTGATTTAAACAACATACTTGAGGATGCAAATATCTTTTATTGTGGCACAAAAGTTAAGGTAGCAAAAAACAAATAATCAAAAACACAGACATTTGTTTCTTGCATAAGTATGCACCCATAATTGAGTACTTGGTTAAACTATTACAGCTGTGAGACGTTTGGGGTAAATCTCTACCATCGTTGCACATTCTTGCAATTTTTGCCAATTCTTCTTGGCAAAATTGCTCAAGCACTGTCAGGTTAAATAGGGGACATTGTTGAACAGCAATTTTCATATCCAGATACAGATTTATAGTCCGGTTGAGATCTGATCCGTGGACCATCTTAAGATATATTAAATATCTTAAGGTTCTTGGTTGAAGAAAAACAAACAAACACCAATGTGGCTCTTGCTGCGTATTTATGGTCATTGTCCTGCCTCTCTCCCAGTCTCTGATCTTCTTCAGGCTGAAGCAGATTTTCCCCTGTATTTAGATCCATTCATCTTGCCCTTAATAGTGTTCAGTTTCCCAGTGCCTGCCAATGGAAAGCACTCCCGCAAAAAGATGCTATCCAAGTCCAAATTTACCCTTAGGCAGAATAGGCAAGTGTCTACTGGCTTTTGCCTGCAGAGGATACTTGTTTTTACAATTAAACATTTATTAAAACAGACTTGGGCTGTACATTGTGCTATGCCTTGTGGTGGGATTAACAGAGCTCCTCTTTGATTGGCTGAGTTGTTCTACTTATGAAGTCACTTCTTCTCTTCCTTACAAAGCATGCTTGGAGATGCAATCTCAACAACAGACACAACTATAACCTGCACAAAGCTGAACTGAACAGCTGCATCTGTGAATGGTGAAATATTCTACTATAGCAAAAAATACATATTTATAATGTGTCTGTTCTTTTTACACCTTTTGTGTCCTGTTTGGCTTATTATAGATAAAATTAGCAGCCTTTTTGCTCCATACAGGAGTAGAGACATTATAAGGATGAATATTGTTTCATGTCAAGTGATTATCAGAGCAGGGCCCTTAGGTTTTCAGAAATATGTTAAATACTATAGCACCCTGAAACATGTTCAGTGTCATTACAAGCTAAGAAGCAGTGTGTGTATGTTAAATATACATATTCATTCCAAAGTATAATGCATCTCTATGAAGGGTTTCCTTCAAGGCTCCTAGAAACAGCCTGTCGAGCTCCTGTAAAATCTTCCTGGATCCTGTGTAGATAGATATAAAAACAAAACTTGAAATAGATAGATAGAGCTATCTATCTATCTATCTATCTATCTATCTATCTATCTATCTATCTATCTATTGTGACTTTTACGAAGTGACACAATACAAAAGGATATAATACTTTTCCAAGTTTTACTACAATTTTAGCCAGCAACTAAAAAAAAATCAAAGCTCTTTCTTGGGCTGCCTTAAAATAGACTGTAATGTTAGGTATGTGTATATGGCATAAGAGTGGGCCTTTGCCTGGGGCATCTTAGATGTATGTCCCACCCTGGTCACCACCATGTTTCACTGTGCGGATAGGGCACTAAGAGTGAAGAGCAATGTTGGCTTTGTGTTTTGGTTGCATCAGACCAGAGAACCTTTTTCCACATGTTTGCTGTGTCTCATGTATGCTTTTGACAACTCCAGATAGCATTTGATATTTTTTTTTCAGCAAAGCATTCCTCTTGACACTGTTAGTAAATTGGGCAGTGTTTAGTGACTGAGACAGTGACATTACAACAATGCCAGGTCAAGCAAGACAGATTGGTGTATTAACCATAGTAGACACACAAAAAATGCTCTCTGTTTTTTTCCATGAAAAAATATCATGTAAAACCTGAAACTAACATTAAAGCAGGGACCTTGTCTGTTACTTCAGCGCCAGCCACCGCCAGAGTAAGAACTGCTCTACACCCCTCCCAGTGGTCTGTCACAGGCTCTGTCTTCTTAAGGTGGATTACTACAGTTACCACCATACAGTATATATCAAGAATGAAATAGAAGCAGAAAGAGTATTATGCAGACCTGGGGGATGGGGGCGAGGGGGGGGGGGGGGGTAGGAGATCAGAATGGGGACCTGGTGGGGGTAGGAGATCAGAATGGGAGAATTGGGGGGTAGGAGATCAGAATGGGGGACCTGGGGGGGGGGGGGGGCTAGATTTTTTTACCACCTTCCGTCTTCCTATCTTTCATACTCCTTTCCCTTCTCTGTTATCCTCTTTTTTATGTTAGCCTCTTTCTCTCCCAGTATATTTGTTATGTGTTCACCTTACATAATTTAATGCAGAGGTATATTGGTTAAATATTACCAATGTAAAGATGATTACTCATCAAGTAGGCTTTTAATCTCAGTGAAGTGCTTTGGTGTTTACGGTTTTATTGTGGTATTCAGCCTAATGTTGATATAATGCACAAATATTCTGTTGTTAACACAAAGACAGATGTGATAATACAGCCGTCCTCAGTTTGAGTCCTGAGAAACACACCTGTGGCTCTCCAGTCCTATTAGTGATTCTATATTTGTAATCTTTTAATCCAGCAAATATTTAACCCCCTTGCTACAGCTAGTTATTTCTATTGAGGTTCGAGGCCTTTGAGGCAATAAACCGGTGAAAACTGCTCAGAAGATAAAGAAAAGGTAAAATGTAAATAAAAGCTTAAAGCACAAATGTGCACTCCTCCACTAGGCAGAGTTCTTGTTGGTCCCTTTGTGTTGGTCTTCATATTGTTTCATAAGAACAGAAGGAATCATTCCAAAAATGTATAGAGACATCTAGGAGTATTTGTGTTATGCAGTAAAAGCAACTAGTACTAATGGCACAAAATAGATCAGACCTCACCTAACACTCTGGAGAAAAGAGGACAACTAAAACGTTGCATGGTAAAAACACAGAGAGGGGTATTATGATAGAAAGCTTTAAAAATATCTAAAGATTTAATAAAACTCCTGAGCAAGTATCTTACACAGTAATATAAGAACAAGAGGTTTTAAAGACATGCAAAAGTTCTACTTTACAGAAAGAGTAGTAATGGAAGTTGTAGGGTCATACACAGATAAGACATTTAAGAATAAGGCTGAGCGAGGCTTAATGAGGCCAATATATTAGCTACATAGAATGTGAAGACTAGATGGGCCTATTTGGTTCTAATCTGTTATGAGATCTATGTTTCTATTATATGATCCAAATCCAGTGTCTTAGGTCAGAATTCCACATGTTTCATGGACACAAAGACAAACAGGTGAACAGCCAAACTTATAAAAAAAAAGTGTCCCACAATACACATATCACACACACCACATACATCACTCAATTCACACAGACATATCACACCCATATATCACAAAACTGAATTCTAGTGGAGCATTATTGTATGCATTTCTTTTATTAAAAAAAATCATAAAATAATTTAAAATTTTAAAGCAGTTTTGTGAATTTTATTTTGCAACCTAAAGGGTTAAGCTGTGGCTATTACGGTGCCATGACATTAGGTTTTGTAATAGGAAATGAACAATGTGACCAGCTGCCAGAAAGTCTCTAATAGACCTTGTTTCACTTCTGTAAATCTTTATTATTTACCAAAAACTCAAATCAGTTTTAGCTAAAAAAAAAAATGTATGGCCCATCAATATAAGTTGAAAACGTCCTTCTGGTTGTCTCTAGGGGTTATCATGTTGCTGTCACATTTCCCCTCTCATCTCCCACCATCTCTGGGTTGTTGTGTTAGGTGGGTGAGAAGTTTTGAATGTCCATATTGCATATTCTAATGCACACCAGTGGCTTCATATTATGTTTGTTCAGTAATTGTATTACTTTACACAACACTGACGTACCATTTTATGACTTTGGATAAAGGAGTTATCTTCAACAAACTGTTTGCATGCTTTCTTGTGCATCGTCTTTAGAAGAGGCTTCCTTCTGGGATGACAGCCATGCAAACCAATTTGATGCAGTGTGTGGCATAAGGTCTGAGCACTGACAGGCTGACCCCCCAACCTTGGCAGCAATGCTGGCAGCTCTCATACGTCTAATTCCCAAAGACAACCTCTGGATATGACGCTGAGCATGTCCACTCAACTTCTTTGGTCGACCATGCAAGGCCTGTTCTGAGTGGATCCTGTCCCGTGAAACCTCTGTATGGTCTTGCCCACCGTGCTGCAGCTCAGTTTCAGGGTCTTGGCAATCTTCTTATAGCCTAGGCCATCTTTATGTAGGTCAACAATTCTTTTTTTCAGATCCTCAGAGAGTTCTTTGCCATGAGGTGCCATGTTGAACTTCCAGTGACCAGTATGAGAGGGTGTGAGAGCGATAACACCAAAGTTAACACACCTGCTCCCCATTCAGACCTAAGACCTTGTAAATCCAACGAGTCGAATGGCACCGGGGAGGGAAAATGGCTATTTGGGCCCAATTTGGACATTTCCACTGAGGGGTGTACTCACTTTTGTTACCCACAGTTTAGACATTAATGGCTGTGTGACAGTAAATTTACACTGTTATACAGGCTGTACACTTACTACTTTCCATTATAGCATGGTGTCATTTCTTCAGTGTTGTCACATGAAAATATATAATAAAATATTTACAAAAATGTGAGGGGTGTACGCACTTTTGTGAGATACTGTATATATATATATATATATATATATATATATATATATATATATATATATATATATATATATATATATTATTTGCACCCGTTCAGAAGCTCTATATAGTTTGTTGTAATTTTTTGACAACTCTTTTGCATAGAACATTCCAATTTATCTTTTTTCATCACTTCCTAATAACCATGGATGCATCCAAACTTCAGCAAAAGCATTCATATTTATTTTTTATATATATAAAAACTAGCATTATTCGTTTTTATAATATCTATTTGAGTTTTTTTCTTTGACGACTGGACAACTTTAATTGTATAATAACAATTGGTAATAATGCGTTTGTTCACTATAAATCATATTTTGACGAATAGAGCAAATTCTATCTTTCTGTGTTATTCTTCCATCCTTTTACAGAAGGCTTAACCCTCTGGCTGCTCACCACGTAACATATACGAATGGCCCTGCTGTGCCAAGCTCATATCTGTTGTCATATCTGATGTCGTAATCAAGAAAGATTACCCACAATGCCTCCAGCCGTCGAGTGAGTAGAAAGGGATAACAAGCAGTGGTGAGCGCTGCAGTGCCACCACTGCTTCCACTAACCACCACAATGTGTAGGGGGTCCCTAAATATAAGAGTAAGGAGGTAGAGATATTATTAAAACCTTCTGATGGTCCTGGGGAAATTATGAGTAATCCATTGACAGTTCAAGGGGGTAGGAATTGTAGATGGGGGTGGGTCCCAGTAATTTATAAAAATATCTTAATTTCCCATGGAAGTAATTACATATTTTTTTATTCAATTGATACCTACAGCTATCAATGAAATGTTAAGTATTTAGCCCAAAGTATTTCCTCAATCTTGCCATTAATAGGTTAATGCTTCAACTCATTAAAGGTACCAGGGTGGGCAGGGCCAGATTAACAATTTTGGAGCCCCTGGGCAGTGGACTTTAATGTGCCAGAGGAAGCGTGTAGTGTGCTACATTTTTTTCTTTATGGGTGTGATATCTATAATTTTATATTTACCTATGTTCAGACACATAGGGCCTCATTCTATTATCGGCCGTAAATCGGCCGCAAAGCTGTGATTCCTTGCGGGGCTCCTGTTACCTTGCAATTCAATTATACGGCGCTGCAAGGATATCCCCTTATGGCCGGCCGTATATCTTGCAACCGGCCATAAGCCCAGAAATCTTTAAAAACAAAAATAAATTCAAGACGGCACTGTAAAGCTCTGTAAATGCTAGGGAAGCCCTCTGGACTTTTTCCACAGATATTTGACATAAATTAAAATAAAATGTATTTACGGATTTGAGTGTAGGGGAATGTTGTGCTATTAATGCTAACACCTACAATCACTTTATAGTCTCCTCAGAGTGCAGGATGGCTTTATTATGGCTTTGTTATGTGCTTAATTGTGTGCCTGCGGGACCTTTTTGCTGCAAGTAAGCTGCGGCTCGGTTTTAGCCTTGCAGAGAGGGTTCCCGGAGCAATTGAATAGCAACCAGGATTTTCTTGCGGCCGAAACTCTTGCGGCCGTTTAAGATCAAAGGCTTTCCTCCGGCGCATTCGGCCGCAAGGGATAACAAGGCGCCAGCCGCAAGCCTGCCGGAATCCCCGGCCGGAAGGGAATAGAATAGGCAAATAGCTTGCGGCCGGTCCTTTGGCCCCGCATCTCCTACGGCCGATAATAGAATGAGGCCCATATTATATACTAGCAACTTGCCTGTCAAAAAAAGACGGTCAATAAAATTTCAAGCAATGGAAATACTGTTTGAGACATAATTGAAAAAGTTTTGTACTGTGAGTACCTTCGGCGCTCATTGCGAGGCTTGCGCTGAGAGCCTTCAGCGCTGATCGCATGCCTCGCAATGAGCGCCATTGCCGCTCATTGCGAGCCTCTCATGTCGTGTACATTTGGTCCTCTGAGAGAGATATATATTTCTATGTATATGTAGTTAAGTTATAATTAATGATTTAATACATTAATTAATTAAGTACTAATTAATTATTTCTGCAATAAATGAATATACTTTCATTATTTATAATTGATATATGCAGCGAGCAATAGGCTGAAGAGCTAACAATCTGTTTGTATTTTGCGTCTGCATAGAATATACATTGTGAGTGTTAGTGCCCTGCTTATAAAGTGTAAGGAATGTTTGAAGTGTGCATTCTAAATAGGCTGCGTGCGCGAGGTAAAGCCGGTGGTTTATTATGTAAAGTGGCATTGTATAGTCGTAATGTTATTAATGTGTTACGCGTCTCGTGAGCATTTTCCTGCTTTTCTAATAGTGTATGTTGTAGGTCGTAGTGTGATGTGTAAAGTGCCACGCGGTTTGCAGTGTTTTGCGTGGTCCAGAGTCGTGTAGCCTCGTTTTAATTTTTTTCGGCGCTAATTTTTTTCTTTGCTTAGGCTATTTTTGCGTGGCAAAAATCATCTAAATCTAGTTAAATTCGCATTCCACCTCACTCACAGATGTTCTGGCTGTTGCTCTATGCTGTCTGTGATGTTTTGGGATTTTTTTGGGGTGTAGTTATTGTGTTTTTGGGGTTTTTGGTTCGGCTGCTAATCTCGTAATTTTTTTCGTCTGGTATCTTTTTTTTTCTTAGTCCCGCTTCTCGTATTTTTTTTTTCTAAATCCAGCGTCTTGTATTTTTTTTTCTAAGTCCTGCTAAGTACCCCTAAGTGCTACGCTCATCTCTAAGTCGTACGCACCACGCAAAAATTGTGACGACGTCTCGTAGTTAGACAATTATAATATGATATATGTATATGTGTATGTATATATATATATATATATATACAGTCAGGTCCATAAATATTGGGACATCGACATAATTCTAATCTTTTTGGCTTTATACACCACTTCAATGGATTTGAAATGAAACGAACAAGATGTGCTTTAACTGCAGACTTTCAGCTTTAATTTGAGGGTATTTACATCCAAATCAGGTGAACGGTGTAGGAATTACAACATATATGTGCCTCCCACTTTATAAGGGACCAAAAGTAATGGGACAGATTAACAGTCATAAAACAAACTTTCACTTTGTAATACTTGGTTGCAAATCCTTTGCAGTCAATTACAGCCTGAAGTCTGGAACGCATAGACATCACCAGACGCTGGGTTTCATCCCTGGTGATGCTCTGCCAGACCTCTATTGCAACTGTCTTTGGTTCCTGCTTGTTCTTGGGGCATTTTCCCTTCAGTTTTGTCTTCAGCAATTGAAATGCATGCTCAATCGGATTCAGGTCAGGTGATTGACTTGGCCATTGCATAACATTCCACTTCTTTCCCATAAAAAAAAACTCTTTGGTTGCTTTTGCTGTATGCTTCGGGTCATTGTCCATCTGCACTGTGAAGCGCCGTCTGAGTTCTGAAGCATTTGGCTGAATATGAGCAGATAATATTGCCCGAAACACTTCAGAATTCATCCTGCTGCTTTTGTCAGCATTCACATCATCAATAAATACAAGAGAACCAGTTCCATTGGCAGCCATACATGCCCACGCCATGACACTACCACCACCATGCTTCACTGATGAGGTGGTATGCTTTGGATCATGAGCAGTTCCTTTCCGTCTCCATACTCTTCTCTTCCCATCCTTCTGGTACAAGTTGATCTTAGTCTCATCTGTCCATAGGATGTTGTTCCAGAACTGTGAAGGTTTTTTTAGGTGTTGTTTGGAAAACTCTAATCTGGCCTTCCTGTTTTTGAGGCTCACCAATGGTTTACATCTTGTGGTGAACCCTCTGTATTTACTCTGGTGAAGTCTTCTCTTGATTGTTGACTTTGACACACATACACCAACCTCCTGGAGAGTGTTCTTGATCTGGCCAACTGTTGTGAATGGTGTTTTCTTCACCAGGGAAATAATTCTTCGGTCATCCACCACAGTTGTTTTCCGTGGTCTTCCGGGTCTTTTGGGGGTTGCTGAGCTCACTGATGCGTTCTTTCTTTTTAAGGATGTTCCAAACAGTTGATTTGGTCACACCTAATGTTTTTGCTATCTCTCTGATGGGTTTGTTTTGTTTTTTCAGCCTAATGATGGCTTGCTTCACTGATAGTGACAGCTCTTTGGATCTCATATTGAGAGTTAACAGCAACAAACGCAAATAGCACACTTGAAATGAACACTGGAGCTTGTATCTGCTCTTTGTAAATGGGATAATGAGGGAATAACACACACCTGGCCATGGAACAGCTGAGCAGCCAATTGTCCCTTTACTTTTGGTCCCTTAAAAAGTGGGAGGCACATATACAAACTGTTGTAATTCCTACACCGTTCACGTGATTTGGATGTAAATACCCTCAAATTAAAGCTGAAAGTCTGCAGTTAAAGCACATCTTGGTCGTTTCATTTCAAATCCATTGTGGTGGTGTAAAGAGCCAAAAAGATTAGAATTATGTCGATGTCCCAATATTTATGGACCTGACTGTATATATATATATATATATATATATATATATATATATATATATATATATACATACTCAGCCTGTTTTCCACATTTTCCATGTACAAATGTAAAAATGCCCACAACAATCATGTATTAAGACATGCATAGCAAAATAGTTTCTGCGATCCTAAAAAGCCTCTGAACCCGTGGCACTCAATTGATTAAAGGACCATTGTGCTGCTCTAACAAGAGAGCTAGTTATTTTAATGATGTATTAATCCTTAATGAAATTACTTCAAACTATTTCAATAATTTATAATATCAGTATTTAATATTGAATTATTTTTCAAAGATTAGAGCAGCGGTTCCCAAACTGTGTGCCGCGGCGCTCTGGGGCATCGTGACTGGCCTGAAGGGGCACCGCAAACACTCCCTTGCATTATTATAGCAGTCGGCCCACATCTGTAAATCTTTCTTTGGCCACAGAGAGAGATTTGGTGCTATACTGTCACTTTACTACTGCTACCCATAAAATTTTCTTCATTTATTTCCACTTACGACACTGCCCTGATTTGCAAGTGATCCGGAAAAGTGGATTAGCATAGGGTTTTGGTGTAAAAGTCTTACGGAGTAACTTGTAAAATTAAGGAGACTTGTGACGTGCTTTTCGGCTTTGTTGTGCTGCAGTTATAAGTATGCTAGACCAAATTAGCATAGGGCCCTATGTAGTGCGTACAACACAAGATGTTTCCATAACAAGTTATCTCATATATAAATTGCTGTGTCTATGTCCTTATTTTTTTATGATCAAAATAGTTTAAAGTTGTTCTTATCCTTCTAAAAATGGACATGTTTTTATTGAACTTTAATAAGCACACTAGGACTGAAAATGAAGAGGAGCACCACAAACTAGTGTGTGTGTGTGTGTGTGGGGGGGCGTGAAAAAGCGGAAATATCATAAATATGACGATAATTATATTGATTTTGGCTTTATATCAACATATGTCAACGGTGAAGAGAGACCCCAGTGTGGAGTGTGTTTGAAGATTTTGGCTACAGAGTGTATGCTTCCAAGTAAGCTTAAATGCCATTTAGAAACCAAACATAAGAATTCAGCACATGGCACAGGATCTCGATGATCAATTCATTGAAAAACTGAAAGGAAAGAAAATTGGCTTGCAGTTGGATGCGGCCATGGACAATACCAAGGATGCACATTTGATTTGCTATGTACGGTTTGAAGATGGTAATGACATTGTGGAAGACCTTCTCTTTTGTAAAAGTATCACTGCAAGTACAAAGACTCAAGACATGTATGTGATCCTGGATACATTGATGGTTGAAAATAATTTGGTATAGACAAATCAAGTTTTAGAACATGTGGTGAACGTGGTAAATTTTAGAAAAACTTGGCCGGATAAAGCAAGGTTTTTCAAAAAATTGTGTGAGGATTTGGGAGCCGAATACACATCTTGGTTGTACTACTGACTGGCGATGGCTCTCTCATTGTAATGTATTGTCCCGTATGTTTCAATTATGGCAAAAAACTTTGTGGAAACTGTTTTTTGGGGGGAAAATAGCATACTAGTGTGATATTTTTGGAAAGGTAAATGCGTTGAATCTGTCCCTGTAGGGAGGCATCAGGAACATTTTGAAATTGGCCAAGAATATTTAAGCTTTCAGAAAAAAATCTAAACTTTAGAGAAGAAAAATGAATGAAGATGGTGGCAAAGATTGTTTCCCCTTGTTGCAGCATTTCATGGTCTCCAATGAAGTTGATTTCACTCGCAATATATAATCTGTTTCTGAAGATCAGCTATTAAAGATTATAAAGTGGTTTGAAAAATATTTTCAAGAAAATGATATCAACAAATTTGAATGGATTCAAGACCCATTCAGAGCAAAAGTTCCTTTTGAATTTACTTCTGCAGAAAAGCAAATCTTATTGAGCTGTCTCAATAATTTGGCAGCATGGCTCTAACTGAATCTTGGCTATCAGTAAAAGATGAATATACATTGCTAAGTGGTAAAGCTTGGCAAATCTTAATTCCTTTCCAATATTTAAAAAGATGTGTAGGGAACAACAGGCTCATCCGTCTCACAGATTATTCCAATCAATAAATTGTGATTTTTGTGATATTTGTTGCACCATATGGTGCACATCAGAGAACAGCAGATTAAAAACGATTCTAAACATTTGTAATAACTAATCGCTGCATATATACATGTGTATAAGAGTGTGGTTTGACTTTGGGAGCCTTGGAAAAATCTTAAAACATTAAGTATACCTTGAAACGAAAAAGTCTGGGAACCACTGGATTAGAGTATCTTCCTCAAGTTGATCTCCAGCCAATGGAGATTATTGTATAGATATAACCTTATGCCTAAAAATTTAACAGCTGCTTGGTAGGCACAGCACATTTTATTAAGAATCAGTGCTTAATTATAACAGAAACTATAGTGGTTTCCCCCCTTCTAGATCACTACCTTGTTGTGATAAAGGGGCTTGTGTCTCTTAATGAAGCTGTGAGCTATACCATGTAGGATCACCTACAACAAGAGTCAGAAATGATTCGATGGAGGACCAACAAACTTGGCCTGTACTACAGGAACTTGGCCTAAGTTCCCAAAGAAAAAATATTTATTTATTTAAAACAAAGCTATGTATTTTATCATATACTATAACATGCATTACAGTGGACATTTGCAACATGCATTTGTTATTTTTCTTGGTTTATGCATTATTGCTGCCTCTCTTTATATAAACATTTTTGCTAGTAATTATATGTTTTTAACCAGCTATTGTTTGCACCCATTCAGAAGCTGTATGGGGAATGTTTTTACAAAATCTCTTAATTGCCACGTTCCATGTCAGTCAGATTTCATGCTTTTGTATAGTGTAAGTAATGGCTGTTATTGTTCTCAACAAGAATGCTGCAGATCTCCATCTTACTAGACTCTTATTGTCATAAACCTGCCTGTTTGGTCATAATGACATCATCAGCACCTTCCAAGGAGAAAAATGGAACGAAAACATGTTATTTAGGCGGTAGGATAGAATAAAATATAAAGATATTTAAATGTTTTAAATACAATTATTGATATATTTTCTATGCACGTTTAAATGCATTAGTTGGACACTGTAGTCTGAATTTTTAATTTTAAGTATTATATTTTAAACATTAAAAGTGTTTTTTATGAGAAATGGGTGGCTTATAGTGTATAAAACTTACATAAAACTTACATAAGCTCACTTAAATGCTTGAAAAAAAATGTTTATGTTCCATGTCCCTTTAATTTATTAAGAAAATAATTATCACTTCATTTATTATTGTTTATTTTTCATGCAAAAAGAAAAATAGTATTTAGAATGTATGAAAAATGCACAGTAGAAAATCTGGGACTACTGTGAACCTTTAAAAAATCTAATGGATATTAGTTCTCTTTGGTCTTTATTTTGACTGTCGCTTTAATTGCTCTTGGGCAAATACTTTGTGTTGAGTCACCAAAATAAATGTGCTGATCGTTCTGGTGATATCCTGAACTTGTGATCCAACAGATAAGGCAGAAAATGCATTTTACACAGGAGCACAAACAGGTCAGGCTTTTAGTAAATACGACTGATTCCTGAGAACAGGCAGAGAGCAGTGTGGACAGGGCGAAAAAAGAGATAGATGTGTGATCTGACTCACATTTAAGTATTTTGTGAGAATTTCACTGGAACTACTATAGTTTATAGCAGTCACTTAAAGTAACATGTATTACATTTACAGTTTTATATTAAAGGGGCATGGAACATAATTTTGTTGTGTATTTGAAATATTACAAAAGTTGTTTGCGTGAAAATAAAATAAGTAGAACTATAGGGATGTTTAGGCCTAGGGCCGTGTCATTTATGGCCGGCAGCATTTCCAAAGGTTTGTCCCATGATGCTTTTTCTCTCTCCACCTCTCTTCTCCCACCGCCAAACTATCCCTCCCTCCTCTCTCAGATCTCTCCTCTTCCCCCTTCAGACTCCTTCAGAAAATGCAAGATAAAAGAGAGAGAAGAGGCGGAGCGAGGGAGAAAAGTGAGGATTGAGTGAGGGAGAAGAGGAAGAAAAAGGGGAGGAGGAAGACAGAGAGAGAAGCGGATGAGGGACGGAGAATAGGACGAAGAGTAGAAGAGGAAAGAGACAAGAGAAAGAAAATGAGGCGATGGAGAAGAGAGGGAAAAAAGCAGAGAAGGGATAAAGGAGAGACCGGAGAAGAGGTCTAAATAGGAAGGGGTGACAGAAGAAGTGGTGGGTATAGGAAAAAAGATTAGAGTGAGAGAAAGAGTGACGAGGAAGAAGAGGAGGAGGAAGAAGAGAGATGAAGAGGATGAGTGAGGGAGAGTAAAGGAGGAGGGAGACTAGATCATAGGATTCAAATGATACTCTGAGCACTTATAGCATAAGATTCCAATGATACTCTGAGCACTTATAGCATAAGATTCCAATGATGGTCTGTGCACTTATAGCATAGGATTCCAATGATACTCTGAGCACTTATAGCATAAGATTCCAATGATACTCTGAGCACTTATAGCATAAGATTCCAATGATACTCTGAGCACTTATAGCATAAGATTCCAATGATATTCTGAGCACTTATAGCATAAGATTCCAATGATGGTCTGTGCACTTAGCACATAGGATTCCTAAGATCATCTTTCTGCTTGGAAGATAGGATTCCAAAGATGATCTATCTGCTTCAGCTCCCAACACTGGTCCTCTGCACATGAAATGAGCCCAATATGTGACTAAGAATTGTGCAGCATACCCAACAGATTTCATGCTATGATCCTTTCTCAAGGTGTGACTATTTTTTCTGGATCTCTTTTACATAGCTAAAAATTAGAGGTATATGGAACTTTTTCTGTTCCTACTGTTAAAATACACTACCTAAGTGTTTGTTTGCATATCTCAACATAATTTTATTAACAGGTCTGTTTTCACTCACTTAAACCTTCCAAACAGTACCTGCAAAGGTTTGTCCCCCACAGCTCATGTATACAATGTTTTCATTGGTAAGAGATGTACTAGTGATTTTCCTTAACACCAGCTCTATATTGCAACCTGCAAACACTTTAATGGGAGCCTGCTAAATCGATACCGTAATGGGGCTTGAGTGAAAAACTTCTGATCAGGCCTTAATCTAATGCAGTGACAGACAACATATTGCACTTGAAGACCCTAACATATGGCCCTGAGTCCTTAAAAAGGGCTCATAACACTTTTTTGAAACTTTTTTTATTTTGCCCAAAGCAAAATGGTAAAATAACTTTAGGAAAATGATACATTGGTAATATATGTACAGATAATGAGAAGCATTAATGGGTACAATTGGTTATTATTTGCTAGATATTGAGAGATATAATTGACTGTGAACAAGAAGGACATGCTCTCCCATTCCAGAAAACAGGCTGGGGTAGGGGTGTAGGAACCAAAATACAACTCACTTAATGCACAGAACACTTAGCAGCTTCTATATCCATACATACACACAATGACAAATCTGTGTGTGTGTGTGTGGAGGGGGGGGGGGGTTCTCACCCCACCCCCCCTCAGGTCATATACCTATGGCTAGGGTCACATGCCTTGAGTACTGCATGTGACCCCTAGGGCCTCCTGTTGCCACCGCTGCTCTACAGGTCATTAAGTCCTGGAAATAGGCCCAAAACTGGAAGTAAATACATGTTATTCTCTTTTAGGGTAATGCATCTCCTCAATAAATGATTTGTCCAGTTGATAATGTGAATGAAATAACCTTCTCATTAAAAATATTACAGAATTTCTAATCTGTCCTTAGGCTATAATAAACTGGATTGCATTTAGTTATATATACTGTATTTATAAAGAGAACATAACATGTCTTTAAATGCCTGACTAGATTATAAAGAATACTGTTATAACAGTATTGGTGCCAATATGCTAAAATATATTTCAAATTATAAATAATTATATACATCTTTTTTTCTAAATGCATGAGCACTAGTGTGCATAATAAACCAATGCATTATGCTACTGCCATCAATCTCATATCACTGGAGATTTTTTAAATTGTTTTAGTACAATAAATACAGGAAAGTCTAAGTGATTTCTACACGAGCATCCAGTATATCAAAAATGCATTCCTATCCATAGGAAAACACAAAATGAAGGTTCTTGGGCCACTCTGTCTGTGCTCTAAGTCTTAAGTAGACCTGCTACCCAAGTGCATGGCTTGTATTGGGATGTTATATGAGAAAGAAGACGCTACTTCAAGTCCATAATGGATTTAGCTTAACAAACATAGGGCCTGATTCAATAGCCCAATTCGTAAATTTATACACACTTAAAATCACTCTAAATATTGCTACATATTTGGCAAATATTACTTATTGGCACTAATAAATTCTTAGATCTATTGAATGCATATAAACATTTATTAAAAAAACACCTGAAGCCAAATTTGTGAGTTCAAGGCATTTGCAAGTAGCTAATAGAACAGAAAGAAGAATTTATTTATTATGTATTTATTTGTTATATTTAATTTTACATTAAATGTGTTAAAGGAACACTGTCATGCACCAAGAGTAGTTATGTTTTAATTACATATTGAGTGAGTAAATAATAATAATATTAAATAATACAATTCCTACTCAATGATTCATGATTGTAACAATTAATATTAAATAGATTTTCAAAGATTTGTGTATGATCCACTAGTTGTGTTGCTGGACATTTAAGATGGGGTTCTAGTTGGGAGATCATAAGGGTTTTAAGAAAAATCTGATTAGATGGAGGCTAATGATAGGCTTCCTCCAGCCTGATTTCATATCCAAGGGGAACCACTTGACACAGCAAGTGTCCAACCAATGAAGATCACTGTGTACTGACAATTTAAGAACGGCCTGCCAGCTATAGTCAACTCCCGCACTGACCGTATGCTGGGTTTAGACCAGCAACAGCAGGAGACAAGTTTCTTATAGAGGAGACGGTGATCTCCCGTCCGCAATCGGCAAATGCCACAACTGTCAATTTGAATAGCTCACTAAATTGCCAACGTTGCAGGTAAAGTCATACTGACTGAAACATAAGCATTATGTTTAGGGTAACCCAAGGTAAAAAAAAATGTGGCCCATCGCCTAATGAGGTATTAACCTTAGTGTTCTGAGTTAATATAAAGGTAAGGAAATTTTATTATAGTGCCTGCTGGCACATGTTATATGGCAAACCTAATATATAAGTCATCATTAGGCAAGTTACTAATATGAACAAGTAAGGATGAACAACATAATGGTTCAAGATCGTAAAAGGAGTGCATCAAGATTGTTTATGAATCCAAAGCCGGAATTAATATTCTTGGCAGAAATATCCTATATAACCCTTTCATTAGTTTACAAATATAACCTTAGATACGTCGATGATATCACTCTGATGGTTGAAAATGAGGAGGAACTAAAGGACCTATTGATGAGGGTGCAAAAAGAGAGTGCAAAAGCTGGCCTGCTGCTCAACGTTAAAAAGACAAAGATCATGGCAAAGAGTAATCTCAGTTCCTGACAAATAGATGGGGAAGAAGTGGAGGCAGTGACAGATTTTATTTTCCTGGGATCCCACATAATTAGAACTATGGTATTCCCAGTATTAACATATGCAAGCTTTACCATAAAGAAGTCCAAAATGCATTTCAATTGTGGTGTGAAAAAAACTGCTTAGAGTCCCTTGGACTACAAGAAGATTGAATAAATCAATACTTAAGGAAATCAAGACAAACTGTTCACTGGAAAGTTTGATCATGAAGCTGAAGCTCAGATATTTTAGCCATATTGCGAGAAGAGAGACGGAGATGGAGAGATGAGGTAATTCAAGCAATGAACATGAGCTTGATGGAGTTCAGAGGGGCAATGGCGTACAGTCGGACATGCTTAAATGACTAAACAACAACAAGGATTGAGTAACGATACAATGAATATAAGAAGAAGTAATCTTATTGAAATCACTATTTTTTGGGTAAGCTGTTACTCTATAAGGAAATAGTAAATATAAAATAAGCAGTTATTTACCAGCCCAATACATTTATAGCACAAAACAAAGGCAAAAGATACACAGATAAATGAAATATAGTAGTAATTTAATCTGCTTAAGGAGAGACCACAGACATACATATAATCTAATATACTAATATACTTTAAGGAATATAACAATATAAAATGAACCCATAAGTCTTAAAATATTCCTGCTGCACATGGCTGGATATTGAAAACATCCTAAAACAGACAGAATGTGTTCCTAAACAGTCAGGGAAGAGGCCAAAAACGTACTATCCAATTGTTATAATAGTGGCATTTGCCATATTAAATGATTCATTCGTCTACATAGAAGCAGAAACTAAATTGCAAAGATACAAAGTATCAATAGAAGTTATTGATTATATGTAGTGCTCCAATTACAAACATTGTAGCATAGTCTTAACAACTATAATCTAATTTGGCACTTACAAAAACAATTTCATAGGTGAAATACATACAGTGATTGTTTCACATAAAGGAACCAGCAGCCTTATCAAAGCTCAATCATTCTAATAGTTACATTTGCTATATTAAACATTTTTTTTTGTATAGAAATGGTAACAAATTATAAAGATACTAAGTATCGATTGATTGTCACAATCATTGCAGCAGTGATTAGTCAATATGATAGGGCCCCCATTTGGGTTAATAACATAGGGCCCTATTCTATTCCCCAATCTGTAAATGTATATACACTTAAAATCACTCTTAATATTGCCACATATTCTATTAGCTTCTTGCAATCAGATTACGAGTTACCCACCCACAATCACTACAGGCCAGGCAAAGATGCAACTCCATTGGTTTTAGCAAAGTTCAAATAATACTAGCTCTAAATAATTAAAGTTACACAAAATCTATATTGTATTCGATTCGTAGAGCTAGCTCGCAAATAGACTAACCCACAACTGAAAAAAGTATCAAGTTTCTGTCAAAAATATTACAAGTACTAAATGGGACTCGCAAAAGGTTTTTCAATCACTTATTATAACTGGAACAGCAATTAAACGCACACTACTGTACTTTAAAATCATGGGAAGGCATGGACACACAACTAATTGCAGAACAGTCTCAAATGCATAAATATGCTATTAAAAAAATATTTTTTTAACTGTTATTTCTGAGTAATATCGATCCCAGGACTCAAGGTGTTAATACATATCATAAAACCCACATGGACTAAAACAGATGATCTAATGCATTTTATAGATTGCTAGAGTGCTTGATATTATTATATTATATTACTTATGGGCATTAATTAATTCTTAACGTCCGATTGCAGATAATGTGTAACTTCCATGTTTTACTGATGTCATGATGATGGTCTCATTTACTATTGGCTGTGTCTAAGAAGTAAATTACAGGCTTGCTTAAATATTGTCAGTTCATATAATCAGATCCCTTAAAATCAGACTTAAAAAGACAGGGTTAACAAGTTCTGCCTTGCGTTTGGAATATGCGAGTTGTAGTCAATAGAATACATCTAAACATTTGTAATCTAAACATAAATCTAAACATTTTTCTCATGGTGTCGAACTATACCTCACACCATAAAATTTGATGTTGGTTTATACAAATTGCACTTATCAAAGATCAATATTGCCTCTAAAACTATAAATATTACGATAATCACTCATTTCTTATGAGTTAGGTGAGACCTTTCCAAACCCTTTGTTATTCCAGGGAGACTGAACCCATAGCCACATTAAATTTGAAGCTTGTAAGTGCAATGTGAGTCCTGCAATGGCTGCAAGCTTGAAATTTTGCAGATTTACGAAGTATTAAATTAGAACATGCTGCGAGTTATGGGCTCGAGAGGCAAACCTGTAAACCATTTGTCACACGTTGGATGTGCGACCGTGATTGTGACGATCCGCAAGTAGGGGCTTTACAAGCCCAGAGTTACCTGCTTTGGACTAAAGGTTATCTACCCACAAGGGCACCAGCACCCTGATATCTGGCTTCTGCATTAGTCAGAGCCTCTCCTTCAGGAATCAGTGTTTCCAGGGGTTTCAGTAACCTTCCGATGCTATTGAACAGTACAGGTTACTTGTATGGTGGAGATAGGTTCAGTATTACAGCCACCAGGAACAGAATCAGTGATACACAATTTCTAGTTATCTCCAAGAGAACTGATTTATTTTTTGAAAATCACAGCAGTATTTATAGCAGTTACACAGAGGGGGTGTACACAGCACAGCAATGGAAGGGGTGGCAGATAATTACAGGAGATGACCTCACATGCTGAGATCAATAAGATTAACTCCAATACACATCCTGCCATCTCTAGCACATATCAGACGTGTCTTACCTCCTCTCTTCCTGATGGGATTAGCTTAATGTGGCAAACAATGGAACAAAGCAGGTTTACAAATACAATAGAGGTGTCCATGCAGGTAATCCAGTGGTGGAGTCAAAAAGTCTGTGCTTTGATGGGCTTAATGGGCCAACACCCAAGCTGGGGAAAAGGGGTCCGTGACAGTGATCAATTAGCCTAACTCATAGTTACGAGTTTAGATGGAGCCAATAGCAACAGAGATCGTTAGAATTACGTCACTGAAAAATGGAGGTGGGATTTCAAAGTCTTACGGGGTTCAATTACGAGTTACGATTGGACCCACATTCCAAATATAGTGCAATATTGATAAAGGCGTAAAATGATATTCTATTACATGTGAGTTACAGTATATGTATTAGCACATTGATTGCCGGGATCAATAACACGGAAATTAAACATAAAATAAAGTATTTTATTTGGCCGATTTGCGAGATTGAGAATGTTGTGCTATTTATTCGAAGACCTAACATCACTTTCCCTGTTTAGAAAAATACAGTAGTGTGTGTATATTTGCATTTAAAGTGCTACAGATTTTACACAAATTTAAGGTGGTAGTAATCACTTTAAAGGGTTTTCCAGTTCCCTGGTTACGTACCCTCAAGTATATTTTTAATATTAATTTCCATGTGTGTTGTTTTATGTGCTATAATAGATTTTTAGTGATACCAATAAAAGTAAATTGTAGTAAATTTTAGTAAAAGATAAAAAATATAAGATAAATTTTGATTCTTGTAAAAGTTCTTTTTTTTTTGTGTTTACATATTTTGAGTAAAGAGCAGGGATATAAGAGGGTGCATTGAGAGCTTTATACGTTAGGGTCATGTAAAATGTTATTCTGGAGGCTACAGGAAGTCAGTGAAGGGAATGACAGAGAGGGCAGGGTCCAGTAGAACTCCAAGACAATGGGCCTGGGGTTTGGGAATGATGACGGTATTGTCAACAGTGAGAGATATGTGAAAGTGGAAGTTGGGAAGATTACAAGCTCAGTCTTTGACATGTTAAGTTTGAGTTAACGGGCAGACATCCATTAAAGCTATTACTGATTTAAAACTATACAATCTATTTGAGTTGAGGAATAGCATTATAACCTGAATTTCTTTTTTCATATATAATTTTAAAAATAAAATACAAGTTCTCCATACATTACAAAAATTTGCATAATAACTACATTGTGCTTTTTCTAAACTGTATTGTAAACTAAAAAAAAAAAATATTTGTAGTCTGTTGAGTGCTATATACATAGTTATTTATTAAGTTATCTAAAAGTCCCAATTTACATCATGAGGGAATCATGTACAAGTGTATAGAGAAAAAGCACAAAAAAATATAAAAAATATAGGCATATATAAAGTGTAATTGATTTAATGACAAGCTGTTTAAAAAATGAGAGCGAACCTGTACATTTAATTAGGTAATATGGAGAAACTGGGCTCATAAAATAACCCACGCAATGACATGGTATAAATCCTCATCTGATAAAGTAGGGAATGCAGTGACTTTATCTGTAATATACGCAGATAGCCTGGGATAACAGGTCCTGCTACATTCCACATTATCTCAATTACGTATTTCATACACAGTACCTAATTAAAAGTGCAGCTCTAACATCAGTGTTGCTAAATAATAGTACGTTATTTTCCATAGAAAGATTTAGAAAAAGGAAAACACTAGAAATGTCTGCAAAACAAAATGAACAAACTAATAAATATCTTTAGATATACAACTCATTGTACATAGCAGTGGTGTGTTTAGGCCTAGGGCAGGCAACTTTAAGGTGCCATGCCGGTGTCATGCCCAGGGCCTGACTGGACTGTTTTACACTATGGCCTGGGCCTGACTGGCCATCGTTACCCTGTTTTTATTATTATAGTTATGTATTTCTTAGTGCTTATGCTTAAAATATGATTACACTGTTATACTGTATGAATATTGGTTTATGTATTATGTTTCATGTTATAGGAATTGTAAAAACATATTAGATCTTCTGCAGGCTATTTCATCAGGCCAAACGCCCAATTCCATAGTCTCATATATAATCCTTGTACACACACTTCAAGATTACAGCAAATGGTTATCATTAATACAATCACTAGGATGAGATTAGATGTATAGGGTTTCCCAGTAAGCAGGGGGTAGTCTATTATTTAGGGATGGGATTACTGTGATTGGCCAGCCCGTATGCCAGAAAATTGTATAAAATGTGACAATTAACAAAGGTATGGCAGTTGTGTCTGTACTTACATAAACAAGGTGTAAGTGTCATTCTGTGCATCAATCCTAATTCTAAGGGATTATATGGTGTTCCTGATATCCTTCAAGCAAGCACCTGGGCGCGGTACTGGTGTTTGGTCCATCTTCTGCTATCAGAGGTGTAAAAGACCCTCATGATAGGTTTGGACCAGGTAGCAGATCATGACAGCCAGTATATCCATTACCCCTGAATAATGGTTGCACAGGCACCTAAATGCCTATTTATAGTGACATTTCCTTCTGTAAATGTGCCTACCACTTTCTGATACACATATGATTTGGGAAATACTGTATGATGTACATCTTCTGCTCCGGTTATTTGGAACTTTCTTTTCCATCCAGATCTATTGTCACTTTTTAAAGGACCACTTCAGTTCAAGAAAATATACACTTGTTTGTCAGTTATGTACCAAACTGACAATATTACCGACTGTGTAAGCCATGGACATAAAATATAATTTTTGAAATCTGAATTTTTGAAGACTATTTATTAGTACAGGAATCCATTTTGTGTTTTTACATCACTTCCACAGAGCTGAATCTTGAGGGGGGTGTTTGCACTATCAGTGGATAGATGGATGTTTCAAAGAAGGAGCAGAGAGCCTTTACTAAGATAACTGGATAAGATTAAAATTAACATCACATTCCCTCCCCCTCAATGGCCCAGAAGCAGACTTCATGCTTGAGGAAATGCAACCATATCTCTTCAGAAATATAATCTCCTTCTCACACACACAACTTCCATCTATATACTGTATATATATCATAGACTCCCCCAGGCCCAGGAGAGTATTCAAAATGTTTTTTTTTCTACTTAAAGCTAGCTATATGACTTTTGTTCTGCTTAATTATGCTGTTACTTAGACTCACAGTTTTCAAACAAACTTTTTTTTTTTCATTGTGCAGTGGTCCTTTGTGGTAGTTTATCAGTAGAACAGGGCAGTGATCTTTTCTGAATTCACCGTACCTCCCATTCCACTCCAAAAAATATACCCCAGCATTAAAGCAAAATGTATGTAGTTTAAACTTTCTGAACTTTTCACCATTTTCAAGTAAAGCTTTTAATAAGGCATACTAGAAATACGACACTTCAGTGGTCAACTAATCAAGACTCCACCTTTGAATTTTTTGCCTCTTTTTCCTGTGTAAGGGCAGCCATTTTATATTTACAGTTCTAACCTAGTGAGAGACACCTATATCGTATGTAATTCTCTGGCTCATAGGGTCATGTGAAGCCTTGTAAGTATATTTTGGCAATCTGTGATCTCCCATGACCATATAATTGGGACAGGAGCCCATATACAGCTAGGAGATGCAAAATATTCTAAAATGGAGACACTGCTCAATAAGCTGAAACTACAAAAGAAAAATAGCTGCTAATGAAAAGAAAAAAATGACGAGAAAGGAAAAAAATAGTAAGTAGTGCTATGGTAGTATATTTCTAAAGGACCAGTGTGGTCACATTTTTTTAATGTACTATTTGGAAGAAGTTCACTTAAAAATATGGCGTAGGTATAAAATGTACAAATGTCACTCATATTTATCTTTTATTTTCACTTATGATGCTTCCATCACATCTCTGAGGTTAGAAGAGACTATGAATATACAGGAAGTGTCTGCACAATGGTAAATGTTAGCTCATTAGTTTACAAGGAGACACCCAGCTAAAAAAGTAATAGGCAGCAACAGAAAAGAAAGTAAAGTGGAAACAGTTAATAATCACATATATAGTTGTTGTAATTGCGTGTGTTGGTCATGCAATGTTAAATGTTATGGCCATGCGCAATGAGCACTCATCACAAGGACTGTAGCTTGCGGGCTTGACGGGGCTGCAATGAGCTCCGAAGACACTCATTGTGGGGCTCCCGATGAGCGCCAAAGGCGCTCATCGCCAAGCCCAGAACGTAAAGGGGGGGAACAGGCTTGCAATGAGCACCAAAGGCGCTCATTGGGAGGGCCGTGATGAGCGCCTCATGGCACACAGTAACAGCTCATCCGCCTCCCTTTCCAGTCACATGAGAGTGTGCTCTATGCAGGAGATAAAGCTCTTCTCTTCAACTATGGCGTGCAGGACTATGGCTGTGCTGCAGGTCTTACCGGCTCCAGTAGAGGGAGAGGGGGGACAGAGACACTGGGGAGGGAGTGGGGGGAAAGAGACCCAGGGGAGGGAGTAGAAGGGGGAAGAGACACAGGGGAGGAAGTAGAGGGTGGAAGAGACACAGGGGAGGGAGAGGAGGGACAGAGGCACTAGGGAGGGAGTGGGGGTAAAGAGACACTGGGGAGGGGGTGGAGGTAAAGAGATACAGGGTAGGGAGAGGGGGGACAGATACATTAGGGAGGGACTGGGGGAAAAGAGGCACAGGGGAGGGAGTAGAGGATGAAGAGACACAGGGGAGGGAGGGGGACAGATACATTGGGGAGGGACTGGGGGGACAGAGACATTGGGGAGGGAGTGGGGATAAAGAGAAACAGGGGAAAGAGTGGGGGTAAAGAGACACAGGAGAGGGAGAGAGGGGACAGGGACACTGGGGAGGGAGTGGGGGAAAGAGACACAGGGGAGGGAGAAGGGGGACAGAGGCACTGGGGAGGGAGTGGGGGTAAATAGACACTGGGGAGGAAGTGGAGGTAAAGAGACACAGGGGAGGGAGAGGGGACAGATACATTGGGGAGGGCCTGGGGGAAAGAGGCACAGGGGATGGAGTAGAGGGGGGGAAGACACTGGGGAGGGAGTGAGGGAAAGAGACACAGGGGAGGGGGAAAGGGACATAGGGGAGGGAGAATAGAGGGGAAAGAGACACAGTGGAGGGAGTAGATGGGGAACAGACACAGGGAAGGGAGGGGGGAACGGACACTGGGAGGGAGAGGGGGGCAGAGATATTGGGGAGGGAGTGGGGATAAAGAGACACAGGAGAAGGATAGAGGGGACAGGGACACTGGGGAGGGAGTGGGGGGAAAGAGACACAGGGGAATGAGTAAAGGTGGAAGAGACACAGGAGAGGGAGGGGGAAGACACGGGGGTGGGAGAGGGTGGACAGAGCCACTGGGGAGGCAGTGGGGGGAAAGAGACACGGGGTGGGAGAGAGGGACTGAGACACTGGGGAGGGAGTGGGGAGAAAGAGACACAGGGGGAAGAGTGGGGGTAAAGAGACACAGGAGAAGGATAGAGGGGACAGGGACCCTGGGAGGGAGTGGGGGGAAAGAGACACAGGGGAGGGAGTAAAGGAGGAAGAGACACAGGAGAGGTAGGGGGAAGACACAGGGGTGGGAGAGGGTGGACAGAGCCACTGGGGAGGCAGTGGGGCGAAAGAGACACGGGGAGGGAGAGGGGGACAGAGACACTGTGGAGGGAGTGGAGAGAAAGAAACACAGGGGTGGGAGAATAGACAGGGGAGAGGCCCGTAAAGTAGAGGGGGGAGAGGGGGGAAAGGCGCTTATTGCGATCATTGCAAGGCCCTCGAGGAGCGTGGAAGTAGAGCGGGGGGGGGGGGGGGGCTCACGATGAAGGTAGGAAACACTCGCATTGTGTGGCAAACAGCATTGCCAGGCTTCAAATTTTATTGCCGTCATTTTTGATGGGCACTTCCCTAGTTAAGTATAAAATATGTAAACTATATAGGTTGTTTTTATCTTATTAGATTGTAAGTAGCGAATTTCCAGTCTTGTAGTGAGCTTTGTAAAAAAGCACTTTCCGCAAAGATTGGGAGCACAAAACAGGGTACTCCATTTTCTGAATATGTTAATATTGTATTTCCCTTGTTCTTATCAACTGTACAGAGCTACGGAATATGTTGGTGCGATACAAATAGAAGTTAATAATAATAATAATTTTGATATTATTTATTTTACACAATAATATGTTTAAAATCGGAAAACAACGTAGAATAAATGAACCACAGTCGTCATTTACAGCCTTATTAAATTGCAATTCGGCCAATTGAATAGGGCTCTATATAAGCACATAGCATATTTTTTTTACAGAAGTTTTTAGTTAGTGAAGACCTTGCTTTTGGATAAAAGTTCACTAACTAAAAACTATGCTCTGCGCTTATATAGAGCCCTTTTCAATTGGCTGAATTGCAATTTAATAAGGCTGATAATGTTATGTTCATTGGCCATTTCAAATCCGTATTCTGGGGAGGAAAGTAGAGAAGAAGTAGATCGTTACTTCATAGCAGATAAAGTGCAGATATACTTGAAATGTTTGAATATGAAGGGATTAACGTGTAGGACAGAATGTTTCTTTATTAACCAGCTGGTATGTATTTACCTTTCTCTGCATTTGCAATAAAATGCTAGTTTTGTGATCTTATCTACACTTTTCATAGCTTTGTTTTCCATAAAAATAATGTTTCTCGTAAGATAAGTTTATTTCACACGACTCAATGTGTAATGTTTATGGTATGCTCATCTGAAGAATCTCACTTCATAAATGTCTATAAAAAAAATAAAAAGCAGCCTTTATTTTTTAACTATTATATTCTGTTTTAATTTAATGGAGTAATCTGATTTCTTTTTAACTTCATTTGAAATCTGGGAGATTTTTTGGGTGCAGATACAATCATTATTCAGATCTTTTGAAAGGCTGCCACACAACTGAGGGATTTATCAATATGACTAAATACAAATTTGAATCACAATATCCCCCAAGACTCTAAGCAGCAATCATATACAATATTGTCTCTTAAAATTACCATGGCTTACATGCTGATGTTAGTTTGTTACATACTTCACATATGTGAAGTGTTTCCTAAATGGCAGCAGCCTTCTAGGCAGTGGCAGAGGTAGAAAATAGACGGCCCCCGTGCAAATAAAAAAAAAGTGGGCCCTCCCCCGAGGGGAAAATTGTATATTTTTTTGCGCTGGATCTCCCTTTGTTACAACTCACTCAGTATCCCTCCCCAAGACCCCTTCCCATAACAAGTCCCCTGACTAAGACCCCTTCGCATAACAGCACCCCTCCCCAAGACCCTTTTCCCATAGCTGCTCGATCCCAAGACACATTTGCATAGCTGCCCTCCTTCCTTTACCTCCTGCCTGGGAGAAGCTCCTCTGCCTGCAGCACAGCTCCAATTTCCTGCCACATTCTCTATAAAGTAATGGTTGATGTAGCCAAAGGGGCCATGGTGAGGGGCCCTGGCATTACACTGCAGAAATATATATATCCATCCCATCCCTATATGGCACCCAGTCCTTGTCAGCACCCACCTCACATAGCATCCATCTCCATCTACACTGCACCCCACTCACACAACCCCACATGTACTTTGCTTTCATCCAGCCCTTGCTCTTTTACCTCTTACTTGATACACATCCCCAGTATTCTGAACTGTTAAACAGACCTATTTCCTGCCAGTGGGTGTGTGTACCAAGGAAGACCAGGTAGCCCACAGGAGGCAAGGGGGGGGGGGGTAAATGCAAAACATTTTTTTTTTATTACACAGCAGTGGCCCCCTGCTTCTAGGGATAAGAAAGGTTCTGTGCAAGAGAGAAGAAATACAGTAGGGTTCATATCACATATAACATGCCGAGTTTCCATTCCTCAGTTGTTCATTGGAGGATACAAGTACAATATTGGAAAAGTAAGAAGTATCTATTACAGATAGTTAGATCTCAGCTTGTTACAAGGCTCAATGTAAAGAAAAAAATGTTGAGCTCAATGTAGTTTTTAATAAGTGATCCTCGTATAACACTTTTGTGTGGCAGTCAGTTATAAATCCCAGAATCATGTGTACTGGTTGGCTACAGCTAACCTCCATTTTCACATAGACGTCTCTTCCTCTGACCTGATTTCTTTGCATGATTTGTTACTTTAAGCTTATGAATATTCCATTACTCCTATCAAAAAACACATTTCCATTTTAGCAGCTGAAAGTTCTGTCTCCTCTCAAGTGTAGAAACATTGAAACAAAAATGGCGGCTCCGACTGAAGCATAATTGCATATAACAGGAAATAAATTAAGGTATGCATCATATTATTTTTTAATTTTTGCCTGTTAAGGTCAATTCTGTAAGCAACTATTCTCAAGCAAATATTTTTTTTATTTTGTTACATCTGAAAGATGTTAAAATTTTATATGTTTCAGTGTAATATTTGTTCAAAATAATTTGATTCAAATAATAAACTGCTCTGGTGGGCTTGTCTCTGTCGTCCAATGAGCAGTAATAAAGCTGTATGGTACTTACATACAACAGAATGTACTGTATACTAGGAAGTTTAAACAAATTGTATATGTATCTTTTGCTATGTCTAAAACATGGTCTTAAAATCATGAAAAATAAAATGTCTTCTATATCTCTTTAAGGAACGTAAATTGTAATTGGGAACTACAATGGTTCTTATATCAGTCACGAATATTTAAAATAATTCTAAAGTTACCACCATATCCGTTCTATACTTTTACCACCAGTTACCACCTCTATAAATGTATCCTTGACTCTTGATCTAACTAAAGTAACATATCATTGTATACACCACATGGCAGGGTCATTTCTTTTTCTTCTTGTCAGAGGCAGTTTTTTTGTCTAAACAGCCGAGTCAATAAGAGAAAAACTAATTGCAGAGCAATGCTCTCCACCCAAGTGTTGAGTCAATTAAGAAGAAACTGCTAATTAAAGACAACAGAGTTAGCAGCATGTTCAGAGTGCCACCTCAATGTATTATTGCACAAAGTGTCTATATATGTAACTGGGTGTCAGCGCCGCCTAATCACACACATCAGTCACTATGTTAATCTGTTTGGTGATTAAAGAACATTCTGGTAATTTGTGTTTAACAGTGACAATACGGCACAGGGACAGGCTTTATATAGCACATTGTGGTTAGTTTTGATTGATTTTGTGCTGGCTCATACTACAGCCATTGTGCTCCGTTTGGTTATGGGTGCAGATGTATTTACGCTGTGTGCTGCCCTAGGATCATTAACACATGTACCCCAAACTTTCTAGAGACTTTCCCACCTTCTGCTCCTCTTCTTCTCACTCCAACCCATTTTTATACACATTGCCTTGCTTCTCCTACAATTGCCTTCTTTGGCTTCAATTGCTACCCTTCACATGCTTTCTTGGTTCTCTTTAATATTAGTTGATTCAGTGGTGGAGCTAGTGAGTGGAAGGCCCTGGTGCCAACATTTTTTTTGGCCCCCCTTGTGTTGGCACCCCTCACTCCAGTGCCAACCTATTACATTTATATATATACAATGGCGGAGCTAGTGAACAGAGGGCCCCCGGTGCAAATAGAAATGTTGGGCCCCCCGACCTGGACTTTCTTTCGGTGCCATATTATATATTATATATATATCAGGCCTATATCCATATTATTAATAACTAGCGACTTGTCCGTCAAAAAATGATTATAAATAAAATTGTAAGGCAGGTAATGCTGTTTGGTGGAGACGCGCGGTGAATGGGTTTTTGTGTATATTTGTTTTTGTATGGTAACGAAATAATTAAAACATTAATAAATTAATATACTTTACCTATTCGAAAGTAATATATGCAGGAAGCATTGTGCTGAAGAGCTGACATTCTGTTTTGTTGTTCCTGCAGCATATAATGTAGGTTTGCACTGTTGTGGAGCTGAGGTGTAAGTGTCAGCAATGTGTGCAGTGTGTAGTGTAAATAGGCTGCGTGCAGTAGCTGTGTACTTCCGGCGGATAATGTGTATAGTATGTGGTACGCGACTGTGGATGATTTAGCGTCCTTGCTAATGGTGTATCTTGTACCTCGTACAGCTTTTTGGAAAATCCGTATGTGCTTGGTGGTGTGTTGCGTATTTAGGGTCCTGTAGCCTCGTTTTTTTTTTTTTTTTTGGGCGCCCATTTTTTCTCTGGCTTAGGGGATTTTTGTGTGTATAAAGTCTGGAATTTGGACTTAAATTCAGGTGTAACTTCACTTAAAGAGGTCCTGGGTGCCCCCCTTGCTGTGGGTAAGCTTTTTATGTGTTTGTTGTGTGTATTTATTTGTTTTTTTTATGTCGTATTTTTGCGAGCTCGTAATGGTTTTTTTGTAAGTCCCGCGGCTTGTATTTGTGGGATGGTAAGTCCGTACATTTTGCGGTAGATGTGGGAGCCTCCACCTCCGCAAATGCGGCCCTATTTGCGGGCCTAAAGTCCAAAGTTGTTGGCAAGGAGCGCCTGCAACTGCGGCCCTCGCTACGCAAGCCTGCAGCGTTAGCAACAACCCACATGCTCACAACTATATATGTGATATATCATATAGATTATAAATATATAAATATATAAAAATATATATGAATATATTCTTCGGCGCTCCTTGCCAGCAACTTCGGCCATCGCGAGCCTGCAGCGTTAGCAACAACCCGCATGCTCACAACTATATATGTGATATATAATATATATATTTAAATATATATGAATATATCTATATATCTATATATATATATATATATATATATATTTATATAAATTATATATATATATATATTTATATATATATATATATATATATATATATATATTAGTGCTATATTTATAGCCCCCCCCCCCCCCCCCCGTGCTCGCTCACCTCACCAGCCCATGCCATGCCCTCTCATCTGCCGAGCCCATGACATGGACCCCACCACCGTGACCCACACAAGGGTGGTGTGGGTCAAAATGATGCAGGCTTAGGTGGTGTGGGCCAGGAGAGACTGGAGTGTTGGAGGCCACAAAAAAAAGCATATATAGGGCCAGGAGGGGCCGGGTTGCTGGCCCCCTCCCAGAGCAATGATTGTATATTAGGAAAAAAAAACATTTTTGTGAAGCATACAACAAACAGAATTAGTGGTTGTTTAACTTATGAGCACAAAAGCATTTAAACAAAAAATCCTATCTTCATTTTAGCAGACTCTGTCACTGCATGGAAGCTGCCATGACAGGTAATACTTTTCAAGTCATGAGGGGGCAGAACAGGCTTGCAAGTTTTCTTGTGACTATCCGTAGGGGAACAGGAAGATATGAAGGCTAAAATCGTATCTGAATCAACCAATGAGTTAACAAATCCCCACCTGCTCCCCCCTTCCGCTCCTGAGTACATAATACATATTAGCAGAACACTCCCACTCAAGCTCCATGCTAGCAGGAACATGATATCCCTCAGGCATGGCTGGTAAAATACATATTTTCTCATGGCCTACATAGCTGCTTATATTGTTAGTTTGTTGCATACAAACATATATTTATATATCCCAAACTACAGTTATCTTTCTAAATTAGCCTGGTGTGTTTATGTGGCCTATGCCTAATGGGATCACTTGAAATGTGTATGCTTTGCTGAAATCCTCGTATTGTTTTTATCATGTAGCTCACATTCTATTTTCCAGTGGAATATACATGTTTAGTGTGATTATTACTTATTTTTACAAATATAATAAACATTTCAAATGTATTTTTGGCATTTGGTAGCAACTCTTACTGATATAATATAGGTTTGATCAGATTTGTGAAGGTCACAGTGTGATCAGAACAAGGGTTTGTATGCACTTTTTATTTACATCGTATCATAAAGGTACACAAAACTTAATAGTGGTCAAAGTATAATGCACAAAGGGGTAAGTGCATCCTACATGGAATAAACCAATGGTTTTCATAGTCCCTGCCATAAATTACAAAGACCACAGACTAATGAGATAGGGCTTTAAGCATTAGCAAAGTTCTTGTGATATTGCAAGTCATTATTAAAGAGCATGAAAAACTGATTATAAATTGTATTAGCCATTTTGTTCTAAAGCAAATCATTATTGAGATATTCAGCATTGTCTCTTCTGTATTATTTTGCCAATCAGCTGTTACCAAATACTAATTCGCCAATTTGATGTGCTAATTAGGGTCATAGTCTGTTTCTCAGTGTATGTGTTCTCAAAAACATTGACCCCAGTGCTATCATGCAGTTAGACACCCCACCCCCCACACACACTCACACACACTTATCATGCACTCAAAATGGTCAAAATAGCATACATGAGCAGTGCAAATAATGTTGAATATCTATGGAATAATTCACTATAGAGAAAAATGGGTAGTATAACGTATATAGAGTTTGAAAGATGAAATCAACCCGCTATTGTGGTGACAGTGTCCCTTTAAGTTACAAGAGTTAGCTGTATGCTAGCAGCCAGATAACAAGATAAAGCAGGATCAGAGTAACACAAAGCAACATAGCCAGGCCAGGCTAGCTCTGTAAATACAGATGTTTAACCATTGTACTTGCTGAGAATACATGGGTAATATGCAAATACAGAGTAAAGGTGCATTGATTTATTAAAGGGATATGGAAGTTTTACTACTTTAAATATTGAAATAAACTGCCTAAGTGTTTGTTTGCATATCTAAACATCATTTTATTAACAAGTGCTTAAAAACTCTGTTTTCACTTACTTAAACCTTCCATTGACAATAGAACTCAATAGAAGAGTAAGTCCCCATAGGATTAATCTTCTACTCAAGCTATGGACATACTAGAATTCCAAGAATGAATCCCCCAGATAAAGCAGCGCCAGCTAATATATAAGACATTCATAAAAAACACTTTATATTCCTACTTTACATATACACTCAAGCTATTTTGTTACATTTTGTTAGTTATTTTGTTACAAGTATGCAAAGTTTTTACTAAACTACAATGATACTTTAAGTATTTGCCAGTGTGATTTGTTAATACCCGTAATTTGCAAAAAGTGATTATATTTGCTTTTCACTACAAAATATTTACTCTGGGTTAATACCACAATTGGTGATGCATTGGCTTATCATAATTATTACTAGCTATTTGCCCGTTAAAAATTACGGGAATACAATTTTAAGGCTGGGAATGCTGTACCTTCGGCGCTCATCGCGAGTCCCGCGCTGAGCTCATCGCGTGGCTCGCAATGAGCACCTTCGGCGCTCATTGGGAGCCTCTCCCTCTGTCTACTGTACAGGCCTCGCGATGAGCGCCGAAGGTACAACATTCCCAGTCTTCAAATTTAATTGCAGGCCTTGTGACACACAACTTTCGTGCTCCGCAATGATCACCTTCGGCACTCATCGCGGGTCTCACAATGAGTGCCTTTGGCGCTCATTGCCAGCCTCTCCTTCCGTCCATTTTATCAATGAGTAGCTTCGATGCTCATTGCAGGCCTCGTTAACCTGCAAGTTTTGTGCTTGGGAATGCCATGTGTCTCTTTCCAGCATCTCCCCTGTCCCTTCCCTGTGTGTTTCTCCTCTGTGTGTCTGCTGAATGTTTGTTTGACGCGCGCTGACTGCCGTTGGTTTTATTTTCAAAGTCCAGCATGCCTGGCGTTGTTCATGTGTTACTGTTTTCACAGTTGTGTATTTTGTAAGTCCCGAGTGTCTGGCGTTGCTCAGCATAGTTTTCATCCTGTTTCAGAATTTTTAAGTTTTTTCATTTTTTTCCTTGCTTAATTGATTTTCGATCAAAGAAAAATGGCAGATAGTGCTCAAATTCATTTGCAACATCACTCCCAGGCTTCCTGGCTCTCCCCCTGTGCTGTGTGTGAGTGTGTTATTTTTTTTTGTTTTGATATTAGACATGTCTAGGCTGTTTGAAAGTTGTGTGGGCCTCGCAATGAACGATGCAGGGGCTCATCGCGAGCCCTGCAATGAGAGCCTTCGGTGCTCATTGCAGCCTAAGTCCCGCGGACCTCCCAGTTGCGTGCCTCAACTGCTCGCCTCGCTTCACTTGTTCGGCCTCGTTTTCATCCAGTTTCCGATTTTTTTACATTTTTCGGCCTCAATTTTTTTATTTGCTTAGCCGACTTTGGATTGTTGAAAAACGCCAAATATGCCTTAAATTTGCTTGAAACTCCCAGGCTTCCTGGCCCTTCCCCTGTGCTGTGTGTAAGTGTGTTAATATTTATGTTAAATTATTTAGATGGTTTTTCGGGTTTTTAGAGTTATGCTCTTGGCTCGCAGTTACGACCCTCGGAAGAATTGCATGCTTCAACGGCTCGCCTCGCTTCACGAGGCTCGCAGTGCAATGAGTGCCTTTGGTATGAGAAATAGAAACAAAGATATATATATATATATATATATATATATATATACAAATTAAATAAATTAAGGAGAAAGTATAACCTTTCCCCATCCTTAGATCCGTGCTTGTATTTGGTGTGTGTTACCTTCATATCCATTCACAGGGTCCAGCGCCCGGGCACCATTTTTCGTCTATAGGGTATTCAAAGAGACATTTAAAGCTTTTTTTTCTTTGTTGCACCTCCAGGCATCTCCTGTTAGTTTAAATAGGTTTTACTTACTTTTCTTAATTCATGAAAAACACAACGCTGATAGTGTTTAAAGCATGCTCTTTTAAATGCACGAAAAAAAAGAATTGTGTCCCTTTAAATACTAAATTTAATAATGAACATTTTTTTAGAAAGAATACAAAATAAAAACATCCTGTATATTTTTACATTTTACATACAATTATTTTTACTGCAGGCTTCTATTTTCCTTTCTCACCTGATTCAGTCTGTTATTTTTTTAACTAAATATCTTCTTAAAATATGAATGAGCTTTCCATTACTGCCAATGACAGCGCTGGGGTTCCATTGTGCAGATACAAGTTTCCTGTTCATTTAATCGCTGCTTATCCCAGAAAGTTGATCCCCAGAAACCAAAATGGTACATTTCCCTTCAGCAGAAATGCATATAAAAAGGTAAAAAGTTCATGTCTGTATAATTCTGAAAACATTTTGCCTATCACTAAAATAGTTTGTGAAGTGTGCGTAACTCTCCAATGGGAACGCATGCGCACTTCACAAAGTATTTGTATGGATTTCTGTACATGCCGCAGTGCACATGTGTGGCGCCAGCCATGCATGCACAAAGCACGGCACCAGCTGCGCAAGGAACAGGTGGGGGAGAGAGGGGGAAAGGGGGAAAGAGACACAGGGGAGGGAGGAGGGGGGAAAGAGATTAAGGGGGAAAGGGACAAAGGGGATAGAGTAGGGAGAAAAGAGACACAGGGGAAAGGGGGAAAGAGACAGAGGGGGAAATGGGGAAAGAGACACAGGGGCGGGAGAGGGGGGAAGAGACACAGGGGAGGAGGGAGAGAGACACAGGGGAAAGGGGGAAAGAGACACAGGGGAGGGAGAGCGGGGAAGAGACACAGGAGAGGGAAAGGAGGGGGAAAGAGACACAGGGGAAAGAGGGAAAGAAACACAGGGGTGGGAGAGGGGGAAGAGACACAGGGGAGGGAGAGGGAGGGAAGAGACACAGGTGAGGGAGAGGGGGAAGAGACACAGGAGAGGGAGATGGGGAAGAGACAAAGAGGAGAGAGGGGGGAGAGACATAGGGGAGGGAGGAGGGTGGAAAGAGACACCGGGTGGGAGAGGGGAAAGAGACACATGAAAGGCAGAGGGGGAAGAGACACAGGGGAGGGAGATGGGGGAGAGTCAAAGAGGAGGGAGAGGGGAAAGAGACACAGGGGAGGGAGAGGGGGGAAAGAGACACAGGGGAGGGAGACTGGGGAAAGAGTCACAGGTGAGGGAGAGGGGGGGAAAGAGACACATGTAATATTATACTGTCATTTATGACGGGTAAACAACTAGTTTTAAATATAGTTCTTCAAAAAAACTATATGTTATATATAACACTACAGTGGTCCATTAAACAACATAATAGGTCTTGAAAAGAATAGAAGTTTCCAGCTGACACCAGGGTTCTTGGTCTGAAGATGTCTGGATTATTAGAAGATAAACTTCAAATGGTTTCAAGTGCACTATAAGAATGTCCTGGATTGAAGTGACATTATGACAGATTTCTGGTTCTTAGCCAACTAATACATTAATACTACTGAATTCTTCTCAACGTTATGTACTGGTGGGAATCTAAAATAGATTTTTTTAAGCTAAGGCTAATATGTAATGATTAAAAAATAAGTGTCATAAAAAGGTTTGGAAATATGTGTGTTTGGAAATGAGTGAAAGAATCTGAAGGGACACTGTACCCCTACATATTCTAGTACAGAATAATTTAATTGAATGTGTATAAATTAAAGGATGATTATTGTTTAATTATTGTCTAATTTATTAGAAGTATTTACTTTAAATACGAGGCTGCAGAATCACAAACATGAGATACATCAGATACATCAGAACACTGAAAAGAACACTGCTACTTGTTTAGTTGTTCAGTCGTGTTCGACTCTCTGTGACCCTATGAGTATATAAGTAGCAGAAAATCTTATTTTTTGATGACTCTGATTTGACGTGTGTCTCCATCTTCGACTAGCCTGTCTGTAGCTTGAGTGGGAGGATTACCCAATGACACATTATTCTGCCACTAAAATCTATTGTTAAGGGGCTATTTGAAATGGACATTTTTAACAGAAGGAAATGCAGATCTTAACCACACTCATTGTTTCTTCCATTCCTCCCTGGTTTCCAATCATTTTTTAAAGACAACATGTCCATAATTAAAGCAAACTTTAATAGTTAAAAATGAAAAGGTAATTATGTATTTTAAACTGCTTCATAGCATTTTGTCTGTTACCAGTTTCTTTAAAAGAACAAACTATAAATATGTCACTGAACTGGCCAGGAACTTGCAGTAGTTTCATTTTTCAAGATGCTTAAAGAAAAAACCTTTTAGGTTTCGTAAAAGTTTCTAGTAGATATCACAACAATCTTGAGGTTTCTGTGGTCTCCATGTTAGCCATATGTAGTACTGGAATGTTCTATCTTAGAAGGATGTGGGCAAAAGGTGGAAAGATAAGAAAAGCAGGGGAAGATGGTAGAAAATGAGATGGGAAGGGAAAGGGAGGGGATGGCAATAGATAAGAGACTGGGAAATGCGAAAACATGGATGGGAGGGGAAAGAGATGGGGAAGGGGAAAAAAAATATGAGAAGAGATGAGAAATGTGTAAATAGAAATGAGGAGGAAAGAAATGAGAATGGGAACATAGATGTAGATATTAAAATGGACATATGTGTGAGGGCACCTAGAGAAAATAGCCTGGACCGTCATCAGCGAACCAAGTAATCTCCCCAGTAAAGACTAATGAACTATGGCCAGAAAGATGTGCAAGGGGATATAAAGAGGGGAAGGTGGAAATAGAAGGGTGAATAAAAATGAGAGTCAACTGTGAAAGGGTAGAGTTGGCAGTAGAAAGGGTAGAATGGCAAGAAGTAGCCTCGGAGGCAGGAGGGCAATAAACTTTATGGAATTTGACACACATATAACAGTATACAATTTATAACACATGTAGCCACAGTCAATTCCAAGCTCGCAAGTGCAACGTGGAACCCGCAACCACTGCAAGCTCGAACTTTTGCCGACTTACGTTGCTATTAACTTAGAGAGTGCTGCGAGTTAAGGGACGGAGACGCAAACCCGTAAACTATCTGTCAGACGTTGGATGCGCGGCCGGGAACAAAATCAATTTGTCAAATCCGTAGTTACGGCTTTAAATGGAACCAATGGAAACAGAGATCGTCAGAATAACGTCACTGAAAAATGGAAGTGGGGTTCAATTACGAGTTACGATCTGACCCACATTCCAGAAATAATAAAATATTAATAAAACCATAAATATGATATTCTATTAAATTCGAGTTACAGTATATGTATTAACACATTGATTGCCGGGATCGATATAACACGGAAATAAAAGTGAAAATAAAGTATTTTTTATTGCCGATTTGCGGGCCTGAGAATGCTGAACACTATTCTAATACCTAACATCACTTTCCCTGTTCATAAAACTTCAGTAGTGTATAAATGTGCATTTACAGTGCTACGGGTTGGATTTTACCCCCCCTTGCGGGGACTCTCGAGCACACGTAGGTTTCTTGGCTCCATTTGCGAGTTGCGAGTGATTTCAATGCAATTTAATAACTCAATTGGAGCTTAAGTTACAAGCTTGAAAGAAGAAAAAAAGTATTTGCGGGCTTGCAAGTCGATTTCTCACGTCGCGAAGGGTTTTCTCTCACCTACTCTGCAAGTCGTCCACGGGTAGATTTAAGAGGCCAATTTAATAGCCGTAAGTACATTACGAGTAGCGGTTTTCAACATAGGGGGAATTTTATGTGGCTAATGGTATTATAAACCAGACAGAGTTGTGATATTATATGTAACATGTGGTTGATGATATAATATAACCATCCCACGAAAATATTTTATGGAATTGATTACTAAAATATCTCACTCCATCATAAATCACACACACTCAGTGACCCAGCAGGAAGGGATATTACTGTATGCCATCTGTTTGTGGAATACACTACCCAATGCAGTGGGTATTGCATGCTTCCCCAATGTAATTGCAGGGACTGAAGGCTGCATTGTCTATTTCCAATGGGGACAATTAACATTACTGACTTTCAAAACTCCTATGTAGTGTTTAATGAATCTATGTTTCAAATGTGTGTGCAGTGCTACAAATAAAATATATATATTTGTATTAATATATAAAAGAGAAAGACATGTACATTTTAAAGTAAATATACAAATATATACACCAGGGGTCACCAAACTCGGTCCTGGAGTGCCGACCCAGGCCTGGATTTGTGGATATCCTTGCTGCAAACAGGTGAGAATCTTGTTTCTTCAGCCATCCTGATTGACTCACCTGTTTGCAGCAAGGATATCCACAAATCCAGGCCTGGGTCGGCCCTCCAGGACCAAGTTTGGTGACCCCTGATATACACAATGGCTTTGACCCTCTCTGTGGGCTGGCCCTTTGACATTATGAATTTTCCCTCTGAGTATATTCTACTTCTAGTATTAGAGATATAGCAAACAGTAAACAGTATTGCGTGTCTCACATACATTATTATTAAGATAAATATAGATTAAGACACAGAAATGCATCACAAGCTGAGTCACCATCACTTGCTTATTAAGGAACCCACAATTCATCAATCCTGCTAGACATCATCAAACAGGGCCCTTTAATGTTTCTTGTAGTATTATAATCTGTAAGGTAGCAGTCTACAACACCCCACAAAAAATGGTTATATGTGATTACAAATAGTGATTACTAGAACAAGAGGTCATGTTATGTCTGTAAAGAGAAGATTTTATGAAAGCATTACTTTACAGAAAGGTTAGTAGATGGGTGGTATGAGCTTCCAGCTGAGGTGGTAGGGACAAAACTATAAGGAAATTCACCAATGCTTGTGCACATTTATCTTAATAATCAATTAAAGCATCAGTGCAGTCCCATAGTTACAGTATGCTCTTTTGAATAACTAGTCATGGTAATGGGAATTATATATCCAGAATAGAAAAGATAAATGCAGCCTATTTATTAACTGTAAATGTGCAAGTTTTATTTACTGTGTCATTGCTTTATCTTTAGTTACCTTACCTTTTACCATAAGTTTCACAACATTATGGCAGGCTTTCAGTAGAACTGAACAGACATCTTATCTGCATCCAAGGTCCCTCTCAATTAACTTATGAGAAAAGCTAATGTCTCTTCCCACTAAAGCAAAACTGAATATAATAATTAATATTAAACTTGCATATATATATTGCTTAGCATTAAGGATAATGTCTCCTTTATATGTAAACAACTGTATGGGACTTTGATCCTTCATATTGAATGAATAGACCATATTGATATCTTGTTTTTATATAGAAATAATATTGTATAACAGCATAGCAGCATATCTCAAAATTATAAATAGAACAAAAATGAATAAAAACAAACAAATAATCCAAGGATCATAATTACACATAATGTTCTTCTTTACATTAAGTATCCATCAGCAATATACTGTTGTGTATTGTTGTTTTTTATCAGTTTATTAAAAGCTTTTTCCTCTTCTTATTTACTTTGTTACTATATTTTGTTTAAAGGTTAAGAGTTTCAGTTTCTTAAAGAAAAAAAAAAGAAAAAAAAATAATAATAAATTAAAAAGACTACACACAGATTCAAGGTCAAAATTGGAAATGTAATTTATACATATACTTTATTGAGTTTTTGTGTTTAATAACATGAGACAAGTATATGATATGTGTCTTGATATGCTATATTTTATTTAATGACTGTGTCTCTTTCAATGAAAATGTAATTTTCCAAAAATATGAAAACTAATATTATCCACTAGCGAATTGCCCGTCAAAAATGACGGGGCAATAAAATGTGAAGCCATGGGAATGCTGTTTGACACACAATGTAAACCTTTCTGTACTCTGAGCACCTTCGGCGCTCATTGCGAGCCTCTCCTCTCATGTACTTTTGCTCCTCTGAGCACCTTCAGCGCTCATCGCCTAAGTGCTCCGAGTTAACGGCTCGCCTCGCCTCGCCTAACTTGTACGTACCACGCGAAGTGTGACGACTTCTTGTAGTTTGCCAACTATTATATGTGACTAACGACTTGCCCGTCAAAAAATGACGGCAATAAGATTGTAAGGGCGGGAGGAGGGGGAAAGAGACACAGAGAAGGGAGAGTGGGGAAGAGAAGTTGAAGAGGGAGATGGGGGAAGAGACAAAGAGGAGGGAGAGGGGAGAAAGAGGGGGAAGAGACACAGGGGAGGGAGAGGGGGGAAGAGTCATGGGGAGGGAAAGGAGGGGAAGAGACACAAGGGAGGGAGAGGGCAGGAAAGAGACACAGGGGAGGGAGGGGAAGGGACACAGGGAAAGGAGAGGGGAGAAAGAGATACAGGTTAGGGAGGTGAAAGAGACACAGGGGAGGGAGAGGGCAGGCAAGAGATGGAGGGGGGGTGGGACACATGTAATATTAAACCGTCATTTAAGACTAGTCCATAATAAAGTGTAAAGTTTTTTTTTATCAACCAACATAATATCTGCTTCTGTTTGTATTGGAAATGCTGCCACAAATGGTAACAAAATGATATATACACTGCACCTCCCTCCCATCACCCACTGTTTCTTTTGTTCTGTATCAGTTACTAGATTTTCCCTTTTACTTTTCAGTTCTCTTGGTTGTCTCCTTATTCTCCTCCCCTCTCCTGTTCTCCTTCCTTCTGTTCAGTTGTAGGGAGTGTTTAGTTTTGTTCAGGACGTCTTAAGTCACCTGCTCAGTGTTTGTTTGGTTGTAGCAGTGGGAGGCAGTGTCTGTGCATGTCACCTCCTTGCTGTAGGTCCAGGCTCAGCTCTTTCTTACAAGGATCCTGCCTCCACCTTTACCTGGGGACTACTCAACCTGCATACCCCTCTATGGGAAGGGATCAGGACAGAATCACACCTGTGACTGGATTTCACTTCTAAAAGGGAGTTATTGTGCCAGGCTGCTTCTCTGCATATGCCCCAGGCATTGTTGTGGTATGTACAGTCTTTCAAGAATTAACAGCAAACCTTGGTGTAGAAGTGAACCAGCTAAGACACAATACAAAAGTAACTGGCAGCAGCAGCTAGAAATAGATGGCATGATTGTAAAGTATTGTGGCATTATATGGGCTGGCACTTGGCTGTTTTCCCATCACTGATGGTCAGCAACTGCAGAATGACAAGGGCATCTTAAGAAGATTGTTACAGAAAGCAGAAGCCACACAGTTATTGCGAAGTGATAGTCTCCAGAGTGTGGCACACTGAGCTCAGGACTAACCCAAGAGGTGGGCAACAGGAGCACCAAGACCCTGAGGATCTGTAGCCTCACACCAGGATTGTATCTGCAATCAGTTCCTTTATCACTTTCCTGCCTCCAGATATAGGTTATTATGGTCTTAAAAACACTTTGAGACTATTTATAACTTGTTACTCACTTGTGGGAATTGTGCTTCACTGCTGTAGTTCAGCCATCTAAGTCATACTGTCACTGTGTACACTAATAGCCCAGACAAAGCAGTTCTTGCCCCCTGGCATTATATCACCAAGTTCACACAGTATATAGTATGACAAGGGGTTGATGGTGGGCTTTCCTTCCCACTGGGTTCCCCGTGAGTGGATCCTGCAAGTGTTTCATTCACCTGACATGAGACATAGGAACAAGATGCACTTCTTCAAGTCATACTCCTATGAGATCCAGCTGGAGCAGAGATCCGGTGGCATGGCTGGCAGCATCCAGGGCATCAGATGGGTATGTAACACGGAATGGGTATTAATTGTGAGAGCCACACAGGCATCAGATGGGCATGTAATGTGTGTAATCCAAAGCAGGGAATGGGTATTTATTATGAGAGCCACACAGGCATCAGATGGGCATGTAATGTGTGTAATCCAAAGCAGGGAATGGGTATTTATTATGAGAGCCACACAGGCATCAGGTGGGCATGTAATGTGTGTAATCCAGAGCAGGGCATGGGTGTTTATTATGAGAGCCACACAGGCATCAGATGGGCATGTAATGTGTGTAATCCAAAGCAGGGAATGGGTATTTATTATGAATGTCACACAGGCATCAGATGGGCATGTAATGTGTGTAATCCAGAGCAGGGAATGGGTATTTATTATGAGAGCCAGACAGGTATCAGATGGGCATGTAATGTGTGTAATCCAGAGCAGGAAATGGGTATTTATTATGAGAGCCACACAGGCATCAGATGGGCATGTAATGTGTGTAATCCAGAGCAAGGAATGGGTATTTATTATGAGAGCCACACAGGCATCAGATGGGCATGTAATGTGTGTAATCCAGAGCAGGGCATGGGTGTTTATTATGAGAGCCACACAGGCATCAGATGGGCATGTAATGTGTGTAATCCAGAGCAGGGAAGGTGTATTTATTATGAATGTCACACAGGCATCAGATGGGCATGTAATGTGTGTAATCCAGAGCAGGGAATGGGTATTTATTATGAATGCCACACAGGCATCAGATGGGCATGTAATGTGTGTAATCCAGAGCAGGAAATTGTATTTATTATGAGAGCCACACAGGCATCAGATGGGCATGTAATGTGTGTAATCCAGAGCAGGGAATGTGTATTTATCATGAGAACCACACAGGCATCAGATGGGCATGTAATGTTTGTAATCCAGAGCAGGGAATGTGCATTTATTATGAGAGCCACACAGGCATCAGATGGGCATGTAATGGGTGTAATCCAGAGCAAGGAATGGGTATTTATTATGAATGCCACACAGGCATCAGATGGGCATGTAATGGGTGTAATCCAGAGCAAGGAATGGGTATTTATTATGAATGCCACACAGGCATCAGATGGGCATGTAATGTGTGTAATCCAGAGCAGGGAATGATTATTTATTATGAATGCCACACAGGCATCAGATGGGCATGTAATGTGTGTAATCCAGAGCAGGGAATGATTATTTATTATGAATGCCATACAGACATCAGATGGGCATGTAATGTTTGTAATCCAGAGCAGGGAATGGGTATTTATTATAAATGCCACACAGGCATCAGATGGGCATGTAATGTGTGTAATCCAGAGCAGGGAATGGGTATTTATTATGAGAGCCACACAGGCATCAGATGGGCATGTAATGTGTGTAATCCAGAGCAGGGAATGTGTATTTATTATGAATGCCACACAGGCATCAGATGGGCATGTAATGTGTGTAATCCAGAGCAGGAAATGTGTATTTATTATGAGAGCCACACAGGCATCAGATGGGCATGTAATGTGTGTAATCCAGAGCAGGGCATGGGTGTTTATTATGAATGCCACACAGGTATCAGATGGGCATGTAATGTGTGTAATCCAGAGCAGGGAATGGGTATTTATTATGAGAGCCACACGGGCATCAGATGGGCATGTAATGTGTGTAATCCAGAGCAGGGAATGGGTATTTATTATGAGAGCCACACAGGCAGCAGATGGGCATGTAATGTGTGTAATCCAGAGCAGGGAATGGGTATTTATTATGAGAGCCACACAGGCATCAGATGGGCATGTATTGTGTGTAATCCAGAGCAGGGAATTGTATTTATTATGAATGCCACACAGGCATCAGATGGGCATGTAATGTGTGTAATCCAGAGCAGGGAATGTGTATTTATTATGAATGCAACACAGGCATCAGATGGGCATGTAATGTGTGTAATCCAGAGCAGGGAATGGGTATTTATTATGAGAGCCACACAGGCATCAGATGGGCATGTATTGTGTGTAATCCAGAGCAGGGAATTGTATTTATTATGAATGCCACACAGGCATCAGATGGGCATTTAATGTGTGTAATCCAGAGCAGGGAATGTGTATTTATTATGAATGCCACACAGGCATCAGGTGGGCATGTAATGTGTGTAATCCAGAGCAGGGCATGGGTGTTTATTATGAGAGCCACACAGGCATCAGATGGGCATGTAATGTGTGTAATCCAGAGCAGGAAAGGTGTATTTATTATGAATGTCACACAGGCATCAGATGGGCATGTAATGTGTGTAATCCAGAGCAGGGAATGGGTATTTATTATGAGAGCCACACAGGCATCAGATGGGCATGTAATGTGTGTAATCCAGAGCAGGGAATGTGTATTTATTATGAGAGCCACACAGGTATCAGATGGGCATGTAATGTGTGTAATCCAGAGCAGGGAATGGGTATTTATTATGAATGCCACGCAGGCATCAGATGGGCATGTAATGAGTGTAATCCAGAGCAGGGAATGTGTATTTATTATGAGAGCCACACAGGCATCAGATGGGCATGTAATGTGTGTAATCCAGAGCAGGGAATGGGTATTTATTATGAATGCCACACAGGTATCAGATGGGCATGTAATGTGTGTAATCCAGAGCAGGGAAGGTGTATTTAATATGAATGCCACACAGGCATCAGATGGGCATGTAATGTGTGTAATCCAGAGCAGGGAATGGGTATTTATTATGAATGCCACACAGACATCAGATGGGCATGTAATGTTTGTAATCCAGAGCAGGGAATGGGTATTTATTATAAATGCCACACAGGCATCAGATGGGCATGTAATGTGTGTAATCCAGAGCAGGGAATGGGTATTTATTATGAGAGCCACACAGGCATCAGATGGGCATGTAATGTGTGTAATCCAGAGCAGGGAATGTGTATTTATTATGAATGCCACACAGGCATCAGATGGGCATGTAATGTGTGTAATCCAGAGCAGGAAATGTGTATTTATTATGAGAGCCACACAGGCATCAGATGGGCATGTAATGTGTGTAATCCAGAGCAGGGCATGGGTGTTTATTATGAATGCCACACAGGTATCAGATGGGCATGTAATGTGTGTATTCCAGAGCAGGGAATGGGTATTTATTATGAGAGCCACACGGGCATCAGATGGGCATGTAATGTGTGTAATCCAGAGCAGGGAATGGGTATTTATTATGAGAGCCACACAGGCAGCAGATGGGCATGTAATGTGTGTAATCCAGAGCAGGGAATTGTATTTATTATGAATGCCACACAGGCATCAGATGGGCATGTAATGTGTGTAATCCAGAGCAGGGAATGGGTATTTATTATGAGAGCCACACAGGCATCAGATGGGCATGTATTGTGTGTAATCCAGAGCAGGGAATTGTATTTATTATGAATGCCACACAGGCATCAGATGGGCATGTAATGTGTGTAATCCAGAGCAGGGAATGTGTATTTATTATGAATGCCACACAGGCATCAGATGGGCATGTAATGTGTGTAATCCAGAGCAGGGCATGGGTGTTTATTATGAGAGCCACACAGGCATCAGATGGGCATGTAATGTGTGTAATCCAGAGCAGGGAAGGTGTATTTATTATGAATGTCACACAGGCATCAGATGGGCATGTAATGTGTGTAATCCAGAGCAGGGAATGGGTATTTATTATGAGAGCCACACAGGCATCAGATGGGCATGTAATGTGTGTAATCCAGAGCAGGGAATGTGTATTTATTATGAGAGCCACACAGGTATCAGATGGGCATGTAATGTGTGTAATCCAGAGCAGAGAATGGGTATTTATTATGAATGCCACGCAGGCATCAGATGGGCATGTAATGAGTGTAATCCAGAGCAGGGAATGTGTATTTATTATGAGAGACACACAGGCATCAGATGGGCATGTAATGTGTGTAATCCAGAGCAGGGAATGGGTATTTATTATGAATGCCACACAGGTATCAGATGGGCATGTAATGTGTGTAATCCAGAGCAGGGAAGGTGTATTTAATATGAATGCCACACAGGCATCAGATGGGCATGTAATGTGTGTAATCCAGAGCAGGGAATGGGTATTTATTATGAGAGCCACACAGGCATCAGATGGGCATGTAATGTGTGTAATCCAGAGCAGGGAATGTGTATTTATTATGAATGCCACACAGGTATCAGATGGGCATGTAATGTGTGTAATCCAGAGCAGGGAAGGTGTATTTATTATGAATGTCACACAGGCATCAGATGGGCATGTAATGTGTGTAATCCAGAGCAGTGAATGGGTATTTATTATGAATGCCACACAGGTATCAGATGGGCATGTAATGTGTGTAATCCAGAGCAGGGAATGGGTATTTATTATGAGAGCCACACAGGTATCAGATGGGCATGTAATGTGTGTAATCATGAGCAGGGCATGGGTGTTTATTATGAGAGCCACACAGGTATCAGATGGGCATGTAATGTGTGTAATCCAGAGCAGGGAATGGGTATTTATTATGAGAGCCACACAGGCATCAGATGGGCATGTAATGTGTGTAATCCAGAGCAGGGAATGGGTATTTATTATGAGAGCCACACAGGTATCAGATGGGCATGTAATGTGTGTAATCCAGAGCAGGGAATGGGTATTTATTATGAGAGCCACACAGGCATCAGATGGGCATGTAATGTGTGTAATCCAGAGCAGGGAAGGTGTATTTATTATGAATGCCACACAGGCATCAGATGGGCATGTAATGTGTGTAATCCAGAGCAGGGCATGGGTGTTTATTATGAGAGCCACACAGGTATCAGATGGGCATGTAATGTGTGTAATCCAGAGCAGGAAATGGGTATTTATCATGAGAGCCACACAGGCATCAGATGGGCATGTAATGTGTGTAATCCAGAGCAGGGAATGGGTGTTTATTATGAATGCCACACAGGCATCGGATGGGCATGTAATGTGTGTAATCCAGAGCAGGGAATGTGTATTTATTATGAGAGCCACACAGGCATCAGATGGGCATGTAATGTGTGTAATCCAGAGCAGGGAATGTGTATTTATTATGAGAGCCACACAGGTATCAGATGGGCATGTAATGTGTGTAATCATGAGCAGGGCATGGGTGTTTATTATGAGAGCCACACAGGCATCAGATGGCCATGTAATGTGTGTAATCCAGAGCAGGGAATGGGTATTTATTATGAATGCCACACAGGTATCAGATGGGCATGTAATGTGTGTAATCCAGAGCAAGGAAGGTGTATTTATTATGAATGTCACACAGGCATCAGATGGGCATGTAATGTGTGTAATCCAGAGCAGGGAATGTGTATTTATTATGAGAGCCACACAGGCATCAGATGGGCATGTAATGTGTGTAATCCAGAGCAGGGAATGTGTATTTATTATGAGAGCCACACAGGTATCAGATGGGCATGTAATGTGTGTAATCATGAGCAGGGCATGGGTGTTTATTATGAGAGCCACACAGGCATCAGATGGCCATGTAATGTGTGTAATCCAGAGCAGGGAATGGGTATTTATTATGAATGCCACACAGGTATCAGATGGGCATGTAATGTGTGTAATCCAGAGCAGGGAATGGGTATTTATTATGAGAGCCACACAGGCATCAGATGGGCATGTAATGTGTGTAATCCAGAGCAGGGAATGGGTATTTATTATGAGAGCCACACAGGTATCAGATGGGCATGTAATGTGTGTAATCCAGAGCAGGGAATGGGTATTTATTATGAGAGCCACACAGGCATCAGATGGGCATGTAATGTGTGTAATCCAGAGCAAGGAATGGGTATTTATTATGAGAGCCACACAGGTATCAAATGGGCATGTAATGTGTGTAATCCAGAGCAGGGAATGGGTATTTATTATGAATGCCACACAGGTATCAGATGGGCATGTAATGTGTGTAATCCAGAGCAGGGAATGTGTATTTATTATGAGAGCCACACAGGTATCAGATGGGCATGTAATGTGTGTAATCCAAAGTAGGAGATGGATATGTAATATGTGTGTCATAGGAGGCATCATATCAACATGTAATGCTTGTCATCCAGAGCAGGGAATGGGTATTAAATATGAATGCCATACAGGACATAAAATGGGTATATAATGATAATGTGTGTAATCCAGAGCAGGGAGTGGGTACTAAATTTGAATGCCACACAGGACATACGATGGGTATGTTATGTGTGTAATCCAGAGCAGGGAATGGGTATTTAATATGAATACCACACCTGCATCAGGTGGGTATGTAATGGGTGTCATCTAAAGTAGGAGATGGATAAGTAATATGAGTGTCATAGGAGGCATGATATGAACATGTAATGCTTGTCATCCAGAGCAGGGTATACGATCTGAGTGCCCTACAGGGCATTAGATGGGTATATAGTTTATGTTACTCCTGATATCAGATGGGTATATTATTGGTGTGTCATTCAGAGTAGCATCTTATACATATGTAATATGTTTATCATGTATATGTTTAGCATCAGATAAGTAGAGTACATGTGTGCCATGTAGGGAGGCAGGTGGACATGCAGCTGCAAGTTTTCCAGGACATTTAATGTGTATGCCATATGAGGTATCAAGCGGGTATATAATTTCAGTGACACCCATGGTATTTGATATATATGTAATATTTTTATCATATAGGGGATTGGATGGGTGTACAATGTGGGTCAGTCAGGGCACATGATGGGTATACACTGTATGTGTCACCAGGGGCAAATTATGTGCAGGGCATGTGTGTGCTATACAGGAAGTCTGATGGGTATGTAATGTGTGTGTGATCAGGGCATCAATTGTGTATGTACTGGATATGCCACCCAGATGTGTATCATCTGAGCATTGATTGGGTGTATAGAGTGTGAAGAAGAGTATTAGAGGAGCACTGGGCCATAGGGGGCAGCATATAAGTATGCATATGTGTATTTATCATCTATGTGCAATTTTGTGATTCTAAGTGTAATCCTGTGCCTGTTCCACTTCTTTTACTCTTTTATTAGTAATTAGCAGAAAAATACTAATCATCATAGTCTATGTTTGTATCACTTGTGTTATCATCCAGTTATGTGACTTTAAATCTGACTACATTTGTTGTATTGAATATTGTGCTATGGTAATTTAGGTACCAAGCCAAATTTTATTACATAATAGAATAATAAAACAGAAACTACAAATATTCTTGATATTGACCATTAGATATCAAATGATATGATCATGTTCTTCCATGTTTTATATTTTGTTTAAACATTAAGGATTAATAACACTGGATATCAATGCTTTCTTTCAAATAGTGCTCAATTCCAGATGTATCTGTCATAACAGCTGCAATTCAGTATAAGGAGAACAGTCCTCTTGATCACATCCTATAACCTTACAGGACTGCAAGTCAGATAAAAGAGGAATAAGTTTTTTTGCAATTAAAACAAATCTAAAGTACATTTAAGATGGTGCTAAAAGTTACCGTATATGGTATATAAAAAAGTAGTTAAGATGAATTAGGGAAATTAAATTCTATGTTTGTGGTTTAGTGATATGGTCTCAAGTTATAATATATATTGCATACATCAAAAACCTTTATCTGAATGTACAGTATTTTCCCCAATTAATTAACTTTTAGAACATGCTATAATTCGAAGTCCTGGTTATCATCAGTATTGTTTTTTAAGAGACCCCTCAATCTGCGAGCTTATCTTTCACCAACGTAGAAAGAAACCTTCTCCACTGAAGGTCTACTGTAACACAGGAAATACAGGGGATTGACAAAATAATAGAAAACCCTAACAATATAAAGGCCTCCCTTGACATCCGCAGGTTTGACACTCGCGGATTCGACATTCGAGTTTTTGTTTTGTTTTACTATATTCTCGCCAGGGAGACCTGCCCTGAGGTGCAGAGGAGGACACTAAACCAGACTCCCTTGCCTCAAAAGGACGCTTGGGCCCTAGTAAACAGCCCAAATGCAGCCTTTCCCCGCTGGGTGAGTGCCACCCAACACCTAGGCCCTTTCCCAAGGCACAAAACATGGGTAAAGTGATAGTTTATCCATGTTTTCATTATTCACGTTTTTTACATTTGTGGAGACGCCAGGAACGGAACCCCTGCAAATATGGAGGGTCTACTGTGTTAATATCAAGAACCTACTATGGAGGACCACCATTTGACTTCAGGTTCAGTGATGTTTTGATCTGTGAATGAGGATGCCATGGAAGATGGTTAACTTCATCCTGGTATTCATGAAACCACTCTTGATTTTGTTTTGCAGTTTAAATTGGGTTTTATCATCCTGGAATATGGAAAGGTCATGAGGGAAAAGTGTTTGCACCATAGGGTGCACCTGGTCCTGTACAATGGCCTTATGTTCTTGGCTATTATACAACCATGCAGAGCAAGTATTAGACCTAATAGCTACCATGATATGTCATATGCTAACATTATTTTGACACTGTTCACCTGGACACATTCAATATTTTTGCAATGCATTGCTGCTCTGTTAGTTGTCTCATGTGGGGTTGAAAACTTTTCAAAGTGCTAATTTTCAAACTTTTTTTTAGTGTTCACACATACTGCTAAAATGGCTCACCATTGAAACTTTGTTTATAGTGATTTATAGTGCTTTTTCATAGTATTGAGCAAAAGGTATTCTGAAATGTTGTAAGTTAAAAAAGCCTTGTCATTATGTGTTAATAGTAGGCAGCTTGAAGTACTTGAGCTCTTATTGGGTCCTGTGGAGTTTTGGCTAAATAATAATATTTTGGGGGGCTGTTACACAAGAGACATTTTCAGTTATTGGGTTCCATATATACCTAGAATCATGGGTGTAGGAGCCAAAGAAAATCTGGGGCGGATACAGCATATAGTATATCAATACCACACAAATGCTTCTCTACACATAAACGCACACATTGAAAAATATGGGGGGGGGGGTTTGTCCCCCTCGTCCCCCCCAGTCCCCACACCCATGCCTAAAATAGTTCCATAACTGTGTCAAACTAAATCATCTTGAGAAACACCAGCTTACCAGACAGTCACAAAATTATACTAGCATATGTTTCCATTGTTCTTATCATTATTTTACACTTTTATGTATATATATACACACACACACACACACAGTAATACCATGTTTAGAGCTCCACAAGCGTTGCTATTGAATTTCATATAGCTGTAAGTATGATAAAATTCCCAGCATCTGAAAAAGAGCACTGAGCATTGCGAAACTGCCCTAACGTGAGGAATATCTCATATGCAAGCTGCTATTTGCTTTTCTAGGAAGTCACTTTTAGCCCTTGTCATACCTGTTCAGTTTTGCAAACAGATGTGTTGGCTGGTAATTGACTGTCTATGGGGGATGGTCACATTGTGTCAGTTGTATAATTATATGTAGTGTTGGGCTGCTATGATGTCAGAAGTAAGTTACACACTAACAACATTAGTAACTATATAGGTCCTTAGGAATTGTTTTGAAGATTGTATTAATGTATATAAGAACCTATTCTGTCTTTGTTTCATTACTTCTGGAGGATGAGGGGTGTATTTGTATCTATCAGTGGAGAGTGAGGTTGGAGAGGAGGGATAGGTGGGGAAGATTTTTAAGATAGTTGGATCTCACTGCATTATATCAACCCCTTTCCCCTTACAGGCCAAGAAGTAGGGAAGTTTGCATCAGTATTTTTTTGTGTGTGTTGTTTAGTTGTTTCCAACCCCCTGTGACCTCATGGACCATAATACACCAGGCACATCTTTATATCCATGGTCATGCTGATCCACTTGGTTTTCATAGCAGAGATACTGGAGTGGGTTGCCAGTTTCTTCTCCAGTGGGCCACATCATACAGCTCCTGTTTTTTCCTAGTTGGTGTTCCATCCATGTACTGACCAGGCCCAACCTTGCTTGGCTTCATGGTGTTGTGACTTCTTGGTTCCCTGACTGGAATTAAACCCAAGTCGAAGCAATGAAAGCACTGAATCCTAAACACTGGACCACCAGGGAACCCATAGTACTGCCCTTAAGAAATATAACCCCTGTTTTGCACATGTACACACTTCCCCAAACTATCATGGCTGTCTCCAAGATCCAGCATAGACATCACAATTATTTTTTCATTAAAAACTAGCCTTATAACCTTCTCTCTGTTTAATTATGCTCTTTATCTAAAAGTTTTAAAATATAAATTTTATATTGCATGGTGGTGCTTTGAATATATCAGGTAATATCAGTCTGAGCTGGCAGGAGCTGTACTGTGTGCTGATCTCTGTATGATTATTCGTGACATAAGTGGCTAGAGTTAAGAGCCAGAATGGAAGAAGTAACCGAGTGGAAATATTTGTTCAAGGTGATGATGACGTTTGTAGGTAAAGGAACCGTGACATAATGGGTCAAAGCAGGTGAAAACACAGCATACAACAACCTCCTCTATCCAAGCATGACTTGTGTGTGTCCTACACTGTCCCAGATCCTGCTGCAGCACTGCCATCCTCAACGTGTCCTTATCTGTATACCGGAATAGTCTAATATTGTGAAGAGTTCCAATTTTGATAGCATAGATTTAAAACTACATATTGGTTTGTTTCCCAGTTATTGCACATAAATAATAGTAAAAAAACATGATTTTGTTATAAGTGCATAGAACGTTTTCCCCACTAACAGCTAAACTTTTTATATTTTTTATAAATATGTAATGTATTTATTTTTCATTTCTTTTTCTTTTCTGTGTGAAAGTTTATAATCTCTTCTCTGCTTATTTTCATCATTGGATTCATTGAAAGCCCATTGCACATTGCCCCATGCTACACTGGATCTTGCTTTGTACCCACTAAGCTGTAACTCAGGAACTAAATTTAACTTCACTCACCCTATCCTAGAATGACCGTTCATTAGAATGTCATTCAGGATCTTGCGACGGAAATAATGCATCATGTAGCGAAAAAACGTTACACTTTTTATTCTTCCACTTTATTTCCTTCAAGAGCGGTTAAAGACATTGGTGGTATTGCTTGTGCAAAATCACCTACAATTTGTTGTGTCTACTTACAACGCTCTGCAAAACATAAAACATATAGCATTTGGAACAGTGGTCTGATCACTGACTTGTGGAATAGATCATGCCCAGATCTTAACATGCAAAGCTATGTAGAAAGAGAGATCTACTTCATCTTCTCCACAATTTCCATATATATGAAATGAAACTGGAGGCACTAACTTGTTAGACACCCTCTGCATCACTACTCACTGAGCTGTCCACTAATCATTGGCCCTCCTGGCAGTGGCGGAGATAGGGAATTGAGGGCCCAGGTGCAAACAAAAATGTGGCCTGTCCTTCATGCCCCCAGCATATCCTCCATGTCCCCCATCAAGCCTATGCTCCATGGACCTCAGCCTATGATCCATGGCCCCCAAGCCTATCCTCCATGACCCCTTAGCCTATGCTCCATGCCCATCCAGCCTATTCTCCAGTCCCTCAGCCTATTCTCCATGCCCCCCAGCCTATCCGCCATGACCCTCAACCTATCCGCCATTCCCACCCCCCATCCACCACCCAGCTTATCCTCTATGCCCCCAGCCAATGCTCCATGGCCTCCAGCCTACCCTCCATGCCCCCCAGCATATCCTCCATGTCCCCCATCCATCCTCAATGGTTCCCGAGCCTATGCTCCATGGCCCCCTAGCCTATGATCCATGGCCCCCAGCCAATCCTCCATGCCCCCCAGCCTATCTGCCATGCCCCACAGCCTATCCGCCATCACCCCTGCTCAGCTTAGCCTCCATGCCCCCAGCCTATGCTACATGCCCCCAGCTTCCTCAGCCCCCTCTTACTACTTACCTTGATCAGGGAGTTGCTTTCTTTTCCTCTTTGTCTCCCCAGCCTGCTTTTTTCTTCAGAGGCAGGGACTTCTTAAATGACAACACTTGTGTGCGACCTTATTCAGGAAGTCCCTGAAACAAGCAGACAGGGGGACATGGAGGAAGAGAGAGCAACTCCCTGATCAATGTAAGCAGTAAGAGGGGGCTGATGAGGCTGGGGCCCCTCCACACAAGGGCCCCAGGTGCCTTGCACTGCCTGAACCTGCTTTAGTTCCACCAATCGCTTGGATAAAGACTTCCAGTTGAACTTTGGATTAGACTAACCTCCAGGGGCCAGAAATGATAGACATGCCATCAGACACTAACATGGATATATATACAATTATAAGATGAAACTTGTAGCTTTGTGACTGTTCTGCTTTAAGTACATAGGAAGTAGCTCACATGTCTACTTTTAGAAGCTCATGTGACACATACTCAGAGAACTGAGCACACATTTTTAGCTAAGAACAGAATCTGTATTTCACTTTAGAACAAACATTTTTTTTTATTTCTAGCGAACAAATTATTCCCTGCTGTACATTATGTTTACATTGAAGATAAAGCATAAAGATAAGTTGGTGAATTAATTTAAGTATGTGGATAACTACAGGTTGTTTCTATACACCTATGGTCCACTATTCCAGAAGATTCCCTAACACATAACAGGCAATGTTGATGCAGTATTATAGGCCCTTGCATTAAATTATTTGCATTCAGATTTCACATAGACATTCCAGGGGAACACTTAAGATCGAGCTGAGAGCAATTTTCCTGCAGAGTTGCCTATTCTAAAATGACTGTTTCTTAAAAGGGCATGACGTTCCCATGCATGAAAAAGTTGTGGACAGCATGTATTAAAAGTTGATGTGCTGGTGAGAAGGCAGCAATGGATATTGGGGATTTAATATTTGCAAACACACTTGTACTGCTCAGTGCTGGCGGGTTCTCACTGACCACCTGGGTTTTTGCTATATGACTAGATGTTAGATATGCTGAAGCATGAAGCAGAGATGAGCAGTGAACTTTTTGGCCACATAACGTGCCACCACATTCAGGCCCACAGATTACACATTACAAAAGTTGATTTATGTTTGTATGTGGTGTAAATGATTCTTTACAATATGTATGTTTTCATATAATATAGACCCACGTCCCTCCCCCACCCCACCCCTAATTGTTGCAGCTCTATAATGACCTACTTTCCCATTTGCAGGTTATATTTTCTGACCACTTGGGGCAGACATTTTATTTACTAGAGCTATTCACCTCAAACAGACTTTCTATCAGTTCCCTTCCCTCTCCTATTATTTGAAAATCTTAAAGACTTATCACACCTTCCTACCTGATCAACTCTCATTTTCTTTGTAACCCTTGCTATTCCTTATGTGTTATTCTTATCTAGGTTTCTGCCTCTTCTACTCCCTTTAGATTGTAAGTAGTGAGTTTCCAATCTTGTAGGGTGCTTTGGGGAAAAAAGCACTTTCTATATAAGATTCTAAGCTCAAAACAGGCCCTTACTTCTTTTTCTTTGCAGCTTGTTAATATTATATCTTTCCTTTTTATTATCCCCCGTATAGCACTGCGAAATATGCGGACGCTTTACAAATAAAAGTTAATAATAATAATAGTAGATGTTGCTGGTGATACCTTTCACTCATGTGTTGAAGGGGGCTTTGCTTTGCCAACACCTTCTCAGTGCAATACATTCAATACAATTTAATTTCCTGTTAGGTTTTACAAAAGCAAACCTTTGGTGTGCAATTTATGAAATTGAGGGATAGATGTGCTTATTTAAAGGATAACATATAAGTTTATTAATGTTAAGATTACTTTCTATATTTGTTTCATAAGAAAAGCACCCATGATGTTTAAATTATAGTCCTTTAAATGAATGATAGAATAGGGGTTATCTGTATCTTCCTGTTTGGGTTTTTAGTTATATTTCTGTGGTAAATCTATATATTTTGTATAATACGCTGCGGTTTTGTAAAAACAAACTGTACCTATTTTTATAACCACAGTGCAGGATGATTGTTCGATTCCTCTGGGGAAATGGTTAATTTGAGCACGTCAGAGACTGCAGTGATATATAATGGGAAAAGCTCTGCAAATATTCCCTTAGAGCTGAGGGCAAGGAGGAGTGCCCTACAGCACACGTTGGGTAACCATAGCAATGCCAAACTGCTGCCAAATACACTCGGGACCCAAGCATGGAGTCTGGAGAAGCGCCAAGCTCCTGCCGGATGTCTCCTGCAATTCAGGATTTCTGGATAGGTCTAGGGCAGGAAACCCTGAATGAGACCTGAGGAGGAAAAGGAGGGGTGCACCTCTATTGTATGGAGAGAGGAAATTCACATGGGACGCTGCACACAATGTGTCTTATTTTTGACTACATCAAAACAATGATAGCTATATAAGTTGACAGGTTTAACTACCAATGACTCTAGGCACGGGGGAATATTCTAATATATTAAAGGAAACATTCACTGAAGGAATATATATTTCCATTATCTGACCCAGGGGAAAACTACAGCATTGTGGTGGACCTGGCTTGAGGCCTACTCCAGAGGTTGGCAGGAAGGCCCCAAACCAGTCTATTAGGATGATTTGCAAATTTGGGCAGACATATATATTTCTGGAAATATGTCTAACACTAAAATGGGTGAAAACATAGAAATTACTTTTTCACAACAACCAAAAAAAACTTAAATATTAATAGCTTTGCCAGGGAATTGTGAAGTTTGAAAAATTCCACAATTTATCATAGTATACCACACAACTCAAGTATATATATATATATATATATATATATATATATATATATATATATATATATATAGTTACATAGGGCCTCATTCAATTGTGATTTGGCCAATTGAATAAGGCTCTATATAAGCACAGAGCATATTTTTTTTACAGAAGTTTTTAGTTAGTGAAGAACTTTCTTTTGGATAGAAGTTCACTAACTAAAAACTTCTGTAAAAAAATATGCTGTGGGCTTATATAGAGCCCTATTCAATTGGCCAAATTGCAATTGAATGAGGCCCATAGTATTTAAGGTTGAAAAAAGACTTTCAGTCCATCAAGTTCAACCTTTTAAGATCTCCTCTGATCTGCAATATGCAGATTAACTATTAATTAATTAGTTGTATATAAAAAAAACAAAAACAATTCCCTCCTGATCCCAGACACCGGCGACCGGACTTCTCCCTGGATCAATACTGCCTCTCTAATTATCCATGATAACCATGAATTCCCTTTTTAATTAGAAATAAATCTAGTCCCCTTTTAAAGTTATCTATCGAATCCACTGTCACCACCTCCTCTGGTAGAGATTTCCACAGATTAACCACCCTTACTGTGAAGAACCCTTTTCTTTCTTTAAGGTGGAATCTTTTTACTTCTAACCTCAAGGGATGTCCTCTTGTCAGTTGAAAACCTCTTGGCACAAAAAGCTCCCTTGACAAATCTTTATACTGACCCTGGGTGTATTTATATAAGGTAATCATATCTCCTCTTAGACGCCTTTTTTCTAATATATAATCCAACAAGCCCACCCTTTTAGAGCTGATGGCCCCGAACCCATGCCGTGTTTGTCTTTTTTCATTGATTTGAATGAATACTAACAAACATGGAGACATATGGCAATCTGTCCTCATACGGCTATACATAACTCTTGTTGTGATCTGAAAATCAACAGTCGCTGTTTGACTGCATCATATATCTTATGTGAGTTGTCATTTTTTAATTAATCACCTGCCTAGGCCTGTTTTAAAGTTATCTATTGAACTTGGCAACACAACTTTCCATAGTAAAAGTCCTACAATATGAGTGCCTTTGCTTTGAAGAATCATTTTCTCTATTAAAAATAAGATGTCATTTACGTTGATTGTTTACCTCCTTATTAAGTAGTTCCTAGAACTGTAGTAATGAGAACGCTGTATGACATAACTGGGATCTCAGTATCCAACAGGCATAGTAAACAGTTATGAAACATGAATGTGCATCCTGGAAAATATACCGACAGGTTAAGTAAAAGGTTAATATGTACTAAGCCAGAAGTCGGTAACCTTTTATAAGCAAATAGACAAACTACGCTAAACATAAAAGCAAGAAAATCACAAAGAGACAGTATATAGCAAAGACTGTCTGAACAGTGAATATATACAACTTAAAGGACTAATCTAGTTTAAGAAAAATTGATCTTTTGTGATGTCACATTATGTGTACTCTGTGAACATATTTTTTTAAAAGAAAATCAGTATATTTTAAGGATCTTTATATACAGAAACATCTATCGTTTTTTTATTATTATTCTTAAGCACTGGAATATAAGGGGTTTGGTTTTTATCTGTCACTGGGGAGAATGGTGGAACAAAAGGAAGAGGTGAGGATGATTTGTTAGATAATTGTAACTCACTACATTTGACCACCAGCACATGCTTAGAAGCAGGCAGCTTTCATCAACCTATACAAGTCCTGCTCCTCAAAATGTAAATGCTCTTTTCTCACACCAACATTAAACAAAGTATCGTGAATGCCTTCAGGTTAATGCAAAGGCATCAAACTTAAAAATATGATAAATATGTTTAAATATTTATTTATTTTATAACTATTATCTTCCTAATTATGCGGTTAGTCATACTCAAAGTTCACATTTTTTTTCATTGTCAGTTTGCTTAATAATAGCATAACTTTTGTACAAGAATTCTCTGTTGTAGAAGAGACAGGTGGTGTGAGTTGCTGAGAATGTGAATTCACAGCTGTAATCTGTCTTAAATGCACCATATGCACTGAATTTGGGATCTGGCTCTAGAGCCATAGGCCACAGACACAATCATTAAATGTTTCAATCAGTTGTGTATTATTACTTATTATTTCAGTGCAATTTAGTGCACTGATTTAGTTCATTGTGAGTATGGCACTCTAACCTCAACCTAATAGGATGTTGATAAAGTGGTATGGACATATAGCTGACCAATGTAGTCATCTAAAGCACCAAGCTACACGAACCGAGCAGACACTGTTTATCTTTTTTTACAATTACTTTGTTAGCTCGGTAATCTTTCCAGGCTGTTGGAACAAGCTGAATGTTCTTAGATGTAAAGACATACGGGACAAGGAGTATTTACATGTGAACATGGGGAAAAGCAACTGCAATAAACGTAGCAACAGTGCCAAACAATGTTGAATTAACAACATAGTTGTATAAAATAGTTTAACTATCGTAGAGTTAAATGGACAATTTAATATTTGGAACAACTTTAGATATTTATGAAACTTGTAACAAATTAACTATATGAGCAGCTGTATTAGGCATGGACATAAAAGTATTTTTAAGAAAAATCTTTATTTTAGTACATACTGTACTGCTTGTGACTGAAGGTTGTCATGTTTATGTTCTCCAAACATCATGATAATTGAAAGACTGAGTGGATGTGTCCAACTAATTTATATTATCTATTCAAGAGTGGGAGGAAGAGGGAAAAACGTATATGTGATCGATTCAGCCTATCAATAAATTAACTGAACTGTGATTATCCATACCTTACCGCTGTTAAGAAAACATATGGGGCCTCATTCTATTATCGGCCGTAAAACGGCCGGTCGTATATCTTGCAACCGGCCGTAAGCTCAGAAAACTTAAAACGCAAAAATAAATTCAAGACGGCACTGTACAGCTCTATAAATGCTAGGGATCATATTGGGGAACATGAGGATTAATAGCAACCCCCTCTCAAGCTTGCACATCAGCCCAAACCCGAGTTTACATTAACTGTTTATTTTCCGGCCGCAGCGTGGGCGGGTCTGAGGTGCTCCAAGCACTCTGGACTTTTTACATGGATTTTTGACATAAATAAAAAAAAATTTTTTTTACGGATTTGAGTGTAGGGGAATGTTGTGCTATTTTTGCTAACACCTACAATCACTTTATAGTCTCCTCAGAGTGCAGGATGGCTTTATTTGGGCTATATTTCGGCTTTATAATGTGCTAGCGGGACCTTTTTCCTGCAAGTAAGCTGCGGCTCGCTTTTAGCCTTGCAGAGAGGCTTCCCGGAGCAATTGAATAGCAACCAGGATTTTCTTGCCGCCGAAACTCTTGCGGGCGTTTTAGATCAAAGGCTTTCCTCCGGCGCGTGCGGCCGCAAGGGATAGCAAGGCGCCGGCCGCAAGCCTGCCGGAGCCCCCGGCCGGAAGGGAATAGAATAGCCGAATAGCTTGCGGCCGGTCCTTGCGGCCCCGCATCTCTTACGGACGATAATAGAATGAGGCCCATGGAGTGTGTAACTGTATATAAGGATCTTGCCCTATATATCCCACAACAGTAAGTGTCACTTAATGTGTAGAATATACACATAAATTCTGGCATCCTTGGTTGACAGTCATGATAAATTAAACACATTATATTTGATATGGCATAACAAATTACGTTTTAATCACACATTCCTATATTTATAATAAGATCCTTATTTGTGGCTTGTTTTTTATTGTTTTTGTATATTATATCAAATAACAAACAGCATCACTGGTATAGCTTTCCTATATTCCACTATACAGTATAATTCTTGAAACACTCTCTGCTGTAAACCCTCACACAGCTGAAATCCTTCTTGTCTGCGAGGGATGGATTAGGACAAAGAGGGATAATTGGATTTCATTGACTTTGATACCAACCCCTGTATCCTGCACATACTTAGACAGGCCTTACTCTTTCTCCATTCCAGTCCAACTCCCACAGCATAGGCCACCCTTACCACTGACAACTTCTGGATTGCTACCTTGTTGTGATGAAGGGGCTTATGTACCCCAATGAAGCTGTGAGCTTCATGTAGTGTCAACCAAGATGGACAGATCATTGCAGAGAGGTCAGACAAATTGGAGTCCACTGTAGAAGGAACTGGCAACCCACTCTAGTATCTTTGCCAAGAAAACCATATGGATAAGCACAAGCAGAAACACAAACAGATGTACCTGACATGCTGCATCTATTTAACCTTGCCAAACAGCAGTACTTTACAGCACTAATATCAACTCTGTCCTCTAACCCCAAGCATCTGTTTGCCACTTTCAATACTCTCCTCCGCCCACCACCTCCTTCCATCTCTTCCTCTCTCACAGCTGAAGACTTTGCAAACCATTTTATACCTAAAATTCAAAACATCTGCAATGAACTCTTATCTCATAGTAGCTCTCACACTCCACCCTCTCAACTAACCAACAACACCCAGTCTTCTCCTTTCCCTAATCCCACTGCCACTTTGAACTGCTTTGATCCGGCAACAGAGAATGAAGTCTCCAAACTGCTATCATCCACTCGCCTCACTACCTGTCCTCAGGATCCTATTCCATCTCAGCTCATCTCTCCCCTCTCTACCACACTAATCCCAGCTCTCACACATATTTTCAACCTCTCCCTAACTACTGGCATGTTTCCGTCTTCTCTAAAACATGCCATAGTTATATCCACCCTCAAAAAAACCCTCATCTGACTCTGACGTCGCATCTAACTACCGCCCTATCTCTCTGCTTCCGATGGCTTCCAAACTGCTGGATCGGCTCGTCTATAACCGCCTTACCAGCTTTATTTCCTCTAACGCCCTTCTTGACACCTTCCAATCCGGGTTTCGGCCCCAACACTCCACTGAGACTGCTCTCACTAAAGTCACCAATGACCTGCATACTGCCAAGTCAAAAGGTCACTTCTCAGTTCTTCTTCTTCTAGGTCTCTCTGCTGCTTTTGACACTTTCGACCATCCTCTTCTACTCCATATCATCTTCTCCCTCGGTATTCGAGACACTGCTCTCTTGTGGTTCTCATCATACCTACAAAATCGATCATTCAGTATCTCCTTCACTGACACCTCTTCTTCTTTGCACCCCCTGTCTGTTGGTGTACCCCAAGGATCAGTCCTAGGCCCCCTCCTCTTCTCCATCTACACATCCTCACTTGGTACCCTCATAAACTATTTTGGGCTTCATTATCATCTTTATGCAGATGACACCCAAATCTACCTCTCCACACCAGATCTGTCCCCCTCTCTTCTAACACACGTCTCCAACTGCCTTTCTAGTATATCCTCTTGGATGTCCACCCACCATCTCAAACTCAACATGTCTAAAACTGAACTCCTAATCTTCCCTCTGTCTCCCACAGCGTCAATTCCTCACATCTCTCTCCCTGTCAACAAAGACATCATCACCCCCTCCTCCCAAGCCTGTTGTCTTGGAGATCTACTGGACCCCGCCCTGTCTTTCATCCCTCACATACAATCACTAACTAAATCTTGTCTTCTCCATCTAAAAAACATATCCAGAATTCGTCACTATCTTACACATGACACAACTAAAATCCTTATACACTCTCTCATCATCTCTCGATTAGACTACTGCAACTCGCTTCTTGTTGGCCTACCCACCACCCGACTATCTCCACTTCAATCCATTATGAATGCCTCTGCTAGACTTATCTTCCATACACAACATTCAGTGTCGGCATCACCTCTCTGTCAATCACTCCACTCCCTTAGCCTCAAGAACACAATTTTAAATCATGACCCTAACTTACAAAGCCCTCAACAATAATGCTCCCCCATACATCTCTGCTCTCATCTCCAAATACTACCCCACCCGCCCTCTTCGTTCTGCTAATGACCTTCTTCTTTCTACAACTCTTGTCACATCCTCTCACTCCCGCCTCCAGGACTTTTCTTGTGCTGCCCCTAGTCTCTGGAACTCCTTGCCTTGCTCCACCAGATTATCCTCTTGCCTCAAAACATTTAAACCCTCACTTAAAACGCATCTCTTTAAAGAAGCGTATCACCTTCCACCCTAACACACTTATTACCTCTCTATCCCTCTTTTACCACTTACTATCCCTTAGATTGTAAGTCTGCAAGTTTCTATCCTAAGTACTTTGGGAATTCACCATGGACATTGGATTCCTAGCTCAAAGACAGGGCCCTACATCCTTTGCTAAATGTTAATCTGTATTTATCATTGTCTGAACCTAATTTATGTACAGCGCTACAGAATATGTTGGCGCATTATAAATAAACTAGAATAACAATAATAATAATATTTGGCCACTGAGAATTGGACACGACTGAAGGACTGAACAACAACCACTGACATCACCATCATTTCTCTGACCTTTTACAGCTCGCTGTCTTTGAATTATATCGGGCTCTGCACTCAAACATCAGTTGCAATCAATAACTAAAGCCAATGGCCCTACCTAAAAATCTTCTCTAATATGACAATCTCAAACAAGAAACAATACAAATTCTACTTCACTCATAACGTCATCCTTAACCAACTGTCTAGCACCACTTCAATTCATCATGAATAAAAAGATTGATTTAACTCAATCACTCCACTGGCTCCTCATAGCTTGCTGACCTCCTCATACCTTCCTCACAAAACACTTTATAACAGCATACACCCTTATACTTGTATTTCTACCCTTGACTTGGGCTTAATTGACAAGTTGGTTCCTAACTATAGGCCAATGTATAAATCTGTTTGCTAAATAACCACTGCTTGAAAGGGATCATAAGAACTTATTCATAATGGATTATACAAGCATGAACAAAAGTTATTCATACCAACAATTTCTGCTACATAAACAGAGTGTGCGGAGTGTACAGTCACCATCAATGGCACTGTTTATTTTTCCTCTTACATTGTGACCTCGGGTAGTATCTGTTTCCCAATCTTTCTAGGCTGCTAGTACAAGCAGAATGTTCTGAGACATAAAGCTCCAGAGGACAGACAAGTAGTGCCTAGGTCTGAACAAGGGGGAAAGCAACAATAAGGGCAAGAAACATAGGAACAAAGCAAACAATGTTCTGTTAATAGAGAGAATGTATGAAACATGTTAAACCTAAATGTACACTATAATGATGTCTCACGAAGTACTCCTGTTCCTATATAGGCTTCTCTATACGAGCACTGAATAATGTGTGAACAAATTGGCTGGCTGGAGGGCTTGGAGGTGATTATAGAAAATTTAAGTTTAATTTGGGGGAGAAAATCACAAATATTTTGGGGGAAAGTTGACTCAATGGGGCCAGATTACTTTTATTGATGGAATGGGAAGTCCAATACAAAATATTGCCCACCACTACCTTAAATAATGACTATGACGTTGTGAACATACTTTTTTACCTTTGATATCCTAAAAAGAACTAAATCAGTTCATAGGATGACAGAAAATCAAAATGATTCAAGCAAGATGACTCTCTCTTTTTCTGTCCATCTCTGACACTTTATTTGTTCTTATTGCTCCATCGCTCACCCTTGCCTTTAGCTCCCCTTGCAATGTTAATTCCCCCTTTCTTTCTTTTACACCGCAAAGCGATGGGGCCTCAGAACCGGTTAGAAACCACTACACAAGCGGGACTTGCAAAAAAAAACATAAACACGCAATGACTAACTACTGACTTACACAAAAATATACCAGTCGCGGGACTAAGAAAAAAATAAATTGTGGACTTACACAAAAACAATTATGACCCGCGGGACTTCGAAAAAATCCATTGCGGCCTCGCAAAAATACGACATTAACGGACAAGCTGCGCACAGCGCCAAACATTAAAAAACACAAAAATACACACAAAAATAAAATAAAAACCTTACCCACACCAAGGGGGGACACCCAGGACCTCTGCAACACAGCTTAAACGTTGAATTCGGTCTAATTTACAAAGTTTAGCCACTCGAAGATCTCCTAAGCAAGAGGAAAAATGGCCTCCGAAACAAATGAAAACGAGGCTACACAACCCCTAAAGCTGCTAAATACCACAAAGCAAATACGTCTTTTACAAAAACCCGTACGACCTGCAACATACACCATTAGCAAGGATGCTTTATCATACAAACCCGCCTACCACATACACATTCGCTGCCATTTTACAACACTAACTTCCAGAATGTGGAAGTACCCAGCTACACTAAGTCTTCCCCTCGCGCACGCAGCCTATTTACACTACACACTGCACACATTGCTGACACTTCACTTCGGCTCCACAACACTGCAAACCTACATTTGTATGCTGCAGAAAACATGAAAACAGATTGTCAGCTCTTCAGCACAATGCTTCCTGCATGCATTACTTACAAATAGGTAAAATATATTACTTTATTCATTTATTACTTATTTCATTAGCATCACAAAAACACAGACACAAAAAAATAAAAAAACACTAACGCAAGAAACGCAAAAGACATTCACTGCGCGCCTCACAACGAGCGCCAACGCTGCTCATACCACACAAGCTACACCACGGGACAGCCTTGCAATAAGTAGATCAACGCCGACCTTACAATGACACCAAAAGCGCCTCTGATAATAAAAAATACAACAACCAAGAGGCTCGCAATGAGCGCCGCCGAAGGCGCTCAGCACGATCCACGCTATCAGCGGAGAGATCTCACACCACCATAAAAAATAATGTCTGCCCCAAACAACATTCCTTGACTTACAATTCTATTGCCGTCATTTTTTGACGGGCAATTCGCTAGTAGAATATATAAAAAACAAAAAAGAAAAGCCAATAAATGCTTTTCATGTTTACAAGCCTTTATACTTGCGTAGCTTAGCATTACTTAACTGTTTTTTGGTATGTTTTATAAATATGCTACCATCTTTGAGGGCAGGGTGATACTACTAAAAGCTGTCCATGTATTTGATGACCTGTTACCCTTCACTTCACTACCCATGCTTCAACTTTGTCTTTAATAAAAGAGAGTGAACAAAAAAAAAGAAAAGAAATGACCTGAGTTTCCAACCTTAATAATATAAAGTGGTAGGATTGCAACATAATGTCAATGTCTTTGAAGATTTATTTGTAGGTTTTGGATCTCGGTTTATTTATTTTGCTCTGTGGGGATCTCCTACACTCCTCTTGATAAGATTCATAGGGGCATTCTGGACAGCTGGGAGGCATAAGTATTGGTGCAATGATTGAGAAAATCCCTATGTTGTCCAGGAACTCAGTCTGACTCTGAGCATTGTAAACACAGCTGAGCAGTTAAATAACTTCATAGCGTGGTCAGGTGAATATGCCATATGGTGCAATAAAGCTTAGAACAACATGGCGACTGTGACACTTGGCACTAATTATTTTAAAATATATTAAATGTTCCTCATTCTATATTATTCTGTAGAGCCTGTTATAAGCTATAGAAAATCATCAGTCTATCCTTATAAGCTTTGTCTTCTAGACCAGAGGTTCCCAAGCGGTGGTCCATGGAACTGAACCCAGGTCGCAGCAGTGAATGAACCAAATCCTAACCACTGGACCACCAGGGAACCCATCATAGCATATTACATTGCTTAATTACAACTTACTTTCAGATTCACAGATACAAGTAACCAATGTAATATACAACCCTAACCCTGTTTCCCTATGTCACAACAATAATTCAACATTATATAAAATAGATATTATATAGTTAACATTCATGACCTTTTGAATACAAACCTTGCACGTTAGGTAATTTGATCTAGTGCATTGTGAGATTTCTAGACAATGATAACTCTGATATATAAATACTTGAAAGAGCGTATTCTGCGTAATAAAAGTCTACTCAAAGGGAAAATGATCAATGGCACTGAAATAGTATTAAGGTACTGTATTGTTTAGCTTTTATTCCTGGAAATGTGTTTCCTTGGATAATGCATATACAATGGAACCTCTATATTCAACAAACCATATATTCATCAAATCCAATATTAGTCATATTTTTTAGGCAAAAATGTATCCTATATTCATCCAAAAATCCAATAATAGTCACAAAATTAAAAGAGAACAGAAAAAAAGACAACATTGGATAAGTTCTTTGCTAAATCGAGTGCTATTGAATCATTGGGAAAGTGACAAAAAATACATCAATCTCCAGAATTGGAGTTACCTGATGTTTAATGGAAGTCGTCTCCCCGTCTAAACAATAATTACTTTGCTCCTCTTCAGCTTCCGCCATCATTGCGCCTCTGTAAAGTTCTGGTAAAATATTTATGCATGTATCAGATTCAGTCTCCGTCCCTCCCTAAGGATTAATGATGAATATAGAGGTTCCTTGTTGGTCCAGTGGTTAAAAATTCAATCTTTTCACTGATGCAACTTGAGTTTGATTGGATTTGGTCAGTACTTGGATGGAAGACCACCTAGGAATACCAGGAGCTGAATGCTGTGGCCCACTGGAAAAGGAACTGGCAACCCGGTCCAGTATCTCTGACATGAATACTGCGTGGATCAGCATCGTGTATTACGGTCCATGAGGTCACAGAGAGTCGGACACGACTGAATGACGCAAATACATAGAGCTTCCTCTGTACTTTATTGTTTGCAAAACTTATGACTTATATATATATATATTTGTGTGTGAGGTGTGTATATGTGTGTGAAGTGTATTTTTTTTTTATTCAGAATATTTTTTTTCTTGTTTTCCTCCTCTAAAAACTAAGTGCGTCTTATGGCGAAAAATACGGTACCTCACAAACAAATGTCTTTTTTTCTTGAACTGCAGGAGTCCTTTAATGTATTATATTCTTCAACTGCTTGTCAGCTTCAATAAAAATAAAAATTAGCCAGAAAATGAATAATATAATACATAAATCCTATTCACAACTTCTTTATACAGTTACTGTATAATAAAATTGTATGTAGTTGCACTCACACATTAACAATTAATCTCTACTAGCGAATTGCCTGTCAAAAAATGACGTCAATAAAATTGTAAGGCTGGGAATGCTGTTTGCCACACAATGTAAGGCTTTTGGTCCTCTGAGTACCTTCGGCGCTCATTGCGAGCCTCTCCCCTGATGACGTTTTGCTGGTCTGAGCACCTTCGGCCCTCATTGCAAGCCTCTCCCCTCTTGTACTTTTGGTTCTCTGAGCACCCTGTGCGTTCATTGTGAGCCTTCGGCGCTCATTGCTAGCCTCTCCTCTGCTATTTTTATTTTTTATATTGCATTCCTTGTTGCAAATGTTACGGCCCGTAATTTTCTAAGGCAATTTTTTCAAACTGCTACGGGTCTTGCATTTTGAATTGTGTAATTGAGTTTTGTGTTGATGTGTAGTTCCGCTGGTCGTAGGGATGAACGACTTCGGCGCTCCCTGCCTAAGTTGTATGGGGTTGTAGGGATGAGAGTCTATGGCCTATGGCGCTCATCTCCGCCAGCACAAGGCACGCCTTTGGCGCACCTTGCCAGCAACTGTGCCCCTCGCTACGCAAGCATTAGCAACAACCCGTATTGCTGAGAACTATATATGCGATTGACAGTTTCTGTGTATATGCAACTGCAATCACTACATTGGTGAAGATATAAAGCGATCGGAAAATTAGAAAGAGCTTTGTGCACATCAATAGAATAAAGTAATTTTACTGAATACTGTGAAGGGGCTGAAGAGCAATCGCGGGCAACAATCTATAGTAACCCTTTACAGTCCACAGCTGTGGTGCGGAGTTGACATTGATGCATTTGTAACAATAAGTATATATTCTTTAATGATATGTAACAAATGAAATGTAAATTAAATTCAAATGAGTAAAATAAAATGTTTGTAGTTTGTCTTTCATTTCATCCTTTTAATGTTTCAAAAGCCAAAAGTTTGAAAACAATAAACATAATAACCAGCAAACTTAAAAAAAAAAAAAAAAAAATATATATATATATATATATATATTTATATATATATATATATATAGGTGGTCCCTGCGTTAAGGATGAGATCTGTTTTTGAGAACGTTCTTAAGCCGGATTTGTATGTAAGTTGGATCCCTGATGAATAATAATACTAACAATACTATAATGGCTCATAAGTGGTAATAATAATAGTACTGTTGTGTAATAATAAGAAACTATTGTGCTCTTTCTTTTAATTGAAACAAACAGTACATAGAACACAAATAGCCTTGGTAGCCCGTTCTTAAGTGCAGGTCGTGTGTGTGTGTGTGGTGTATATATATATATATATATATATATATATATATATATATATATATATATATATATATATATATATATGTATATGTCTTTGTAATGTTTGTATATAAAAAAATAAATAATGAAGAACTTTTGTCATTTGGAATCTAATATGTTTCTTTAGTATAGTTTGGGAATTAAGGCGTTATGCAATGCCACAGGCAATGACCTTTATTGAGACTCACAAATATAAAACCTGATTTCCTGGGGTAAAAAGCTTAACGTAAATAATCTGAAAGCATTTCCACATCTAGCAGAATGTTCTGTATTTCACAAATTTAATAAAGCAAAAAAAGCTATTATCATTATTTTTGAAGGAGGTTTAATTTAAAAAGTACAAGCTTTATTTCTAATATATTTCCTTGTAAATATGTGCATTTTTCCAATTTCATATAGTTTGGAACATTTGTTGAGAACTTTAATTAGCTGTTTGAGTACTTAGGGAAGTGCATGATTACTTGCTGTGTGTGCTTGGACAATATGCCATGCTTATTTAAATTACAATAACGTCATAGCTCTAACCTCGTCCTAAACTGAACTCACTGTCACCCTTTGGCAGACTGTATCCTGCAATCCCAGCTCGATCAATGCCCTAAGTGTACAGCGGCGTCCTTATCTGCACACATGAGAAACACCCAGTGCATGATCCTGCAAAGGGAAGAGGGAAGTTACACCTAATAACACCAGTAATAACATTCTCATCACAGACAGAGATTAATACCAGGGACGAAACAATACAACATATGGAATTGTTTATATAAACCAATGAAGATGCCATGTTAACATGGCTATTGGATTGATGAGTGAAACAATATGGGAGCTCGTTTACCCAGGATGCTGTGGGAACATTTTATTTCTTTGGCTTGTATATAGAAAAATACTTTTTGACTTGTTTTGGAAATGCACAAACAAATGTACTATTTCTCTTACTGTACTTTGTATAGTGTAGGGCTTCTATCACTCTTATCCCCCATAAGTTACATTAATTTGTGGTTTATAAAATCAGTAAAACTTGGGCAAAGCATTTACATCCATTGACTCAAACTGTCTGCTTCTTAGCATGTAAGGGGGAATGGGGTGGTGTCAAATTTAATGAGTTCATTTTCAGCTTTCCCCTCCTCTCCACCACTCCCTTCACTGATAGATAAAAATACACCCCATCATGCTCCAGCTCTCAGGAAATTATGAAACAATGTGAAACAATTATGAAATAATGACTTTAAAAATGTAATTAAAAATGTTATATTCCTGCATACACAGCTGCTAATTAATGCATGTTTCATAAACAAGCGTAGTTTTCCTTGAACTACAGTGATCCTTGTAGACTTCGTGTGGAATAGCTTATTGAGGTATAAAATGACTTCTGCATGTCAGATTTGGATGTAGATCATCCTAATGTCTATACCTGCCCTAGGCCAATCCACTTCTTGGAAAATTAATCAAGAAGAAACACAAATGTATTTATTTACTTTTCTGACAGCAAGAAAAATAGATAAAATTAACAACAGAAAAAATGCTATCTGTACAAGTTTTATACACATTAATATACTAAATATCATCACATGGCAGTAATTTCACATTACTTTACACAACTGTTTGAGGCATCATGGTGGTACACACTTCCAAGTCATCCTATAATTTCCTTTGCACTTCTCTGAACATATTAAGCACACAAAGGTACATACCCCTACCCAAACACACAGCATTCTTCACTTACCCCATATGACAAAATGTGTTTACAGTTTTTAAGCTCTTGAAGGTGACACGGTTACATCAGACAGGCAGGGTGTGTTCTCAAATACCTGAGTACATGTTTGCATTGCTTTTGCCTGATAATTCTGCCATGTGCCTGATTACTGCAGGTAATGCCTACACAACACAGACGTCTGAACCAGGAGCAACAGAAAAGAAATCAGAAAGACATTACAAAGTCACAACATTGACAGCTCCTATTAATTATTTTTAAGTGATCATCATATTACTTAATATTGTAACAGTACATCAATGACAATACCTATTTATATATTGTCATACAAAGCAGCCCTACAATACTGGAGGAACAACATTTGGCTGTGATATCTCTTGCTGTATGCTCTAAGCCTGTGGTTGTCAACATGTATGACCAGGAGATAGGCTCTTGTGACCAATTGGTTATCATCCAGGGTTCCTGATGTTCTCAAAGTAATGTAATTGCCTACAACTCTGTGGCCTGTAATCTTTACTGTAAGGTCCTCTACATAAAACTGATGAAACCTTTCTAGTTTATATGGTATTTAAATGAAATAGTCATTGGAGGGCTTCAGTGCAGAATATTTTGGGGGGCACTTATCTACAAGGTGGGTGCCCCTCAGGATCAATAAATAGGACCCAGAAATATATGTAGGTGATCTTATTACCCCAGGGTGATCATATCACTTTCTATAAAAACATTTATTAGCTCCTCTTCCCTAATAAATTAAGAGCTCCCCTTTACCTCAGGCTGCTGCTGATGCCAGCGGGTTCCTACCGTGTTGTGGGCCTTGGTGCTTTGCACTTGCTGCACCACCACCTCTACCCATGCTCTCTAGTGAAAACCTCTATCCTTAGTATTTCAAAAGGACACTCAAGACCCCTATAGAACATGCTATTTCAAAGACATATCTATGTTGTAGTGCGAGTCACCACTTTTGTTTCTGTTTAATTTTTTTTATAAAAGTTGGAATGGACCTTTAAAAAGAAGATGGCATCTCAGACCTTGGCATCTCAGAGAAGGACCCATTTTTCAACGTTGGCATTGCTTAGCGCCCATTTTTTATTATTGCTAATGGAAATCTCTTCCTGTTGAGAAAGCTGATAAACATGCAAAACAAATGTATCCCACATGCATATATTAATAATTAAGTAATTAGTTAATTAAAGGCTGTATTTACTTCATGATTTTTTAAAAAGATTTCAGTTCTTATCAAGTCTCTTTCCTCAAAAGGAATACTGTAAATATGAGACTAAAGTGTTCCTTTAATGGTCAAAATTGCTAATTTTGAAATTGTCATTCTGTCACTGCAAGACTTGTATAGTTTAGACTAATTGTGTTATTCCAGGGATGCAGATGCAAAATAACCCTCCGGTGTCACAGCACCATCCTATGTTATTTTAACCCCTCCATTCTTATATAAGGTCTAGTGTAATTTGTACATGCCATGCGGCAAATTAGTAAAACTTCAGACTAGACAAAGAGAAAACATGTCTCTACAAAGGCTATCCGTTCGTAATGATAGTTAGCGTATAAAATAAAATATAAATATAAATAATAAAAATATAACTATATATTCAGCAACAATACTGTATTTTGCATGCAAGAATGAAAGATAATTAGGCTTCATTCCGAGACATGAAATCTAAAAAAGGAAAACATAGAAGGACAATACAAATAATGAAATACTGCAAAGAAAAATACTTTTTAAACAAGTAACAAAAAGTAGTAATAAGCAGTATTGTGAGCCTCATTCAATTGCTCCGATTTAGAGATACGGGCTTGCAAGTAGACGTCACAAGTTACTTTGCTATTCAATTAGCTTCCGTTTGCGGGCTCCAATTGAGTTACGGACTCTGAGCTGCGATTTATAGAGATTTGCCAAATCGCAAGTTACTTCCCTCCAAGCCTTTAATCCTTCACGGCCACAAGAGTTGCGATCACTAAAATTGCAAATCAATATTCAATTGCTCCGATTCCCCCTCGCTAACCACTCCGTCAAGTCCGCAAATGGCTAAACTCGAACCAAAGGTTAATGGCACCAAGGAGGTCTCGCAAAGGGCTTACTTACAAATCTGAGCACTTTAAAAGTGAATAAAAATGAAATACTGTGCTTTTATTAAGAGGGAAAGTGATGTTAGGTTTTTAGAATTAATAGCACAACATTCTCAAGCCCGCAAATCTGCATAAATAAATACTTTATTTCATGTTCAATTTTCGTCCAAAGTTCTACAGGCTTCAACCTCCAAGACTGTAGAACTTTGGAATCCAACCATATTAATTCATTGAAGTCCTACGGGCTTGAATAACAACTTACGGGCTTGGAGGTCATTCAAGCCCATAGGACTTTGGACGGAGATTAAACATGAAATAAAGTATTATATTTTGGCGATGTGCAAGCTTGAGAATGTTATGCTTTTAATTCTAATGTCACTTATTGTGTACCCCATCATTTACAGTGCTGTATTGATTTTATATTTGCATTTAAAGTACTCAGATTTTTCGGACTTGAACCAAGAGTTACAGGCTTGCATCTGCGATCATGTTCTAGCACGCAAATGCTGCTGTCAAGCCCATGGTTTCCGATTATCGCAACCGGAGCCTAACTTGCGGGCCCGGCCAATTGAATAGCACCTTAAACCGGGCCCACAGCATCCAAGCAAACCTAGGTCCTACTTTTTTTTATTACAATCTCCAATTGAATGAGGCTCTATGTGGCTCTTAAATTGCTAATGCAGTATGGCCAGTACTGTATATGATCTTAAACACACAGCAGCCTATAGAAATATACATCTAAAACTATATTAATGAATTTACTATCTGCACAATAAGTAGGTAAACAAAGTCTGGTGCGTTAAATCAATTATCAAGTAAATTCAGCAGCTTCATGTTAGCTCCAATACATTTTTAACGGGTCTGTTTACCAAGGAGACATTTACAGCCTTATTAAATTGCGATTTGGCCAATTGAATAGGGCTCTATCTAAGCACATAGCATATTTTTTTACAGAAGTTTTTTAGTTAGTGAAGACCTTGCTTTTGGATAGAAGTTCACTAACTTAAAACTTCTGTAAAAAAATATGCTATGTTCTTATATAGAGCCCTTTTCAATTGGCCAAATCGCAATTTAATAAGGCTGTAAATGTCTCCTTGGTAAACAGACCCATTAAAATGTATTGGAGCTAACATGAAGCTGCTGAATTTAATTATTTTCTTTTAGAAAATTTACCAAAATTGCACGTGATACATTGTTATTGTATAAAAAATGTAGCTGTAACAAAAAGAAGCTGCTGATTGTTTTCATAACTTTACTTCATATGTTAATATATAAAGTCAAGTTTTACAACTCTTACTAATACATTTGGGCATATATATATATCAAACAGCTATCTCCATTTCCTATGCTGATTTATTTACAGGAATAAACTTTAGCTCTGTTTGATAAATAGCCCCCGCTTCCTTCAGAAATCATAGAAAGTGTGGATATTTAGCTTTACGTTTTTTATCCCATATACCCCACTTGGATAAATATACCCCATAGAATAACATAGCTGAAGAAATGATTAGCCTCACTTGACATTGGATAATTGATACAAGTCTGACTCGGGTGCTTGAACAAGGGGCTACTGTATGTTTAGTCCATAAATAAGAGTTTTTGTTTTGCTTATCTCTCTCACAACACTGAAATTAGCCTTTATATAATGCTGCTTCTTTTATTCCTTTCAGACCCCCCTTCCTGATGTCGTATCTCAGGAGGAATACAGCCAAACAGTGAAACAGGTAACAGATAAGTCCTTCTTTTACAAGCCTATCCCCACAGTGTTATCCTCTGCGCTATGTAACTGTAGATGGAAAAGGCTTTAAGGTTTATATCTAGATTTGTACAAAGTCTTTCTTAGCAGGACAAGACAAAGCTCCTTTATTGAGGGAAAATACAATGCTGATCAGGTTTCTTACATAAACCTTGTTCTCTATTTTTACCTGAGCTGTGTGAACATGAGCTGCTCTGTAGATTGGACTCTTTGATAGCTGTGGTTTCAGAAGTAGGGAAAAAGATTTTTTTTTATAGGAAAAGCTCCAACTCTAGTAGACCGACCCCTAGATTCACTAAACTTCTCAGCGGCTGAGATGTAGTTCACTGAAGGCTGCACAGACAATAACTGATAAATAGAGTTTCCTATATTCAGTCATTTTTGTAGAGGCTATATTTGTAGAGTGCTTCTCTGCAGGCTGCAATGCTTATTCCGAAAAATTGCCAGCCCCTGAAATGCTTAGTGATTTCAATGGGAGAGAGAGCTCACATCTTGCTATATCTGAAATGAGAGTGAGATAATAGGCTAATTGAAGCTACTATAAACAAATATGTGTGGGTGGAGGAAAGAACTCCCTGGCACGGCATAATCAGACTAAGTGTAGTAAGGCAATTCATCAAAATTACTGTAAAGTGCATCCATGTACCATAACAAGGGCGTAGGAATCGAGAGGGGGGGTTACAGTTTTAAAACGATGAAGATCCAAGAGTGATTGAATGAGCAAGAGTAACAGCATAGCGCATAGCGAGGCGAGCTGTTAAGGTAATAAAACTCGCAGCACTTGGGCAATGAGAAACCGAAGGAGCTCATTTCCTGCATGCCTCGGGAAGCGAGGCGAGCAGTGGAGGAAATGAAACACGCGGGACTTAGCCTCCAAACACCTAGGAAATGTGGAATCGCCTTAGGCTGCAAGCAATTAACGAACACGGGACTTAGAAAAAAAAAATGAGACACAGGACTTAGAAAATAAAATACAAGATAGAAAAATACGAAGTTAATGTCCGAATCGCGCATATCAAAAAACCCGAAGCAGACACACACAAACAAAAACATCACGCACGGCACGGGGGAACAGCCAGGATGTCTGGAAGTGAGGTGGAATGCAAATTTAAATCCATTTTGCAGAGTTTCACCACAAAATTAAAACAAGGCTACACAACACTGTACTGCGCAAAACACTGCCAACCGCGTACCACTTTCATACAGGAACGTACAAGCTACAAAATACACTATTACAAAGGACGGCAAATACTCGCGATCTGCAAACTACGCTATTTTACAATCCTAACTTGCCACTAACAACATTACGCATCTAAACTTTACACAAATAAACCAACGTTTGCCCTTGCGTACACAGCATATTCCTAAGGCACAGTTGGGACATTCATAAAACTATCTCCTCAGGTCAGCAACAGTCCAACTGGACATTATATGATGCAGGACAATAAAAAGAGATTGTTGCCTCTTCAGGCTATTCATTGCTGGATATATTAATTACAAAAAGGTAAACTATATGAATTTATTATTCAATTAATTCATTAATTAGTATTTATAAAAATAGAGAGAGGAGCCAAAGGACATGCGAGGAGAGGCTCGCAATAAGCGCCGAAGGTCCTTAGAGTTTAATAAGCTTAACATTGTGTACCAAATAGCATTACCATGGCTTCAAATTTTATTGACTATCATTTTTGGATGGACAAGTCGCTCGTATATATATATATATATATATATATATATAAGATCCATATATAAAATCTTGCAAGACTCTGCTTTTAGAGTAAAAGGGACAGGAGGTAAAAACAGGGTAGGTACCGGGCACTGCTGAGAAATCTGAGGGGATTTGTACCCCCCCCCCCCCAGTCTCTACACCCCAGTCCATAGTCACTCAATATTGCTAAATGTTGCAGAGACTGATGTGTAATTGCATTGCACAATAGTACTATTATATGTAAATGCTTGTAATTTAGTTCCTTCAATAAACACATGGCATGCAGGTCACCTCCCTTTATTAACATATGTGACTGGTCGCCTCCTATTATTATACAACATTATTCTCCACACACACTGAGCATTATATTCAAACTAGGAAATTGCAGGGCAAAGTTGGCCTTGTAGTACAAAATGAAGCAGGTCAGAGATTAGTAGAATTTTGTCAAGATAATTCTCTGGTCGTAGCAAACACCCTCTTCCAACAGCCTCCGAGAAGACTCTACACATGGAAATCACCAGATGGACAACATAGAAAACAGATTGACTATATACTTTGCAGCCAAAGATGGAGGAACTCTATACAATCAGCAAAAACAAGACCTGGAGCTGACTGCTGCTCAGACCAAAAGCTTCTTATTGCAATGTTGAAAATTAAAGTGAAGAAAAGAGGGAAAACCATCAGACCAAGTAGATATGAAATAAATAATATCCCTTATGAATATGCAGTGGCAGTAAAGAATAGATTTAAGGGACTAGACATGGAAGATAGAATGCCTGAAGAACTTTGGACCAAAGTTTGCAACATAATCCAGGAAACAGCAACAAAGAATATCGCTAAAAGAAAGAAAAGTAAGAAGTCAAACTGATGAGACTTTGAAGGTAGCCCAGGAAAGAAGGAAAATGAAAGGTAGTGGAGATGAGAAAATATTTGTCCAACTGAATACAAAATTCCAGAGGATAGCAAGAAGAGACAAGGAGACATTCTACAATGAGCAATGTAAAGAGATTGAAGAAGATAAACAAATGGGTAAATCGAGAGATCTCTTCAAGAAAATTAGGAACTTAAAAGGCACCTTTCATGCCAAAGTGGGTGTGATAAAATACAAAAATGGTAGGGACTTAATAGAAGAAGATCAGATAAAAAAGAGGTGGCAGGAATACACTGAAGATCTATACAGGAAGGATCTTAACAGCAGTGATGACCTCAATAATGTGTCCAATGAGCTGGAGCCAGACATCTTGGAGAGTGAAGTGAGATGAGCCCTGGGATGTCTTGCTGATAAAAAGGCTGCAGGAGGTGATGGAATCCCAATAGATCTATTTAAAATTCTACAGGATGATGCTGTGAAAATGTTGCTTACCTTATGCCAACACATTTGGAAAATGCAACAATGGCCAATAGACTGGAAAAGGTCAGTTTACATCCCAATACCCAAAAAAGGCAGTGCCACAGAGTGCTCCAATTATTGAACATTTGCTCTCATTTCACATGCCAGCAAGGTGATGCTTAAGATTCTACAAGTTAGACTCCAACAATATATGGACCAGGAACTACCAGATGTGCAAGCCAGGTTCTGCAGAGGAAGAGGCACAAGAGATCAAATTGCCAATGTCCGCTGGATAATAGAGAAAGTAAGAGCGTTCCAGAAAAGTGTATACTTCTGCTTCATAGACTATTCTAAATCCTTTGACTGTGTGGATCACAACAGAATGTGGCATGTCCTTAAAGAGATAGGAGTACCAGATCATCTCATCCTCCTCCTAAAGAATCTGTATGTCGACCAAGATGCCACGGTCAGAACTGAACATGGGACAACAGAATGGTTCAAAATCGGAAAAGGAGTGCAACAAGGTTGTATATTATCACCTTATTTGTTCAACTTATATGCAGAGTACATCATGCGTGAGGCTGGACCGGATGAATCCAAAGCCGGAATCAATATTGCTGGAAGAATATCAACCAACTCAGATACACTGATGATACTACTCTGATGGCTGAAAGTGAGGAGGAACTAAAGGACTTATTGATGAGGGTAAAATAAGAGAGTGCAAATGTTGGCCTGCTGTTCAACGTTAAAAAGACGAAGATCATGGCAAATGGCAGTCTCACTTTCTGGCAAATAGACTGGGAAGAAGTGGAGGCAGTGACAGATTTTATTTTCCTTGGATCCAAGATCTCTGCAGTCATGAAATTAAAAGACGTTTGTTTCTGGGGAGGAAAGCTATTGCTGGCTTGGATAAGCTAGTAAAATGTAAAGATATTAAACTATCAACAAAGGTCCACAAAGTTCGAACTATGGTATTCCCAGTAGTAACATACGGATGTGAGAGCTGGACCATAAAGAAGTCTGAGCGAGGTAGAATTGACGCCTTTGAATTGTGGTGTTGGAGAAGACTGCTTAGACTCCCTTGGACTGCAAAAAGATCCAATAAATCAATACTTTAGGAAATCAAGACAAACTGTTCACTAGAAGGTATGATCATAAGGCTGAGGCTCAAATATTTTGGTATATCATGAGATGGCAGGATTCCCTAGTGAAGAAAGGGGAAAGATTGAATGCACAAGAAGGGGGCGACAGAGGCGGAGATGGATAGATGAGGTCACTGAAGCAATGAACATGCACTTGAAGGAGTTCAGAGGGGCAGTGACTGAGAGATGCACCTGGTGTGCTGTGGTCCATAGAGTCACGGAGAGTCGGACGTGACTGAACGAATAAACAACAACAACAAACACCTCCTTCTCAAAGCCAGCAGATAATCTTGAAGAGACACTACACAAAATCCCCTATCTAATAAAGTTAATATTTTTTTCTCTAAAATAATTTAATACTCATAGCTTACATAGCTGATAATGCTTCCAGTTGGCTATATATGTCACAAAAATGTGACATTTTTCCAAAGGGTTAAACCATACTGTGCTGGTCAGTATGTTGTCTAGCCCAGCTGCAGGACTGTGGGTGGTTAAATATCCTGGTATCCTACTGCCTCTTGTTGGCCCCACATCTAGCACAGAAAACTAGGTTACAACAACAGAAGAATGAACAGACAACACAACTGAGGCTTTACCCTACAGTCCCTGAGTGACAAATAGGATCCAAGACAATGATCTGTACAGTATATTAATTATCCCTCAATCATTAGGGAAGTAAAGCCATTTAATATGTCACAATACAGAAAACTTTTTTACATGACTGTATATTTTTGAATATTTAGTCAGTGGTATGATATGACATTTGATGGAGGAGTTTAACTTGTCAATCAGCCACATTCCATTGGATATAATTAGAAATAAAAATAGAAATAGCAAGGACATAACAGACACTCCTTGTGTTGGAATCAGAATACAATGTATTCTGTACTGACACAACTTGTGTGTATATATATATATATATATATATATATATATACTCTCAGATTCATTAAACTTTGTAAGGCCAAGAAAGCCGTTCACACAATGTTGCAGTGTATATTTCATGTAGGGAAATCTGACCTTGCTGCATCAGCAAACAACATTGCAGCCCTTGTGAAGTGTAGTATATCTAGCCCACACAGCTGTAATCACTAAGGTGCAAGCTTTCTTACTAATGGTGAGAGAACTGATTATTAGAAGCCTGCAAATGCCTCAAATTCATAAATTTGGGTGCAGATGTTTTTTTATTATAAATGTTTAGATGTATTCTATTGACTCCAGCTCACAAATTCGGACCTCAATGCTGAACTTGTAAATCCTGCCTTTTCAAGTCTGAATTTAGGGGAGTGATCATATGATCTGAATATATTTAAACAAGTCCGTAATTTATTTTTTAGACACAGCAAGTAGTAAATGAGACCGTCATCATGACATCAGTAAAACATGGAAGTTAGGCGTAATCTGCAATCAGAGGCTAAGAATGAATTAGTGCCAATAAGTAGGGGGTTAGGGTAAACTTAGGGGTGTTAGGGTTAGGCTTAGGCTTTGGAGGTTAGGGCACATTCGAACATTGCACTTTTCACGGCGTGCATTTGACAGGTGCTAAGAACGGGGTGCCCTTGCAGCTGCTTTCTCCTTCCCCACTCACTCACAAGCTCCCAGTTCCCGATGACTCTGATACATTGAGACCTCCATTTCACCTAAAATATTAACCCAGTGTCACTGTGTCCTTAAAATACATCCATGGCACTTAAATGTTAACTCGCACCATTTGGGTCCCTAACAGGAGTAACATTAACACCAATGTCAGAATGACTAGAAAGAAGAAATGATCAGCCTAATAAGCGATGGATGTACTTGTAGGACCTCCATGGCATACAGTATAATGTGATAGATGTAATGGAAGTCCTTGCAGTACCCATCCTACAATAATAAGTCATGGGAGTCCTTCAATGTCCTCTGTGGCATCTAACAGTTAATCCCATACTATGGAGGTTCTTAAAGGACCCCTATGGTATCCCTATTAACCCCTTATATACCATGAGGTTTTAAACAGAACCCCATGGCCATGGTATAACTATTAACCCTTTAACTACCTTGAAGTCCTTAAAGCACCCCCATGGTATGGGGTTTATTTTTTATTTTCTGAAGGACCTCTGTGCCGTCGGGGGTTAATATTAAGGAAAATGGATGTCCTTCCAGGCCTTCCATGGAATATTATTGTAGGGTAGGTGCTATGGAGGTCCTGGAATGACCTACATGGCATCTATCACATTATAGTGTGTGCCACGGAGGTCCTGCTAGGACCCCCGTAACAATGGGTTCATATTTTAGGTGCCATGTAAATCGGTGACCAAGAGTCATCAGGGAATGGGGGATTAGGTGTGAGCGGGGAAGGGGATCCCCAGGGATTCCCTTTACCACGTGGATGGAGAGAATCTCCAGGGACATGGGTGTAGGAACTAACGGGGACAAATAACCCCAGATTTTTCATTGTGTGTGTTTATGTGTAGAGAAGCAGTTGTGTGGTATTTTTATTTTTTTAAAATATATTTTTTATCAAGAATACAAGGTTAATTCCATAATACAAGTGTTTCAAAATTAAAACATTAGTAACATAACATGAACACTTATTAAATGACAACACATACATATAACCTTTTAAACTAACTTTTACATTTTTGTTATTTCTGTTTAAAGTTAAGCTGAAAGCACATTACACGCATATGTACGTGTTTAAGTACAACCGTAAAGGCTGATAGCTTATAAGAGCACACAGAGAATAAAGAAGAAGAAAGAGGGTAAGAGAGGGGCAAAAGGAGAAGGAGTTCAGTGTTATGTTTGTTCTTAAAGGGGGCATCCTAAACTTTTATCCTACTCTACATATTTACCACCCAATCTTAAGATTCCAAGTGTCCCAACATGAGGCCCATTTCCTATATGTTTGGTCCCAGTTGGCTGAGATAACGCTCATGTTATATATAAATTTAAGTTTAATCAAAACTGCACTATATTCTGGTAGTGCCGATTTCCAACGTAATATTCACTGCTAAAACACTTGGTGTGATAAGAGTTAAGCCTCTTTACTGAGACCCTCTATGGGGAGGCCTAAGACAGCTTCTTCTGGCTTTTGGGGAATCCTGTGCCCCCATAGTCTCTCCAAAATATCATATGTTTCCAACCAAATGTGGGCAATCTTAGGGCAGTCCCAGAGAACATGTTTAAGGGTGCCCAGAGTGTGACATCCCCTAAAACAGTTACCATCCATTGACGGGTTAGAAAGCTGCATCCTAGCTAAGTACCACCTCAAAATGGTCTTGTGTGCATTTTCCCTATGTATAATATTTAGTGAGGAGCCTGTGGCCTGTTTAGGTATCTTATTCCACTGTGCATCAGTTATATTAATGGAAAGTTCCGACTCCCAAGAATGTTGATGGTGGAGTTTGGACGGTGTGGTTAGGTCCATTAAGTAATTATAAATAATGGAGATATTCCGTTTGCCATTAGGGTTGTTAAAACAAATTTTTTGAATGGAGTGACCTTAGCAGAAGAGTTAAGTTTTATTACCCCAGATATATTAATATGTATCTGGGATAAGTTAAGCCATTCCTTTAATGGCAAGTGATGTAGGTCTCTAAGCAATCATAAACTGATTATCTATCCACCGTTTAAACTGTGAAAATCTATTTATTGATGCTGACTTCTGAAATAACCACAGTGGGGTAAGCCAAGAACCTGCTTCTACAAGCGGGTACAAGTCAAAACTGCCAAAGACTGAACCATGCATTTGGGAAGGGAAGAATTACCCAATTTAAAATGTAGGGAAAGCCATACTACTTGTCTAAGGTGAAGGCCACTTTCTTCAAAGATATCTTTCTCTATCTCCACCCACACTGGTAGGTGTTCCTTATCAAACCACTTGGTGATTTGGGCTAATCAGTTGTGTGGTATTTTTATACTATGTGCGGTATCCCCCCAGATTTTCTTTGGCTCTTACACCCATGTGCAGGGATTTTCATTGGTGGTAGTGAAGTTTGAGCAATATAATGTTGTTCAATCTTTGCATTTAGCATTATCCTATGCTTTACTGACAAGGTCTGGGATTACGAAGTTGTAATGTCTGAGGAGCATTGAATTCATGTGTAACATTGCTGAACAAAGCAGTTACGAGTCCCGAATTGAATGATGCTCAAAGATAGTAGTATATATATTTTCCTTTAAAAAATAAATACATCCAAAACAACATATGGTTATGTAAGTATTTGATAAAACATATTAACATTAAATTATACAGATAACTTTTCACATGGTAACATTTTATATTTATAAGTAACCATTAAAAATTAATTAGTATTAGAAATTGCCATATCTCTATTATTAATGAAAGGTCAAATGAGCATCTATCTGGGATATTACAATTTATGTAATTAATAAAATTGGATGTTTTATTGTTTTATTTTTCTTTTAAGTCTTATTTTTACCTCTTTTCTTATTTTAATTTTTTCTTTCTTTAAATGCTATTTTTGGTATTCTTCATTTGTTCTTGAGTGCATTTATTAGTAAGAAAAGATTCCAAAATATATTTAAATTTTATTGTGCACCCTCTAGTGGTTATAGTTTGTCTGAGATCTTATCTTTTTCAAGCTCGCTTTCCTACAATTTTACACAGAAGATCTATCCATCTATATTATATCCTTATGGGCATTCCTTTTGTCGATTAGATTCCACGTGTTTTTGAGTTATATTCCCAAATGACATAAATATAGAAATATAGTTTCTATGGATTCCAAACTAAAGATATTTTTCAATATTTCTGACAAAGGTTCCATGAGTTAATGTGTCTAGGACAGGTTCTGGAAGTTCCAGATTCTGCGATTTCCAGGTGTCTAGGACAGGTTCTATGAGTTTATGTGTATCGGACAAGTTCAGAAAGTTCCTGTTGTCCAGGTTTGGAGAGTTCCAGGTGTCTGAGAAAAGTCCCATAAATCGTTTATAGGTTATATGAGTTCTATGTTTCTAAGATATGTTCTGAGGTTCCATTTTCAGAGCTCCATGTGTCTGAGAAGGGTTCCAAGAGCTAGGTAGAGGCTCTCTATCTATCTATCTATCTATCTATCTATCTATCCCTCCTCCTCCCTGTTGTTTGTCTATTTTATTTCATACCTAGTTAGCCAGATAGACATAATAAAGGCATTGATAGATACATAAATATATGCTTTATTAGATAGGTTATTAATATATTGGCAAACCATTAATTGTTAAGTATTCCTGTTGTATTTTTAGTAACAAAGTTTGAAGAAATTACATTTTTAGGTAGAGAATGTTGCTTTCTGTTTTTTGGTAGATATAGTAGTGGGATGCCAGGTGTGCCAGAACCTCACCATTACCTCTCCAGAACCCATCTATACTGAGTACATTATGTCATCTGTGTACAAATAGGTAGATGTGAATCTGGGTTGTTCCTGCACATCAGGCCTTGGGACGTGAAACCACACCTTTTATTAAATAGAGCATAGACTGAACACACCCTATGAACATACTGTAAATGCAATATTTATTTATCTAAAAAACAATAAAGAAGGTTTCAGATCTATAAAGCACTGTATGTCTCATTGGCATACTATGCACATAATGTACATTATAAACATATTAAAAATGGAAAATCACAAAAAAGAAAAAAGGGAATTTTAGCTGAGCATTAGAGTGTGTTGATGCATTCACCCCTCAGTTAAAAAATCTGCCAGACAGTTTTCCTTAGAGAAACTTTGCTTAACTTACCATTGAATGGCTCATAGGGTTACACAGATTAGTTAAAACATACTCTATTTTGTACTTATTTTACTGTAGTTTAAAAAAGCTCACATTTGTACAGTATGTTGCAAACTAACAATCTTAGATGTTGTGTAAGCCATAAGCATAAAACCATTTTTAGGAGAAAAAAACTTTTTTTTTTTTTTTTTTTACAAACTTTCTTGAACGTGTCCATCTTGTCTGAATAAAGCACTTCCTGACAGAAGTTTGTGGTTATGTACTGATCAGTGGAAGGAGTTGTGAGAAAGGAGGGGATATGTTAAATCATGATCATTGGAGCTTTAGGTATTTAATACAAATCCCCTACGCCTGCACATGGTCAGGATCATTCAGCTTGCATGTATAACTGCAAGCCATACTTATGTAAAAACAGCATCAACACACAGCCTTTACCAATTTATCAGGATTGCCTTGTGGGCCAGCAGAGGTATCAACATTTCTTTCTTTTTAATTAAAACTGGATTTATGACATGCACCTGCCTAATGTTGCTCTTAATCAGATTTAAATATTTCAAACATATGTACGTTTTCATCATATGGTGGCCAGTTAAGTAAAGATATTCTTATCACAATTCCATTCAAGTGAATGGCGTTGCCTTTAATATTAAGATATCATAATGCGGAATAGAATATAGCATACAATTTAATCAGTTTATGTTAATTAAGGTGTGATATTGTGCTCATAGCTCCTCTGCCAGCAGTGGGGAGCTACTGCTGGTACAGCAGGTGCAAAGCACCGGGGTAGAGACCCTTTCCTACTGGCAATAGTCTGAAGTAAAGGGGTACTCTTAATTTAATAAGAAAGTGGGGAAGATAATTTGTTTTATTGAAAGGTGATCTGATCACGCTAGTGGTGATCTGACCAACCACATATATTGTTGGCTTTTGTATTCACTCCTGCAAGCATCTGCAAGGGCAGGGCCCCCACATATTTTGCACCGGGGCCCATCTCTACCACAGTATGTCATGAAATGATTCTTTCTCTAGTTTCGATCCTTCATGTAGCCTTTTCTGAAGTTGTATGTGTTTTTCCCCTTTAGGTGATATCACACAAGGTCTGGAGAGCAGCAAAGGTTTTATGCACATACTTGCTTAGCATGTCACCAACCCTAATGAGGGATAGAAAACATCATTTCCGCAGCCACAGGTATGAAGATCTCTATTGAAGCCAAAAGACTGAAGAAAGATTTAGTCAGCAAAACAGAATACTCTTATGGTGGTCAACCTAGAGTGATGTAATTCTAAAATGTAACTTTTATTTGCTTAAATTAAAAATAAATGATATATATATATATATATATATATATATATATATATATATATATATATATATATATATATATATATATATATATAAAATCACCAGTTATTGTTATTATAGAATCATTCTGTGATATATTTTATTGGCATTGCATGACAAAGAGCAACTTGTGTTCACACAATAATCTAACTAGCATTACCACTGTGTAATATATTAGTTGCAGCAAATCATAAAGACAAATATAAGGTTTAGAATAATATAATTGTTTAGACTGCTAATGCTAGCTAGATTATTGCTCTTTATCATACTCTGCCAATAAGAGAGATCACTATTATGAGTCTGACTAAAACAATAACAATAACTGCTGATTAAATATACATAATTTTGCTCTTAATGAATAACACATTTTTTAACCATCTGGTTTTTAAATGACATATAGATTTTTTTTTTTATTTAAGCAAATAAAAGTTACATTTTAGGATTATATCAATTTAGGTTGACTACTGCAAGGGTATTCTTTTTCTCTGACTGAATCTTTCTTTGGTCTTTTAATTTTAATTATTATTATCATCATCCTTTTATTGATGTATATCATTTTTTGGAAGTCATGACAGAGAACCACCTCAGTGCCATTTAACAGTATACACTTTTAATTTTGATAAAAAATATTTTGAAAGTAAGAAAAATATTTTATTACCAATAGAAGGTCCTTTCCTTTTAGAGTCGCACGTGCGTGAACGTGCGCTTCGCCACAGTGGTGAAAAAGAGGCAGTGCAGTCAAAAAAAAAATTCCTCCTATGACGTGCGGCATAAGGCGCGCTGACAGAAGAGGCCTTGAGCTATGAGTGGCTCGCCCAAGGCCCTGGGGGGCCGAGTGCCCGCGCCAAACTTAGCAATGGCCTCGCTGCCCACTCCGCGCCGTCAAGATGCGACACGTCGGAGGGCGAAATAGTTCTATTGCCTGCCCTACCTCTTTTTCACCACTGTGGCACAGGGCACGGTCACGCTATTATAGGATTGGTCCCCAATATTAACTATTACTTATTAATATTCCCAATTCTAATTTATTAATGATATTATTACATTCATTTACTCTCAGCCATTATGTTGTCTGAACTACTTGCCTGAGCTGATTTCACAACAATTAGGAACCATATAAATTACTGTGATTTTAATTAGTTCACTAGAACACGGACATTAAGGACTGCCATATTTCAACTGAAGCGGCTGAAAGCCTCCTCTGCAATCAAGGATCCTCTCGCCTGTAAAAACGGCAGTGGAAATAAAATAGTGGCTCTGGCTGCAGCAAAACTGCATATAATAATTTATAAATTTAATGCTGTATTTATTTTAATACTCTCTAAAATATTTTACCGATTATTAACTTTTTTCTTCAAATAACATTTTGTAAAATAAGGCTATAGTGGTCCTTTAACTCAGTGTAATCCTGTAGCTAACGTTTTAATGAATTCCAGAGAACTTCTGAGCATTTTCTGCCTGAACCCAAATAAAGAGCAAAATACAAGAATTAAACGGTTGATCCTATACTAATTCCTCTTGACAAGTTATCTGAAGGAGCTTTTTGCATCCAATTTTTGTCTAAACTGGTGCTCACCTAAAGAGATGAGATATACAATGTTAATACTTTAGCTTCAAAAAGAGCTTTTTCCAGGTGTCTAAACAACATATGCTACCACGTCAAGTTATTTTCTGACTGCAAATAAGGTAAATTACTTACCTTATTTTATTGATAACTCATCTATAAAGGATGTAAGTTGTGTAGCATCAATCTGCAGTGATGGTCACTCATGTCTCTAAATATGCAAAGACATCTGAAAAAACACTTTTCATCTTTGAGTCCAAAAGAAAACTTACAGTAGACGGTAGATCGTATGACCATTATATGCCTTGAACAATTGCTTTTTATCTTTATCGAAGATGTAAAATAATGACACATACAACATACAGTCCTTAATTTGCCATGAGATACACTTCAGAAATAAATATATAATAGGTTCTAAGTATACTTAAGATATTGACATACAAAATAGTAAAACAGATATGTTATACATTATTAATAAATATAAATATATATATATATATATATATATATATATATATATATATGACCATTATGTTTCTTTAAAAAATAAATACATCTAAAACAATATACTGAGTTATTTGATCAAGCATATTAATGTTAAAATATTTGGATAATTGTCATATTATAATACTTTACATTCAAGAAGTAACCATTAAAAATTAATTAATATAAGAAAATGGCATTTCTCTATTGTTGTTGAAATATTAAATGAGTATCTGTCTTGAATATATTATACATTTTGTTATGAATAAATATGGTATTTTTCTTATATTTTCTTTTAAATACTTTTTTCTTCTTTGTTTTATTTATTTATTTTTGTTCAGTTAAATTCTATTTTGAATATTCTGCATTTCCAAAAAAGTAAGACATTTCAAATATTCCACCTATTTAAAATTTTAATGTGTATCCCCTTTTTCAAACTGTGGCATTGTTTAACTAATTTCTCTACAATTTGACACAAAAAGCCACACAATGGATGGGGAATTGTGAATACATTGTTCAAGGTTGGGATGCAGATTATCCAAAATTGATACTTTATAATTTTCGCAAAGTCATTCTCTTTTTCGCTTACAATCAGTACCTCTCTTTTATCCGCTATAGCAGACTGAAATAGTTATACATTAACGACTTTAGTTAATTGTTTTTTAGCAATTTGTGTAGTGGGATATATTGTATATCCATAAAGCCATGTGATACTATCAGTGGTCACGAGAGAAGCCAAGACATTATGGAAGTCAGATCAAGAACAGTGGATCTTGATAATGCGGAGGAGGGATCTTCAGAGCCTCCAAATTATTAAGACATATATGCATTTTAAGAAAAAAACATACATTACTCTAAACCAGGGGTCTCCAAACTCGGTCCTGGAGGGCCGCACCCATGCATGGCTTTGTGAATACCCTTGCTGGAAGCAGGTGAGACTATTGCTTCTTCAGTCACCCTGATTGACTCACCTGTGCACAGAAAGGAAATCCTCAAATCCAGGCCTGTGTACGGCCCTCCAGGACTGAGGTTGGAGACCCTTTCTCTAAACCAAGAAATGAAGCAAACTGCAGACTCTAAGGTAAGTAAATCTATGATGTATCACACCATGATGTCTTGAGGCACTAATGGGTGAGCTAGAAAAGTCAGTAATCCAATATAAAACTAGGCATCCTGCTATTTGAAGTTGAGATATGTATATTGATACCATTATTGCTCTTCTATTCTTTGTAGGCATTGTTGTTCAGGAAAAGAACTTGTAGACTGGCTAATTGGAATTAGCCCTGGGATCCAGTCACGGAGCCAGGCTGTGGGGATATGGCAGGTTCTAGTGGATGAAGGAGCTCTGCAGCATGGTAAGTAATCCCTAGGTAAAACATATACTATACTGCTGTACTGGTCTTGGAGAACAAGTTAGTTGTAGTAGATGATACCTTCCAGGGAAGCAAAAGAATATACAAAATAATTTATAACAAATCCAGTTTATTTGTACTGATTCTTCACTTCTCTCTTGTGCACGTGTTTGGAGCCCCTTTGCTAGATAACTAATAGCTATGATAAAGTTGCAAATCAGAGCACAAATGAGAAGCAGGTCTGTATAGCATAGAAAGAAGAGCACATATGAAGGCAAATATGATCAGAGCAATCCTTGTTCACCTAAAACTATATGGCAATAATGCTTAACCCCTTAACTGCCACACTTAACTTTGTCACGACTTGAAAGTGACAGTCTCCAAGAAAGATCATTGCAAATCTTAAAATTATTTTCAGTCTAAGATTAGAGGACTGGTGCAAGTGGTCAGAAGTCTGTGTAAACTCTAAAACTTATATGTAACTATAATGAGACTTGAAATAGTACGTAAGAAAGGATAGTAATACCTTGATTTAGTACTTACAGTAGAATATAACTTTTCTAAGTTATAAAATATTATTCATTTAAATGAGTGTTCATTAGTAGATGAGATCCGAGATGCTATTTGATTATCCTCATCATGGCACTGGATGATGATGCAGTTATTTTAGAGTTTCAGACTAAAATAACTTATTCCTATTGCAGTGCGACAAGAACCGAATTTTCAAGATAAGGAATCTCAGTTCTATCGATTCTTCAGGTTAGAGCTATTTCAGGAGTCATCACTGAATGAGCGAGAAAGTGAAGATGAATTGCAAGAGTCGCTGGTATTTTTAGCTCAGCTAGGACCAGCAGCTTTGCTCACTATGATTCTTCGTAAACCGTAAGTTCATTATATGAAACTATATAGGACTGTTTGTCCAGTTCCTCATACTCTTTTATTGTACTTTGAACCGGTCAGCCCATATCTGTGGTCTGCTAGTCTTATTTCACACTATGCTGCTGAGAGACACATACAATTTAAAATTAATTAAAAAGAATTGAGTTATAAATCTGAAATTTCAGCCTACTCTTTTTTATGAGTCTAAGATATATTAAATATCAACAAGTCAACAAAAAATAGAACAAACAAATGCTATGCAAAACTTTTCTCTTTTTTATTTAACAGCAAATAAAATAACAAATCCACATTTATGTATTTATATTATGTTTAAAATTATAAATATATTCTGTTTGCATGTAAATATACCGTAATAAAAACATATAAATATAATTATTTGATCTATCCACTTTTAATTGTGGAATGAAGAGGAATTCATATCATGTAATACTTATTTTACAGCTTGGAATAAGACATTTCACAAAGAGGAATCTAGAAAATAAATCTACCAGAGAAAATGTCTATTCTAGTACGATAGTCTTAAGATGTTGATAATATTTTTTGGTTCTCTGTTTCAGTCCTTACCAGCGCACTGAAGAAGAACTGGAAGTGATATTTGAAGAGTTGTTGCATATTAAAGCAGTATCCCATCTCTCTAACTCGGTCAGTATATTTTATGTAGTTATATTAGATTTTCCTTATTTCAGTCACCCAAAGCTTCTTCTTATTTGATAATCTAGACATAAAAATATCTGCTTCTTGAAGAAATCGGTTGGATGACCAGATTCAAAAAACAGATCTTCCTATTACCAGAGAATATAGTAATTTATCTTAAATTAGAAGAAGTTTTAGATAATTTTAGGCAATGTTGTGCTGATAAATATATAAAAAAATCTAATAATGACCAGAGCAGTCACTTGGACTTTGTAAAATTAATTATCTGTTACATTTTGTAGGTGAAGAGGGAATTGGCTTCTGTACTTGTATTTGAATCTCATCCAACGGCAGGAACAGTGTGTAAGTATTGGAGGATTCAGCTCTTGTTTGAACGATGTAAGACAGATCTAATACACATATACAGTTTAGGAAATGCTAAAACATTTAGAAAACTTCAATTAAAACAGTTTGCAAGCTAATTTTGCATTAAAAAAACAGCATTGTGGTAGGTAGAATAGCTTTTCCACAGTTCAGGAAAGTGCTACTGAGTAGATGGAGTTATATGCATGGTCAGATTAAAATATCTGGCATCCCTAGGCACAAACTCATTAGCTGCCCCTGGGTGCAATAGGAATAAGATATGCATCTCCCAAAATTGTGCTCCACCAGCATCTGTAGGTGTAACCAATCAACTGTGCTGCATTAACTTTAATAGATACATGCTTTATGAAAGTGACTTATTTGCCTAGTTATAAATAAGGCCACGATGATATGATACCAGTAACTTGTGAGCTGCTTGTTGAAAACCCCACTATACAGTTGTACTGTCCCCTTTGAAGTAGTATCAGATTAAAGACATTTACACTGTGGATTTTGTGGAGAAGAAAAAAATCCTTGTAGAGGTGGGAATTCTTAGACTTGAAAAACCTGATCCGACAGCTTCAGGAAGTTTTTTAATGAATTTGTATAACTCGTTTCTGTAAATGTTACGTGTTACAGGTATAGTGTTGCTAATATCATGTTATATGCATGCTCAGTTTTGCATGTGTGTTTGAGAAGAACTCTAATTGTTGACATCTACAGTATTATAAATGTTATACAATTTCACGCAGTATTACATATTATAACGTATCTCTAAATCACTAACAGTCTCCTGATGCTAACCTTTCCGTTCTCATTTTTAGTGTTTAGTCAAGGAGACAAAGGCACATCCTGGTACATTATATGGAAAGGATCAGTGAATGTTGTTACACATGGGAAGGTAACTTATTGCTGTATATATATATTTCTTTTAAAAGGACACTTAGGTCACCATAGGAAATGGAAAAGCATCTGGTTAAAAGTGTTTTCCTTTTATAAAGTTGCTGATAAATTACAAGTTTTTAAAGTTAATGATTTTAGGCTGTTCTTGACTTCACCTATATATGTATGTATGTGTGTGTGTGTGTATATATATATATATATATATATATTTTTTTTTTTTTTTTTTTTTCACCGACTAGGAAGCATGTGGATGTTTTAGTCTAGTAGTAATTAAGTTGCAGCTCTGGGTTTGATTCCCCTTCCTGACTTAATTTTAAATTAATAGTAATTATTATTTTATTTTAAGTTATAATAAAAGTCATATGGGTCCAGCAAACATTTTGTCTTATTTGTACAGTTTTACTTCAGATCTATTTAGAAGTATTTTGAACGGGATACGTTTTAGTACTTATACTATAACAATAAGGTTTAGACTGCGACTATCTATCATTTCTTCATCAATTTAAAAAAAATATTTGATTTTGTCAACAATTTTATGGACATAACGGATATATGTCTTACATTTCACCCTATCAACGCACCTCACATGACACATATTTTTTCTTGAGTAGGGTTTGGTCGCCACCCTCCATGAGGGAGATGATTTTGGACAGTTGGCTCTTGTGAATGATGCCCCAAGAGCTGCTACCATTGTCTTGCGCGAAGACAACTGCCATTTTTTACGCGTGGACAAGCATGACTTCAATCGAATCCTTCGGGTCAGTATTTACAACACAGTTATGAAGCTATTTATTAATACATGTAATAGAAAATGCGAGCACACCTATACTTAACTTACAGCTTCCCCCACACTTCCTTATGTAATGTTATACAAAACTACTGATATGAGTGCATGAACCGAAACACTAATGTGCATATATTTTTGAATCTGCAGGATGTTGAGGCAAACACAGTGCGGCTAAAGGAACATGGCAAAGTGGTACTGGTGCTGGAAAAAAGCCCACAGATATCAGGAAACAACCTGCAGACAGCAGTGCCATGTAATCACAAGTGAGTGCGTCAGAGTGTTCTGAATGGAGGCGATAGCTCTGCTCTTCACTTAATCCAGTAGGGGAAGGGTAGGCAACGTCGGCCCTCGCGTGTCGGACATGCTACTGGATTTATGGATTTCCCTGCTCATCATTGTTGAGACAATCAGATTGTCTTAGGCCTCATCTGTGCACAGCAGGGAAATACTGAAATCCAGGACCATATTCAGCACTCCATGTCAAACATTGCCTGTCATAGGGGATGGAAAGAGGGTCTGAACATAATCATGGAGAAGTTTATTATATAGTTGATGTGACAAGTACCTAGAGGAAAACTGAAGAGAAATATAAAGATGCAGAGAAAATATAAAGCAAATACTTTGTGGAGAAGATGCATAAAGGAATTGCAATTGACAAAAATGTGAAAAATAAAGAATAGTAAATATAAAGAGGAACAAAAACAATAACATACACTGCCCACAAATCCTGCCTCTTGTAAGTCATCATTTAAAGTGACAATTACCAGTTAGAATTAAGGCATTTAAAAAGGTTCCTTTTAAACAACTTTCTTTGTATAAAGGAAACCCCATAAACAGTTTAAACACCCACTGTATATAACAAACTAGCATAAGAAACCATGTAAGCATTTAAAACAAACGTAACAGACTATGGGCCTCATTCAAATGTGATTTGGCCAATTGAATAAGGCTCTATTTAAGCAAATAGCATATTTTTTTTACAGAAGTTTTTAGTAAGTGAACTTCTATCCAAAAGCAAGGTCTTTACTAACTAAAAACTTCTGTAAAAAAATATGCTATGGGCTTATATAGAGCCCTTTTCAATTGGAAACATTGCATTTAAATGAGGCCCTATGTTAGTATTTAGAGTCTAATATGTTTGTTATACTTCCTGTCCAGACCTTGAGGTGGATGGGTATAGGATGCACAGTTTGAAGTGGAAATAATAAATGCAGAGTCTCAATATTTTGGTCTCCTTACTCATATAATGTAATAATTAAAATGAAAAATAACATGAAGCATTTCTATGGATTTAATGTCTCTTATGACTAATATACAACAAAACAAGATCAACAGATTTCACATATGAAAGGGGCACTAGTAATACATATTGTTTGTTTGATCAGTCATTCAGTCGTGTCCAACTTTCCGTGACCTTATGGATCGCAGCATGCCAAGCACATCTTGTGTCTGGTTGTGCTAATCCATAAGGTTATCTTGGCAAGGATACTGGAGTGGGTTGCCAGTTCTCCAGTAGACCGCAATTTGTCTGACCTCTCTGCTGTGATCTGCCCATCTTGGATGACCCTACAAAGTATAGCTCACAGCTTCTTCACCGTGACATGGTAGCAATCTAGAAGGGGATATATATTAAGGAAACGTAATTTCTACTCTGCACTGATACATATTCACAAGTCTATTGTTGGTGACTATGTTTTATACCATTAAAACTAATATATTTAGAGTATATATTTAAAAAAAATGTTTGTTTTCAATACATAAAAAGTAGATATTGTTTATTGTTGCAGGTACACAGTCATGTCTGGAACAGCCGATAAGATTCTGGAACATCTGCTGGAGACAATGAGGTTGGATTCAACTCTCAATAACCCAGAAGGTTTGCACAAAACTATATTATACATCTAATCTTACTGCGTCAGTCTCTGATCATATTGGTCATGACATGGTTATGTTCTCATACTGCCCCCAACAAACACATTGTTCTCCTGAAATTCCATATCATCTGTCCTATACTAAATAATCCCTCTGAGAAGGAAACAAATGCATCTATAGGTTTCTCCTTACACAGTGTACAGGCAGATGCAGTGGTGGAGCTAGAGAATGGAGGGCTCCACCAGACCCAAATCACTCAGTGCTCCTCCCCTCCCGACTCTAGACTTAACTAGCTAACAAAAGGCATGTTTTTAAGCATGGGTGTAGGGACTAGATTTTTCTATGTTTGTATGTATGTATATATAAGCTATTTTATGGCCTATGTATACAATGAGCTGCCCCCCCCCCCCCCCCCCAGAATTATTCTGGCTTCTACACCCCTGTTTTTTAAAAAGTACTGTCTTACAATAGATCCATGAGAAATTGGGAAGCCATGGTTATATCAATCTGTCCTCAAGTTATCAAGACATGTTGTCACTGTTTAAACATTTATTGGGAAATTATAATGCAAGTCAAATATTGTACAGCAATCTGAAATGCTGGACATTCTTCTCAGCCCATCCATTTCCAACAATCATTTTAAGCATGTGTACCCCTCCCCAAAAAAGTAATTAGCAATGATTATGCTCTAATATACAAAGAGAAGAAATACAACTTGAAGGGAGTTAATGAACAACAACAATAATATAATTCATACAACATATTTGAAAACTTTTGCTTTGTCCCAACATACACAAAGGAAAGAACATTTGTTTTCGGTGAGAAAAACCTATTCCTGTTTATAGTATGTATCCTTTTCTTCAAGATGATTAAGGTTTTGGTGAATAGGTGTCATAGAATAAAGCTGTAATTGGAGAGATTCCTCTCTCTAGAGCTTCATAACACTCTTACCTTAGTGTCTATATAAATCTTTTTCCATGGATCTAATGGATGTTTTCTCCTGCTTTCTCACAGACTCCTTTGCTGGGGATTTCCTCTTGACGCACAGTATTTTCATGCCAACAATTCAGCTTTGCCAGGCGTTGCTTCATCAATATCCTTGCACTTTGTTTATCAGCCGGGACTCCTTGGAGTCTGAGGACTCAGCAATTATTATTAAAAGGATCTCAGAAATTATTATTAAAAGGATCTACACTATTTTCAAATCATTGCACTATGTATAAACAGCTCCCTTGTTTGCCTAAATATAAACCCAGCCCTACTTGCATGATAAAACTTTATTTAAATGGGCACATGTTACATGTATGTAGAGTTAAAATCAATATTAAATTATAGCAGTGCATAACCAGGGTAAATGAAGATTAGTAATTACCTTTCTGGATTGCTGCCCTGTCATGGTGAACGGGCATGTGCACCTCAATGATGCTGTGAGCTATAGCATGTATGGTCACCATAGATAGGCAGATCATAGCAGAGAGGTCAGACAAATCAAGGCCCACTGGAGTAGAAACTGGCAACCCACTCAAGTATCTTTGCCAAGAAAAGTTTATGGATCAGCACAACCAGGGACATAATGATTGAGTCTGGTGTGCTGCAAAACATAGGGACACAGAGAGTCAGACACGACTGAATGACTAAACAGGAACATATATATATATATATATATATATATATGTGTGTGTGTTTGTACATATGTAAATATAGAAGGCACTGAGGGGGGCCAACAGAAAAAAAATTGCCAACCCTGGCCCTCCATGCACTAGCTCTACCACTAGTAGGAGAAGGTCCTTGCAGAAAACAATGACCAGTGGAGGTAAAGGTGCTAGAAAATGGAGAGGGGATTTTATACCATTGGCGCTTTTAGAGCTGGCAGTTACAAGTTACAGTTTGTCTAATTATGCTCTCAGTCACACAGGTTTTTTGTATCATACATTGGTGCTTTAAGCCACGAACATAACACTTAGTGGAACTGTCTATATATATTGTGACAGAGGTGCAGACAATGTACTTCTTCATTGTTAATATGATGAAACCTTAACAGCTGCTCAGCTTCCACATGGAGCCATCTGAAGAGAACGAGCCTGAGAAGGCAAACTATTCCCTGCACAAGAGGCAGAATATCCTGCGGCTAGTTAGCCTCTGGGTGGCGCTCTATGGAAAACTATTAGAGGCGGAGCCAAGTGCCAAGAGCTTACTGGAGGTGAGTAATAAAATGATAATAAAGTACAACCCCACTTATCCTCGCATTTATCTGGATCAAAAGACAGAAACTGACGTATAAAAATACATGCAGCCTAAGCACCCAGGGCAGGATATCATCTACAATCATATAAAATCAGGAGATCTATGCTGTTATGTGAACGCACAGCACGCCTCCTGGTGACGGGTGCACTCGCGTCCCGATGTACTCCCTAAGCCTCTAAACTTAACTGCCTACACCAGCTACTAACCCTAACCCCCTACACCCCTTGCCGGGCCTAACCCTAACCCCCTACACCCCTTGACGGCCCTAACCCTAAACCTAACACGCTAACCGTAAACCCCAACACCTCTTGAGGGCCCTAACCCTAACCTCCTTACCCTCTCAGCCTAACCCTAACCCCCTAAAAGTAAGTTCCTAACCCTAACCACCTACACCACTTACCGGCCCTAACCCTAACCCTCTAAACCTAACCCGAAAACCCCTAACCATTTACCGGACACTTAGAGACAGCTACATCGGGACATTGACGGCGTGCTTCCAGTGCATGCACATAACAGTATAGGTCCAAATCAGGTTATACCTAACTGCAATAACAAATACATTTTCAAATAAATATTTTAAAATGATTTACTTAATTAAAAAATTAAGATCTTTACTATCGACTTGCCCGTCAAAAATGACGGGCATAAAAAATGTAAAGCCATGGGAATGCTGTTTGACACACAAAGTAAACCTTTTTGTACTGTGAGGACCTTCGGCGCTCATGGCGAGCCTCGTCTCGTCTATTTTTGCTCCTCTGAGCAACTTTGTCACTCATTATAAAGAGAGATATATATTTATATTTACTTAATCAATAATGAATTAATTAGTTTTTTAATAAATTAATATAATTTACCTATTTGTAATTAATATATCCAGCAATGAATAGCCTGAAGAGCTAACAATCTGTTTATATTTTCCGGCACCATACAATGTACAGTGAGTGTTGGTGCTCTGATGATAAAGTGTAATGAATGTCCCAACTGTGCAGGCTAAATTTTTTGTGTGTGCAAGGGAAATCCGGTGGTGTAGTTATGTAAAGCGCCATTGTAGATTTATAATGTTATTAATGTGTTACGTGGCTCGCAAGCATTTTCCTTAATTTGTAATAGTGTTTTTTGTATTTTGTTCGTTCCTGTGTGAAAGTGCTACGCGTTTGGCAGTGTTTTGCGTGGTCCGTGGTCATGTAGCTTTGTTTTAATTTTTTCCGGCGACCATTTTTTTTTTTGTGTTGAAAGTCGTCGAAATTGCCTTTAAATCGCATTCCACCTCACTCCCAGACGTCCTGGCTGTTCCCCCGTGCTGTGGGTGATGTTTTGGTTGTATTTATTTGTATTTTTTTGGTTGGTGTTTTTTGGTTTTTCGCGGTTCTGCCGTTAACCTTGTATTTTTGCTATGTCGTATTTTTTTTTCAAAGTCCCGCGTCTCATAAAGCGCCATTGTAGAGATTGCTAAATGTTATTAATGTGTTACTTGACTCGCCAGCACTTTCCGTCATTTGTAGTAGTGTATTTTGTAGTTCATTCGTTCCTGTGTGAAAGTGCTAAGCGTTTGGCAGTGTTTTGCGCGGTCCGGGGTCATGTAGCCTCGTTTTGTTTTTTTTCGTCGGCCATTGTTTTTCTTGCTTTTTTTCTTTCGAAATTGGCTTAAAATCACGTTCCACCTCACTCACAGATGTCCTGGCTGTTCCCCCGTGCTGTGGGTGATATTTATGTTGTATTTATTTTAATTTTATTTTTTGTATGTTAGCGGTTCGGCCGTTAAACTTGTATTTTTGGTATCTCATAGTTTTTTTTCAAAGTGCTGCGTTTGTCAAGTGCTTGAAGGCTAATGTGATTGCGCGTTTTCTAAGTGTTTTGTGGCTAAGTCCTGCGGGTTTAATTGCCTTCACTGCTCGCCTCGCTTTGTGAGGCGAGCAGGCAATGAGCGCCTTTGGCACTCATTGCCTTTGTGCTGTGAGTTTAATTGCCTTAACAACTCGGCTCGCTACGCGAGGATCACAGCGATAAGCGACATCGTTGCTCATCAGCAAACTTGTACGCACCACGCAAAGCGTGACAACGTCTCGCAGTTTGACAACTATAATATGTGATTCTTGTCCTAGTTAAATTCCTAAAAATAAACAAAATTAAAGGGACACTGGAAAGGCTTTTACTCTTTACAGTTATCTAAAGATAATAAGATTCCCTGGTGGTCCAGCGGTTAGGATTTGGTGCTTTCACCTCTGAGACCTGGGTTCAATTCCAGTCAGAGAACCAAGAGGTCACACCACCCTGAAGCCTTGCAGGGTTTGGCCTGGTCAGTACTTGGATGTAGGCCACCTAGGAATACCAGGAGCTCTATGCTGTGGCCCACTGGAAAAGTAACTGGGAAACCAATCCAGTATCTCTGCTATGAATACCAAGTGGATTCTGCAGTCTATGAGCTCACAAAGAGTTGGACATGACTGTATGACACGCACACACACAAAGATAATATTTAAAAATAAGAGAGTTGTTGTATATACAGCAGTAAAATGTTTGCAAAAGATTACGAGGGCTGATAAAACAGCCAATCACCTTGCAAGAACTGTTTAATCTAAGGACATATGGATATAAGGATATATAGTTAATTGAAAATTGTAGGTAATGACAAGTACTTTATCAACTAAATGTTATTAAAACGTAAGCTTGTTAAAATAAACTTGCATGGAAGTCTGTATGTTTTACATGTCAATCAATCATTCAGATAGTGTGATGATTGCTAATAATTGCTCATTACACAGCTGTCTGTATGTATGTATGTCAATCTAAATGTGTTTGTGTTCATGGTTTGGGGCACTTGTGGACCCCAGGAAATAAATAATAAAAGCACAAGCTCGGTGGGTGACTCAGCCTGGCTGATTGACAAGTCAAAAAAACTTCAGTGTGAGTGCACAAAGTAAAGTCAGAAGAACTTTTATTTGATAAAGTGCTTGTTACCAAGCGTAATTTTAGTTTGTTTGAGCTATGTGTGGAACCCCCGCTGTGTTCCTTCAAGTCACTTTTTAGCCTATTTATCTGTTTTCCTTATAATTATATCTGACCTTACCCCATTTTTGTGTGCTACGTCCTTGGGGTATCTGTCTTTGCGTCATTCTGTAAATGACTTCTTTACAATTTGTACAACAAAAAACATTATGATAATGTTGTATTAAATGGTTCATATCTTTTTCACAGAAACTTTCAGAATCTGTAAGTAGAGACCCTCGTCTCTTTGGCTTCTCACGTGATAATCTTCAAGACCGGCGTAAAAACAAAATGTAAGTCAAATACTTTTTGTTTCTCCCATCCTGCTGCTTCCTCACCGTCCTACTATTCTGCACACACCACAAAACTATCCAGCACAAAAAAGGTTAACGTCTAAGCTGCTGCATCTTAATTAATTAAAGCGGCTTGAAACTTAAATAATTGCACCATGCTTTTAACATTAAAGGGCCACTGAAGTCACTATATGTGAACTTTATGTTGAATTTATGGTGTTGCAAGCATTATTAGATTGTATTTTCTGAGCAACCAAATCCACCCCTGAATCTAGGTAATTGGTGCAGAATCCAGTTTTATTCAGGTTATAATAGTATTGTATTTGTATAGATTTGGACAATTATGCTTATTCATAATGAGAAATGGCTCAGAGAAATGTTCTCTAATGTGAAAGGTTATGGATTCAACTCTAGAGAGTGTGCTTACAAAATCATAAATCTAATGAGAAATCTGTACAGTCGGAGTCTGTAAATAGACTATCCCACCGGTATTGTGATGATGAGAAGCCTTCACAGAGATAAAGATGGCATCACTCTCTGTAGCTAATAATAAACACAGAGACGGTCCTGACTCAACCCAACTCCATTCACTTGATTGACTGGCCGTATGAAGAAGCTCATTGGCTGTTTGGCCTACACTCCATATTCATTATCTATACAGCTACCAAAAAATAAAAAATATCGAAAGAAAAAATGTGCTTTACATTTCTTCTTAAAATAGCAGTACCAACCTTGGGCTTATGGTAATGCAGCACAACGCAGTGGCGGTCCGCTAGATGGCGCTGCCAATATTCTGGTGACATATCATAGAGTTAAGGGTTAGGGTTAGTTCAAGGGTTAGGCTAGCATTATAAGCTTAGAACTTCTCTCACATATCGGCAGCGCTGCAAAATATCGGCAGCGCCATCTAGAGGTCTGAGGCTGCACCGCAGCGGCAGACCTGTCCCGACACCATAACAGGATAGATCCCCAGCCTGCATGAATCAAATATTTATTTACCAGGCGTAAATGTGTCTGCACAAGTAGAATAGGTCAGCTGACTATGGTATTGATCACTTTCTTTATTTGCTTTTTGTTGGACACAGAGCATTTAAGTTTAATAGGGTATATTGTAACAACAGCAATAATAATAATCCTAATAATTCTCTAAAACCCAGTGCAGCATCTTATTCCTGGATGAGTAATTTGAAGTACAGTGTGGTGATTGATAGTGTACAGGATGAAATAGACATTCAAACTAACCAAGGGAGAATAGGCTGTTTGTAATGCTTCTGGGTACAACATGGCCATTAAATGACACTAGTACTGATTAGCAGGAACAATGCTGGTGCTTGACATTGTTAAAATATTACTCATAATGTAGATATAGTTTTGACTAGAGACCTCAGTAATACGGAGCAGCTCAGATTGAACTATATGAGCATTTTGGTAAGTTTAGCATTATTTATTATGAATAGCTGTCAGTGAAATCAACCTCAAGTAATTTAATATTTACTGTAAAAACATAGAATGGAAGACCTTTATCATCATATTTTATACACTAAACTCATCATCACATGCTATTAAATGACAAATATAGTGATGTCTTGAACATATGATATGTTATACATCTACACTTGATAATGCTCACACTAATTTACAAAGTAAAAAAATATGTACAGTCTATTACCTTTTATATACAATAATTATATTCTACGTTATTTTGGTTTCTGTGCATCAAATGGGAGTAGACATTGAATTTTCAATTAGGCATTTGTGCAATGGAGATGTGGCAGATAAACTACCAGTGTTTTCAGCCAGGGCAATGGAAATCTCATTAGTTTGTATGGACACACGTTCCTGAAATAGCAGCTGATAGAATGCTAAACATATACTTTTAAAGGCTGTATTTATTTTTTTGGCTTCTAAAAACATTTTTCTCATTATCAAATTACTAGTTGTTTACCCGTCATAAATGATGGTATAATATTACATGTGTCTCTCCCCCTCTCTCTCCCCTGTGTCTCCCCCACCTCCCTCATCTTTGTCTCTTCCCCTTCCCTCCCTCCCCTGTGTCTCTTTCCCCATCTCCCTCCCCTGTGTGTCTTTCCCCATCTCCCTCCCCTGTGTCTCTTTCCCCATCTCCCTCCCCTGTGTCTCTTTCCCCATCTCCCTCCCCTGTGTCTCTTTCCCTCCCTTCCCTGTGTCTTGTTCCCCCCTCCTCCCACCCCTGTGTCTCGTTCCCCCTTCTTCCTCCCCTGTGTCTCGCCTCCCCTCCCTCCCTTGTGTCTCTTTCCCCCTCTGTCTCTTTTATGCTTCCCTCCCCTCTGTTCCATGCGCAGCACGGCTGGTGCCGCACATGCGCACTGTGGCATGTCAAATAAAACGTTGTGACTAAAGAGCCCTGTCCCCTACAATATTCAATAATTACATGAACATGCCTGGCATTAGTTTATTACTAACTTACATGCATTTCTTTTGCTATTCTACCTAGGATGGAGGTCAGCAGTGGAAACCACTCTCCTCAAATAAAGGTATGGCCGCTACATCTTTATTACGTAACTTTGGTAAACAATGAATAGAAATTTGAGTAGGTGTATATATGCTACTGACCCCTTCTGTATCGCTACCTTGTCATGCTGGAGGGTCTTGTGTACTTCAATGAATCTTATGAGCTATACCATTTAGGGTCACCCAAGATGAGCAGGTCATAGCGGTCCACCGGAATAGGAACTGGCAACCCACTCCATTATTTTTGCAAAAGAAACTTATGTATAAGCACCACCAGAAACATAATGATAGATGTGTCTGGCATGACGTGGACAGTCCTTCCAGTTAGACAACAAACAATTTCTAAATATCACAAATGTACAGTGCCTTGCAAACGTATTTACCCCCCTTGACTTTTTACCTATTTTGTTACATTACAGCCTTAAGTTCAATGTTTTGTTAATCTGAATTTTATGTGATGGATCCGAACACTATAGTCTAAGTTGGTGAAGTGAAATGAGAAAGATATATACATAAAACTGTTTTTTAGAAATAGAAAACAGAAAATTGTCATGTGCGTATGTATTCACCCCCTTTGTTATGAAGCCCATAAAAAGCGCTGGTGCAACCAATTACCTTCAGAAGTCACATAATTAGTGAAATGATGTCCACCTGTGTGCAATCTAAGTGTCACAAGATCTGTCATTACATATACACACCTTTTTTGAAAGGCCCCAGAGGCTGCAACCCCTAAGCAAGAGACACCACTAACCAAACCCAACCATGAAGACCAAGGAACTCTCCAAACAAGTAAGGGACAATGTTGTTGAGAAGTACAAGTCAGGGTTAGGTTATAAAAAAATATCCAAATCTTTGATGATCCCCAGGAGCACCATCAAATCTATCATAACCAAATGGAAAAAACATGGCACAACAGCAAACCAGCCTAGAGACGTCCGCCCACCAAAACTCACGGAACGGGCAAGGGGGGCATTAATCAGAGAGGCAGCACAGAGAGCTAAGGTAACCCTGGAGGAGCTGGAGAGTTCCACAGCAGAGACTGGAGTATCTGTACATAGGTTGGGCTTTATGGCAGAGTGTACTGTACCACTCTGTGCGTGATTTGAGGCTAGGACGGAGGTTCAGCTTCCAGCAGGACAATGACCCCAAACACACTGCTAAAGCAACACTTGAGTGATTTAAGGGGGAACATGTAAATGTGTTGGAATGGCCTAGTCAAAGCCCAGACCTCAAGCCAATAGAAAATATGTGGTCAGACTTAAAGATTGCTGTTCACAAGCCCAAACCACCCAACTTGAAGGAGATGGAGCAATTTTGCAAGGAGGAATGGGCAAAAATCCCAGTGGTAAGATGTGGCATAGAGACTTATCCAAAGCGACTTGGAGCTGTGATTGCTGCCAAGGTGGTTTTACAAAGTATTGACTTTAGGGGGGTGAATAGTTAATCACATTTACTTTTTCTTTTGTTTTGCCCTATTTGTTGTTTGCTTCACAATAAAAAAACATCTTAAAAGTTGTGGGCATGTTCTGTAAATTAAATGGTGCAAATCCTCAAACAATCCATGTTAATTTCAAGTTGTGAGGCAACAGAACACGAAAAATGCCAAGGGGGGTGAATACTTTTGCAAGGCACTGTAAGTTACCAGACACAAGTGCTGCTCTTTTGCTTACATAGCTGCTAATATTAAATGAGGTTGCGTACTTCACAAATGTGTGGAGTGTTTCTCGAACAACAGTGGTGATTGGAGCAAGATGAAAATTAACTGCTGCACACAGTGTAGTGCACCAAATTTCCAGCTAGTCAGGGGATGTGATCAGATATATTTGACTGATAGTGGGCAATGGGAGATCATCTCCATCACACCACTATGAAATAGAAAATGAAGAACAGTAAATAAATAAGTTCTAGCCCTCTTGGGCAATGACCTTTTATTTAGCCCCATTAGCTATACTACCCTGGGCACTTGCCCTCTCTGGTTGGTCCAGAGGGAAACCTGATCATTGGGTTATAGTGGGTGGCGGTTGAGCAGGCATATGTTAACTCCCCATGCCACTCCTCCACCTCATGGTGATCATTGATCATGTGAGCTTGCATGACATCACATGGTCATGTAAGTTACATCACTGGGTCATGCCTGCAATGTCGCATGGACCTGTGATGTTATGGGGTTTCACATAAGTGTCATTGTCAGGAAATGGAGAAGCAATGTGGTTGGTGGGGGCATACACTGCCCACCCCTTCCCCTACTATACCCCAATGATCAGGCTCCTTCCCAGGTATAGGGGAAGAAAAGATTGGAGAGTAGTTTTCGATTGATCTAATCTGATTCCCCATAGATAGTGTAGTAATATATAATCTTGTCAGGTTTTGCCCAGTATTGGGGATAAATGTAGATGTTTTAATTGTTGACCAGTAATAGTCATAATGTATATCTTTTAATTGATACATGCAATACAATTAACAAATATATTATTACAAAGCTAAACTTCTGCTGAAAAACACCCAATATATAATTTTCTGTATGTGCCTAGCAATATGCAAATAAGATTCAGAAACAGATCCATAGTGAAATCTTAAAAAATTATGATGCCTCTGAGATAAAAAAAAACTCCCAGCATTCTATAGGTTAAAACATTTGAACTGCTATTGAGTTTGTAGGAATGCAAGTTTGTGGACCATGGGGTGGATGAGCAAATGGGTAGAGAGAGATGAAAGAGGGAAGGAAACATGGAAACAGGCCCTGGGGTCAGTCTGGTAAATGTATTGGATTATCCAATGAGTGACAGTGGGTTGTTATAACGGTGCTGCAGATATTGGCATTACAACTATACACTGCTGTATATTTACTATGTATATTAATTCTGTGTTTCCCTGCTAAATTTATTTTGGCACCAGCTTCAAAGCATTGAGAACATTTTCTGCAGCCTAATGGAGGATCATCCTGGAAATTCATACACCATTCAAGCAAATGACAAAGGTACAATGGCATCATTATCCTATTATTTCATTTATTACCAAAACATGCAGAGCAAAGTGCAGTATTTACTACAAGTGTATAATATACATCAGAACAAGATACATGAGATTGCTTTAGTTTATGCCCCCTAACCATAAATGTATCCAATTAAGTTGACATTATGTTTATAAAGAAATCATCTGGAAAAAGTAAAATATATTATGTAAATTACTGAAATAATTAGATATCAACTATCCAAAATGGTTTGGCAATAATAAGTAGATCAGGCAAATTAGAAATGGATTTAGAAATTTAAGCTCATGTTAAAGTGGCATTGGAATAATTATTTTCTTTGTTGCATCAGAATGAGGGTATTTGATAATGTGTCATAGTGTGTATCCTTTTTTCAAATAAAAGATCTTAGAGCACAAAACATATTGAGAAGTTTAACTGATCTTGAGGGCTTGCCCTCTGGCTGCCAATGAGCTAAAGTATGCTCTCTGCGTTTCCTGTTAATGAAGTTTAAAGAGGTTTTTTATGCAAAAAAAATAAAAATAAATGTATTATGATTAAAACATGCTCTTTTAAATGCTTGTGTTGTGTTGCATGTACCTTTAAATGAAAAGCACACTATGAGAAGTAATGGGAATGTTATGTCCTATAATGTAACAAAGGCACATAGAGATTCTTTAACACTTTAGTACATCTGGCTCACAGACATTTTGGAACCGTAAAAGAGAAAATCTGTAAAACATTGTATATATTTGATAATTGTACATTTCCATAACTTATGTCTAGATAAAACTTACATTTTAACAATATACACAAAAAATAATTTTACTTTAAGATGTTAATATGATATCTAGCTGTACACTTACATCAAGTAGCATGTAATGGTCCAGTTTTATAAAGTTTAAGTAGTAAATATCAAGATATACATCTTTTTAACAATATACCGTGATGCCGAGTTTCTGTGAGAAATCTTACAATGAAGATTGCTGGTTTATCCTGATGTTTAGGCTGGAGCTTCTCCTATCTTTTCCAGACTGCCGAGTGTGCAACAAACTCTGCTACTAAACATGTACAGCTGTAGAAAATAGCTATTTTAGTGTACATTTTCTTATACAATATGATATACTAATTATTACATTGAAATTTATTGATATTTATAGTACTATGGGAGCATACAATATGCTGTTCCTGCACAATATGTGATATTTATCAGGCATATGTGGATATAGAAGTGTATTAAATGTACTAACTGTACACATCTGGCTTACCCCTGTGCATGTGTTGAGTTTGTTATACTATTTTCATTTTCTATAGTGTTATCCTGTAAATTATATTGCGTATGCATCACTACCATGTGCTATCTTCTTTGCCTCAGAATGCATAGCTCAATTTCTGCCTTTTTATTTTAGTACCTTATGACATATATCGCCCAGACCAGTCTTGCATTACTACAATGCTTCCAGTGAATGCGTCTGTACAGGAAGTAACAACGTACTTAACAACAAAGCATGGATGCTACTCAGATCAAATTCTAATCAAAGTAAACTCAAGTGGAGGTGAGTATGACTTTTTAAAGCCACTACAAACCTCATAACTTTCTCATTCACCTTGCTTTATTATATAAAAAGAACCTGTGGGAGGACTTGAACCTACCACCCTAGCACCATGCAGCTACAAAGGACATATACATTACCACCACTGCATGCAAGACTCATTATTGATTCTGGGCCAAGGCAACACACTGAAATCCCCTGACTTCTACTAAGACCTTTTCAACTTGTTTTTCACATTCTATCTAATGGTGCAAAGGACATATGAGGACCTCAGCGGCCCCCGTATGTCCTTGTAACAATTTGATATATACAATATGGGCACAGTGATGAGGTTTCTACAGATTCCACGACAACCTGAAAATAAGCAGATGCAGTATAGCATGTTTTTCTTTAATTACTATGTAATGTAATGGTGTTTTCCTTTTTGACACATGTTCTTGGCATGTGGTTTACATGAAGTAAATCTGTGAGTTGTCAATCTTATGTGCTTTAGGGAAAGCACTGGGTACACCTAGGGCCTCGATTCTTTTCTTCTTTTTCTTCATTTTGCTAATATTGCTTTGACATGAACTTCCCCCTGTATGGCACTACAGTACGGAATATGTTGGTGTGTTACAAATAGAGGAAATAATAAGTTTCACATGAAGATTTGTTTTTTTTGTAGAACAAGTTTGTCTAAAACATGAGGATACAGGGGTCTTCAACTCTTTGGGGGTCAACGAAAGACTTTTCATCTGCAGTGCTAATGAACTGTCCACTTTGGTGAGTGAAAACTAATCTTAATACAAAAGGAATACACATACTCATGCATTTAGTATAGTCCTTATAATGCAAGAGGGTCATATGAAAGGCCTGCAACTTCAGATGAAAAAAGTTATTTCAGAGGGAAAAAAATACTGTACAAGAACAGATTTTCTTCAGCCATTTGCTAAAGATGGTATGAGCACAAGCATAAAGATTAGTGAAAAAAACAGTGTAAGTTTTCTGGTGGCACGTCTTTTGAGCGTTGGAGACCAGCGCGCCATCATCAGGGCGCAGAGAACTGAGCTCTGATGATGCTCTGCACTCCAGCCTGCATCCCATTTACTGGACCTGCCCATCCATATTTACTGGACCTGCTTTCTGGAGGCTGCCAAGGCAAAGGTAAGGGGCTGACAGTTTGCCATGTGGGACTGGCAAGTGTCACTAGGAGCATATTGTATGTAATGTCATTGTGTGCATGTATCACTAGGAGCATGTTGTATTGCATGTTTATCACTACATACATGATAAACATGCAATGCAACATGCTCCTAGTGACACATGCACACAATGCCTGGCCCATATGGCACACTGTCAGATCCTTACCTTGCCAAGCAGGTCCAGTAAATATGCGATGGGGCATCTGTGGCAGATGGGATGCAGGCTGGAGCGCAGAGCGTCATCAGGGCGCAGCTCTTGGCGCCCTGATGACAGTGCGCTGCTTTGCAGCACGCGAAGATCGGCGTGCCAAGTTTTCTCATTAAATTTAATTTTTTTGTACTGCGGTTTACTTTGGGCCATTAGAATGACCATATAAGTGAAATATTATGAAGGACTAATGTATAACAAGTAGTGGAATATTCAAATAGACGAAGTAGGACAAGTAGTTGCTTTCTGCTGTCAATATATATTTCTGGAGAATAGTTATTGAATAAATGCGGATCTTAGTATGAATTATACTTGTTTCTAATGTCACAATTCTATTAAGCTTAAGAAAATGGGTTATGACTTGATTGCATATAAGGATGTTCCAATAAACTTAATGCAAAACATCAATCAAAAAAGCAACTTGCTTAAAATGTTTCATGCTCATTTCAGAGCCCTCTCCCCGAGCAGCTGGGACCAAACAGCAGTAGCTATGATATCCTGGACCTTATCAGCTCTAAAGACCTGGCAAACCAGATGACAGACAATGACTGGAACCTGTTCAAGAGCATCCACCAGGTATTACAGTTTCTAATTTCTAATGCTGCAGTCTGTAACAATCTTGCTTTTGTTTTTGATAAAAAGAGTCACTAGTGCATTAAAAGATTATAGATATATAATCATTCACTGAGCACACTTAATATAAATTGTACTGTTTAATTAAAATGCCCATATTTATCCACTGCCATCATTTTTTAAATTCCTACTCTGGAAGGTGTCGGATTGTAATACATATGCCCATATAATAACCCAAGAATGGAGGGGTGATCCAAAAGTTCAGTAACACTTCATCTTTTGGTAGATCTGCCCCAGGTATGTTTGAGCTTGCATTCTTCTTAGATGAAACAATTTATAAAATATAACACCAGACAATTGCTGCTGGTCTTAGTTTGATTAGTATCATTATTAAAGGACAGCTGAAGTTTTGGGATGTTACAAATTATCATTAGCAGCCATGTAAACCATGAACATAAAAACATTTTAGATAAAGTTGTAATCTTAACATAGTCTCCCTATGTCATTGGCACTTTCATCTTCAATTGATAGCCTGCAATTCCTTTACACAAAGAAGAAAATCTGAATGGTGCTAAATCAAGTCCGTGCAGAGGATATTTTTATATGGTCTAAGTAGCCTAGCAAATGTAAAATGTAACAAAAAATATCCTGAACTAAATTGCTATGTACAGTCAGGTCCATAAATATTGGGACATCGACACAATTCTAATCTTTTTGGCTCTATACACCACCACAATGGATTTGAAATGAAACTAACAAGATGTGCTTTAACTGCAGACTTTCAGCTTTAATTTGAGGGTATTTACATCCAAATCAGGTGAACGGTGTAGGAATTACAACAGTTTGTATATGTGCCTCCCACTTTTTAAGGGACCAAAAGTAATGGGACAATTGGCTGCTCAGCTGGCCAGGTGTGTGTTATTCCCTCATTATCCCATTTACAAAGAGCAGATACAAGCTCCAGTGTTCATTTCAAGTGTGCTATTTGCATTTGTTGCTGTTAACTCTCAATATGAGATCCAAAGAGCTGTCACTATCAGTGAAGCAAGCCATCATTAGGCTGAAAAAACAAAACAAACCCATCAGAGAGATAGCAAAAACATTAGGTGTGGCCAAATCAACTGTTTGGAACATACTTAAAAAGAAAGAACGCACCGGTGAGCTCAGCAACACCAAAAGACCCGGAAGACCACGGAAAACAACTGTGGTGGATGACCGAAGAATTATTTCCCTGGTGAAGAAAACACCCTTCACAACAGTTGGCCAGATCAAGAACACTCTCCAGGAGGTAGGTGTATGTGTGTCAAAGTCAACAATCAAGAGAAGACTTCACCAGAGTAAATACAGAGGGTTCACCACAAGATGTAAACCATTGGTGAGCCTCAAAAACAGGAAGGCCAGATTAGAGTTTTCCAAACAACACCTAAAAAAACCTTCACAGTTCTGGAACAACATCCTATGGACAGCAGAGACTAAGATCAACTTGTACCAGAGTGATGGGAAGAGAAGAGTATGGAGACGGAAAGGAACTGCTCATGATCCAAAGCATACCACCTCATCAGTAAAGCATGGTGGTGGTAGTCTCATGGCGTGGGCATGTATGGCTGCCAATGGAACTGGTTCTCTTGTATTTATTGATGATGTGACTGCTGACAAAAGCAGCAGGATGAATTCTGAAGTGTTTCGGGCAATATTATCTGCTCATATTCAACCAAATGCTTCAGAACTCATTAGACGGCGCTTCACAGTGCAGATGGACAATGACCCGAAGCATACTGCAAAAGCAACCAAAGAGTTTTTTAAGGGAAAGAAGTGGAATGCTATGCAATGGCCAAGTCAATTACCTGATCTGAATCTGATTGAGCATGCATTTCACTTGCTGAAGACAAAACTGAAGGGAAAATGACCCAAAAACAAGCAGTAACTGAAGACAGTTGCAATAGAGGTCTGGCAGAGCATCACCAGGGATGAAACCCAGCGTCTGGTGATGTCTATGCATTCCAGACTTCAGGCTGTAATTGACTGCAAAGGATTTGCAACCAAGTATTAAAAAGTGAAAGTTTGTTTTATGACTGTTAATCTGTCCCATTACTTTTGGTCCCTTAAAAAGTGGGAGGCACATATACAAACTGTTGTAATTCCTACACTGTTCACCTGATTTGGATGTAAATACCAAATACTCAAATTAAAGCTGAAAGTCTGCAGTTAAAGCACATCTTGTTCGTTTCATTTCAAATCCATTGTGGTGGTGTATAGAGACAAAAAGATTAGAATTGTGTCGATGTCCCAATATTTATGGACCTGACTGTATATGTGTATGACAATCAATAGATATACATTTTAGACTTGACAAAGCTGTAAAATACAGAATTATCACCTGCAGCTGTATTACTTCACATCACAATTCAGCAAAAACACATTAGAGTTTGTTTGCACCCTAATTTTATAACAATTAGACTTTTTTTGTTTCTTGTTTAACCAAATGTTACTCATCCAATTATAAAACCGTGCAACATAGTACCAATTCAAGTACTAGTCCATGCAGTGGCACGACTTTTGGACGAAGCACACTTCCGCGACATCATGTACGCGCATTTCACATCTAACCCAGGAAATATATAATTTAAAGTGACAGTTACTTAAATATAAAGTGGCTTACCCTAGTCTGTAAGTAATTGTCACTTTAAATTATATATTTCCTGGGTTAGATTTGAAATGCAGGCTGGCTGATGGCAGATGCTGATGGCAGATGCAGGCTGGGAGATGCAGGTGAATACTGTGGGGTGAGAGGGTGATTAGTCGTGCCACCCTTCTGCCACACGGTGAGACGAGTTGGAGAACTGGAGAAGGAGGGTGAGTGTGCGCTGGTGTGGGTGCACGCATTTGGAGGTGTGCACATGACGTCGCGGAAGTCTGCTTTGCGCTAAAGTAAATCTGTTATCTTGACCTGTTATCCTACTAATAAACATTCCTGTGTGTTCTGCATTTTTCTAAGAACAAAGATCTGTACAATTTTGTTGGTTCATGTGAGATTTGGGTGCATTAACTGTTAAGAGGAGATTTAAATATCCAGAATAAATAGACTAATAATGGTTAGCTAATGTAAACAGTGACCTAAGAAGTATTTAATTAGTGTGAAATACCAATGATTCCACATTCCCAACAAGCAGTATTACATGTTACTGAGTGATTTTGTCAATGTGGCTATTTGTTATATACTTAACGTGTTAAACCACTATTATGGAAGACTTGCATACTTGTCTGTCACTAGAAGACATTAAAATAATAACAGTAATGAAATCTAAGCTCATCATCACATAAATCAATCTATTTATATCCATGAATGTAAATTGTTCACCAAAAAAAACATTAAGGACAAAACTTTTTTTTTAATTAATTGGAATACAAGTTATAACAGAGTTAGATGTACAGTACAAGAACAACATATATTGTATTCAAATGACATCAGAAAAGGCTTGTGTCTACTTTTCCCAATTTGTTTGAGTTTTGTTGCATTAATTACAATTTAATATGTCATATTATACCAGTACTAATTAAAATAAAATAAACAAATATATGGAAAAGAGGGTGGGGGAAGATGGGATTGGGGAATGCTTAGTATAATATCGTCCCTGAGGTATGTATATGTATTACCTTTTTTATTTTATTTTTTATTTATTTGTTTATACTACCATCCAATTTGTAGTTCCCAGACTTTTCTTAACGTTTGTTTGGAAATGCTGGTAATGAATCTAATGTAGGAAATGATGAATTAGGCCCAATGGCACATTGATTTCACTATCATATTCTGTCTTTATTGTCTTTATCAAATATATACTTAGACTAATTTATTTGGAAATAACATCAAATGCATAGCACTGCTCTTGACGTGCATCACAGTGATCACAATGACCCATATAAAAATAAAGGACAGAAAGAGACAATTTATGGACATAGCAAAGTGTATTTGTTGGAAAATGTACAATATAGTAGATTCTAAAACATAATTTTATTCGCTTATGTAAAATAGAGCAAACACATTAAAAACTACACTGATTCACAAATATATTATATCACTTTCTAGGGATAACAGTGACTAGACAAGATATTTTGGAACAAAAATAAAAGCTAAAATGTCCACCCTAAATCATGATGGAAACCTTGTACAAGGGTATTAGAATGTACTTTCCCCTATCTCTCCTCTGTAAGACTTGATACACTGACCCTCTAAATGAATCTCATAGAGCTTTCATATTAAGTGCTCAGACAAAAAAAAGTAATAACAGCCTATTACCTGGTTAGGGGACGTTTCCTTGCTGATAGCAGGAACCTTGGCATCAGGTTGCTCTATCCCTAACACTCCTGGGATTAATACAAAATAACAAATTACATATGCAGAAAATAAAAAGAAGCCACCAACATACCTGAAAATTGTAGCACATTTCAGAAGTGTGAAATAAAATAGACTAGTGCCATTCAAACTCATTTATCCACAGTTTTATAACCCTAATTATACAATAGGGAAAGTGATCCTTAAAAGCACGGCCTTTCTGTTCACATATAATATACTGCATATTCCATCATGCATTTCTATTTGTAATCATAACATTCACTTTACCGAATAACTTATTTTCCGTAGAGATATCACAACAAATATAATTAACACAAAAAACTTACAGCCTTAATGCGATTCGGTAAATTTAAAAGGGCTTTATTTAAGCACAGAGCATATTTTTTTACAGAAGTTATTAGTTAGTGAAGTTCTTGCTTTTGGATAGAAGTTCACTAACTAAAAACTCCTGAAAAAAAATATGCTATGTGCTTATATAGAGCCCTTTTAAATTTACCGAATCGCAATTTAATAAGGCTGTTAATGTTTATGAGCAAACTCCCATAAAAAAATATCTCCCCTTGAGCCTTGTGTGATTTGGAAGGTTTTATAGGGTTTCTGCTGCTTGTTTTCCACTTGCCAAACTTCCCTCAGTTTAATCTTTTTTTTTATTCTGTGACTTTATTCTTGTCTTATTATAGCACATTGTGGATAGTTAATCTAATAGTGACATTAATAAATGCTCTCTCATAATCTCCTTTTCATCCAGTGGACCGTTGTAATGTTCTACGACATTGTAAGAATTAATTTTCACAAACATTAGTTCTGTCCACATTAACCCTTGGTGACATTTTCTAGGTGGAGCTGCTTTATCACACATTTGGGAAGCAGAGATTCCGTAACGCAACAACCGCTAACCTGGAGAGGTTTATGAGGCATTTTAATGAAGTCCAATTCTGGGTGGCTACAGAGGTGTGTCTATGTAATGATGATGAGCGCAGAGTCCATCTACTGAGGAAATTCATTAAGCTGGCAGCAAAGTAAGTTTGTTCTAAAAAATTCTTGGCCTTAGCACAGCAGTATTTATGAGTTAGGATGCTCACATCTATATGAGACTGAGATATAGGTTTGGAATCCACTTCCATTTGCCTCTTATGTGGGTGTCCAGTATAAATAACCAATGGCCATACTGAGGTAACAAGCAGCCATAGCATCATATGAGCAATTAGTATTATTTTATTAATTTTGTATATAGTGACAGCACTTACAAAGTTGGTGGGATTTATAGTTTCAGTTAGAGACCTAGGACCCAATAAGAGCTTTCAATTGGCAATAAGGTGACGGTACAAAATGAGCATGATTGACCTTTGGCATCATTATTACTAGATAGACTAAAACATATTCCATATAAGCACATCAAGATAGTATGACTAGATAAAATCCTGTTGGACTATCTACATGCCCTTTAAATCTACCCCAAAAACCTGTGAATTATCTGACAGCATTGTACACATCCCAGGTATATTTGAATATATTTACTGCATTTGCCCCCACACATCCAGTGTGATAGAGCAGATCACGTATGACCAAGTTGTTGTCTTTCATGGTTAACCCTTTTCTGCTTTGGTTTTAGCCTCAAGGAACAGAAGAACCTGAATTCCTTCTTTGCTGTGATGTTTGGACTCAGTAATACAGCTGTCAGCCGCTTGTCCAGGACGTGGCAGGTGAGCACACACACACCAGACACCTAAGGGGCAATGATATTACAGCTTAGTGTAGTCAATTTAAAGGGATGCTGTCACCCAACAGGAAGTTGTTTTCATCGCTTTAAAGAGCACAAAGCATTGTTTTTGTGGCTGATGTCCAGGGGTAGGAATGACAACACTGAGGGTAATTTTTTGGCTTCACCACAGGGACAGAAAACCAGACTATAATTCTAATTAACACATCAAAGTTGTTCATTAGTATTCAGGAGCCACTCATTTGCATAACAGTGCACCACAAATAATAGTGAATTTCTCAGGAATTACCCACTTTTGAATTGGCTAATAAATGTATAGCCAGGTTTTCATGTGTTTTGTAATAATAATAAAAAAAACAGCTTGATATTGGGGTGACAGAATCCCCTTAAAGTGACACTGTAGTCATGAAATAAAAAATATGCTCTTATGAAGCGCTGCACTTAAAAATGGAGATCAGTTAGAGATCATGTTAGTTAGTTTTATACACAAGTTCTTAGATTATGCTAAGGAAAATACAGGTCATTAACATCTAGTTTTGTATATGAGCATGTTGTGCTTTTTTAATGTGTTTTCGCTCTACCTCCTTTTATATGAGTTTATTGACAAGTATTGTGACTTGTCCAGTAAATCATCACTGTGACTTATCCATGACTCATCATTAAGACATACTTGTTTTTATCATCACCATGTTGTTTACTCCCATAATGGATGTGTATGCACCTTATTACCTGAAACAACTAATTTTCAAGCAGAAAACTGATACTAATGTTGTGTTTTTTCAGAGGCTGCCAAGTAAAATCAGGAAGCTCTATTCCATCTTTGAGAGGCTTATGGTAAGTATAGCTTCACAAAGAAATAAACAAAGCAACCTATGTATTCATTTATATAAAGGGATCTAATACACCAACTGTTTGATGTCTAGTGTATGAATGATGTGGAAAGTGGATAGGGTAATGCTAATGTCTTGAAAAAACATAAAATGTCGGCAGAAAAAGTATGGGATTAGTGGGAGTTAAACATAGTTATAGCGCCTTATATCTTGAGAGTTAAATTGCTTGTTATGTACTGTTTATGCCAAATAACAAGATGTTGCATGCTGCAGTTAGATGGAATAGTGCAGCAAGGAGCATATTCTATATGTAATAGCCACTTGCCCGTCGACAGCAAAAAAAATTGAAGCCTTGCAATGCTGTTTGCCACATAATGCAAGCTCCCCCATCTAACTTGCGGGCCTGGCACTCATTGCGGGCCTCTCCTCCTCCCCCCTTAGACTCTCATTGCTGACCTTGGCAAAACCGTAACTTTTGGGCCTCGCGATGAGCACCTTTGTCGCTCAAAGCGTGGCCTGCAATGAGCACCTTCAGCACTCATTGCGCATGCGCAAGCCCATACTTTTTATCATTGCGTTACTGACAAATCGCAATTACGACAACTATATATATGATTTGTGCAATATGAGATGCAACGTGCTGGGTGTCAGCACCCAATCTCAGGTGTATACATACTGTACATAATTATGGGTAAGCATACATGTATACATTGTACCATGTGATAGTTGGTGTTTTCTTACACTGTTTGCATCCTATACATTTAAGACTGGCCTCAGCTGTAGACATGTGTCAGTGTAAATTTAAAGCTCATAACAGTTTGGGCCTAGCAAGATTAGCATCTATATAACCAATGAGTCCTTTTTTTTTTCTTTTTTTTTTTTTTAACAGAAAATCCTATATTTAGTAGACTCTACTTGTTTCATTGGCACTTCCATCTTGGACTGCTAATCTGCCTGTAGTCTGAGGGGAAGCCAGTGGCGGCGCTACTGCTGATGCTATGTGTACTCCTCTTAATTTATTGGAGGAGGGCAGAAAAATAACACTATGGTTGATTTGACAAATTTTGGGCTTTATATTGATACCCGTGAGATGTATAGAGATGTGTAATGTGTGTGTGCGTGTGTGGAGGGGTATTGTGAACCAGGGCTCTCAACTTATTAGCTCCACCAAAGGAGAAGTGCTAGCTTGTTTGGACTTGGTCTCTGTCCAGTCCTTTTAATTAAACTGAATAGACAACGTATATAAATCCAGCCATTAAAGCTAAATATAATATAATTAAAACCTTTATTTATTTATTTTGCCCATTAAAATCTTCATACCAGAAAACACTTCAATGGGATGCACTGTTGTAACCACTTGGACAATCTTTGCAGAAAAAGAAAGTGTAAATATATGTATTTTATTTACTTTGCAGGATCCCTCTTGGAATCACAGATCTTATAGACTTGCCGTTGGCAAGCTCAGCCCTCCTCTCATACCATTTCTACCACTCATCCTAAAAGGTATAGTATATATTACATTACTGCAATCTGGGGTCAAGGGCCAAAAACATAACAGGATTTATGGAACTCTCTACTTGAGCATAGTAAATTGCATTAGTTCCAGCCATTTGTACTGAGGCAGCCGCACATGAGAACAGAGACCCTTAAATGATGGCCTGTTTCCGTTAGCAAGTGCATGTCCACATATATCAAACTACTTCTAATGAATTGCATTACTCTACTGACGTAGCATGTCTGCTGTGAACTCAAATACTGTAAAGAATAGATAATGATGTGAATGGGCAATCATCTAGACACACGGATTAATCTTCTAGGAAAGAAAGGAATAGGGACTTGGGATAAAGTGTGAAGTAGAAGCTTTTTTTTAAAATTTGAGGTTGGTGGGGTATACTAACGTGGCATTGTTGGGATTGGGGTGGATTCCATAGAAGTGCAGTAGAAAGCTAGTGTTGAGAGTGAGAACAAAAATGATAGGTTACCCCAAGCAGATGGGAAAAATGAAGTGGCTTGGCAAACTTACATAGAAGCAAGAAATAAAAAAATTAAAAACAATATAGAAGAATATTAAAATAGTTTGAAGCATTGATGAAGAAAGTCTCAAGCTAATTTTAAATTGTGGATTTTGTTACAGACCTGACATTTTTGCATGAGGGGAACAGGAGCACACTGGATAACTTAGTGAACTTTGAGAAAATGGTAAGTTAATGAGAAATCTTGGATAAGCATTGGTGGGACATGTATCTACCAGTTGATGTTATTATACATAGCTAGTCAGAATAGTTATGTGTACTAATGCTGTGTTTAGATAATCAGTGTCACCCTGGAGAACTCATACAAATACTATGTAAGGTTTCACTGCATGTTTTCATCTTAAAGAAAAAAGCTGTCTGTACATTGTACTAAGAAACAAATATATATGTTCAATTCAAACCATAAAGTAAAAACCTTACATCTTTCCCTATAGCTTCAACAAAACTGAGTGTCTCAGACTTCAATTTGCAAAAGACACAAATAGATGACTTTCAAAAATGAATTAAATTTTATTAATAAACACACAAAAATTGTATTAAAATATGTGGTTTATGTGTCCTTTAATAAGGCCTACAATATACAACTTAATCATACTCTGAAAATAAATTAATATAAGGAGATATATATGCATAAAAATAAATTCACACAAATATATATGAAAACCATAATATAATGACAATTCATGTCGCCTACCTGGGAGGCTCTTACAAGTGTAAGGATGCCTAAAATTCTAACTATGTGCTCTAAACTTAAAAACTAAAATGTGTGTGAGTTGTATTAGTCCGTTTTCTCTACAGCAAATAATTCCTGAGTTAATCAGCATTGACTGTGAGGCTCCTTTATGCTAGTGTTTTTTTCAATTTGGTAATTTGTGGTCAGACTACTTGATAAGGGTGGATTAGGAGAGCTGCCTGATAACATTGTGGGCCATTGTTTTATCCGGGACAGAGACCGACAAGCAGACTGTAATCCTAACTAGTATCCTGGAGCTGCTCATTTTCATAAAACCTACCATCAGCAATATAGAAATTTTCAGGAAAGATAAAAAATAAAATAAAAAGCCAATACGATTAATAACCAGTATTTCAAGCTCTTTAAGAATAACCTAAAAAATAACTTGACTTTTTAGTGAAAGAGTCCTATTAAAGTATAGCGATCAATCAATCTTTCAGATTCCAAAATGTATTTTTGTAAAATAGCAGTTGCATTATCTATGACAGTATGATCAAGCCATTTGTACCTTGTCGACCAATACACACACTATGATTGTCTTCTTTGTATTTGGAACCTCTGTTCTACTCAATAAATAAGCAAACCTTCCCTTTCCCTCCATAACATCACAGAGCACCACTTTCTCTGTAATAAATTGTTGTGTTTCCTCCTCAGCGCATGATCGCAAAATCCCTCCAGATGTTTCACCTCTACCGCAGCCAGGCATACAGTAAGTACTAATAGTTTGAGTAATATTGCTGAGTAACTGTGAAAACTTCATAAACTGGGAATAATTTAACTAAGATAGTAAACAAACTGTACTACACCTTAGGTGTATACTTTGAGCGTAGGACTAAATGGTGTTTGAGAAGGTGGATGTACTTCCCTTGTGTGTGTCATCAGGGGATGGTATAAGGTATATTCAGAAGGTGCAGTGCATCAGTCTTTAGACCAAAACAATCAGTCTGAGTCTTAATCCAGAATGGAACAGGAAGTTAAAGGAGTGTGCGGCTTCTTCACTGAACACTGTACACCTAGTCCTGGTGAGTATGTAAAACAAAAGAGGAAGGGCAGGGGGGCAGAAGCGCACCACTTCCTAGTTCAGATAAACCAATGTGGAAATACAGGAATAGATAAAAATGGATGTCAGTCAACTCACATTTGTCTACCTCACGATATGAGGTATTTCCAGGCTTGTCACAGGAGATAAATGTTCCTTTTCAAGGAACTAGGACCCACGTTCTTCTGTTCATAGTAGGCTGTGTAAGGTTACACCAATCCTTGATGTAGTGGTCCACGGTAATCTATATATGTTTGTTTCTCTAGGAACAAGGTACTAGTGTGTATGGCTACTTGGATTGATCCTCCACTCCTATATCTAATATATATATATATATATATATATATATCTACAGAGACATATTAGAGAGTACATATAGCCTTTTTGTAATATTAACATTATTATTTGATGATCTAGCGGCTAGCTTTTGAGCCTTTTATGTTCTTTTAAGTATTATATCTATTTATACTTACACTCCAATAAATTATTTATTAATACTACTAATGAGTGTAAGTGGGTGTGTTAACTAGGGCTACTTGTATATGTACTCACTAGTATGTCTCTGTAGTGATATATATATTAGATATAGGAGTGGAGGATCACTCCAAGTAGCCATACACACTAGTACCTTGCTCCTAGAGAAACACGCATATATAGATTTCCGTGGGCCAGTACATCAAGGATTGGTGTAACCTTACACAGCCTCCTACGAACGGAAGAACGTGGGTCCTAGATACGTGGAAAGGAACATTTATCTCATCTCATTTATACCTGTGACGAGCCTGAAAATACCTCATATCGCGAGGTCGAAAAATGTGAGTTGACTGGCATACATTTTTTTCTATTCCTGTATTTCCACAATGGTTTATCTGCACTAGGAAGTGGTGCACGTCTCTCCCCCTGCCCTTTCTCTCTTGTTTTAAATAATTGATTGAAGCACTCATTTCTTCCTTATCAAATGATTTTATTTTAACCATTATAATAAAAATAAAAACCTGTATCACCTCTTCAGAGTGCAGTGCTAGTAGGTTTCATTGAAAGCCATCACAGTGCGTAGAATCCCCAGAGGATGGATACAGGGGTAGCCCATCAGGACAGTCTGCACACTTACTAATAGACTGCAGCATCCACTATCAATGCATATATGTTTCTTATAATGGATACATTGAAGAGAACTCCCTAAAAGTTAATGGAGCACTATATAAAATGACCATGTGGTGTCACACACTCTAGTGGTCCTAATGGAAACATAGCTGCCTCCATTAACGCTGCTGCTTGCAATTTTTAATGTAGTTATAATGGGATTATATAACTAATTTAAAGGAGCATTGTAATTATATATTTAAAATATTCTTGGTTTATACGCTTTCAGGAATAAAACATATATTCATTCATTTTCTTTATATATGCAATTGTGCTGGAGTGGAATTTACCATTATGCTGACCTACTTCCTGAGATGGTTGGAGACCTCCATCTGCACAATGAGTCAGAGAAAAATGCCAGTGCTTCAATGGAGCTAGTCGAAAGCTGATTAGTTTACACAAACATAGCCACCTGAAATAGAAACGCTTAAGAAGTTTGTGAAACCATGCAGTAAAAAATAATTGTCTATATTTTATATATTTAAGGATTGTATTTAGATTTTTTTATTTGACGTTTTTTTAGTTATTCAAGAGTTATTCAAAAGGTCATACAGGAAAAATGGGATTACAATAAATCACATGCATCAAAAAGGTGTAACAAGTACATAAGTGCTGTTTTATGAAAGTTGTGATTATGATTGGCTTTTTAGCCAATCTGTTCTATTTTATTCCCTCAGAAATATTAGACACTTTATGTGTGTGTTGATTATGTTCACAGGCTGATCATGACATTTTGGATTTATATGTACCGGTAGTTATAATTAAATATTTATTCTCCACAGTTCCTCTCTCTCCTCTCTCACCTTTACGGTCACGACCACTCCACATCCTGGAGGATCCCAGTTCTGCTCGGATATCTGCCTGTGAGTACATTGAGGCTTCAGGTTTACATGTTTTCAGTCATTAACCATTGGAAATAGGGTGACTTAGAAAGCAACACTTTCATTATATTTTAAAAAAAGTACAAAACACATCCAAATAATGCCAAGTCATCTTATATGGAACAGTAACACTTATCAATTTACCTTTGCATTCTCATGAGTTTAAATTTAATGTTTGCGCAATAAAAAAAATATGACTCTATACGTCAATACTATTTTGCACCTTAAAATATACACTAGAGGTACATTTATACAGGTGGCTCGTAACACCTGGCTTGTATGAGAACACAGAAACCAAATCCATGTACTATACAATCAAGGCAAATGCATGAATGAAAAACAAAAATATATGATTTATACTTTGTATATGTAAATATGACAACTATAAAACACATGCATTTAAATGCAGCATTTCAGTCATCTACTGTGACAACACATATACAAGAAAATACATATACCAGACATTCATTCAAATATGTACCAAGCGCGTACCAAATGGACACATCTGCTTATTCTGTTCTGCAGCGCCATCTTGTGGAGAGTATCTGTCACTCTTCCATCATAAACTAGGTAATTGATGTTATCCTTTTATCACAACCTAGTCTTCTGAGGGAGCATAAAGTAGTAATTGTGCTTATCATACCCCCAGGTCTATGATTTTGTTAAATATCCCCTCACTCGGCGGTCTGATGAGATGTAGTGTAACCGTCACACAAGCTATTTTTCTCAATAAAAACACAAAGTGCATATATATTCCAAAGAGAGCATAAACTTTATTTTTTCAACCCCACTTTTTATACACTTATTTATCAATACAGTTGGATTAATGTTCAACAGGAAACTCAGCATGGAGCAAAACTGTAATTGAGCATTTTGGATCCTGAAGGGTTAAACTTAGTGGCTCCTGCCACCTATAGAGGGTTTATGAGTGACTAAATCCAGGCTGATTCTCAAATATAGTATATAAAGGAAGTTGTGTGCATTCAGTTATATTTATTTTGTAATTTAATATATAAATAGTAATGGACTTTTTAAGCAATCAATTATTATTTTCGATCAATTAACTCTCTATCACTGCATCTCCTTCCAAACTATCTTTTCAAGAGGTGAAGTACATGAGATAAACATTTGGAGAGAGCAGGGGAAAGGGACTCCCTAATTTATATGATTGTGTACATAAGTGGTAGCATATATAGATGAGACATAAGCTAATACATAACTGCTCATTCAGTCATAAAAAGGCATCTATAATTGTGTTAATGCATCTACCTGGTCCCCTTCTGGATGGCTACCGTGTCATGGTGAGGGGGCTTGTGTACTTCAAGAAATTTGTGAACTATACCATTTAGGGTCACCCAAGATAGTTCTTGCCTAAATAAAATGTTGTGGTGACTAACCTAGTTTTTTTTCTATAACAACAGATATGAAACTTCTCCCACTGATGTTCAACTCTTTCTCCTCTAGGTTCAGAACATTCAATGACTCTAAGAAGTCCAGCCACAATGTGGGCTTATATCCAACAGATGAAAGTGATTGATAATCAGAAGAGACTAATGGAGCTCTCTCGTAATCTTGAACCCCCCTGATTTTCATGAACATTAAAGAAAAGGTGCATGTTGATGTGGAAGAGGAGGAATCCTATTTTGTACTGGCCCTGTATCAGGGACACAATTCAGCATATAATCACTTGCTGTCCAATATTTGGACTTGGCGCTCCATCTACTCTGTCAAACTTTGGCTTCTTGTTCAGATACATTAAAGTGTGGCTTTGTGCTCTGGTTTATGCATAACCCCACCATTGCTGCCTGAAGCATTCTGATAGGACAAGATCTCAGTGGCTTACACTAATTATGGAACTTTCCCCCCCTAGTGAACAATTATGGGGGCAATATAGCCACACCATTATTTGTTTGCTACAGTGCATCAACCTTGAACTTATGTTGATATATGGGAGGAACAGGTCTTCTATATCTTGTTACATGGACTGCTAATGGAGATTTTTAAATAACAGAAAGTAACCTTATCCACCAGCTTGCATGGAAATGTCTGGCCGCTGATACTTATAAAACATGCTCTCGTTCATTAGAGTGGTTAATCAACATGGTGGCTGGATGTCAAAAAAAATTAAATCTGTTGGTGACTGTTTCATAAATGATGATGATCTTTTTATGGAATTTGTGCTTCAGCAACAAGACCCCAATTTATGCGCTCAGCCTCATTTCAGCACCTCTATTTTACCTTGGTCATTAGATTATGTCAAGTAATGGGGAATTTGAGGCATGCAGATGAACATATTTATTACCTGATAATTTAATATTCAACCTTCATGTCTGCTATATTTATGATAACATAGTACTACAATAAGATCAAAACAGCAATGAGCAAGGTCAGAGATGAAGCACTTGTATTTAATAAAAAATGTATTATAAAGGTTTGAGTAGTTTTATGTGTATGCTTATTAATTATGCAAAATGTTCATATTTGTTCAATAAACAATGTCCGCAATGACATTTTCCTTTTAAGCAAAGTTATGTATGTTCATTAATAATTTTTTTATCCTGGGTAATCCATGTATTAACACATAGTAGATTACGTATTTGTGATATTGTTATGAAAAATAAGAGTATCATTTAACATTTTATGCAGTTCCAGTATTCCATACTGCAATAATTTGATACCTTTTCCCTAAACAAACCTCTTCTTTAGAATGATGACGTGTTTGAGAAATGCAACTTCTTCAGCAAGTCCACAGTAATGTGTATTAGATTTTACATGGGTGAAATTAAAATCATTAGACAGAGGAAAATTGTGACGCATAAATGGAAGAGAGGAGTTGAAAGCGAGGTCACAGGGACAGACACAAAAATAAAATTTGTGTGAATAAATAAAGTGTATTTGATCATGTTTTTTAGTCTATGACCTCCACAAATAATACTCACTTTATGATGGATCCCCAACCAGAGTAATACATTGTGCCAATATTTTGCATCAGAGAAGAACCTTTATATCAAGAATAATTTATTAAAAAGAGTCAATGACTGGTACTCTTTCATAGAGAATAGAAATGTGCAGAACTGGGAACTTCCACTAACCAACACAGTGAGATGGACAACCTAGATGATGTAGAGATATCCCTGTCCTAATAGTATCTGAGGATTGGAGCTGCCTACCCCAATAATATCTTTTGTAGAAATTAGACTTGGGAGGCAAGTAGACTAAGACCACCTCCCTAGACATTGCTTCCTCTTAATACCCTCCCAAAGACCTCTTTCCAAAGCAGCTCCCCTTGCTCACATGAACAGGTGCCAACATATGCTCCCTACCTCCCTCCACAACTCCCCCCCCCCCCCCCAAAGAAAAAGGACAGAGACTCCACCCCACCGAGAAAGGGTCTCTGTAGCTCTGCCCTGGGGTGTGTACATATGCATGTCATTCCTACAAATGACACCACAAAATTATTTAACCTTTTCAGCCAAAAGAAAAAGCTTACCTAGTTCCTGTAGTCCCACAAACTACTTATACAAAAAGCACATTTTCATCTTTCTTTATGGTTAAAAGAAATCTATAAACCTACATTGAAGTCAAAAACTGTGCTTTAACTGGTGCTTGGTTATTTATGAGATTAATATTTTTCAGCCTGTTACCAACATTATTTAAGGTCTGCTATAGGACTGGATTTACATGAGAATGATCATTGTATACTGTATGTATAAGAGGAAAAATGTGACCACATAATACAATCTTGAGATACTTCAGGAGATGGTGCATTTGCCACTCTCCAGTAGATCTGTTGTATGGCTTCCAGTGTGAAAGCTGGTGAAGGACCCTGGTGCAAAGTGTACACACACACAAATCCAGAGACCTTCCATATCTATTTAAGAGTCCCCTTTTACATCTATCAGCTACCAATAGCTGGAATGGATTGGACAACAATTATGTTAAATTAAATCCTTTTGAAATACATTTTTTACAGCATTACAAAATTCAGATAATTGTAATTATCCTGGCAATTTAAGTCCAGATTACGTAGAGCGTGGCAGTGGGAGACATAGAACATCATTATAGAACTAAAGAGCATAATGGAAGGGTACCAAGACTAAATTATCACAGTATGATGGCGCAATATAAATATAATAATAAAATCTAATCTTGAAGATCCAAGGGAAATTGTTTTTAGAACTTTTTCCATAAACTTTCATTTATTACTCTTTATATGCAATTGTGCTGCATCAAGGGCTACCATTTTGATTGCTTAAGAGCAATTTTCTGAGGTGGGTGGAGACTGAAGTCTAGCTGCACATGGCAGTGCTTCCACTAGCTCCAATTGAAAGCTCATTAGCCAACTGGGACACCCTCACCTGAAAAAGTAGCCAGGGATATGAAAGTTTAACATGTAAGAGCTTTTTTGCTTTCTAAAAATATTTTGCACAGAAGGTTTGGTTATTCAATAGTACCATAAAGAAAAAAAAAAAAAAAAAAAGTGACCAGATGATCCTTTAACACCTGCACAACTAAAATCCTGCAACATGCTTTCCATTTTAATTTTTACCTGGATACTTGATCAGTCAAAGGGTTAAGTAACATTGCTGTAATTCTGAAAATGTCAGTACTTAATGTCAAAGATGACCTAACTATGCCCGGAAACTGCTGTCACAAATCCAAATATCCTGTTTTGGAGAACTATTTTTGGAAATAAATACTAAGACTACTCCGTTGCTGGAAATATATACTGTATGTTATAATATACATGGTACTGTAAGGCTTTGCAAACTATGCCTATAAAAAGGATACCAATTGGGAGAGGCCAATGCAGCAGCAAGATTTGCAAACAGGAACAGCGATCACATAACTGTGCGCTAAATCAAAATTGATATATTATAAGTCATTGAGTAAAGTTAATAATTTATTTAAAAAATAACACAAAAAGCATACCAGACAGGTCTTTGTAAAAAGGGGAAATAAACAAACGCTTAAACCAACACATACCTAACATTTGTGAGCTATACACAGTATAGCATTGTAAAAATTAAAATAGACATTTTGAATTAATGTCTAAACAATAAAATTACAAATCAATATTTTTTCCAGAGAGTCAATGACAAATGTAAAAAGGGAGTTAGAAGAGTGGATTATATATTGCTAAGCAAATACATTTATTTACAGATAATACTCTTTCCACTTCCATTTAGAAAGGAAGTTTTTAGAACACCTCGAAGCCCACAAAATAATAATCCATTTGCATCAAGCTCTGTGGACTGACTTTCCATGCATTAGCAGTACTAGCTAATTTGTTTCATATCTGTAGCACAGCATATGCATAATACAGGAAGTTCGTGGGTGGGACTTGATGCCAGCAGCTTACCAGTCTGTCAGAAATGGTCCGCTTTTTAAAAAGTAAAAAGTTTAAAAAAACGAATATATCTTTGCTTAGGTATCAAAAACCAACAATGCCTTAATTGTGCGCATATGTTATATTTGCAGTGGTTGCTGTTAGGCTTCTGTTTAAATTTGAACCTCGTTGTTTCTTCGATCAGTGGATCCAAAAATTAATGGGACATGGAAAGGTTGTATAAGTACTCCAGTTTTAAAACTACTTTTAGAAATAATGCCAAAGAGAAATTAGGTTTTTAGGTGCTGAAATCCCATTAAAACACCTCACTAGGATTCTTGGACTGGGAAACATATATTTTACGATGACAAGTCATTCATTTGTGAACATCTAATCGTCCACCACTTTGCAGGGCCATAATCACTTTAGCTCTTCAGATACATATTATGCAATCATATTGAAAATATACATTTTATACCAAATAAATTATGGAGAATAGCAACTAAGCCTGAAGTATTTTGTACAAACCAAGTATATAAACCACCTCACATACTGCCTATGCCTCATGCTCTAAGGTTCTGTATTCTCCATCTCTGATAAAATATCTTCCTGTATTGAATGATTACATAGACTCATCTAATTCACCCAGAGTAGAGGCCTCTCTTCCCTTTTCTGCCACAAGCTTCTGGTATAATGTCCCTCATTCAGTTTCCTAGCTGCTTCTTGATGAGTAATCTCCAGTTCTTGGTTCTCTTCATAGGGTTCTGTCATCTGGATTGCATGCTCTACAGTTGCTTTATTTTTTATTTTTTGTGGACTTTTTAGCATTTTCTGGTCTGCACTTCTACAAAATTGCTTGGTACCATAACCTCGTTCAGAACTACTGTATTCCTGCCTCACTGGAACCTCTATGATATCTACCCCAGAATCCAGACTGGTCACATTGTTTATTTCTTGTGTTCCAACCTGAGCACCAAGTGACCGAGGCCTGTTTCCAAAAGATACAAACCAGGACTTTGGCTGTAGAAAGGGTTTCCTCAAGTTCTGATTGTTCAGTTCATTTTCTTCTGATGTGTGTGACCTTCTCTCAAGGGTAGTAGGAACAGACAATGATTCTACATGTCCATCGTGACTGTTTAGTTCTAATAACTCTGTGTTCCAGGTAAATTGTTGGTCATTGGAGTTTTCACACATGGGAAAACTGCTCAACTTTCTGGGAAGACTGGCTACTCGATACTGTTGGGCACTAGAAGAGGACAATTGTACTGGAGACTCCATAGGGACCATCAAGATGTCTGGATCTAAACCACTTTTCATTGAAGAGCATCTCCGTTTTAACTTTTGGCCAAATGCTGAACTCTTCTCTAGCACACTGCCAAGCATGGATGACCCAGACAGCAAAATATAGTTGATTGTCGAGATTTTTTCTGTTCTACTTGTTTCGTTTGTAGATTTATTAACTAGATCTGAAGCGCATCCTGTCTGCAAGCATTCTTCTTCACTCATATCCAAAATCTGGCTTTCTAGAGACAAACAAGAAGACACCAGAGTGCTTTTCTGGCAGCCCTGGTCCACCATTGTAGGCATAGAGATTACACTTGTGGAAGTCCTGGAGCCAGCATAAGTTAGAGGTTTTGGGTCAATCATATTCAAAGGGAAACTTGTCATGGAAGTAGCTTGATCTTTTCGCAGTCCTTGTAATCTTATCAAGGATCCTCCTTGCTTAACATTGAAGCATTTCCCCCTATCAAAACAATGAAATTTATTCAGATTAATATGCTGTTTTAGTCTGTATTCCCTTTCTCGCCAAGACTGAAGATTATTTCTTCTGGAAAACATTTCCAGTAAAGGAACATTGAAACAATAGCCTCCCAAAAACTATTCAAATATTTATTTCCAGCAGCTATTAAACAAGGGTAAAAGAAAATGTGTATGTATGTGTGTATGTTATGTCATTTATGTATTTATTTTTTTAAATAGGTACAATAATACATGTATTAAAAAAAATAAAAAAGGCAAATCATAAGGTCTACAATGTATCCAAGAAAATTTGAAATCTAACTTATTATGTGTTGTCATGCACATTTAAAGGACCACTGCTGTCAAATTCAAATATCCTGTTTTAAAGAACTATTCTTGGAAATAAGAGGTTTTAGAATGCAAATATTTAACAAAACCAGTTTAGTTTCCAGTGGTTCTATAAGGACCTAGTACAGAAAACGGAAGCAAAATAATAACTGCAAAAAGTAAGAAAAAAAGTAAAGACTGTGTATATTTTACGTTTTAATAACATATTGCCTAAAATATTTAGTTATTCAAATGACAATATAAAAAAATATCACAACAGTCATTTAATGGGAGACATTTAATTGGGAGCAGGATCTGTGTAGATGTAATACAGATGTGTATTATGTAGCATCTTTTAAACAAAAGAAAACAAATAAAGTATTATCATTATATTTCATTCTATACAAAGTAAAATTGTTTCAACAATTGGAAATTGCTTATTGTGAGATGATAGCAACTTTCTATGAGGAGATATCCCAATAACAGGATCACTTTAACATATGGACCTCATCCTCATGGAAGAGCAAACCGCTCTGTCAACTTTCGCTGTAAAAATAAGTAAGCACTTCCCAGCAGAAAAATTACCCTGCAATGGCTCTGCACAAACTCCAACCTTGTTATCCGCACACTCCCTCTATTTGATCACCTCCTAGCCTGCAACCTCACACACTGCCCCTCTGCACTCCCAACCACCAGAACCCACAGAAACCTGTAAGCATTTGTCCCAACACATCTTGCTACATCCCCTTCTCAGCCCCCTCACCTGCCCGGACATTGCTGCCTTGCGAGACAACATGACTAACTTAAACCCTTGACACTCTTGCCCCATAACCACAGGCAGAATCCTTAGCTCTCATCCACAACCATGGCACAATACACACTCTTCCTCCAGAGTCGTCAGTGCTGCAGGACCTCTGGTTATAATGTCGCATCTCAGACTTCCACTACAAGTTAATTTTGTGATCCTACTTCTCTTCCTTCAATCTTGCCAAACAGCATTGCTTATATTAATATCAAATCTGTACTGAAACCCCAAATGTTTGTTTGCACATTCAACATTCCTCTGCCCCGCCATCTCCTGCCTCTGTCTTTTTCCCTTTCAGCCACTTTAAAAACAAAAATTGAAAACCGCTGAAACAAACTATCCTTTTAACGTCGCTGAAACATCCCCCCTTTTAAACCTCCAGGACTAATTCTTTACCCCTCCCTAATCCCACATCCATTATGTACTCCTTTGACCGTGTAACTGTGGACTGGAGACTTCCTCTTTCATCCTCTCACTACAACTTGTCCAAAAGATCCTATTCTATCACAGCATATCTCTCCCATCTCTACCACACCTACCCCAGCACATATTCAAACTTTCCCCAAACACTGGCAAGTTTCCATCATCTTCAAAACATACCATAATTACACTCATTCTTAAGAAACCCTCATCTGACACTCGTCTGCCTCAAACCATCACCCTATCTCTATACTTCCCCTGGCATCAAAATAGCGTGATAATATGGTCCTACAATTGCCCTACACAATGTATTTCCTGCTAATCTGGTTTCCAACTCCAAAAGACGTTCACTACTCTATTCTAATTCTCCTGGATCTCTCTGCTGTCTTTAGCACAGTTGACCACCCTCATCTTATACAAAACGCTCTGCTCTCTTGGCATCTGTGACACTGCTCTCATGGTTCACATAATGACTAGACAATCAACCAGTTAGTGTCTACTTCTCTGGCACCACTTCACCCTCTGACTATTCAGTCCCAAGCCCTCCTTTTTTTCCCCCATCTATACATCCTCTCTTGGTACGCTAATAAAATATTTTAGATTTCAGTTCCTCTGCATGCAAGTAACACTCAAATCTACCTTTAAGCATCCCCCTTCCTTATAGCACAAGTTGCCAACTGCCTCAAGTATATCCTCTTATTAGGTCTGCCCATCAACTCAACATGTCAAAGACCGAGCTTTTAATCTTCCCACTCCGATATCTTACTCTTGACAATGCCATCATCACTCCCATCCCCCCAGGCCTGTTGACATGGGTTATATTGGACCTGCCCTCTCATTCCTCACAAAATCTTGTAATTTTCAACTAAGAAAACATCTCCAAAATATGTCCCTATCTTTCACAAGGCAACTCATTAAAATCCATTCTCTCATCATATCTCACCTCTACTACTGCAGCGCTCTCCCTGCTGACCTTCCCTTAACCCTTTTTTTTTTAAAAGCATGAAAACCATTCTTGATTGTACTGTCCATATTGGTAAAAATATTATGTGTTATTCAGCATTGTTCATGCATCATTTCAAAACAAAGGAGCAAGTCTCATTCTACTTCCCTGTTGTGATGTGCTAACTAGTATTACAGTATTTTTTTTCCATGGGCTCAAACATAATGTGTTTCAATGTTATTACCGTTCAATATCTCCCCACACTTTATCATAGTGAGCTTCACTTCAGCATAAGTTGTAGTTCAGAATGCTTAAGTAGCAACACATCAATAATCAGTATTTCAAGAATGATTTATTTAGAAAAATAGAAATTGATTAATACAATATATAGGCAATTTGCAATGTAATTTTAACCTAGACTATATATATATATATATATATATATATATATATATATATATATATATATATATATATATATATATATATATATATATATATATATATAAGTTTCTGAGTTTTCAATCTTATGTCAGTGCCTTGGAAACAAGCTCTATGTACATTTGATTTTATGCTCAAAAACAGGGCCCTCCATTCTTTACAAGGTGTTTAATTTGTTTTCTGCTATGTACTCAACCCCTGTACAGCGCTACGGAATATGTTGGCGCGATATAAATAAAGATAATAATAATATATATAGATAGATACACACACACGTAAGCTCACCTCCAATAACACAGGAACATAGCAGATACAACAAGCAGCAGCAAGAATACGCAGAGGAGGATGGCGAGGAGGAATGCTGTGTGGTGACCAGGATCCATCTTATTAATGAGAAGTAGCGAGCAAGCTGTGGATAAATCAGAATGGTTAAAAATTATACATTTTGTGGAATCAATTATTTATTGCCAAATAGGACCATTCCTCAAACATTGGATCATGCCAGGGAGGGCTCCATAATCATGCAATTCTCTACTACATATTTGTTTAAAATGTGGCACTTGTTGTATGGCCATAGTACTGGCCACACTGCAGTTTATTCATATTCCTGCTATAGAGGATAAAAAGACTAAAGAGGACGAATGAACTTGTACACAATCAAGTATACCCTCAAAGCCTGTCTTGTTCCCAAAATATTACGACAGGCACTACATCCCTGCATTAAAAATAGTTATGTTCTTTAGTTTAGTTGGATGCAATGATTTTTTAAGAATGCATTTAATTTCTTCACAAAAAAGTGTATTGTTTGCTGGAACTTGTACCAACATTTAGCCCTAGTCCCATCCACATTTCTCTGTACACAGACCCTATTCACCACAGTGGTAATATTACTATTGGGCCTTGCTGGCTTAGACATAATTATATATTTTGAGTTAAAGATATTTTTCATATTGATTCACACCTAGTCTTATTTTTCACTGGAAGCCTTACACAACCATTCATCTATGAATAAGCTGGTTTGGCACATACAGATAGTACTATAGAAACATTGTATGCATGCACCTTTTTAGGGAAATGTATCAATGAGTGAGTAGATTGTATTAGTGAGTAAAAACTGAGCTTTTGGTCCTTTCCTATTTGAGTACTCCAGCACACCACCAGCGCAGTTGGGAGCAGTGGTGGTGAGCATTCCACTAGATGTCGCTGCCAAGATTTTGCTGCCGATGTCATACCTGTAGGGTTAGGGTTAGGGTAAGGGTTTAAGCTTGGAAATTGTGTATGGTCTTAGCAGTGCTTACAAACTGTACAATTTTGGCAGCGCCATCTGGCCGCTCCTTAATGCAACTGCTGCTGCCACTGCTGGAGTACTCATAAAAGGAAAGATCCAAGCCTTTTAGTGTTTCTTAATAAAACATTTTAAATATGCAAATATTAAAATAAATTACCTGAGTGTTTAAGAAAAGGAAACCACTTTAACTATAGAGTAGGCTTTAGTTCTCAAATACCAGAGACCACAGTGTTATAATATCCCTAACTGAGCAATGGTAAGAATATAAATTACTAGAACACAAACTAACCCTCCTGGCCTCAAGCAAGGTATCCTATAGTCCTGACCTGCCTTTAAAACAGTGTCACAATGATATTCTTCAGTGACCACTAAAAAAGCCTAGACACCTGTACAAAAGAGATACCCTTAAGCTGGGCACACCATCTTTAGCACGTGTGGTGAAGCCACGCCGACTTAGGGGCGCCGACAATGGGGCATCACAGAAATGTGCGCAGGCCTGGAAGCATGCACAGGGAATATCGCGCCCCTACAAGCTTCCCTGCCTGTTATACCCCTGCCTATTATATGTACTGCACACCTGCCTGCCCAGACTGTGTACCCATGCCTGTTCTCACTCTCCCCCCTCCTCTCTATCACACATCTCTCCCTCCTCCCATCCACAGATATTACTTTGCCCATCCCATGGGCAATAGTGTGCCCCAACATCTATGTTTCCCATCTGTGAAGTCTCAGGGCCTGGCTGCAGCCCATGACTCCCCTGTATGCCCGTGGGATGGGGTAAGTAATATCTATGGATGGGAGGAGGGAGTGATGTGTGATAGAGAGGAGGGGGGGGGGAGAGAGAGGACAGGCAGGGGTACAGTACATATAATAGGCAGAGAAAGCTGGTAGGGGTGAGCTATTGCGCGTGTGCGCTTCCAGGCCTGCGCACATGTGTGTGATGCCCAATTGTCAGCACCCCTAAGCGGCGCGACTTCAGCACGCACGCTTAAGTCATGCTTCCCTTTAACCTATCAGTATCCTTTAGGACGGATTTAAATACAGTACAAAATGTAAACACAATCTTTATTTACTTCAACTAAGAAACAAAAACAGTATTATTTATAATTTACATGGCCTCCAACAATAATACAGCCTGTGTAACCCGTTCTTTAGTGTATGACAAAAAGCACAGAAGTTTTTAGACATGGATTTTAAAATTATGTGGAATGTATCTACACTTTCAACCAGTTAAGTAAAATATTACAAAATTCATTAAGGAAACAAAAATCATTAAACTATGGGAGCCTCCTCCTGTAAGACTTCCAAACCTCTTCTCAGGAATCTGACAGGTATTTAGGTTTATCCCTATATAGGCACCATTAACACAATTGGAGGCTTTTACACCTGTTTAATACCAATAGCCTCACATGCAGTCGCAGTGTTAATTCTAAATCCCGGTCTGTCAAGGGTCCCCTGAGGAGACGTTTGTGAACCACTGCTCTAAGATTTATGTTAGTGTATTTGACCCTATCACTAATACACATTCACCAGCCTTGTAGAAAACAAGTTTATAAATTACCACAGATTGATTGATCCTACAGCATTTAAAAGCTCTTGTTATAAGTATTCCTCCTTCCCCGATAATGTAACAACCCAAAAACATTATACTTTTAATATACCGTATTAGACTTTTTACTCCCCCAATCATTTTCATCAAATTATCCATATTATATATATATATATATATATATATATATATATATATATATATATATATATATATATATATAATTGGGTCATTGAGAATGAGGGAACTTTAATATTGCCTTAACTTGTTCACATGAATACCAGATCTTCATTTTAGTTGATAGAAATTTTCTCTACTTATGTCTTATTGTACATACTCATTTGACCTTCAAGCCAAGAAATACATTACAATTCTTACATATAGAACAATCTTTGATAACTAATTTCTCCCCCAAAAAAATCCATAGGTGTCACTATCTATCATGTTGCAATATATTAATGCTAATTTTTACAAATATAGATATAGATATACAAGTCACATTTTCTTTAACGCCAATCGGTTTATGTGTTACCTCTGCCTCAATGTGCTGTTTATAGGCAGCAACTAGGCAGCCTCCATGCACTTCCCTTTATTAACTCATGTGAAGGGCAATTATTCAATCACGCTTCATTTCCTGTTAGTTCTCAGATACTGGGGTATACAGAGAAATAGGATTCTAAGAGCCATTCTTAGGAATATCCACAAACTTTTATGCATCTCCCTTAGAGGTAAACCTGTTGATAAATGATTATAGATCAACTGGTACCTAATGGTTTATATTCACTAAGGGGAGATGTTTCTCATTAATTCAATGTGATATATCCAAAACCTTTGTTATTATATGGAGAAAATGAAATAAAGTTGAAAGAATCATAGGAAATGGGAAGGTGTTTATAACTCATACTTGTTCAGTCCTCAGGGCCGGGAGACAGCCAACATTACAGGATTGTAAAATGAATCAGTTAAAAGGATCTGAATACTGACTGACATGGTCGTAGGAGCCCCAAAAAATCTGTGGGGGATAATGCAACTCTGCTCCCAGGACATAAAGGGGAGGCAGATCTACTGCCGGTGCACTGCACCAGGACACTGCTCTGAGGGCCCCGATTGCTGCAGTGCACTTCATAAACTTTTCAAAACTTTTGAAAAAAATAATTATTTCTCTAAATTATCAATGTCCCTGCCCTCCCAATATAATTAAAGATATATATGGCCAAATCTGGTACTGCATGATTAAGTTTTATTTTGCTATTTTTTTTTTGTCCCCTATTCATTTCATCTGTGGGGATTTGTTCCTAGATCCCCAGTTGCTACATCCCTGCTGACTGACCACACTTTTTTTTCAAATGTTATATCCTGAAAACCTAGTATGATGCCAGCTCACCTGGATGGAGCACATGCTTCACTCTGCTTGCTTTTGAAAAGAGCAGGCTTACTAATAGCAATTCTAAGGTTTAGGCAAACCATATTTACATGATATTCCTGTGTGAAAACCAGCAAGTAAAGAAAAATGTTTGAGTCACTGACTGACCCATTTTTATTCTAATAGTATATCTTGAAACTTTCAGTGTAATGCTAACATTTGAGACAAATGGGAAAACTGTAAATATAAGCATTTCCATAAATACAATAAGTAATGTATTTATATGCACTATCTATGCCACTCTGAATTTTTCAGTATGTGTGAGAGATGTACTGTACAATCAATAGTATAATTTAATGGATGAGCAGTGAAATTAAATTGCATCCAAGAAATAGTTCTACTGTTTTAAGCAAAATGACAACTTTTTAAAATTGCATTTCTACTGAAGCTCCAAGAGGTGGCAGTGTTGAGCAGCTCAGCATGCTGGTGATGTGTATGAGGGAAGAAGGTAAGAGAGCAAGGGGTGCAAAGTGACATCAAAGTATAGCAGGGATGGGTTCTGTGAGGGTGCTGAGAGGGGCTTGGTGCTGTGCGTGGATAGATACTGACAGGGGATGGTTGCTAAGAGGGGTTGGTGCTATGTGGAAGGGATATTCATACATGTGTTTATATATATAGATCACATATAATAGTTGTCAAACCGCGAATCGTCGTCACGCTTTTGTGAGCTCTCAAGAACTGCGACCGCATTTGCGGAAGGTTGAGGCTCCAACATCGGCTGCAATGAGCAGGGGAAATGCGGACACTCGCAATACCATCTTCAGGAGGGTCCTATCAGTTGATGAGGGTAAGAAGCCCTGGTGGAGGAAACACTATTCCTTTTTGTTTCCACTACCCACCGGGGACATAAGTTGGAGAGTGCTCAATTATTTTATAGTTGTTTCCCCACCACTAGGGGCCTCATTCAATTGCAATTTGGCCAATTGAATAGGGCTTTAAATAAGCACATTAGCATATTTTTTTAAATACGTTTTTAGTTAGTGAAAACCTTGATTTTGGATAGATGCTCACTAACTAAAAACTTCTGTAAAAATTGCAATTGAATGAGGGCCTAAGCCCCCAAATATTTCATGCCCTTCCAAGAAAAGTAACCCCCTGATTGCTCATTAATAATACATCAGTTTCTATTCACTGAAGAGTCATATTTATAGACAATTATGTATATTCTTATGAAGAACATGATTAAATACCCAGCAAAAAGAAAGTTAAAAAAATCACCCTTTAATTTTAAGTATTGTATATACGATTTTGCTTTAATGGTGGCAGACATGTGTTCCTAACAGGATCAGAAACCTGTGATAGGAACCTTTGAATCAGATTAAAACTGTAGTCAGTTCTGTTGAAAAAAAATGCCACTCTACATAACCAATTGACAATAAGACTTAATGTAAGAGCTAGTTCCAGTAGGATAAACCTCACCCTCAGGCTACAGGTAAATTAGAAGCATATAATTCACAAATGTATGATGTTGTCCCAAAACTCCAATGGTCCTTTAATAAGTATTTTCCATATGATCACAACTTAATTGCAATTTTATAGATCACCACAGCAATGTATTTAATACATCAATACCATAATCTAAAGGGAGGTTGACACAAACTAGCAGGCTTTATTTTAAGTTTACATTCGTCTACTACCCTAGGAGCTCTAATTTTGGCAAAATGTAATGAAATGATACAGAGACATATGATAATGGTCAATGACAACCATTTGAAAGCTTCAGGTCATAATTAATGGCTTTGGTAGCTTGAGTCAATAATAATGTTGGCTTCTAAATAAAGTATTTTTTTTTTTATTTTAAATAGTCTTTTATTAATAATTTATAGGCAGCAACTAGGCAGCCACCATGCACTTCCCTTTATTAACTCATGTGAAGGGCAATTATTCAATCACGCTTCATTTCCTGTTAGTTCTCAGATACTGGGGTATACAGAGAAATAGGATTCTAAGAGCCATTCTTAGGAATATCCACAAACTTTTATGCATCTCCCTTAGAGGTAAACCTGTTGATAAATGATTATAGATCAACTGGTACCTAATGGTTTATATTCACTAAGGGGAGATGTTTCTCATTAATTCAATGTGATATATCCAAAACCTTTGTTATTATATGGAGAAAATGAAATAAAGTTGAAAGAATCATAGGAAATGGGAAGGTGTTTATAACTCATACTTGTTCAGTCCTCAGGGCCGGGAGACAGCCAACATTACAGGATTGTAAAATGAATCAGTTAAAAGGATCTCAATACTGACTGACATGGTCGTAGGAGCCCCAAAAAATCTGTGGGGGATAATGCAACTCTGCTCCCAGGACATAAAGGGGAGGCAGATCTACTGCCGGTGCACTGCACCAGGACACTGCTCTGAGGGCCCCGATTGCTGCAGTGCACTTCATAAACTTTTCAAAACTTTTGAAAAAAATAATTATTTCTCTAAATTATCAATGTCCCTGCCCTCCCAATAAAATTAAAGATATATATGGCCAAATCTGGTACTGCATGATTAAGTTTTATTTTGCTATTTTTTTTTGTCCCCTATTCATTTCATCTGTGGGGATTTGTTCCTAGATCCCCAGTTGCTACATCCCTGCTGACTGACCACACTTTTTTTTCAAATGTTATATCCTGAAAACCTAGTATGATGCCAGCTCACCTGGATGGAGCACATGCTTCACTGTGCTTGCTTTTGAAAAGAGCAGGCTTACTAATAGCAATTCTAAGGTTTAGGCAAACCATATTTACATGATATTCCTGTGTGAAAACCAGCAAGTAAAGAAAAATGTTTGAGTCACTGACTGACCCACTTTTATTCTAATAGTATATCTTGAAACTTTCAGTGTAATGCTAACATTTGAGACAAATGGGAAAACTGTAAATATAAGCATTTCCATAAATACAATAAGTAATGTATTTATATGCACTATCTATGCCACTCTGAATTTTTCAGTATGTGTGAGAGATGTACTGTACAATCAATAGTATAATTTAATGGATGAGCAGTGAAATTAAATTGCATCCAAGAAATAGTTCTACTGTTTTAAGCAAAATGACAACTTTTTAAAATTGCATTTCTACTGAAGCTTTAAGAGGTGGCAGTGTTGAGCAGCTCAGCATGCTGGTGATGTGTATGAGGGAAGAAGGTAAGAGAGCAAGGGGTGCAAAGTGACATCAAAGTATAGCAGGGATGGGTTCTGTGAGGGTGCTGAGAGGGGCTTGGTGCTGTGCGTGGATGGATACTGACAGGGGATGGTTGCTAAGAGGGGTTGGTGCTATGTGGAAGGGATATTCATACATGTGTTTATATATATAGATCACATATAATAGTTGTCAAACCGCGAATCGTCGTCACGCTTTTGTGAGCTCTCAAGAACTGCGACCGCATTTGCGGAAGGTTGAGGCTCCAACATCGGCTGCAATGAGCAAATGCGGACCCTCGCAATACCATCTTCAGGAGGGTCCTATCAGTTGATGAGGGTAAGAAGCCCTGGTGGAGGAAACACTATTCCTTTTTGTTTACACTACCCACCGGGGACATAAGTTGGAGAGTGCTCAATTATTTTATAGTTGTTTCCCCACCACTAGGGGCCTCATTCAATTGCAATTTGGCCAATTGAATAGGGCTTTAAATAAGCACATTAGCATATTTTTTTAAATAAGTTTTTAGTTAGTGAAAACCTTGATTTTGGATAGATGCTCACTAACTAAAAACTTCTGTAAACATTGCAATTGAATGAGGGCCTAAGCCCCCAAATATTTCATGCCCTTCCCAGAGAAGTAAGCCCCTGATTGCTCATTAATAATACATCAGTTTCTATTCACTGAAGAGTCATATTTATAGATAATTATGTATATTCTTATGAAGAACATGATTAAATACCCAGCAAAAAGAAAGTTAAAAAAATCACCCTTTATTTTAAGTATTGTATATACGATTTTGCTTTAATGGTGGCAGACATGTGTTCCTAACAGGATCAGAAACCTGTGAACCTTTGAATCAGATTAAAACTGTAGTCAGTTCTGTTGAAAAAAAATGCCACTCTACATAACCAATTGACAATAAGACTTAATGTAAGAGCTAGTTCCAGTAGGATAAACCTCACCCTCAGGCTACAGGTAAATTAGAAGCATATAATTCACAAATGTATGATGTTGTCCCAAAACTCCAATGGTCCTTTAATAAGTATTTTCCATATGATCACAGCATTTGCAATTTTATAGATCACCACAGCAATGTATTTAATACATCAATACCATAATGTAAAGGGAGGTTGAAACAAACTAGCAGGCTTCATTTTAAGTTTACATTCGTCTCCTACCCTAAGAGCTCTAATTTTGGCAAAATGTAATGAAATGATACAGAGACATATAATATTGGTCAATGACAACCATTTGAAAGCTTCAGGTCATAATTAATGGCTTTGGTAGCTTGAGTCAATAATAATGTTGGCATCTAAATAAAGTATTTTTGAGGTCAGTATCCTATTATAATATGATAACCAGATCTCCTTTCTAGAGGAGGTCACTTATGAAAAACACACATCTGTATAGCTGCTTTAGAAGTAGTGATTCTTCCTCACTGTGAGTATTTTTCAAAAATATCTGCCTTAATTTAAGATATTGTCAGTTATCTCTAAGTCCTTCTAATATTCCCATGCGTGTACATATATCACTGCATCCTCCCAAGCAATATCTTCATGCTCTTACCTGAGAAGCACCTTCCAGGATATCCCTTTTAGCAATGCCAGTATCTTCAATCCAGCTTTTCAGTCACCCACGAAACATTTCTAACACCAACTACCAATCTACAATGAATGACTTGAAGGTGGACACATTTATTATTGAAGAGGTAAGGGAACACATGGGACAATGCATGCACAGATTGTACAAAGCATGGAAAAATATATTAGAAAGTAATTGAAACAAAGAGACAGATAATGAGTTGCTGGAGTTGGCTTACACTATAAAAACACTGTTCTTTCCCATTACTGACCATCTGGGTGGGGTATAGTCCTAATGTCCCTAAGTGCAGTTTAACTCTTCACTTTTAGACAGTTTCATATTACTCTACTGTAATATCAACCATTCCGGCAGTAGAAGGGTTACAGATTAAGAGGCCCAGTGGAATAGGAAAGAAGGGACAAGAATCATTAGCCCTCAGGGCATCTTTTCTCCAGATGGTCTGCCCTAAGTTCAGGTTTCAACCAGTACACCCTCTTATATAGCACTGCAAAAGGTGGGCGAGTTCCTATTACCAATGTATGTGTGAAATCTAGTAAAGATGGGCCAAGATTGGGGATTCCATGTAAATTGGGCCAAACTGAATGCACAGTCAGATCTAAGAGCTTGCAAACTTATTAAATTGTGATTCTGTAAATTTAAAAGGGCTCTATTTAAGAACACAGCATATTTTTTTACAGAAGTTTTTAGTTAGTGAAGACTTTGCTTTTGGATAGAAGTTTACTAACTAAAAACTTCTGTAAAAAAATATGATGGGCTTAAATAGATCCCTTTTAAATTTATCGAATCGCAATTTAATAAGGCTGTTGGGGCCTCATTCAATTGCGATTTGGCCAATTGAATAGGGCTCTATATAAGCACAGAGCATATTTTTTTACAGAAGTTTTTAGTTAGTGAACTTCTATCCAAAAGCAAAGTCTTCACTAACTGAAAAAATTTGAAAAATAAATATGCTCAGTGCTTATATAGAGCCCTATTCAATTGGCCAAATCACATTTGAATGAGGCCCTTGGTTTGCAGGGGATCCATTTGTAACACTCTATAGTCTTTATAACATTATATTATATGCTGCATTTACCTGCTTATTGTACACTTACAAAGTGTGTAAGACTAGTTACAACAACAAAACTAGGAACTGTTATCGTGTACATAGAAAATAAACTCAACCACAATGTTTTTTTATCCCAATGTAACCTAATGTATTAAATGTCATTCTACTACATGTATCACTTTATGTTTATATGTTTTAGATTCAATATGAAATTAGCGCTACAGAACATGTTGTCGCGTTACAAATAAAGTATAATAACAAATAGGACCCAGTAGGACATTTGTGATACTATATCTCATTTACAAGTGCTGCAGTATCTGACCTGTATGGTGGACAGATTCATCTGCTATATGTATACAGTGTCCTACACCAGCGGCTCTCAACCTTTTTTATCTGGGGACCAGCTGGTTGGCTTACAGTGCTTATAGAGACTATCTTTGAGATAGGGTGATATGTGTAATGTACAAAATTGTTTATGCTGATTCAGTGGCAGAGCTAGTAAATGGAGGGCCCTGGTGCAATAAAATATTTAAGCCTGGGAGGGCAATTTTTTTTAATGTTGGGCCTCCCCCACCCCTAGGCCCAATCCTATATGCACAACCTGTTACCTCACTCTCCAAAAGCATTTTACAGCTCCTTACCTCTAAGAGTCCCACCTCCGTGAAGCTCTGTATGAAACAGAAGCCAAACTTTGTGGTCTTGTGCGACCTGTGGAGGGGTTCTGTGGAGGGGGCTTGGGAGGTGCTGAATGGGAAGTCATTGGGGGCCCAAGGAGGGCACTTGCAGTTTGACCCGTGGTGGGCAGGCTCCAGGGGACCATTACACAAAAAAAAAATGTAAATGGAAAAAAAGACAGCACTAGCTAGCCCCCCCCCCCCCCCCCCTGAGGAGGGCCCTGGTGCCTTGCACCATTTGCACCACTGATATATCTACCTCTGAACTGATTTGAATAGTTAACATTTTATTTGCAGATAAATTCATCATTAATCTATGTATAACTATGACTGATTGTAGTAGTAGGTTTAAAGTGTTAGGCTCTCCTCATCCCTCTTTTTCTTTGAGGAGTGACAGATAAGGTCTCAGGGACTGGCTGTTGAAAACCACTGCCCTCGATTATGCTTAACACAGGTCAACACAGACAGGGGGCATCCTCACTGTAGTAACAGGTTTTTACATACCTATGTAAAGTAATTAATTATAAGCTTGATGCTGTATTTATAGATATAAGAGGAGTCACTTGAGATCTATTATGCTTGCTGAAACTAGTTAGAAATGTTAATTAAAGTAATTATTAATTATTATTATATAAACCGGTATCCTGGGATAGTACACCATAGGTGAGGAAGTCTGGCACAACAGGTAAAACCTGTTGCAGTGGTGTGGAGTTTTGGTTTTATCGCCTTAGCACTTTACCATTATATTATTAGTCACTGATATATTTAATTAAAATATTTTGTTTATGATCATATTATAAAGAGATTACAACATCTTTACAACAACATAGACTTCCAAAGTGTTTACTCTTTTTACTCTGTTTTGCGTAGTAAGTGGATAATGTATAATAATGCTATATATTTAAGTTTTTTTAAAGATTTCACTATGTTTTTTGAGTGATTTGACATAGGACATACCCTTAGCCTATTGTTTAGCCAACATCAAGGAACTGTGCTTGAGGGAGAAACTTCAATACGCTGTATGCAATAAGGATAGTTTGGTATGAATATTGTCTTCCCCAGGAAATAGTCCCAACTCATATAATAAGGCTCAGTAGCAGAAACCTGAATGTTCTTCCTCTTTAATGGGCTGCTACATCAGTGTGTTCACATGTACTCCTCAAGCCCCTAACGAATACACAAACCTAACATAGTTACATACACGGTCCAGTCACATTATAATATCCTGAATAACCACCGTAAGCAGCACAGACAGCAGATAGATGGTGTGGTAGTGAGTCAATAAGATGCTGGAAGGTTGGCTAGGGTATCTAGAGCCATGCAGACTGCAGTGCATCCGACAGCTGCTGAAGAGTGTGTGGTGGAGGATCGATGGGGTTCAAATTCGGCGAATTTGGAGGCCAGGGAAGTGCTTAGAAGTCTTCATCGTGTCCTCCAACCCACGCCCGGACAATTCTGGCCGTATGACATGTTGCATTGTACTGCTGGAAGATCGCATCCACTCCACGGAAGACAATCAACATGTATGAGTATACTTGGATGAAATAGAGGTATGGGTGGACCCAGACAAGAGGTCCAATTTCAGTACTGTCATGCAAATTGAAGCCATTTCTGACAATGAACCCTCGTCAGCATGAGTGCAAAGACTAGCCATTTGCTTTGGAGCCCAATACGCAACAAGTTTTGCTGTACTGCCGTTTTACACACATGTCTGGTAGCCACCTGGTTTGTTTTGACAGTAAGTTGGCCCTCACACACCTTCACAGCCGACATTCACCTCTGACATCAATGGCATGTGGTGCTACTCAGTTTCCATGTCATTTATTCACAATGGTGCCATTTATCCAGTCACAGCACACTTTAGTCACAGCAATACCAGAACAGTTCAAAAACTGCACTGTTTCAGAAATACTGCCACCCTTGGCCTGAAATCAATTAACACCTTTTCAAATTTGGGAAAATGGCATGTTTTACCCATGACAGCGATGGCTGATATTTTTGCAGAATGCCTACATATCACATTATATATACCTTATATATAAGCCAGATCATGATACATGCCATATTTCATTGGCTACAAAAGTAGGCTGTTGTCATAATAATGTGACTCGACCCTGTAGTAACTGAGGTGAAAAAAGGCTTTTAGTAGATTAAGTTTAACCTTTTTGGATCTCCTTGGATCCTCATATTATATTGCAGCAGCAGACTTTCCCCTCCAGACATGTCTGCAGCAGGGCATCCTCTTGACTGTGCCCCAACCACTTCATTCTCTCTCTCTCTCTCCCTTCTCTCTGTCCCTCCCGTCTCTCTCTCCCTTTCTTCCTTCTATCTCTTTCTCGCTCTCTCGCTCTCTCGCTCTATACCTTCTCCCTCTCCCATTCTCTTTCCCTCTCCCTCTCTCCCCCTTCTCCCTCTCCCTCAATCTTCTCCCTCTCCCCCCCCCCCCCATTTCTCCCCCTTTTCTTTCTCCCCTTCTCTCCTTCTACTCCTGCGGTCTGGGTACTGCCGGGTCTGGTAACTCCTCCTTCTGCCAGATCCTTCTCCCAGGTCAGAGGAATCATAGGAGAGATCAGGGGGCCGGAGAGGTGGAGGAGTCATGGGGAAGGGGGCAGGAGGGCCACTGGTGGTGGGTGTCAGGTGGGGGCATTTTTTCCTACCATTAAAGAAGTGCTGCCTGGGGCAGATTCCCTTAGCTGTGCCACTGTGTCCCAGTAGTACCATACGGTTCTGAGAGCTGAACGCTGTGAAATAAATGCCTGTGAATTGTTGTGTTTGAGAAAACTGCTTCGAGTCTCTTGGACTACAACAAGATCCAATAAATCAAGACAAACTATCTATGTTCCGTATGCCTCTTTGTCACCTGTGTGTAATGTTTAAGATATAACACACCTCTTACCTCTAATACATCACAATACATTACAACAAAGTGTGCTTGCTCTCCCTTGTGAAATTCTTGTCAGTAGGAAAGCAAGTGAGTGATTTTAAAAAGGCAGAAACATCTTCATCCTTACTGCTGTAGGAAAGGAGTTAGAATCTGAAACGGACCCCACTTAACCCATCCCCTTTATCAAGGACATAAAACCATTAAAATAGCCATCTATAATCCTCTTATTAATAGGAGGGGCTTAGGGCCTTTGCCTATAAGGATGAAAACTATTAACCTTAGGGGTACCACTGTTGTCCTCTACGCCACAGCTGAATGATGGGAGACTGCACGTAAGCACCTAAACACCCCAAAAGGGTTTGGGTATCTGGGTGCCATAAGAATATCAAATATAATAGTTGTCAAACTTTGAGTTGTTGTCACACTTGCAAGCCTTGTGAAGCAAGGCGAGACGTTGAGGCGCGAGCTTGCAAAAGATACGACTTTAATGGCCAAACCACCAAACTGGAGAAGACAGCGAAAACACACAAATATGCCTTAAATTCACTTACACACAGCACAGGGGTAGAGTCAGGAAGCCTGTGAGTGAGATTGCAAGTACATTTGATCGAAAATCGCTGAAGTGGGGAAAAAAATGGCGGCCAAAAAAACATAAAAATTCTGAAACAACATGAAAACGGGGCTCAGCAAGGCCAGGCACACAAAACTTAGAAAATACACAACGCAAAAGACAGTAACACTTACACCAACAACGACAGGCACACGGGACTTAGAAAATACACAACGGCAAAGACAGTAACATTTACACTAACAATGCCAGGCATGCAGGGCTTTGAAAATAAAACCAACAGCAGTCAGCACATAACACGCAAACATTCAGCAGAGAAACAGAGGAGAAAGGCTCAGGGAAGGGACAGGGGGGAGATGGTGGAAAGAGACACATGGCATTCCCAAGCAGGTTGTCGAGGCCTGTAATGAGCAGTGAAGTAGATGGGAGGAGGCGGGGTTCGCGATGAGCACCAAAGGTGCTCAGAGGGGACATAGCCATGCATTGTGTGGCAAACAGCATTGTCTGGCTTAACATTTTATTTACTCATTCTTTGATAGGCAATTCGCTAGTATGCAATAATACTGCAATGCGATGTACCATTTTGGTTTCTGATGACCTACCTCCTGCAGTGGGATGACTCTTTGATTGCAGATAATGTTTCTATCTACATAGAATACATGTGACAGGAGTAACTGAAAGCTCAAGGACATATACTCCTGAGAAAGTAGAATAAAGCAGCATGTTGTTAGAGTTATAAGAATTAAACTAAATAATGGGGAAGATGTATTCAGAAAGAAAAAAAAATATTTAATTTCTTTAATTTTATTTGCATTTATTCTTTACTATTGCCTCCCATTTGCCTTTTTTGAGATGTTTCTTGAGCTGCATGCTCAACAGTGTTTCCTTGAAAAAAGATGACTTCCATGACCCCAAATGAAATCATAATATCATATGAGTAAAAAAAAATTGTCTTTATTCTTTTTTATTTTCTACTTTCGGAAATAGCACATTATCAAGTGCGACTCTCAGCTCATTTTGTACATATATGTGATTATAGGGGTTATTTATTGGGGTCCTTTCCTCCAAGGCTGTATGTCTTTATGTCTCTCATTTCATCACTGCTTGATTCTTATCTTCATCATATTCCCTATCCACCCCAGATCTTTCCAGGTTGTACACACCTATATTCACTCTTCTTTTTTTCTGTTTTATGCCCAAATTAAGTTGATGCTGAATTACAATTTACCAGAGATTTTAGTCTCTGGTAATATAGCATGTTTAGATGTAAAAAATGTCATATTTTCCATTTAGAGACAATTATGAAGGGAACATTTCATAATCTTTTATGTGTGCCTTAGTGGACAGAAGAGAGGGTATTTTCCCTTTTTAAATTCGCTGTAAAATCGCCAGCAGTGGCGATGAGCAACCGCTAAATGGCGCTGCCGATTTTCAATGCCGATGCCATAGAATTAGGGTTAGGTAAACTGTTAGGTTAGGGTGAGGGTAAGGGTTAGTTTAAGGGTTAGGGTAACCTTTTAAGGTTAAAACGTGTCTCAAATATTGTCAGCGCTGCAAAGTAGAGACAGCACCATCTAGCGGCCACTTGCCGCAACGGCTGCTTTCACTGGTGGCGAATTTGAAATGGGATAGATCCGAAGACACAGGGGAAATATGATATAAAATTGCAAATATATCAAGTGTATAAAAAGTATTAGGGAAATATCTTCCAAAAAAGAGCAGTGCAAGAACAAGAGGGAAGGGGGCCTTTCCCAGTATCTTTCCGCACAGAGTGTGAACGCTACACAGAGTGTAGCGCAGGCAAAAAATGATTTCCCCCTCCAACGTGGCAAAACTCGACGGCGCTGAATCGACAGCAAGGCCATCACTATGTTCTGATCGACCCTCAAAGGCCTTGGGCGCACCTCTCACAGCTGAAGGCCTCTTCTGTCGGCGCGCCTTATGCGCCACGTCAGAGGGGGGGAATCATTTTTTGCCGGCACTACCTCTTTTTCACCACTAGTAGCGTTTAACCGCAGAGCTCACACTCTGTGCGGAAAGATACTGGGAAGGGACCAGGGCTGGTTTTGATGAAATTGGAAAGTGGAAGATGTCCGAGTACTACAAAAATACTGCTTCATAACAAGGGTAGTAGAGAAGTGGAGCAGCTTCCCAGTGGATTTGGTAAGAACAAACGACATTGACTAATCCAAGCATGCTTGTGATAAGCATAAAGCAATGCTGGGGACTAATTAAGCCAAGCTTTTAGGTAGGTAGAGTGGGCAGACTAGGTAGGCTTTTTGATTTGTATCTTCCATTAAATCTAAGCAAGGACTAAGAGTGTAGATATGTTTGTAGATATCAGATTTGTTTAGACTTTTTTTTTTTTTTTTTTTAAGATTGTGAATTTACAGATTTAAAAACTGTGCTGTTGCAATATGCAACTTCACCATCCCTTTAAGACAAGGAAGGGTTAACCCTCCCCTTCTCATTGATAGACCGGAGTCAGCTGTGGTTGATTGCCTTCTTCCCATTACTTGAGTTGTGTATCAGACAGTAACTTGGGAAAGTCAGTATTGTCATTAGGACAGGGACTTGTGTTAGCATGAATCTCAGCATTAAGAGCAAGTTTACACTGACATTGCAGCACTTGCAAGATTATAGGAATCTGTATGATTACGAGAGCAGATTAAACACATTTACAGACTGGCCATTCACTGAGAACTGCAAGTGCACCCCAGAAAATGTAAGTACTCCTTGTAGAGAAAGAGTCTCCTGCCAAGTACTAGTTTCTTCAGACTTAAGTGTTGTATATGTAGTTTTCTTCTAATAATTGTGCTAACTATGGTACTTCTATTCTCCCTTGGAGATGGCCAAGGCTGGTTTTGTGCACCGTCCTTCTGAAAATGAACCAGATGTTGTTTGCTGTTTTTTCTGCTTGAAAGAGTTGGAGGGCTGGGAGCCAGAAGATGACCCATGGTGAGCATATATTTTGGTACCATATTACATATGTACTTTGGAGGCACAGTCCCTCTACTCCTCTCAAAATATTCCACTTTTAAGGTAACGGTCCCACCTGTAAGGAAGAATGTATCTGTTTGTTTTATTCTGGCCATTCCCCTTTTTTATATATAAATTTTTCTCTCCAGGAAAAAGAGAAATTACTTGAGTATATATGTTCTAGGTCCTTCCCCTTCTTAAAGTTGGCACTAAAAATCAGCAGCAACATGGGATAGGGTTAGTTTAGGGTAACCTTCTAAGGTTACAACTTGTCTCAAATATTGGCAGTGCAGCAAAATATCACTGGTGGAGAAATTGAAATGGGAAAGATCCCTGTTCTGCATTTATATATGTGTATGTTTAGTGTTTTACTATCTATATCTACATTTTTAGATACACCACTTACACTGTTAATGACATAACACTAGCAAAAAGCATCTATATTCTATAATTTAGCAGATTAAACAATAGACCCTCTTTTTTTTTTTTTTTTTTTGGAAAGAGCAGGGACACCTCTTTAATTGAAAAACTTTATATCCAGTGATATGCCTGACTATATATATGCTAGACATTTCACAGACCGACATAAACACGTATATACTAAACATGAACCGCCATCCAGCTTCAGTGATATAGTAAAATAATTCCGCCATGTCCGATTCCCTCTACTCTATGGGATGCCATTCTGGTCACTGTCCCACCTCAGGTTCCTCAGAATGTTTTACTGTGTAGGGTGGACCAACCCCTAAGCTGTAAAACTCCATATCAAAGCCTTTAATGCATGTGAACGTGTGGACCAATGAGGGCGGCTTGTCTAGTGTGCAATAGAAACTGCAATGTAGAGATTAATATGCTGCCATCTCCTTCACAATTTTATACCCCCCAAAGGAAACCTTCATGGAAAGTCAGAGGGGAGCAAATGGAAATGTAAACATAATGGTTGAAGCGTTTTTTTTTTTTTTTTTTTTTTTTTTTAATACTTTTAAACCTCAGTGGTTTGCTTTTATGATGGCACTTTAATATTGTTGGTTCTTTACCAAGTGGTTGTTTATTTGCTTCTGATATTACTGCCAATGTCGGACAACTATTGTATAAATGTCACTTTTAGTGCTTATATTTGAAAATTTACTCCACACATGCTTAAGGGTCTCTGATGAAGTTAGTAATATTTGTAAAAGGTGGTAGTCTAGTCTATCAAAGCCTAAAATGTAATCACTAGGTAGGGCTGATCATTATTACCGTATTTATTAGTACGCATAGAAGGGGACCAGTGTGTGGTTTTAAATACAGATTTATTTATTTTTAATTTTTTTCTCCTTCGTTGACTCGCGTTCTTTAGTTTTTCAGCAGGGTATACCCTTGTAAACAAGAGTGCTTTCTATAACTCCTGTTTGAAAACACCAGCTGCTGTAGATCCCACAATCTTATTGTGCCAATAAAAATTCCTGTATATTGAAAGTGGAGTGCATAGTATAGATTCCACAACTGTTCCACAGAGTGAACATTTCTGTCATTCATTGAATCATGGGTTTTCATTGATGGTACTTTTTATGGGGGGGGTGTTATACCTGAAAAATTTATATTTTTAAGATCTGAATATAAACTTTGTTACAAACCGGTCCAATGTTTGGGTATGTTCTTCTACAGTAATATTTTTCTAAACCATTAACAAAACATTAATATTATTCCCCACCCCCCTTGTGTAGGACTGAGCATGCAGCACGTTCTGCCAACTGTGGTTTTCTCAACCTTACCAAAAGTGTTCTTGACCTAACTCTGGAAGAATTCTTGCGTCTGGAGCTGGACAGGATCAAATGCTTCTATGTAAGTTGTGTGTTTTGTGTTTTTTTTTTTTTTTTTTCCTAATTTGCAAGATGCTAACTGCAATGAGAGGTTTCATACTAATGCTGTTTGAGCACCATAACAGAACATGTTTTTTTTTTTGTAAAATAAAAATTTTGCGCTGTTCCCTGCTGGGACCAAATCACTCAGGGCTCTTACCCCCTTCCCATAACTGCTCCTCTTGGAGATACCTTCCTAAGACCCTTATCCATTGCTGGTCTACCCCAAGACTCCTTTTCATAGCTGCTCCCCTACCCTTAACGTTTGCCTGCAGCATAACTCCAAGATGCATGCGCTCCACTTTCCTGCAACATCCTTTAGGGATATAGATCTCAACTGCACACAGCAACCAGTCCTTGTCAGCAGCCATCCCTGTACAGCACCCACTCCTATATCCTTTGCTCCTCCCTCAGAGAACCCATCACCCTGTACTTTGGGACCCAGGGGGGGGGGTCCGGGTCGGGCAGTGGTTGGGTTAAGGAGCCACAGGGGGGTGGGGGGTTAGACTACAGGAAAAAAATAAATGCAAAAAATAAAAAATAAAAGCACTGCACTGGCTCCCCTCCTGAGGGCCCTGGTGCACTGCACCACTAGTAGATCTGCCCTTGACTAGCAGCTTCCACTTGGCGGGCACTATTGGTGATATGGATGCACAAAGACACTTCAACACAACTTAAACTTTATAATATATATATATTTTTTTTTTTACATGGATTCTTATGGGGCCCATATATAAATACCTTGTTAAGAACTGCTAAAGAAAAAATTATCGATTTCATTGTACATCCTCCTATTTTATGGAAACTCTTTAGTTAGGCACATGCAATGAGCGCCAGATCTGTCCTACTTAACCACTTATCTTTTTCTTTTGTGTGTGTGTATCTATACATTTAAAAAAAAAAATTGCATGTCTTATTTTAATACTTTTGTAAATGTTAAATGCATGGACTTAACTGCTTGTTCTGCAATGTATGCTTATACAACTTTTTTTTTTCTTTTTTTCTTTTGAAGCATAAATAAAAAAATAATTCTTCCAAAATGCCTCCCTTAAAGTGACCAATAATGGGGTCATTCCACATAAATTCAATGGTCATGTCACCCTCTGACTCGGATTTCAAGTGAACTTGGTGTACATGTTTTTTGCATTTTTTATTTGATGTGGAATAACCCAATCTAAAACTTTTTTTTTTTTTTTTTAATGCTCATACTAGAGTTCAATAAATGTGGTAAGCGAAGCATTATTCATGTGTAAAAGCCGGTAGTATAGTTATATAAATCCATGCTGGGGTGTGGTAAACAATTCCCAGAACAAACTTATTGAGAAAATATTCTGCTATTAATGTTTCATGGTTGTGCTTCTGTATAATGTGTGACTTATTATTCTATATTTCTTTTTAGGGCAAACTGTCAAACGATGTTGTTCAGTATGTGGATTATGAACTGTCTGCGGTCACAAAGCGCCTGTTGGACTACTTTTCTAACCAGCATCAATGCTCCATAGATATTAATCTATAGAAGGCACTTCTTCTTTTTTCTTGTTTTTAATGCGGACTGAAATTCTGGCAGTGATGATCGACTTGATTGGTAAAGCACCTCCTGCAGATGTGGCTGTATACATAATTTTATTTAATATTATGATTTTTAACTCTAAGAATGCAAGTACTTAGTCACAACAAAGGCCCAAAATGATATAATTTTAACAAGTACTCTGTTAAAAATCATAGTTTCTTGCAATTAACAACATAAATATCCAGTCATTTTATTTGATGCTCTCCTCTAGATCACATTTTAATCTTGTGTTAGGGAATATTCAAATCTCAAGGGAGTAATTGCCAAATGCTCAGACTGACGGAGGCTGAAAACCATATCCAGTCTTTAAACTGCAAAATACTTCAGTACTCTGATTACTGCCTTTGGAGTTTGTGTTGGACTAATCACGGAGTATGTGCAAAGATAACAGGCCCCAGAGAAGTGGATCACAAGGATTGGTTGATGGAAAAACATTATAGACCTTGGTGTAACTTTCTTACAATAAAACATTTCTTAAAAATGACTATTGATACCTACTTGATGCTATCTATAGGTTTAAATGATACCACATTTGAAATATTTATGGTTTCCCTTTTTAACTATGTTTTTACAAAATAGTAGTGTAATAATGGACAGGTTTTATATACAAATAAAATTACATGACTAAAGTATCTTTTTGCTCTGTTTTTAAACACTCCAGTCTTGTTCGTTCTTAGCTGGCTGACATACTAAACTTCAGTATTTATTTTGGATGGGGGGGATTCTGTGTGTGTGTTTGCATCATTCAGTCGGATCGGCTCTCTGATCTGATGGACCATAAGACACCATGCTGATCCACTTGGTATTCATGGCAGATACTGGAGTGGGTGCCAGTTCCTTCCCAGTGGGCCACCGCATACAGCTCCTGATATTCCTAGGTGGTCTCCCATCCAAGTACTGCATAACTTCAGGGTGGTGTGACCTCTTGGTTCCCTGACTGGACTCAAACCCAGGTCACAGCACTGAATCCTAATCAGTGGACACCAGGGTAATTTGTCATAAATGTTTGACTGTCTCTCCTATATTTGGACACTAGATGGCATCAAACACTCTAAATAGTAGGTTCTTGTAGAACTGAGTCTGCTGTAATCTGGTCTGTGTGTAACCATGACTATTATCTTATTTTGAACGCACAACATCTTACATAATACAGTACAGGGGATACAGTTAAATACCATATAAGACTGAAGGGCCACATCTTTAAGTTTAAAGTCAAAAGTGTTTTTTTTTTTTTTTTTGTTTCAAAGCACCTTAGAGTGTAAATCTGCAAGCTTTCAGTTTTATGTAAGGGGCTTGACATTGTGAACGTGTTGGTTACTCATCTTAATCTGGGTGGTCTGGCTCTGAATTTATGTTCAACATCCACTGCAGTCCTTTTGCATGTGCTGCCTATCCCTGTGAGATCAATCTATTTCACAAGTATTTTATTTAAAGCATTTCTTAGTTTTTTTTTTTTTTTTTTTTAAATGCCTACTGTAACCCAGTGATGGGCATCCTCTATTACTTGAGGGGTCTCATACAGTAGCTGCTCCATAGCCATCAAAAGCGCTGCAAGAAAAATTTAAGTGGTCCATTGGAGAATAGAAAAACTAGTAGTTACAGTAATTAAGAGATGAACTGAGCAACAAAATGATTAAGAATCAACACACCATCATGTACAGTGGATATAAAAAGTCTAAAAAGTCTACACACCCCTGTTAAAAAAGGTTTCTGTGCTGTAAAAAAATGAGACAGATAAATAATTTCAGAATTTTTTCCTTTAATGTGACCTATAAACTGTACAACTCAATTGAAAAACAAACTGAAATCTTTTAGGTGGAGGTTAGAAAAAAAAAAAGAAAAATAATGTGGTTGCATAAGTCTGCACACCCTCTTATAACTGGGGATGTAGCTGTGTTCAGAATAAAGCAATCACATTCCAAATCATGTTAAATAGGAGTCAGCATACACCTGCCATCATTTAAAGTGCCTCTGATTAACCCCCCCAAAAAGTTCAGCTGCTCTAGTTGGTCTTTCCTGATATTTTCTTAGTCTCATCCCACCGCAAAATCCATGGTCCACAGAGAGCTTCCAAAGCATCAGAGGGATCTCATTGTTAAAAGGTATCAGTCAGGAGAAGGGTACAAAAGAATTTCCAAGACATTAGATATACCATGGAACACAGTGAAGTCATCATCAAGTGGAGAAAATATGGCACAACAGTGACATTACCAAGAACTGGAGCTCCCTCCAAAATTGATGAAACTGGTCTGGGAGGCTACCATGAGGCCTACAGCAACATTAAAGGAGCTGTACGAATATCTGGCAAGTACTGGCTGTGTGGTGCATGTGACAACAATCTCCCGTATTCTTCATATGTATGGGGTAGAGTGGCAAGACAAAAGCCTTTTCTTACGAAGAAAAAAAAAAAACATCCAAGCCAGGCTACATTTTGCAAAAACACATCTGAAGTCTCCCACAAGCATGTGGGAAAAGGTGTTATGGTCTGATGAAACCAAGGTTGAACTTTTTGGCCATAATTCCAAAAGATATGTTTGGCGCAAAAACAACACTGCACATCACCAAAAGAACACCATACCCACAGTGAAGCATGGTGGTGGCAGCATAATGCTTTGGGGCTGTTTTTCTTCAGCTGGAGCTGGGGCCTTAGTCAAGATAGAAAGCTGAAGCTGAACATGAAGAGGAACGTCATCTTTCAGCAGGACAACGACCCAAAGCATACATCCAAATCAACAAAGGAATGGCTTCACCAGAAGAAGATTAAAGTTTTGGAATGGCCCAGACATGAATCCGATTGAAAATCTGTGGGGTGATCTGAAGAGGGCTGTGCACAGGAGATGCCCTCGCAATCTGACAGATTTGGAGTGTTTTTGCATATAATGTACTCTCTGCCTTCCTAAAAAGAAAATAATAATAATATATATATATATATATATATATATATATATATATATTTTTTTTTTTTTTTGATTGCTCTGTCCAGGGAGCATAAATGACTGATCATGCGGAGTGTCCTACTGGCTAAACAGACTTGATAGATAATATCTATCTATCTTACACACACTAGCGACTTGCCCATCAAATGATGGGGCAATAAAATTTGAAGCCATGGGAATGCTGTTTGAGACATAATTGAAACTGTTTTGTACTGTGAGGACCTTTGACGCTCATTGCATTTCTCTCCTGTTGTGTACTTTTTGGTCCTCTGAGCGAGATTAACTTTTGTAATGGTGTATTTTGTAGGTTGTAGTGTGATGTGTAACGTACCACGCGTTTTGCAGTATTTTGTGCGGTCCGGGGTCATGTAGCCTCGTTTTTTGGGCCGCCCATTTTTTTCCCTTGCTTAGGCGACTTTTCAAGTGGAGAAAATAGTCTAAATCGAGTTAAATTCGCATTACACCTCACTCGGACGTCCTGGCTGTTGAACCATGCTGTGTCTGATGTTTGTGTATTTTTTTAGGGTGTATTTTATTTTTTTTGTTCGGCCACTAATCGCATACATTTTTACGTCTCGTATCATTATTTTTTAAGTCGTACGCAACCCGCAAAGTGTGACGACGTCTCGCAGTTTGAAAACTATTATATGTGATATAATTTTTTTTTCTTCTCTATTATTCAAAAACCTATGGTGACCTCTCTGCAACTTTTTTTGTTTTTTGTAATGGGTTGTTTCTCCAAGAAACTTTTTATTAGACAGATAATCAGTCCTAAAAACATCACAAATATTTAAGGCAGCAAATGAATAAATATACAATACAGTGTGATATCTTATGATCTACACTTTTTAGTTAACTGCCTTCATGCACCATCTTGATCAAGGTTAGCAACCTTGCCCTAGATCACAAAATATAGTGCTGAGAATACTTTATTCAATGGACACGGGAAGCATATTTCCCTTGTTGTATCTGAAAGAAAGTTGTTGTTTTTTTATTAAAATATACATACACATGGGTTATTTTTATTTTTTTATTTTTTTTTCAAAACACTAATGTTCTATAAAGTTTTTATATCTTATGCAGTCTTTCTGCCGTAAAGAATAATTTGGTATAGAATAAAAAATTGTAAAGTATTAACATTCTAAAAACAAGTAGCCCATTATCAAGTTTAGGTATTCAAAAGACAATAAAGAAAAAAATGATTGTGGTCCTCTTGAGTCTTGTGAGAAAATAACTAAAGACTTCAAACACTAGTTCCTACTCCTGTTTTCTAGAAGGGATTTTTTCTGAACAAGTGTATTTGGGTGTGCTGTACATCCTAGTCTAGGTATTCTGATATTGCTAGTGGAACATAACACATTATTATTTTAAGAAACTCTTAATAAAGGCATAATCAAAATTTAATTTGGTCATAAAATGTATGTAAATATAAAATTATTAAGCATGATTTTTTTTAATTTTTTTTTACTCAATATAAATCTCTGCCACAGGGACTACAACACGTGCCTTGCGTGTTTATGATGCCTATAACATGCTCATCCTGTGGATGTCAGTCAGTGGGCTGTATTTATGCATAGAAAGTATTTAGATGTTTCCCCTGATGGAACAATATTGTAGCAACTCCACAAGAGATTATCCTTAACCCCTTCCTGCAGGGAAGGTCAGGGACGTAGTGTGGCGTTTCAACATTTTTAATAAACGAAGATTGACATTTTCATATAATAAAATTCCCATTACTTAATCATTGCTTTACCATATGTGAAGGTTTTTTGACAACAAATATTTAATAAGCAATGTTCCTGAAGTAATGAAGTAGCAGGGTCCTTGACGGGAGCTGTGCCTCTTTTGTGCTTTCCCTTGAATCCATATATGATCATTTAAGACTTCAATGGACATTCAAGGTGCTTTATTTATAATTGTGAAACCAGCTATAGAACGGAGTAAACCTTTTTACAATAAAGGTAAAGTGAATGAACAAAATGTACTCACGCTTACCATTCAGGCCTCTTCTCACCATTCTATGTTTGAGTGTAATCTTTTTATTAGTTGTATGTGTACAATATGTTCTTTTGGTAACAAAGGGGGATATTTATTAAGCTTTAGATGGACTGATGCCCTTGTGTAGTTTGGTGAATCTGGGGATTTTTTTAAATGGACAATTAGCAAAATACCTACAGTATCTGGGGTCAGGAAGGAATATTTTTTCCCCCCTTTGATATGATTGGCTAAGTCTCACTTGTTTGCCTTCCTCTGGATTAATTAATAGTAAAAAATAAAAAAAATGCATTAATTAACAACTAATTAATTAATATTTAATCTGCTTATTGCAGATCAGAGGAGATCTTAAAAGTTTGAACTTGATGGACTGAAAGTCATTTTTCAACCTTAATTACTATGGCCCTCATTCAATTGCGATTTGGCCAATTGAATAGGGGCCTAAATAAGCACATAACATATTTTTTTAAAATAAGTTTTTAGTTCGTGAAAACCTTGCTTTTGGATAGATGCTTACTTACTAAAAACTTCTTTAAAAAATATATGTTATGTGCTTATTTAGAGGCCTATTCAATTGGCCAAATCGCAATTGAATGAGGGCCTATGTAACCATCTGATTGTCTAATATATGCACATTTTACAACCATTATCTTGATATTGCTTGTTTCAGCTGTTTTCTCAACAGAGCATTGCCATGTATAATATTTTAACTAGCTCTATTGCAAGTATTGGCAAAAACGATTTGTTTTAAACCATGGCATGTGAAATCTCTCCGCTTGCATCCATAGAAACAAAACTAGCAGAAAAAAATGACACCAATTGCAGCATAATTGCATATAATGGGTAATAAACTAAAGGATGCATATTTTGACAGTTTGACAACTATCAATCGAACATAACTGTCCTTTACATATCAGCAAGAGGAATTTCCATTTCCAAGCCCTAGGTAAACTCATTTTTATTAACCAAATTTATTTTTAAAAGGTCTTTGATATTGAGCTTCTTAAGATTTTTAGTATGATGAAAACATTAATTTCATATATTTTTGTTTTAATCTCCATGATTGCAAGCCATTTCCAGTATTTGCTGTAGTTGCTTATTAGACATGAGTGCTTGTAATTAATTTGAAGCGTCATCAAAATTAAGTTGAATTCCATCTAAGTACTATGACATGGACCAAATTTAGCTTTATGCTCAGCCAGTCATCAACGGGTGCATAAATATTAAATGTATTCCCTCTATAAATAAAAATCAACTTCTGGCATTTGAGCTAAAACTTTCTTCTGCCCTGAACCTAGCCCCCAGTCACCTGTGCCTCTTCTCTGACAGATGGCAGAGAGCCCACCCCCTCCTCAAACTGTTGCAGTCAGGCCATCTGTTGTGTATGTCCCGTTAGGCCTGCCGGGCTATGTCGGTGTAAGAAGGGGGGCTGAATCGGGCATAAGGTGCAGAAACTAATATTTAGATTGGCCTCCTAGCCTGAGACATGGAAACTTTTCTTCCCCTCACTTATGGAGACTAGAAAGGGTCAATTACAGTGTGTGAGTATAGCGTATCACACACCTAACAGGTCTATAACTGATTATACCAACTGAAAATTACACAAAATAAAACAATATAAAATATCTCTCCTCATAGAATTATTTTTTTTTATTTTATGGAAGTTTAATACATTTTTCTGCCTACATTGTTTTTTAAATTGTGGTATATATTATTTTTGGCTTATTAAGCTGGAGAAACATGTATTGGTTGTATTTATACCATTCAGTAACCACAATTAAGTTTTTTTCTTTAATTAAGTTACAATTGGTCAATATTAATTTTTTACGTATTCTGGTGCTTTGACAGATATTTACTTAATTTGAATACGTATTTATGTGTGAATGTGTTACTTTTTCTTCTTAAAGGGACACAGTAGTGGTAAAACAAGTCATGACCCTTTAAATGTAAAAGCCGAATTCAACATAATAATCCTACTAGTCAAATTACATAGTTATGAAATCTCACAAACCCTATAACTTCCAGGGTCCGGGCATATTGACCCCACTGCCCCCTCCCTCCTTGTGAAGCCGTTTGAGTGTTATGGTTCATTCAGCAAGCTGTGAGACTACATTGCAATTGCCGTTTCTCGTATACAACCAGCAACTGGCTCCATGTTCATTGCTAGACTGGAACTCGCACTATATAATGCAATATTACTTTTCAGTGGCAGGGCTAGTAAATGGAAGGTGGACTACCTCACAACTCTATATGTATCATTAGGCTTAAAAGGCTTTCATTATGCAGGACACAAGTTATGTTTTTAAAGGATCATGTATTGTTGCCCCACTATAGTGTGCCTTTAAGGCTAGAATTCATAGCCATATGTAGAGCGCCTAGGTCTGCTAGACCAAGACACGATTCCACTGCAATCAAACTGGTCTTCCTGTTAGATTAGTCTTCTTCTACCAATATGGCCTGTCCCCTTAACCCTGGGCCTTACCTTAACTCGAAATTAAGAAACCAAAGCAGACTCCACAAGCTCTTTCTTCAGCACCTGCTCAGATCCTGAATAGACTGCATTTTATTCTTCTACTAAATACTTATATGTACTGCTCATGATTATTCTGCAACATATAGCTCTGCTTAGTTACAAATGAAATTACACTAATTGGTCACTTTTCCTATGGCTTTACCTGATCCTATTTACTGGCCAAAGTACAACATAAATATATCAGTATTGAGAATCTGCTACAGATCCAATGGAGAAGCGGAGTAGGACGACAGGTATACTGATCCCTTCATTCACTAGATGTATTCTCTTTATTAGCGCTCCTTTTGAACATGTTGAATATTCTTCTCAGTGGGAATTATGACAGGGCAATATTAACCAGTTTGGTGCTGGACAGTGATTCAATTAAGAGAGCAAATTGTTGGCTAAGGTGTCAATTTACCATGACATCATCTGAGCGCCAACATTCATAAGGCTGTGGCAGCTGGTGCATTTAGGGGATTATAATATCTATTGTAAATAGAGCAGGTGTGACTAGTGCTAGATACCATTGTATGTATATATATATATATATATATATATATATATATATGTATATATATGTATGTATATGTATATGTATGTATATATACATATATGTATGTATGTGTATATATATATATATATGTATGTATACGTATATATATGTATGTATGTATATGTATGTATGTATATGTATGCATGTATATGTATATATATATGTATGTATATGTATATATATATATATATATATATATATATATATATATATATATATAGATAGATAGATAGTAAATAAATAGTACATCTGTGTTCACATTTGAATGTCTAAAACAAGTTTAAAAACTTGCTTCCAGCTCCGAGTTCCGAGAAAAACACTGCATTATTACACTGCATAATACACTGCAAGACTGTGTCCATCTATATATTTTCTCCAAAGCTATGTTACACATATTTAGTACCACCTATTTGCTATATAGGTTTCTATTGATCGGATATAAAATGGCTTGTTCTGGTATGGTCAACTCTGTACCCTACATGGCCTAGTTACTCCCTGGCATTTGAGAGCGTTCAATCTTTTCATTTTCTTGTGGTTTTATACAGAAATCGACCATTAGAAAGCAACATCTGTCAGGTTGGTTGGAAAAGAATGACTGAAAAATAAAATTGTATACTAAATTTTCTGTAAGAAAATGCATTTTAATAGCATACATTTAAAAAAAGCTCAATCTATTTCCATTTGCAACATACTATAATATACTGGTGCATGTATGTGTGTCTGAGTTTTCCTCTCTCTAACACATGACTTGCACACAGGTACAATAAGAGACATATACACAATATACTGCAGTAGAGACAGATAGGACAATAGTTGTTTTGGTTTAGAAGGGTCCTCAATGATTCCTAGGATTTCTTGCCTGTTTAGAGACGTGTCTGTCATTTTACTTACCTGTTCTTACACAGGCTGCTTGAAAATCATGTGTTGAGAGCCCGAAAGGGCTGAAAATGGAAAATCTGGTAAATGGGAAATATGGTTGACATTTGGTTGCATAATTGCATCTATATCCATCAACATAACTATAGGCTATTTCAGTGAAACCTCAGGCTAGCTGCAACAGTTTCACCAACTGCTGGGACTGCTACTATGAGAAGTCTTAGATTGATATGAAGAAGGTGACTGAGTACTGTCCATGCACATAGCTCCAAATTTAAAATGTTTTTTTTTGTGATCATATTAGTGTTTTACAAGATTTTCCAACCAATTTTATTGCCAAGCCGAAGTGCTTCTAACTGGCTGCAGAAAATAAAACCACAATCATCAATTGTTCAACTAAAGAAGGTGAACAGTGTGTGCTGCAGGATTACAAAAATATATTATTTACAAAGTTGTTCTTTTTTAAAGTGCATTTTCCTGGTTATGAATTCATTTAACGTATACAGTAATACATTGCCTTCTAAGTTTATATAGTAACTAGTAAATTGCCCGTCAAAAATGATGGTATTGTTTTTAAATGTCTCCCTCCTCCCCTGTGTCTCTTCCCCCCTTCCCTCCCCTGTGTCTCTTCCCCCTTCCCTTCCCTGTGTCTCTCCCCCTCCCTCTCCTGTGTCTCCCCCTCCCTCCCCTGTCTCTTTCTCCCCATTCCCTCCCCTGTGTCTCTTCCCTCCTCTCCCCTCCCCTATGTCTCTTCCCCCTTTCCCCTACTGTGTGTCTCTCCCCTCACCTGTGTCTCTTCCCCCTTCTCCCTTGTGTCTCTTCCCCCCTCTCCCCTCCTCTGTGTCTCTTCCTCCCCTCTCCCCTTCTCTGTGTCTCTTCCTCCCCTCTCCCCTCCTCTGTGTCTCTTCCTCCCCTCTCCCCTCCTCTGTGTCTCTTCCTCCCCTTTCCCCTCACCTGTGTCTTTCTCCCCTCCCCTGTGTCTTTTCCCCCTCTACTCTCCCCTGTGTCTTCCTCCCCCTGTGTCTTCCTCCTCCCTCCCATGTGTCTTCCTCTCCCCTTCCCCTGTGTCTACCTTCCCCGTCCTATGTCTTGTTCTGCAGTTTGCGGCTATTGCCACGAGCTGCGCATGCGCTGCTCTGCTGCGCAATGTGCGCACGCTCGCAGCGTACATACAGAAGTAGTGGTAAGTCTGTATGCTCCCATGGAGCGTTACACACTTACCAGAATTATTATAGTCGATTCGTTTCAGGTAACATTTTATTGCATTGAAAAACGCTTGTAGATGAACATGTTTTTCTTTAGGCTCTTTTGAATAACTAAACTTGATAATAAGCTAAATGTGTTTGCAACCAAAATAGATAAAACACAACATAATGTATTTTTATAGATAATTATTCTTTATGGCAGTGTTCCACTTCCTTTTTCTTGCATTTTACTTGCCAAATTTCCTTTAAAGCAGATCGCTTTCTCTGCATTCAAAGTCTCATCCAATCTTCTTATGTTGGTTTATTATGTTTATTTGTAGCGTGAACAAATTCTGTAGCACCTCCGGAAGTAGATAAGCAGAAACTAAAATGGTACATTCCATTACGGCAGAATTGTATGTAATAAGTAAAAGATTATCATTACATTTTTATATACTTTTTAAAACAGCTGCTGATTTTTAAATATAGTTCTTCAAAGTATACACTATATTATATAGAGAACTGTAGTGGTCCTTTACCTGTATCCTGAGTGGGATTAGTATACTATCAGCCACAATCTATGCTCATACACAATCTATCAATACAGGAGGAAATGGCTGTAAAATGTATTAATAGGTTTTCAACATGTCACACAATATGACATTTTTAATTGAATTCATTTTCCATAACTGTTCAACGTAATACATAAGCACATAACAATATATAAACCACTAAACTAATGCAATGTGTTGTTATTCAGAAAACACAAATCTCTTTGCGTCTTACTATCTTTATTTAATTAGTCTTTTATAGCTTGAAGGTTGAATAAAGGCTGTTAAATATAAAGTATTATGTTGTATGCTGTGTGACAAAATCCTTTACTAAAATGTTTTAATAAAATGTAACCTAGAAAGGTGTCTATGTGGAATTGAGAAATGTGTGTGTCTGTTGTGAAAACGTGCAGGATATGGGAAAAAGAGCAAGGGGAGGGGTCAGGTGGGACCAAGCTGATTCTGTGCCATCTGTCTATGAGAGCCATTGGAGGACTCCAGACCTATGGCTGCATGCACTTGAGGGGAGAGATTTAGACCTCTCAGGAAATGTCCCACTGCAGACTACACCTGAGCACCATTAAGCAGCCCCCCCATGAGGAAAATAATGGGGGCCCAGTGTTTCTTCGCAGTGCTGATCCGAGCCATCATAACAGCTGGGAGCGCATCAGATTTATTTTATATTAATTTATAGGGTCATTCCTGAGTAACAATATGTGTCATACCTCACTGCATGAGCAAGGCCAGGAATAACCAAGCTTCATAGGGACCAGGAACTACTGTAGCACACCAACCTCATTAATTATCTCAATCTCACTAATATTCACTCTGATTCATTCATTCTCTTATTGATATTTATTCTTTCCCTTTTATTCTTGTTCATTTTCTTCTTCTATATCCTATTTGATCTTTCTCTTTCCTTACATGTTTTGCTTTCTTGTTTTTTAATCTCTCATCTCATTCATACTCATGATCTCTTCCTCTTATTCTCTATTTAATTCTCCCCTGCTTTCCCTTTTCTCTCATGCTTCCCCCTCATATATTATGCATTCTTTTCTTTTTCTCTTAGTCTCTCTGTTGCTTTCTCACTCTCTTTCTTCACAATATTGACAGACAAAAGTAGAGGGAGATATATTCACTTGTGGGAAGCTCTGCCAACTTCTCTTCTTTAGGGCTTCTGAAAAATTGCATTGGCAAAATCTGCTGATCTACATCCCACGTAAGAGGGCCAAGACCTTTAATACACGTTCACTGCTATAAAGAAACGTGGCAGCTAAAAATTCCAGTACTTTCAATAAGACTAACAGAAATGAGTTTGCAATGTCTTGCTGAGAAAGAAGACGATCAAAATATGGACACCCAGGGTATATACTAATTTAATACAAAGATATATTTAAATACTACGCTCTCTTTTTACTTTCTATTTTGCTCGTGATAAAAAAACATAATTTGGTAAAAGCCAGACTCAGTGTTTCCATAAGTTGCCATCCTGTGGATATTATTCTGGAAGAAATGTGCTGTTTTAGAGCATAAAAATAAGCCACTAAAGTGTTTATGTCCATATTTAAACATAATTTTATTGGCAATGCTACTGAGACATAGCCTGTCATTGGCTAGTACATCTAATACCAATAGAAAATCTGTATTTATGAACTAAGAGCGTGGACCAGGGGCGGCCCGTCCATTGGGGCGTCAGGGCAAACGCCCCCCCACATATTTTCTTCACCCTGCAATAAAAAAACACAACAATGTATTAGTATAACCCAAAAACAATTAAATATAAGGTGTACATCATCATTCAAGTCTCAATACAGTATTAAAATGAAGTAAAGTTAGTAAAGGGACACTGTCACTTTAAGATAACCCTTGCGCTACATTAACTAATGCTGTGTATCTATATTATAGCCCCCTGCACCCTGTGTGATCATATTACACTAGTACACTAACCTTTAGACACTTCTCTTCTCTTCAATGAGTCCTGGCCTGGCCCCCTGACCGTTAATGCATGCCGCCCACCATCACAGTGACGATATGCATGGGCGGTCATAAATGTATCAATTAATGACTGACAGTCTTCCATCATTGACCAATCAATGATGGAAGGTTGTACAGTTACTAAGAGAACAATCTAAACCCACCCAGACCGTTAGCCCTGAGCGCCCGCCAGCAAATAGGGCCTCGAGTTTTCATTTTGATTGACTGATTCAGTCAATAAAACTACCAGTTGCCTGTCCCTTCCCCCTTTCTGTTTCCTGACCCTGGTCACGCTGAGACTGAGAGACCTCCCTGGCTGAATCTACTCACATCTGCTCTGCTGCCTGCCTAACAGTAAGTCTACCTGGCACCTGCCCTGCCCCTGGCCAAACCAAACCCCTAGTAGCCCCTAATAAAAGTTAGGGGTGACCAGTTACCCCACTATGCCTGCCTGGCCTGCCACCTACCCAGCCACCCACCAACTACCACCGACGACCCTAGGCCTGCAATGCCTGATGCCACCCCCAGCCATCACCCCCATGTGGCCTGTGCCACCCCCGATCAGGCCTGCCCTATGCGATGCCATCATGCCACCGCCCGATTCCCCCGATCACGGGATCGGGGTAGTCGGGTGGTGAGCGGGGTGGCACAGGGCCACATGGGGGTGATCGGATCACCCCCTTGATGAGGCCTGTGCCACCCCTGATCACCTCCATGTCGCCGCCCTATGCCACCCCCGAGGCCCGATCACCACCACCCCGATGCAGCCTATGCTATGACACCGCCTGATTACCCCGATCACGGTGATCGGGGTATTCGGGCGGTGAGTGGGGTTGACCAGGCCACATGGGGGTGGATGTTCACCCCCATGAGGCCTGTGCCACCCCTGATCGTGGCCTACGCGGTCACCGACCGACCGATGGGCGCCTGAGCGTGACCGACCCCACCCTGATCCAACTACCTACCTAGCACCCCCCCCCCCCTATTTTTATTCCATTTTTAGAAGTAACAGGCATGTATATGTGCCTGTCACTTTTAAAGATAAAATAAAAATAAGGGAAGGGAAAAACAATACAGTAAACACACAGTAACACATTATTATTACAAAAATAAACAGCTTTAAACAAACATTAATAAAAATAAAATAAACAACAGCACATACTTACCTGTCAAATTGACCCCTCCAGCATGGCCTTTTGACCTCTGGATTTAGTCATGAAAATAATCCAAGGTTGATTGAAGCCCATGTCAAATAATCCAATGTTGATTGAAGCCACTGGTAAAATAAATAATCCAATGTTGATTGAAGCCACTGGTCAAATAAATAATCCAATGTTGATTGAAGCCACTGGTCAAATAATCCAATGTTGATTGAAGCCACTGGTCAAATAAATAATCCAATGTTGATTGAAGCCACTGGTCAAATAATCCAATGTTGATTAAAGCCACTGGTCAAATAAATAATCCAATATTGATTGAAGCCACTGGTCAAATAATACAATGTTGATTGAAGCCACTGGTCAAATAATCCAATCTTGATTGAAGCCATTGTCCATCCATCCATTCTGGCCCATTGAAAGAGGCCTCCACCCAAAAAAACCCGAGGCTCTAAAAAAAAAAAAAACAACAAACTAACAGAGCTCCTCCTACAAGGAGCCCCTCCTGCGATTAATTGATTTTTTCCCACGGTCTGCTTTATATACTAATTTTTGAAGGACTCTGATTGGCTGAAATTTTTGATTGACATCGATTTCAACCAATGAGAGTCTTTAAAAAATTAGCAAATCAGCAAGCAGGTATGGAAGCCTGTAAGGGTAAAAAAGGTTAGTGTGAACTTGTTTGACCCTGTATGTATTATACATATTACAGGGCTATTTTATGTGATATACATGTTACAGGATAATATCCTGTAACATGTATAGCCAAAAAATAGCACTGTAATATGTAGAAAAAATAATGTGTAATAGAAATGCATGAACAATATAATATAACAAGTAATAAAGAACATCAATTACTCAAATAATAAATATCAATTAATATATATTGTTTTATGTATATGTTTATGTATATTTATGTGTATTTTTTATGCGTATATATATATTTGTATATATTTATATATATATATATATATATATAATATATATATATATATATATATATATATATAATATATATATATATATATATATTGATTTATAGATATATTGATTGATATATATATATATATATATATATATATTTATATATATAATATATATATATATATATATTGATTGATAGATATATTGATTTATATATATATATATATATATATATATTTATTTATTGTGATATATTGATATCAATTGATATATATATATATATATATTTTTTACAATTTGGGCCTATTTGGTCCCAATTTGTTATTTAGGGTTTTTAAGGTGCGGTTGGGGCCTATTTGGTCCCAATTTGTTATTTAGGGTTTTTAAGGTGCGGTTGGGGCCTATTTGGTCCCAATTTGTTATTTAGGGTTTTTAAGGTGCGGTTGGGGCCTATATGGTCAAAATTGGTTATTTAAGGTTTTTAAGGTGCGGTTGGGGCCTATATGGTCAAAATTGGTTATTTAAGGTTTTTAAGGTGCGGTTGGGGCCTATTTGGTCCCAATTTGTTATTTAGGGTTTTTAAGGTGCGGTTGGGGCTCATATGGTCCCAATTTGTTATTTAGGGTTTTTAAGGTGCGGGTGGGGCCTATATATTCCCAATTTGTTATTTAGGGTTTTTAAGGTGCGGTTGGGGCCTATTTGGTCTCAATTTGTTATTTAGGGTTTTTAAGGTGCGGTTGGGGCCTATATGGTCACACTTGGTCTTTCAAGGTTTTAAAAGTTAAGGTTTGGGTCTTGAACGTTCTAATGTTTTTTTTTTTTGTTTTCTATCACTTCCCAGGTGCAAACTATCTGTGGAAGCAGATTTGTTTGGACTCCTTGGTTGACTTACTGGACGTGAATACCCCGAGAAGGAGAGTCAACTGTAGGTGAGTATATGGTCACACTTGGAATTTGAAGGTTTTTAAGGTGCGGTTGGGGCCTATATGGTCACACTTGGTCTTTTAAGGTTTTAAAAGTTAAGGTTTGGGTCTTGTACCTTCTAATGTTTTTTTTGTTGTTTTCTATCACCCCCCAGGTGCAAACTATCTGTGGAAGCAGATTTGTTTGGACTCGTTGGTTGACTTACTGGACGTGAATACCCAGAGAAGGAGAGTCAACTGTTGGTGAGTATCATTGCTTTTAATTTTCTGTCCATGCGTATAGGTGCAAATTTGATGTTGATGTACTCTTGTCACATGAGGGTTTGCAATCTGTAATTTATACCAATGAATTCAACACACTGTTATTTTAAAGTAATTTTGTGACATAATATAAATTAATATACCGTGATCTCTTTCTTCTATTGGTATCAGAAATGAATACTATTGACTCTCTACTTGTGAAGCCTTTCGGCACCCTAACCTATGAGGAGAAGGTGGAAGTAAAACGGTTAGGAGCTGACCAACCAGAGATAAATCTGCAGCAAATCGCAAGAGATAGAGGGAAGCAATATATCCGTAATTTCAATACTGAATGGTACAAGAAGAACGACTGGCTTTCTGGAAGCGTTTCTAGGAAGTCCTTATATTGTTTCCCATGCATCCTATTTGGTGGTGACGCTGCTTGGACCAAAACTGAAGTGACTGACGTCAAACATCTAGCTGATAAATTGGCGAAACACAAAAGTTCTAAAGCTCACTTGGATAACAGGATCAAGTTTGAGATGCTTGGACAGGCGAACATTGCTGTTCAACTGGACCAAGGATACCAAGTCAGCATTCAAAAACACAACGAAGAAGTGGCTAAGTACCGGTACATCCTTTCCAAGATAATTGATTGTGTTCGCTTTTGTGGCGCTTTTGAACTGGCATTAAGAGGACACGACGAGAGTGAAACATCGCTAAATCCAGGAGTGTTTAGAGGCCTGGTGGATTTGGTTGGCAGTATCGATAGTGCAATGCAACAGCATTTGAAGACTGCAACTGTGTTTAAGGGCACGCCCAAAATCGTGCAGAATGAGCTACTGGACTGCATGCATGAAGTTATTAAGGAAGTGATTCACCAAGAGCTTAAGGAAACCCAGTTTGTGGCAATCCAAGCGGATGAAACAACCGATATTTCCGCTAGGACACAGTGCGTTGTAGTCTATCGCTACATTGACAAGAAGCATCAAGTGGTGGAAAGATTTGATGGCTTCACGGAAATGAAATCAACGGATGCAGACTCGATTGCTGCTGTTGTGCTGGAAAGTCTGAATACTGTTCTCCCAGAGCCAGAAGACAAGAAGAAACTCATAGCTCAAAGCTACGATGGTGCCAGTGTGATGCGTGGAGATCAAGGAGGAGTTCAAAGAAAAATAAAAGACGTGTACCCGAACGCACACTACGTCCATTGCTATGCTCACCAACTGAACCTAATAATGGAGAAAGCAGTTTCAAGGATTGGAAGAGTTCGAGTTTTTTTTTCCAACATAGGCGGCATACCATCTTTTTTTTCACGCTCTCCAAAAAGGACTGGAGTTCTGGATGAGGTAGTTGGTAGAAGACTTCCAAGAGGTGCACCGACACGATGGAACTTCAACGTTAGGACCGTGAACTTGATCTACGAGAACAGAGATGCGCTACTTGAGTGTTTCCAGACAATTGAAGCATGTCTAAACTTTGATCCAACATCTATACGTGAAGCCGCAGGTTTTATTGGAATGCTGGAAGACAGGGAGTTCCTTTACTTCCTTAAATTATTTCATTTAATAATGCCACATGTTGACATCCTCTATAGTCAGCTTCAGAAGCGAGACACGGATACTGTTTATATCAAAAAAGTCACAGAAGACTTTGTCGCCAGCATCCAGAAAATCCGTAATTCTGTTGAAGAGATAGAAGCAAGTTTGCCGAGCGATGTAACAGTCAACAGACGGAGTGCGGAGATCTCAACCTTGAGACAACTTTCAAGAGAGGTATGTGACATAGTGGTGGTTCATGCAAAAGAACGTTTTTCATTTTCAAATCACCTAGTCAGTGCCAAACTTGTTCAAAGTGACTTGTATAAAACCCATGACACTTGCTTTCCAACCCAAGCTCTGGAAGACACCGTGCAAGCATATCCAATACTGAAGAAGGAACAATTACGCACTGAGCTGTCACTTCTGTATGGGAAGACAGATTTTCATACTTGTACAAGTGCTGTTGCTCTGCACAAACTTTTCCATCAATTTAATCTGCAGAATGATTTCACAGAGACAGTAAAATTATTAAGAATCCTGATTACAACACTGATGACCACTGCAGAATCAGAAAGATGCTTCTCCACATTGAAGAGGATAAAAACCTTTTTAAGAAGCACCATGTCCCTGGAGCGGTTGAATGCATTGGCGATGCTCTCAATGGAAAAGCAACTGATTTCCGAGATCCCAGACTTCAATGAAAAAACCATTGAGAAGTTTTCTTCTTTGAAAGATCCCCGTGCAAAATTAAAATAGAAGTGATTGAAGCAAAGAAGAATGCATACCCCCAAGGTGTGCAAAGATAAACTGCGTTAAGCAGCACCACCTCACACTACCAAACATAACTAGTGGTAAGTAAAGTATGAACGGTGTGTGGGTGTGCATATGGAAGGAGCTATGAAACGTGTGTGCATGGTCAGTAACAAGCCTTGGCGTGGTTTGAAGGAATTGGAGGCACTTCCAAGGGTAGCTGTCACTTGTGTACGGGAAGCAAGAATTCCATGTCTGTACAAGTGCTGTTGCTCTGCAGCAACTTTAGCATCAATTTAATCTACATAATTTAACAGAGTGAGTGAAGCTATAAGGAATCCTGCTTACAACAACGAAGACTACTAAAGAACCAGAAAGATGCTTCTCCACATTGAAGAGGATCAAAAAAGTAATTAAAAAGCACCATGGCCCTGTAGCGGTTAAATGCATTGGTTTGAAGGAATTGGAGGCACCTTCAAGGGTACGTAAAGTTCTCAGAAATGGCACCACCTCACTACCAAAAATAACTAGTGGTAATTAAAGTATGAATGGTGTGTGGGTGTGCATATTGAAGGAGCTATGAAAGGTGTGTGAATGGTCAGTAACAATTGTTGAAGCCTTGGCGTGGCGTTACTGCTCATATGGTTATCCATATGCTAATTCAACGTGTTTGTTTGACATTGATTATTGTGTTGTCTAAACAGAAGTTAAATGTTGTTGTTTTCTTGAATCCCAAGATCCACTGGTTTGGGCCTATACAGTGCTGATTGGTTTTCTAAGGTATGTTTGGGGCCTATGGTCACACTTGGTCTTCTAAGGTATGTTTGGGGCCTATATAGTTCCACTTGGTCTTCTAATGTATGTTTGGGGCCTATGGTCACACTTGCTCTTCCAAGGTATGATTGAGGCCTATATGGTCACACTTGCTCTTCTAAGGTATGTTTGGGGCCTATATAGTCACACTTGGTCTTCTAAGGTATGTTTGGGGCCTATATAGTCCCACTTGGTCTTCTAATGTATGTTTGGGGACTATGGTCACACTTGGTCTTCTAAGGTATGTTTGGGGCCTATATAGTCACACTTGGTCTTCTAAGGTATGTTTGGGACCTATATAGTTCCGCTTGGTCTTCTAATGTATGTTTGGGGCCTATGGTCACACTTGGTCTTCTAAGGTATGTTTGAGGCCTATATGGTCACACTTGGTCTTCTAAGGTATGTTTGAGGCCTATATGGTCACACTTGGTCTTCTAAGGTATGTTTGAGGCCTAAATGGTCACACCTGGTCTTCTAAGGTATGTTTGAGGCCTATATGGTCACACTTGGTCTTCTAAGGTATGTTTGGGGTCTATATGGTTCCACTTGGTCGTTTAATGTTTTTTAAGTATGGTTTTGTTCTTGAATGGTCTGATTGATTTGCTTGTTTTCTTTCAACCCCAGGTGCAAACCCTATGTGGCTGCAGATTTGTTTCTACTCGTTGGACAACTTAATGAACGTGAATACCCTGAGAAGAAGACCCGACTAATGGTAGGTGTCACTCCTTTAATTTTTCTGTTAATTCGTATAGGTGCAATTATGATATTGCTGTAGTCTTGTCACATGAGTTTTTTCAATCTATATTGTATACCAATGAATTTAACACATTGTTACTTTACTTCTTGACATTTCTGCATTGCTGATCATGTATTTCAATGGGCTTTACAAGTATAAGGTCATTGGGCTTATAAAGGTCATTATGACACCAGGGGGAGGAGTTATAAAAATGGGTGTGGTTTGAAAAGGGGGGAGTGGCTATGTTTCGCCCTGTCGCCCCTGCAACTTGAAAAGTCACCAGCCGCCACTGGCGTGGACCTGTACAGGGGCTGTTTGAAAGGTTTCATTAAGTACGATTTTCAATCCCCCTCAGATTATAAGAACAGGGAAACACAAAAAGCAAAATTAAACTTAATCATGCATTACCAGATTTGGCCTTAAAGCTTTGGCCCATCAAATATATAGTTGTCAGTGTGGGGAATGCTTCCAATGTTGGTCACACTTTTTGAGCCTCGCAAAGCGAGGGGATCCGTGGACCGCACATGTAGGACTTAGGCTCCAATGTGAGCCGAAGGCGCTCATTGCACTTCGAGCATTGCAAAGTGAGGCGAGCAGTTGAAGCACACAGGACTTTGACTGCAATGAGCGCCAAAGGCACTCATTGCACTGCAAGCCTCGCAAAGTGAGGCCAGCAGCTGAAGCACATAGCACTTTGCCGCTGACTGCAAGGAACGCAGTTTGCTGATTTAACTGTCAAACTTAGTTCCAGTGCATAACTTGAAGAACCAGAAAACAAGCAAAATGATAGAAAAAAAAAAAAAACACACTCACACACAGCATAGGGGAGAGCCAGGAAGCGTGGGAGTGAAGTTACAAGCGATATTGAGCCATATTTACAGTTTTTTCAAAAATCTGCTAAGCGATGAAAAAAATGGCGGAAAACAGTAATACTCACACCAACAACCCCAGTCACAGAAGACTTTGAAAATAAAACAAATGGCATAACACGCAAACATTCAGCAGACACACAGAGGAGAAAAACACAGGGAAGAGACAGGGGGAGATGGTGGAAAGAAACACATGGCATTCCCAAGCACAAAACTTGCATGTTAACGAACCCTGCAATGAGCGTCCTGTACAGTAGGCGGGGGGGAAGGGCTCGCAATGAGCGTCGAAGGCGCTCATCGCGGGCAACACGATGAGTACAGCTAGTGAGAGAGGCTTGCGGTGAGCGCCAAAGGATTCTCATTGTGGGGCGCCAAAGGTGATCATTACAAAGCAGGAAAGTTGAAGTACATGGGGGAGAGGCTCACGATGAGCGCCGAAGGTGGTCAGAGGAGCAAAAGCCTCACATTGTGTGGCAAACAGCATTGCTAGCCTTATAATTTATTACCGTCATTTTTGACAGGCAATTTTCTAGTAATTATATATAAACTAGCGACTTACCAGTCAAAACTTACGGCAATAAAATTTGAAGCCTGGCAATGGTGTTTGCCACACATTGCAAGCCTCTCCCCTCCCTCTACCTCTCCTCCCCTCTACTTGACTGGAGGCACTCATTGCGAGTTTTCCCTCCCTCTACTTTACTAGCCTTGCGATGAGCGCCTTTGGTGCTCATTACGGGTTCCGAAATGAGCACCTTCAGCGCTCATTGCAAGCCGCTCCCCCCTCTACCTCTCCTACCCTCTACTTGACGGGAGGCGCTCATTGCGAGTCCCCCCTGCTTTACTTTCTCTCCCTCCCCTGTGTCTCTTCCCCCCTCTCCCCTGTGTCTCTTCCCCCTCTTCTTCCCCTGTGTCTCTTCCCCCTCCCCTGTCTCTCTTCCCACCTCTCCCTCCCCTGTGTCTCTCTCCCTCCCCTGTGTCTCTTTCTCTCCTTCCCTTGTGTTTCCTTCCCCCATCTCCCTCCACTGTGTCTTTTCACCCCTCTCCCTCCCCTGTAGCTCTTCGCTTCCTTCCCTCCATTTCATGTCTCTTCTCCCACTTCCCTCCTCTGTGTCTCTTCCCCCCCTCCCCTGTGTCTCTTCCCCTCCTCTGGTTCCCCTGTGTCTCTTCCCCTTCCTCTGTGTCTCTTCCCCCCTCTCCCTCCCTTGTTTCTCCTTCCCCCATCTACCTCCCCTGTGTCTCCTTCCATCTCCCTACCCTGTCTCTCTTCCCCCTCTCCCTCCCCTGTGTCTCTCTCCCTCCCCTGTGTCTTTTCCCTCCCCTGTCTCTTCACCCCCTCCCCCCTGTGTCTCTTCCCCTCCTCCCTCCCCTATGTCTCTTCCCCCTCCTCTGTGTATCTTTCTCTCCCTCCCTTGTGTCTCCTTCCCCCATCTCCCTCTCCTGTGTCTTTTCCCCCTCTCCCTCCCCTGTGTCTCTCTCCCTCCCCTGTGGTTCTTCTCCTCCTCCCCTCCCTCCCGTGTCTCTTCTCCCCTTCTCCCTCCCCTGTGCCTCTTCCCCTTCCTCTCACTCCCTCGTGTCTCTCCCCCTCCTCTCCCTCCCCTGTGTCTCTCCCCCCTCATCTGTGTCTCCCTCCCTCCTCTCCCACCTGTGTCTCTCACCCTCTCCTCTCGCTCCTCTGTTTCTCTCTCCCCTTCTCTGTGTCTCCCTCCTCTCCCTCCCGTGTCCCTGACATTGCTCGTGCTCAACCCCTTGTGCATGTGCGCTACCACTTGTGCGCAAGCGCACGCTCATGCGCATACTTGTGAGTCCAGCCTGCCACCCTGAAGCCAAGGCAGTACTTGGATGGGAGGTCACCTAGGAATACCAGGAGCTTTATGCTGCGGCCCACTGGAGAAGGAACTGGCAACCTACTCCAGTATCTCTGCCATAAAAATCAAGTTGATTAGCATAACCATGGACATAAAGATGTGCCTGGTGTTTTACGGTCCATGAGGTCACGGAGAGTCGGAAACAACTGACTGATGCAAAAAAAAAAGATCCGGTGCTTTTTAATAAATATTTTGTAAAGAAATTATACCTATATACTGTATACATCTTCACATCTTTATAAGCATACAATAATGAATATATTTTACAGTGCATTCAGATGTACATTTTTAACATGGAATGCATAATATCTGTATGCATTAATAACATTCATTTCACTGGTGCAATAAATATGTGAAAAAACAAAGAGGACAGGTTTATTGGAGCCAAGGCAATCATCAGATGACAAAGTGTAGATAGTAATATCTATAGCAGATTATAAGTAGAAGTATAAGTAGTATACCTCATTTGTAAATAGGCAACATGGTTTTAGAATGTTGAAAATATTATACAGCTTGTACTTTATTACTTTTCTATGCAGTTATGCTGAGGAATCTACCATTTTAGTTTTAGGTTACGTCTTGAGGTGGGAGAAGACTTTTTAATGCAGAGAGGAAGCTCTATCTGTACAATAGAAGTGCGGCAGTTGCAACTGCTAATACTGTCATTAGCAAAGCTCATTGGTTTACATGGGCACATTGTGTTGAACCAGGCTCAGCAAAGAAAATAGATATTTTTCTAAAAGTGAAATATTTAAAGTTTTTTTTAAATTAAAATGAGTTATTGACAATATCATATAAGTGAGATCCCTTTCCTCATTTGTATGTAGGATTTTATTAAACCACAATCTTAAAGGGTCACTCTACTATAAAAATAATGGCTGTTAAAATGATAATGTTGAAAGTTTATAATGCTGGTAGTTGTCCCTTGAGACTCTTACTGTTATAGGTTTCTGGCCGCCATGCTGTGGGGTTAACCTCGCCTATTTTGCGTAAATTGGTGCATGGTAGCTGTAGCAGACTTCATGCTGTCTTCTCTGTTGTCTGACTGGTGTAGATCAGACTTCAGATCTACACCAGTCAAACACCAGAGCACAAAGCAGCAGAAAGTCTGCTACAGCTGCCCACTCTTAATTATGCAAAAGGGGCAGAGCTAAGTAGCATAGCACATCAGACATAAACCTATAAAAGAAAGAGCTTTAAGGTATAACTACTAGCATTATAAACCTTAAACATTATAAATAAGGTTTACTCATGCATGTTTCATTTTAACAGCCATTATTTTTCATAGTACAGTGTTCCTTTAATATTCTACTATAATGCTCCAACATTCCCTAGTACGCTGACATTTATTGAGAAAACGTGTTTTTAAAGTTGAACTTTCATCCTTAGATCTGTCCTAATTGAATGCAGAGAAAGCTTCTATTTGTGCAACTGGAACGTGGCAGCTAAAGTTCCAATGCTTTCAACAGAAAGCTCATTAGTTTACACACACTCTCCTGAAACAGCAGCAGACACAATTAGGTCAGAAAATAATTCTGAATCCTATAGCAAAGAATAATTGCATATACAAAAAAGACAAGTAAGGTGGCTCTAAGCATTTAGCGCAGGAACTTTTAATAAGATAGTGTGCTACCAGGGATCCAAAATGTAATGCACATTGGTAAAGAAAGAAAATCCCTTTGTAGTGGTGAACCCCTGATGAAATCCAGGAAACGTGCGTCGTGTTGACGCTACGCTGCCTATGCTCCCTTAGTCGCTTAGTCGTCATTACTGAGCGTCTAGGCAGCACATGGGAACAAGTTCCATTAGGATAGCTTTATTGTGATTATCTGCATCCAACTTTGCTAATACCCATCTATGAAATACTTATTAGAGAGGGAAAGATCCATGGAACAGCAGACTTTATATTAGCATTAGTACTATCCTTGTGACTACCTCAATTTTTGGCTTTTTATATAAACAACAATCATGTGTATGGACCTTAACTTCATATAAATTATCAAAAGTGCACCTTATCATTGTGGGAAAATCAATTCACTGACCAATTCACAGTTTATTTGTACAGTAGGACTCTTTTGGGTCCTAGTTCACTTTAGTATTAGCTCTAGCACTTAGCACTTTTTGCTTATTTTCTCTTCATCATTGTATCCAATCATCTGGTTGTTGTTATGATTAATGCAGTTTAGCCAGTAGAGGTATTAATATATTTATTATTTGGCAGCAGTAGCGTTGTTTGTTTAGTTTTTTATTACTTTCATTGGTTTTATAATAGCTTTTAAAAGCTATGTTCTATTGGCTACTATTGATTATAGTAGGTTCCTAGGAGAGCACCACTACAAAGGGATTTTCTTTCCTTTTCTTTACCATAATTGCATATACAAGTTCAAAATTTAAATGTTTTGTTTCTTATTTTTACTTTTTTAAATTAGTTTTTACCCATTATCAAGTTTAGTTATTCAAAAGCCCATGTGGAAAAAAAATGGGACCACAGTAGTTGTTTAATGTTAATGAGAGCGTGAGTGATAACATATACATACATGTGTAATGGTCAAGGTATGTATTATTAGCAACATTATATGGTGTGAGATTGTGGGGACCATGTATAGTCGCTTGCTCATTGTTTATTGTATATAAAATAACTGTAAAATCCAACGAGTAGAGATGATAAATACTAAGGGCCTCATTCTATTCGGGGCCGTAACTCGGCCGCAAGTCAGCGATTTCTTGCGATCGAGTTACGGCCCCTCGTAGTGCTACATCTACTCTGGAATTCAATTGGCCGGTGCCGCAAAGACCTCCCTTACCCGCTAATCGCAAACCGTGCTCTCGGCCTTAGGCATTTGCCCCGCAATCTCAGAGCACTGTAAATGCAAATATAAATTCAATCCAGCACTTTAAATCACTGTAAATGATGGGGAACACAATTGGGGACATGAGGATTAATAACAAAACATTCTCAAGCAGGCACATCGCCAAAATCAAATACTTTATTTCATGTTTAATTTTCGTCCAAAATCCTATGGGCTGGAATTACCTCCAAGCCCGTAACTCGCTATTTAAGCCCATACGGGCTTGGAGGGTGTATGACCTCAAAGCCCATAAGACTTTACATGATGGTTGTGACACGAAATGTAACATGAAATAAAGTATTTCTTTTGGCCGATTTGTGACCTTGAGAATGTTGTGCTATTAATTCTAAGACCAAACATCACTTTCACATTTAATGAAAGTACAGGATGGCTTTATTTGCTTAATTAGTGCAACGATTTGTAAGTAAGCCTTTTGCGACACCTCTGTGGACCAAGTAATCTGTGGTTCGATTTTAGACATTTACGGGCTTGACAGAGGCTAATCCAGCAGCTGTTGCGGGTCTGACGTTGCACTTCAAGCTCCAAGCCCGTTGGACTTACATGATGGATAGAACACGAAAATTTAAAATGAAATGAAATATTTTTTCATAAAAAATTAAATTTTAATAGGGTATTTCTACAATCCGGAATATAAGGCACGCCACTATTATCAAAAACTTGTATATTATAAAAAACCCTATGTTATGGGCTTTAAATAGCCCTGTTTAATAGCCACAACTCCAGCCTCAGAAGAAGTTCACGTGTTGAACGAAACGGCCTGTTGGCAATCCTTTTTTCAGTCTTAGGGCTAAGCATCTTGTTCCACCATCTTGGTCATTTGGAATATGCGATTTGGCATGGAAATACACATCAGAACTGCAAGTATCTGACTGCATTTTGTTGCAGTTTATGTTCTGCATTTATGAAAGTGGTGTTGTGTATATTGACCTTATAAGCCTATCTACACTATTACTATTTCTGACCTTGTAACTAATATACAAGAATGTTTTTGCTTTAGCCTTATTTTGTTCTTACTAGTATTTTTTATTATAAAATGTATTCTAACCCTATGCACTCCTATGATTAACTGTGTCATTGTGTATATGAGGAATGCATATATGATTATCAATCATTGCTCTCTTTATAATTGAACAGCATTGTGCCTGGATACATAGGGCCTCATTCTATTATCGGCCGTAGGAGATGCGGGGCCGCAAGGACCGGCCGCAAGCTATTCTGCTATTCTATTCCCTTCCGGCCGGGGATTCCGGCAGGCTTGCGGCCGGCACCTTGTTATCCCTTGCGGCCGCACGCGCCGGAGGAAAGCCTTTGATCTTAAACGGCTGCAAGAGTTTCGGCCGCAAGAAAATCCTGGTTGCTATTCAATTGCTCCGGGAACCCTCTCTGCAAGGCTAAAACTGAGCCGCAGCTTACTTGCAGCAAAAAGGTCCCGCAGGCACACAATTAAGCACATAACAAAGCCATAATAAAGCCATCCTGCACTCTGATTGTAGGTGTTAGCATTAATAGCACAACATTCCCCTACACTAAAATCCGTAAATACATTTTATTTTAATTTATGTAAAATATCTGTGGAAAAAGTCCAGAGCCCACGCTGCAGCCGGAAAATAAACAGTTAATGTAATCTCGGATTTGGGCTGATGTGCAAGCTTGAGAGGGGGTTGCTATTAATCCTCATGTCCCCCATTATGATCCCTAGCATTTACAGAGCTTTACAGTGCCGTCTTGAATTTATTTTTGCTTTTAAAGATTTCTGAGCTTACGGCCGGTTGCAAGATATACGGCCGGCCGGAAGGGGATATCCTTGCGGCGCCGTATAATTGAATTGCAAGGTAACGGGAGCCCCGCAAGGAATCGCAGCTTTGCGGCCGATTTACGGCCGATAATAGAATGAGGCCCATAGGGTTTAAATATACAAGTTATTGATACTAGTGGCGTGCTTTATATTCCTGATTTTATAAATACCCTATTAAAATTATTTTTTTTATACACAAATAGGTGTTATGGACCAAGGAATAATAAATTTAAGTCTATAACATATACATATTTTTTTATGCAAATTTGAGTGTAGGGGAATGTTGTGCTATTAATTTTAAGACCTAAAATAACGTTCACTTCTAATAAAAGTATAGGATGTCTTTTTTATTTGCTTAATTAGTGCTACGTTGCGGGACTTCTTTGGTGTAAGTAAGCTGTGGTTCTCGTTTAGCCATTTACGGGCTTGACGGAGAGTGAATCATAGCAATTGAATAGCGAATAGGGATTTCTGGCGGCCACAACTGTCGCGGCAGCAAAAGATCAAAGGCTTTCACGGAAGTAAGCTGCGATTGAGCAAATAGCAAGGGGATCGTAGCTCGAGGCTCGTAACCCGATCGGAGGCCCCTCAGCTCAAAAACGTAGCAATAGAATGAGGCCAGTAAGGGATCTCTTTTATTAATGTACTAGCGACTTGCCGGTCAAAAATGACGGGGCAATAAAATTGTAATGCAGGTAATGCTGTTTGCCACAGAAAGTGTTTTGATCGTGTGAGTACCTTGGGCGCTCATTGCGAGCCTCTCGGTTGGTGTATTTTTTATCAGAGCCGCTTTTGCGCTCATTGTAAGGTCAGCGCTGATTTCCTTTTGACGCTCATTGCGAGCCTCTCCCCTGGTGTACTTTGTATCCTCTGAGCACTGTTGGCGCTCCTTGTGAGGCGCTGCGGTGAAGGCCTTTGACGTTTTTGGGGATCTTGTGGTGTGTTTCTTTTTTTTTCTGTATATGTATTTTTTTATGATAATTAATTATTAAAATTATAAATTAATATACTTTACGTAATTGTAATTAATATATGCAGCAAGCAATGTGCTCAAGAGCTAACAATCTGTTTTGATGTTCCTGGGGCATACAATGTAGATTTTCAGTGTTGGCGAGCTGAGGTGTAAGTGTCAGGAATGTGTGCAGTGTGTAGTGTAAATAGGCTGCGTGCGCGAGTGGAAACTGTTGTGTAGCTGTGTAATTCCGCATTTGTAAGTAACTGTTGTAAAATGGCGGCGATTGTGTATGTGGTACGCGGCTGTGGATGATTTTGCGTCCTTGCTAATAGTGTATTTTGTAGCTTGTACGGGTTTGTGTAAAAGTCATATGTGCCAGGCGGTGTTTTGCGGGTTTAGGGGTAGTGTAGCCTTGTTTTTGTTTATTTTGGCGGCCATTTCTTCTCTCGCTTAGGGGATTTTCGAGTGGCTAAACTCTGCAACCTGACTCCCCTTGCTGTTTTTTCTTTATTTGTGTTTGTATTTTGTGTGTTTTTCATGTTAAGTTCATATTTTTGCGACCTCGTAATTTAGCATTTTTGTACATTGTACTTCCTTTTCAAAAGTCGTACGTGCCTGACTGTTATTTGCGGGTTTTGGGTCGTGTAGCCTCGTTTTCATTTTTTTCGGCCGTCATGTTTTTTCTCGCTTATCCAATTTTCAAGTTCCAAAACTCCTTAAATTCGACTTTGGTTGGGGGGCAACCTCACTGGCAGATGTTGTGGCTGTCCCCCACGCTGTGTGTGTGTTTATTTATTTTTTCATTTTGAAGTGTTTTTGTTGTTTTTGAATGTCTGCGTTACAGCCGTTAATTTCGTATTTTTGCAAGGTTGTAATTTGTTTTTTACAAGTCCCGCGGCTCGTATTTTTTACAGTCCGTATTTAGTCGTTATGTTTTTTTTTTCTCTAAGTCCTGAGTTGTGGTTGTTTTTTTTCCAAGTCTTGCTTCTCTGGGTTGGTTTTAACCGTGCCGTGGAGCCTCCACCTCCGTAAATTGCGGCCCCTCGCTTTGCGAGGGTTCTCATTTGCGCTTTTGGCTCATTGCAGCCGACGTTGAAGCCTCCACCTTCCACAAATGCGACCCCTTTGCAGTTTGACAACTATCATATGTGATTATAGTGATTTACAGCCTTATTAAATTGCGATTCAGCATTATTCTATTTAAGCACACAGTATATTTTTTTTACAGAAGTTTTTAGTTAGTGAACTTCTATCCAAAAGCAAGGTCTTCACTAACTAAAAACTTCTGTAAAAAATATGCTATGTGCTTAAATAGAGCCCTTTTAAATTTGTTGAATCACAATTTAATAAGGCTGATAATTATAAAAAGATTTATCACAGAACAATATAGTATTAGCTTATCCATATAATGATGCATTTATTTATTTTTTTTATTAATTTTTTTGCAGTTTTATTTGATTCAAATGATGGTAAATATTGAGTAAATGGACCTTTGTATTCTAGTCCAAGTAGCTGGTTAATAAAATCTTCATTACTATGTGATGATTAAATAGTTAATCCAAACAGCCTGACAACAGGTAGGTGGCAATACATTTTTCTCTGAACAACCCATAATCCGTCTCATCATGACTAACTGATAATTTATCATGAATAAAGGATCATCATCATTTGCATAATAAAATCAATTTCTTTCGTCCCTTATTCTCAGTCTCCAGTCCTCAGCTGCTAGCAGCATTCCAGGGTTTAAAGGAACAATGCAGCGGTGATAGAATAGATAAACCTACATATGAGGTTTAGTATTTCAGACTTAGATAAGCTTCCCTCCACTTTTTTTTTGGGTGTTAAGGAGGAAACTGTCCTGATAGAAGTATTAATCTGCCTCCTTCCTTGCATTGGCCATCGCTGGAAAACCAAGACCAGTCTAGTAGAAATCTTTGGACAAATCAGGATTAGAGAGGAGCAGCTCTGCTAGTGTCTCGCACTAAATCTTAAATATTCATTTTATAACCTGTACCGACTTTTTTTTCTTCAGTTACCGATTAATTTAATCTGCCACTGGCTTCCCTTAGCCTCCAGGATAAAATTTAAAATCTTGACCCTAGCGTATAAAGTCCTTAACAATAGTACACCCTCTTATATCTATGCTCTTGTCTCTAAATACTCTCCCTACCTTCCTCTTCATTCTGCTAGTAACCTTCTTCTTTCTTCCTCTCTTAACACCTCCTCTCATTCCTGCCTTCAGGACTTTTCTTGTGCTGCCCCTATTCTTTGGAACTCCTTGCCTCGCTCCACTAGACTATCCTCCTGACTCAATACCTCACTAAAAATGCATCTGTTTAAAGAAGCTTATCACCTTCTGCCTTAATATGCTCAATACTTTGTACCTCAACTTTATATACCTATCCCATATCCTCTCAACTGTAAGTTTGCAAGTTTTCAATCTTATTAGGTGCTTTAGGTAAAGTACTTTATATACTTGATTTTAAACTCAGTAACATGGCCTCCATTCTTTTGTAATGTGTTAAAATTGTTTTTGACTTGTATCTACCCTGTTTAGCGCTGTGGAATATGGGCCCCATTCAATTGCCAGCCTGCAATTGCCTCTAGCCCATAGTTTTGGCTGCTGGTCCCATTTTTTCTAATCATTTAGACATATTCAACTACAGTCTCACAGCCTCCACATGGAAATCATGCACTCGTAAGTAGGATTTTAGGGAGCGTGATCATATGATCTGACAAGATTTAAGCAAGCACGTAATTTACTTCTTAGACACAGCCAATAGTAAATGAGACTGGCATCATGATGTCAGTAAAACATAGAGTTTATACTTAAACTTCACTCAGAGACTACAGATTAATTAGTGTTGAAAAGTAAATTTAGCAATCAGTCTCACAATACAGCAATGTAGAAATCAATAAAACTCATTAAAACAACTGTTCTAGTCCATGCGGGTTCCATGATATGTATTAACTCCTTAAGTCCCAGAATCCATTTCACATAAAAAACACATTTTTTTTTAATTGCATATTTGTGGGTTTGAGACTGTTTGGATCGGATTTCTCCCTGGATCGATACTCCCTCTCTAATTAACCAGGATAACCCTGAATGCCCTTTTTAATAAAACATATATCCAATCCCTTTTTAAAGTTATCTATTGAATCCGCTGTCACCACCTCCCTCAGCAGAGAATTCCACAGATTAATCACCCTTACTATGAAGAAACCTTTTCTTTCTTTAAGGTGGAATCTTTTTAGTTCTAACATCTAAGGATGTCCTCTTGTCAGTTAAAAACCTCTTGGCACAAAAAGCTCCCTTGACAAATGTTTATACTGACCCTGGATGTATTTATATAAGGTAATCATATCCCCTATTAGATGCCTTCCCTTTTTTCTAGAGAAAATAAGTTTAATTTGGTTAGTCTTTCTTCATAACTTAGCCCCTCCATTCTCCTTATTAGCTTTGTAGCCCTTCTCTGTACCTTATCCAGTTCTAAAATGTCCTTTTTATGAAGTAGTGCCCAAAACTGTACCCTATATTCCAAATAAGGGTGTACTAGGGATTTGTTTAGTGGCAGAATTATATTTGCCTCCCTTTCTTCTATACCCTTCTAAAAACATGCTAATATTTTATTTGCCTTTGCAGCTGCTGCTCGGCATTGAGCACTGTTACCTAAGTGGTTGTCCACAAGTACTCCCAAATCCCTTTCAATATCAGATACCCCTAGATTTGCTTCAATAAGTTTATAGATTGCATGGTTATTTTTCCTTCCCAGATGCATAACCTTACATTTATTCGTATTAAATCTCATCTGCCATTTAATTGCCCATTTCTCTAATTTATGCAAATCCCTTTGGAGGGAAAGTACGGCATTTTCTGATTTAAATACCTTGCTCAACTTCGTGTCATCAGCAAAAATGTAGTCAATACTTTCCAATCCTACTTCTAAGTCGTTAATAAATATGTTAAAAAGGAGAGGACCTAATACTGAGACCTGAGGAACCCCACTTACCACATTAGTCCAATCCGAGTATGTGCCATTTACAACAACCCTTTGTTTCCTGTCTTTTAGCCAGCTCTCAATCCATGTGCATATATTTACTGCAATTTCTGTATCCCTTAGTTTGCACAATAGTTTCCCATGTGGCACTGTATCAAAAGCCTTTGCAAAATCTAAAAAGTCTACATTCACTGAGTTGCCTTGATCCAGGTTCCTACTAACCTCCTCATAGAAACTAATTAGGTTTGTTTGACACAACCTATCCCTCATAAATCCATGTTGGCTCCTACTTATATTGCTGTTTGAATAGACATACTCTTGTATATTATCCCTTATTAACCCTTCTAAAAGCTTTCCCACTGCAGAAGTGAGACTTACAGGTCTATAATTCCCCGGATTTGCTCTTGCCCCCTTCTTAAATATAGGTATCACCTCTGCTTTTCTCTAGCCATCTGGTAGTGACCCAGTGTTGAGTGAATCTTGAAAAATTAGATATAATGGTTGGCTATTACAGAACCCAGATCCCTCAGTACCCCTGGATGTATTCCATCAGGAGCCGTGGCTTTATTGACATTTATTTTTTCGAACCTCTTTTGGATTACTTCCTGCGTTAACCAATTATTTGGTGAAGGTAGTGTAGCCTCATTATGGTTTAGTGTCCCAACCACTGGTACCTCCCCTACAGTGGATATAAAAAGTCTACACACCCCTGTTAAAATATCAGGTTTCTGTGCTGTGAAAAATGAGACAAAGATAAATAATTTCAGAACTTTTTCCACCTTTAATGTGACCTATAACTGTACAACTCATTGAAAAACAAACTGAAATCTTTTAGGTGGAGGGAAGAAAAAGAAAAATAATGTGGTTGCATAAGTCTGCCCACCCTCTTATAACTGGGGATGTAGCTGTGTTCAGAATTAAGCATCACATTCCAAATCGTGTTAAGCATACACCTGACATCATTTAAAGTGCCTCTGATTAACCCCAAAATAAAGTTCAGCTGCTCTAGTTGGTCTTTTCTGAAATTTTCTAGTTGCATCCCACAGCAAAAGCCATGGTCCACAGAGAGCTTCCAAAGCATCAGAGGGATCTCATTGTTAAAAGGTATCAGTCAGGAGAAGGGTACAAAATAATTTCCAAGGCATTAGATATACCAGTGAAACACAGTGAAGACAGTCATCATCAAGTGGAGAAAATATGGCACAACAGTGACATTACCAGAACTGGAGCTCCCTCCAAAATTGATGAAAAGACGAACGAAAGAAAACTGGTCCTGGGAGGCTACCAAGAGGCCTACAGCAACATTAAAGGATCTGCAGGAATATCTGGCAAGTACTGGCTGTGTGGTACATGTGACAAACAATCTCCTGAATTCTTCATATGTCTGGGCTATGGGGTAGATTGGCAAGACGAAAGCCTTTTCTTACGAAGAAAAAACATCCAAGCAGGCTACATTTTGCAAAAACACATCTGAAGACTCCCAAAAGCATGTGGGAAAAGGTGTTATAGTCTGATGAAACCAAGGTTGAACTTTTTGGCCATAATTCCAAAAGATATGTTTGGCGCAAAAACAACACTGCACATCACCAAAAGAACACCATACCCACAGTGAAGCATGGTGGTTGCAGCATCTTGCTTTGTGGCTGTTTTTCTTCAGCTGGAACTGGGGCCTTAGTTAAGATAGAGGGAATTATGAACAGTTCCAAATACCAGTCAATATTGGCACAAAACCTTCAGGCTTCTGCTAGAAAGCTAAACATGAAGAGGAACTTCATCTTTCAGCATGACAACGACCCAAAGCATACATCCAAATCAACAAAGGAATGGCTTCACCAGAAGAAGATTAACGTTTTGATGCTGCCACCACAATGGGGATGGTGTTCTTTGGGTGATGTGATGTGTTGGGTTTGCGCCAGACATAGCGTTTTCTTTGATGGCCGAAAAGTTTAAATTTAGCCTCATCAGGCCAGAGTACCTTCCTCCATACATTTTGGGAGTCTCCCACATGCTTTTTCGCAAACTCAAAACGTGCCATTTTGTAATGGCGTTCTTCTGGCCACTCTGCCATAAAGTCCAACTCTAAGGAGCATACGGCTTATTGTCGTCCTATGTACAGATACTCTCCTGTCTCTACAGTCTCTCCTGTGAAACTCTGCAGCTCCTCCATGGTTAATGCCCTCCTTGCCCGGTCCGTGAGTTTTGGTGGGCAGCCGTCTCTTGGCAGGATTGCTGTTGTGCCATGTTCTTTCCTTTTGGTTATGATAGATTTAATGTTGCGTCTGGGGATCATCAAAGATTTGGATATTTTTTTATAACCTAACCCTGCCTTGTACTTCTCAACAACATTGTCCCTTAATAGTTTGGAGAGTTCCTTGGTCTTCATGGCAGTATTTGGTTAGTGGTGCCTCTTGCTTAGGTGTTGCAGCCTCTGGGGCCTTTCAAAAAAGGTGTGTATATGTAATGACAGATCATGTGACACATAGATTGCACACAGGTGGACATCATTTTACTAATTATGTGACTTCTGAAGGTAATTGGTTACACCAGAGCTTTTTAATGGGCTTCATAACAAAGGGGGTGAATACATATGCACATGCCAATTTTCTATTTTCTATTTCTAAAAAATAGTTTTATGTATATATTTTGCTCATTTCACTTCACCAACTTAGACTATTGTGTTCTGATCCATCACATAAAATTCAGATTAACAAAAGATTGCACTTAAGGCTGTAATGTAACAAAATAGGTAAAAAGTCAAGGGGGCTAATAGTTTTGCAAGGCATTGAATATGCTTGCTTTTAAAGTACACTAGTTTGTTTTAAATTGCTGCTCCAACTGTAATAAGTGTTTGAAAAAGCCCCTGCGAGTCAGTACTTGTAACATTTTTGACAGGAACTTGATACATTTTATCAGATTTAATTTGCGAGTTATAGAGCTATGGGTCTAATAGAATATTGATTGATTTGTGTAACTTTAATTATGTAGCACTCGTAAATTTTGAGCTGTGCTAAAACCAATTAAGTTCTATGGCCGGTTTTGTGGCTTTGGCTAGCCCGTAGTGATTGTGGGCGGTTAACTCGCAATTGTAATGTGAGTAAAAAATAAATAGCCAATTGAATGTATATAACTTTTACGAGCTGCTTTACAAATTCAAGTAATTGCTATTTGGCGGATTAAATGGAGCCCTATGTCGGCGCGTTACAAATAAAGGTTAATAACAATAATAATAATAATAATAATGAATTGCTAACCAGCTACTAAATAAACACACAAACCCATAATGCATGGCAACTTCTTTAAAGGCATAATTAAGATTGATGGATTATGAAGGCATCTGATAGAGGAAAATCAGTAGTGTATGAAAACATTTTTTTGCATAACAAAATACCATAATAAACATTATTATACATACCCAAAAGTTTGATAAATCTCTTGAGGTTACAAGCAGTTGATTTTCAGTGTTAACACCCCTGGGAATTCCTACTAAAATTAGTATAACATTCATAATTCCTTTTGCCCAATCACAGGAAGATGATACATTGCATCCATCTATGATGGCAGTATGAGCAGGAAGGCACCATGGGATGTGTAGTCCCCTGCACAAGGAAGCAAGGAGTAAGACACTGCTCTGTGGATCTCTGCACTGTGCTGTTGCTGCTGGCCTGAAGGTTAGTAAAGGGTTAAAATCTGCTTGCTCAGTACTTGTCGTGCTCGTACCACCCCACATCCTGTCTCACCAGCAAGTAAAGAAAATACTGTGGCACAATGTAGCATGCCTAGAAGAGCCAAAAAGCAGCCAGTGCCTACTAGTATAAAAGTGCAGCCTGTGCTTATAAGAATCAAGGTGCAGCCTTTGCCTACAAGAATCAAAGTGTAGTCTGTGCCTACAAGAAGTGCAACATGTGCCTATTAGAATCAAAGTGCAGCCTATGCTTATAGGAATCAAAGTGCAGCCTGTGCCTACAATAATCAAAATGCAGCCTGTGCCTATAAGAATCAAAGTGCAACCTGTGCATACAAGAGTCAAAGTGTAGCCTGTGCTTATAAATACCTTTTATATGTAAATATACTGCCGTGCAATCTGCCATTTTGGTTTCAGCAAATCAACTTCCTGAGGTAGGAAGAGACTCTGAATGCAGAGGAAGTGTTTGCCTGCACAGCGGGAATGTGGCATCTATAAATGCCAGTGCATTCATTAGAGCTAATGCTTATTAGACTACAATGGCACACTTTGTTCAGATAAATAGAAGCCTGCCGTTAGGAATACAAGTTAAAATGTAAATGTTGTTTTTATTTTTTAATTACCATTATCAAGTTTCATTATTCAAAGGGGTCCTTCCATTTTGAACTGTTCTATGTAATTTTGCTTTGTTGTTGTTATGTTCACTCGTGTCCGACTCTCTGCGACCTCATGGACAGTAACACACCAGGCACAGCTCATATGTCCATGGTCATGCTGATCTACTTGGTTTTCAATGGCAAAGATACTGACGTAGGTTGCCAGTTCCTTCTCAGTGGGCCACAGCATACAGCTCCTGGTACTCCTAGGTGGTCTCCAGGACCAGGCCCTAACCTGCATGACTTCAGGATGGTGTGACCTCTTGGTTCCCTGACTGGAATTAAACCCTGGTTGTGGTGGTGAAAGCACCAAATCCTAACCACTGGACCACCAGGCTTTACTGGAGGCTAAAATATTACTTATCAGTTTAGTCACCTGGAAGAGACCTTGGATATACATAGGATCTCTGTAAACTGCTGCCTAATTACAGAAAGACTTTGAAATTGCAAGAAACAATAGGATCACCTTCCGGGTGACAATTAACAAAAAGCAATATAATGTATTTAATAATTAATTTTACATATTTAAATAAATAAATAAATTAAATGAATTACATTTATTTACAAATCACACAATGGTACAACCTGGTAGCTGGAACCAGAAGACTTGCTCTGTGTATTTAACTCACACTGAGCATATCCAAACTGGTCATGTTCTGATATAGATACTACTTCTCCTCTGTCTAGACTGCAAGCTGTTTTGAGCAAAGTCCTTTATCCTTGATGCCTGAGTACTGTAATACTATGTTAGAACAAAAATGCTTAAACATACTTTAAACGTTAACAAAAAGATTAGAGGTACTCATCTGAGAACGAAAAATACCTAAGTAGATTTGTCCTATAGTCTGGTTACCTATCTGAGAGCAGCCTCTTTTAGCTCATTTGTGTCCTTCACAGGGAGCAATATCCTGTAGTATATCAGTTGGTGTCACTCACTAGAGGAAATACCAGGCAATTCTACCCTGAACAGCAGTGGCGGAGCTAGTGAATGGAGAGCCCCGGTGCAATAAAATAATTTGGGCCCGACCCCCAACACCCTTTTTTTCTCACCCTCCCTCCCTCTCTCACCTCTCCTCCATGTCTCTCCTTTCCCTCTCCTCCCATCTCCTCCATCTCCTCATTCTCTCTACCCCCCTCTCTCCATTCTCTATCCACCTCTCTCCATCTCTCCACCGTCCTCTCTACCCCTGTGTCCTTCTCTCCCCCCTTCTTTCTCGGCTCCCCTCTCCTCTCCTTCCCCCACTCCCCTCCTTCTCTCTCCCACCCTCCACTTCTCTCCCCCTCTCCCTCCCTATTCTCTGTCTCACCCCCTCCTTCCTCTCTCCTCCCTTCTTCTCCTCATCCCCCTCCTACTCTCCACCCTTAATCTCTCCCCCTCTCATCCTCCCCTCTTCCCACCCCTCATCTCTCCCATACCCCTCCTTCTCTCTCCTTCCCCCTCCTTCCTCTTCCCCCACTCCTTCTCTCTCCCCTCCCCATTCCTGCTCTCTCCCTCATCCCCCTTCTCTCTCCTTCCCGTGTGCTTCCCTTTTTCTCTCTCCTCTTCTCATCTTCTCCTTTCTTCCCTCTTCTCCTTCCTATCACTTACCTGTTTCTTGCATGCTCCATTCCTCCCTTGGAGCCTGGCTCCTCTCCAAGGGGTTCTATTTGCACTGCAGAAGACAGGCAGCAGGTAGGACGCCCTCAGGATGGGGGAGGCGGTCGAGGGGACCTGGGCTGTGGGGATATGTCCTGGGGAGGAGTCGGAGGGCTGAGGGTGGGCCCCTATGCTACAGAAAATGTTTTAAAACTACATTTATTTGATACAACAAAACAGGCTGCACTGGGACCCCAGAAGATAAGGGCCCCCAGTGCATAGCACCGGCTTGCACCAGCGGTATGCTCCACACCCGTGCTGAACAGGAGACAGCAAACTTCAGACGCTTTTTTGGCCTCCCCAAGGAAGTAAAGTAATACAAAGAGCCCAAGTGCAGCCTTTGACCCTATAAGAACCAAAGTCGAGCTTGTGCCTATAAGAACCAAAGTGTTGCTGTGCCAAGCAATTACCTCTCTCCTAGTTTACGTCCTGTGCATTGGCACTATCCTATTGGGCCTCAAGTCCCCTCAGTGCAGTTTTAAAGTGCAATTCATTATATTTTATTTATCTAATTATTGTTTTATTTTTATTTCTGTCTGTTTGGTTTTAAGGTTTTGTATCAAAAAACAAGACCATCAGTTCAAACTAAAATGTGAAATTTCTGGGCTCGGCACGGATTATTTAAATTTACATTGATCCCAATGGGAAATGCTACCTTGGTACGCAACCTGCCGGGAAAGGACACAGCAATGTCTAACTCCTCCTTGCTTCTTTGTGAAGTTGACTACATATCCCATGATGCTTTGCTGCACAAACTGCCATCACAGATTGATACAATGTATTAGCTGCCTGTGATTGGCCAAAACAAAATATACATTTTATGCTAATTTTAGCAGTATTTCAGGGGTATCAACACTCAAAATCAACTGCTAGCAAACTCAAGACTTTTATGGTAAGTTTATGAATGTTTATTTGGTATTTTTTCATGGGATTTCTTTTTTTCATACACTACTGATTCTCCTCTATCAGATGCATTCATAATCCATTAAATTTCAATATGCCTTTAAATAACTGTATAAGTCAGTGCTTTATAAATAAATGATGCTGAGAATAATACTAATACACTTATGTATACATCCATAAAATGAATGCTGTTATAAACATGATACAGAGGGGACGGAAACTCTAACTTCCTGGCATAAGCTTGTGTTTCCTCTGTGTGTTTAGTATCCTTTTGAATGTAAAACTAGATAAAGGTCTTCCTAGAATATTAGATAATGTACTATCCTAAATTGTTTCAAATCACTAGGTTATTGTCAGATAATTACTGTGATCAATTACTAGTAGTTTTCTTGACGTAAAAAATTCCTTTTTCATGAAAAAAAAAAAAAAAATTATATATAATGCATAAAACATGCTTTTTTAAATGTATGATAAAACATTTGGGACTACATAAATCTTTACCATAGGAAACAAGCTAATTAAGGAGACACCAAATGAATGTGGGGGAGGAAAGCTAACTGCTGGAGCCTGGTCTAATTATGTTTTAAATGCCTTGACTTGAAAAATTAAACAAAAATACATTAAACTTTAATAATAAATTCCTTTATTATAATTATGGTTTTCTTTGTTCCTTTAAGGAGCTAAGTATACATCACCCCTTGCATGTTAATATTGTTGTGAAACAGATATAGTGATCCAGATTGTTTATTTTCTATGGGGCTGGTGGGAACCATTTCTTCCTCTCCTTTTAATGCATTGTGTGTAATGGCTCTTTAATTGGCGCCCGCAGGCTGGGGTTGTGTGCCTGTCCCAGTGGGAGTTGTGTGATTTGGGAACTGAGCTTTCATGTGTTTCTTGGGATTCAAGCAAATCCTCCCTCCCCACGCACACACGCGCGCACACACACACACGCACCCCATCCAACTGGCCTGTGAGATGCACCTGCGCTGTGTGGAATTACAACACTCATCTGAAAAGTGCTAACTGATAATAAATACACCCCCTTTATTCAGTGTTACACTTCCTTTCTAAGCCTGTTTCCTTCTCACCTCCTCCTGCCTTACACTACAAAGATTTCTGCTTGCTTGATTTCTGCATAAAAATGAAGTAATATGCAAACATCCCAGACAAGGACACTATGTCTTCCCACCATACTGACAGCCCTATTAAATTCCAAGCCCGTAAGTGCAACGTGAGATCCGCAAAGGCTGCGGGCTTGAAATCCAGCTGTGTTACAGAGCTATTAAATTAGAACATGCCGCGAGTTACGGGCTTGGGAAGCAAACCCATAAACCATTCTTCGAACATTGGATGCACGGCCGTGAACATGATCAATTGGTCAAACCCGTAGTTACGGGTTTAGATGGAGCCAAAGGCAAAAGAGACCGTCATCATTACGTCACTGAAAAATGGAGGTTGGCTTTCAAAGTCTTACTGGTTTCAATTACGAGTTGTGATCGGACCCACATTTCATTAATAATGCAACATTGATAAAGCCATAAATATGATATTCTATTACATGCAAGTTACATTATATGTATTATCACATTAATTGCCGGGATCGATATAACACGGAAATTACACATGAAATTAAGTATTTTATATTGCCAATTTGCGAGCATGAAAAGGTTGTGCTATTAATTTTAATACCTAACATCACTTTCCCTTTTAATATAAATACAGTAGTGTGTGTATATTGGCATTTACAGTGCTACGGATAGGGCTTTAACCCACTAGCGGGTCCTCTCTGGTACCTGTTGGCCTTTTGGCTTCATTTGCGGGATTTGGGCTTGAATGCCAGTGAATTTGCAGCAATTTAATAACGTGATTGGAAACATAACAGTTACGGGCTTGACAGATCAAAGGATTTATGGGCGCGCAGTTTATATTTCCAAGTCCTGTAGCCTTTTCTCGCCCTTAACCCGCAAGTCGTTGAAGGGTTGCTTTACGGGGCCAAGTTGCGGGCTACATTACGGGCTATAATTTTACACATTGGTGGAATTTAATAGGGTTGTAAGTATGTTTATATTAAGTAATTCTTTACTACAGCAATCATTTCACATATGGTGGGCTAAAGAGTGATAGAAGCCCTCCACCGTACAGAATACAGTAGTACAAACAATGAATAGTACATTAGTAATCCCATTTGAACGTCTAAAAAATAAGTTAATAAACTTATTTCCTGCTGAAATCTCTCAGAAATACAGTTGATGCACTGCACTCTGGGAAAACTGCGCAGGGACATGCAAATGAGACCACAATGCACACTCACACTTATTGATCCAATAATAATTTTATACATGGTTCCTTTTTAAGCTTATGCTCGCTGTATTTCACAGCTTTAAGCAGAGCACCGGAATGGATTATGCACAAACCAGGACACCTACCCACATACAGAACTGTTCTAGTTTCTGCATAATCCATTCTGGTGCTGTGCTTAAAGCTGTGATCAAGAAGTGCCTGGTGTGCTGTGGTCTATAGAGTAGGACAAGACTCAACGACTGAACAACAAGCTTTGCATTACTCTTAATGAGAGCACTGTTAGTTGTATCTGCCACACTCCCATTGTGTAGCTAGAAACTACTTCTCTTCATTCAAAGTCATCTCCCACCTGAGGTCGTAGATTACTGGAAACTAAAATGGTAGCTTCCACAGCAGCATAATTAGATATAACAGCAAAATTTAGAGCCAATTAGAAGCTGTATTAATTTTTTCCATTCTAAAAAATAGGATGTTCATTTAAAGGTTATTCATGTTTTGTTTTATCCATTATCCAAACTAGTTATTTAAAATAGCATAACAAGATAAGGCTTCTTCATCAAGTAACCCCTCCCCCATAGTTGCACCTCAGGTGTGGTTTTAACCTTGTTATGTAGGTGCCATGGGAAGGAGGGGTGTGGTGGGAGGGTATGTGTGGGCTCCCTTGCCAGCCCCTCCCAGGCCTCGCGCATGGAAACAAAATGCTAGGAGTGTCACAAGTGACTGGAGAGAGACAGATGGCTCACAAGAAAGCTCAGCCTTGTCGTCTTCTTTCTTCACTAGGCTGGAGACTGTATTTTCTCCCAGGCCTTTCATAGAAAATCATCCCTTTTCTCTGTAATTATTGTGTATAGAGATTACTGCCAACACGGAAAGGTTTTCACAATATCTCTCTAACCAATTTTTCCTCCCGATTTTATCTTATCGATTTCTCACAAAATGTCTCATAAAGTTCTAATGTAATTACAATTAAACTAATATTTTAATTACGTCTCTTTTGATTTGATATAATGTAGACGCGCTAATTCCTAATGTGCAATCCCGGTGAGCAGCATGTGGCCCTAAGCAATTAGTTTCCATATACCTAACACTTTCATGATTTCTAATGGAGGCTCACATTTCAACTCAGAAAAGATGGATCCATGGGATCTTCATTAGTGAAGGAGTGTCCAGTGAGATCTAACTGGGCAAAATAATGCTTGTGTTTTGTTTACCCATATACTCCATCATGCCAACTTTGTGGCCTATTCAGCAAAGACTTTATATTAGAGAAGCACTGTAGTTTGGAAAAATCCTCACATCTTTTTGAGTATATAGCAAACAGAATTAGTAGAGAAAAGCTGCCTGTTGCTGAGGGTTGGAGTTATCCAGCAATTTAGCTCTGTTCTCAAGTGGCAATCCAAAAATCAATAGAACTGAATTCAGATCTTATCTGAATCTTGATTTCTCCCATACTTTTCTGGTAATCTGTTAGGGGAAAAAAATATTCAAATAGTTATAAATGTAATAATGTATTTATTTTCCTTTTTTTTTTTCAATTTTGCACACTACAAAGTACAAATAAATAAAAATATGACCCCTTCTGGATCGCTATCTTTGGTCGCTGGTATAGGGCTTGGTGTACCTCTTGGAAGCGTGTGGGAGCGATACCATGTAGGTTAGGAGCTTAGCAAAAGTAGTACACCCCCTCACATTTTTGTACATAATTTTTTATATCTTTTCATGTGATAACACTGAAGAAATGACTCTCTGCTACAATGTAAAGTAGTAAGCGTACAGCTTGTAGAACAGTGTATATTTGCTGTCGTCTCAAAATAATTCAACACACAGCCATTAATGTCTAAAACATTGGCAACAAAAGTGAGTACACCTCTAAGTGGAAATTTCCAAATGTGTCCCAAAGTGTCAATGTTTTGTGTCGCCACCATTATTTTCTAGCACTGCCTTAACCCTCATGGGCATGGAGTTCACCAAAGCTTCACAGGTTGCCACTGGAGTCATCTTCCACTCCTCCATGATGACAGCACAGAGCTGGTGGATGTTAGCGACCTTGCACACCCCTACCTTCCATTTGGGGATACCCCACAGATGCTCAGTAGGGTTTAGTTCTGGTGACATGATTGGCCAGTCCATCACCTTTACCTTCAGCTTCTTTAGCAAGACAGTGATCGTCTTGGAGGTGTGTTTGGGTCGTTATCATGTTGGAATACTGTCCTGCAGCCCAGTCACAGAAGGGAGGGGATCATGCTCTGCTTCGGTATGTCACAGTACAGGTTGGCATTCATGGTTCCCTTACTGAACTGTAGCTCCCCAGTGCCGGCAGTATATATATATATTATATATATTATATATATATATATATATATACGTTTATAATGTTTTACTACAGCAAGATGACTTAGTCAGCAAGCTGACACTAATTGCATGACATATCCACCTTTTCATTGCAGTAAATGAAACAAGTAATGAATAAAAACATGATTTAGGTTTTAGGCTTAAACTTTTTCGACAAAATACATACTGATGGCAGATATCAGAACTGCTGGAAATGTCTGCAACAATAATTAACCTAGTCTAATATTACTAACTAATACTTAATTCACTTTAACAAGTTAGCTTGGCGGACAACATATTGAAAAGCTTTTTAGTCAATGGCTAAGTCATTTTGATTTTTTACCTGTGTTCACATAAAAAATGTGGTCTGACTCCAGGACACAAGGATTATAGTTGTATAAGACAACTGCAGAACCTATACTAATTTCTGACTGGTTTATAAAAAAACATATTTCTTGTAGAATATTTATTACAATACAGAACATGGTTTATTGTAAAGATGTTCCTAACTTGCAGTAATGAGCATTCCATTTGCACTACTGCATTCCCTCACTGTGCCCCTTCTATATAAAGTACTTATTATGTTTCCACAGTCTTCTTCCAAAATAATTACAACCTGATCATGTGTTAATGCTCATTCATTAAAAAAGGACAAATGTGACAGCTTCACAAATATACATACCATATACAATAGTGTTAAGATGTTATGATATTTGAAGATCTCTCTTTCTTAATATAGCATAATATCAAATGTCTACACATAAAGCTCTTGGCATTATTCAATTATCTATCTATCTATCTATCTATCTATCTATCTATCTACTATAATTATTAATTATTACAATGTAGAATCACTCTGTAAATGATTAAATCCTTTAGTTTTTATGATTTCACTTCTGGACCTCAGTAGCTTTATTAATTCCTGAAATATAATGATTTCCATTTTACTTAAATCATTTTGCTCTGATAATAAAGTATGTATTGGATATTTATTTTTACTATAATTTAATTATCATCTGTTAAGTAACGCATTAGAAAGATCTATTATTTATGTAAATACTTTGTGTATGATCAAAAGCAGCAGAGTAACTGATTTATACAGCACCACCACTGCAGCTAAGGATTCTGGGTGGTGAGCTATCATTTGTAACCTTGCAGTGTTTACCCATGAGTGCGTAACTCTCCAGGCCTCACCTACTCAATGTCTTACAGACAGATGTTTGGATTTGCTGTCCCTCCGAAGCGCCACAGTCTGCAAAGCCTCGAGCATTAATTAAGGCTGTTTATGAGGACATCATCTATTTATCTAGTTAGGATTTCTTCTCAGTTGCTTGCATTCCAGAAGATTGCAGTCCAGATGGTATTTCAAATGTCAGGGCAATACTTAATCACTTAGAGATAAGTAGTTGATTAAGGGATCATTGCATATTTAGGGTAATATGGTGTACCATTTTATTTAAATTAAATATTGTTGACCATTGGAAATCATAATGCTTGGTTTATATAGGCTCTAGTTTGTGTATCTAATTCTCAGTCACTAGGGGCAGATCACATTACACACGGTAAAACCCATGACCCCGGCAAGATCCATTAGGCGTTTAAATAAATAAACACACTGACCAAGTGTTTCTTGGGAAAATACGGGCCACAGCTTTATTAAAGCAACCATAATCCAAAAACCAATTAACATAATTAACATTGTTACATCACAGCTCAATTAAGCATCCCAGAGGAGGAGCCCGGTCAGTAACCTCACGCCCTGGGCCCGCGCCCAGAGCCTCCCAGTGCTTTACTAAGCACGCCTATGAGGCAAGGCAACGCCCACTTAAGCCTGTGGGCGGGAGACTCACCTCCCGCCAACCAAAGTTATTCCTAACTTGCGTCCTAACCTAGGAATCCTAAATTCCTTAACCTTCTACTCTTTCCCCCCCCTTTTTTTTTTTTTTTAAACTTAAGCCACCTGAACTGAGCTCAACCAACCTTACCCCCTTCAACTATACCTTATCAATATATCTCCAACTCTTTTTTTTTTTTTTACTAACCACCAACTCAACCACCAACTCAAAGGGGAGGGAGGGAGGGAATCAGCTCAATGGCCGGCGTGGAGTGAGGAGGAAGCCCACGAAACGGGCGGAAGTACCTCCTCCTCCTCCAGTGAATCAGAAGCGCCCAGGCTCCGCCGGGTCATGCAGCGCTGCGTTAGACCCAGTGTCCATGGAGCTGCCTCCGCGCCGGCCATGACCCGGCAAGATCCATTAGACATTTAGATAAATAAACACACTGACCAAGTGTTTCTTGGGAAAAATATGGGCCACAGCTTTATTAAAGCAACCATAATCCAATAACCAATTAACATAATTAACATTGTTATATCACAGCTCAATTAAACATCCCGGAGTAGGAGCCCGGCCTGGTCAGTAACCTCACTCCCTGGGCCCGGGCCCAGAGCCTCCCAGTGCTTTACTAAGCACGCCTATGAGACAGGGCAACGCCCACTTAAGCCCGTGAGCCGGGAGACTCACCTCTCGCCACAGAGCAGGCGATGGATGCCTCCTGAGGCTGTGATCCCCCCTCTTGCTCTCTCAATATAGCTAAGGCCCGCCTAGCCCCATCCTTAAGCTCCAGAGTAAACAGTTCTAATCCTATCTCTGTTAGATCAACCTTATCAGGGCGAAATAATTCATCGGCGTCTGCGCCTTCGAATTCTTGATGCCTAATGGTAATGAAACCCAAGTTCCTTACAAAATTAGCCATCTGCTTGTTTATCTTTTGCCTTGCTCTATCCACCGAAACCGGATCCCTTGCATTCCGCCATGATCTCGTTTTGATCATTTCGGACCACACTATGAACAAGCCTGGGAACTGTTCTAGCCAAAACTTCCCCTCTTCATATCTTTCAACATTTTCCTCATAGGTAACACTCCCAAATCATTGCCTCCAGCGTGTATAATTACGTGTGGGCTACCGTGACGCTTAGAGTTGCTCTCCATCAGGCCATTCACCTGTGTCCATCTCAAGCCGCGGTACCCAAGCCATCGTACTTGCACGCTTGTCTCCAGGAAGCCCAGCTGGACATTGTCTCCAGTGACTGCGGCTAACCGGTGAGCCCAATACATGTAGGGATGGCCGACGATCCACAGCTGCTTAGTTTCTGCAACACACAAAACAAAATCCAATTAGATGACCCTTTCTGGCCGTATGGAGGGCCTAAAACGTTGCGACTCCCATCTCCCAATAATTTTAACCATGCTCTCAGGCAGACCTAGCCTTGCCGCCTCCGTAGCGGCCCCTATCCGAAATGAATGTGTGCCGAAGTCCGGGTCCAAGCCTAACTGCCGTAAGGACTTCGTCTGCATCCTTTCGAATTGAAACCGTGACAAGGCCTGGCCGTTGGCATGCAACAGCAGTGGGCCTGGCCCTGGCGGCCTTTTTTCCAACCTTACACTTGCCTGGGGGCAACACTCCGTTCCAGTTTTGTATATGACCACTTCCATTCCTTTTCCGGCCTGATCCATTTTTTACCTCCTTAGCCATACCAACAATCTAACACTTTCCAGACAGATGTCCTCTGCCAGCAGCCCCCCAAACCGTGCCTGTTTTCAGAGACCAGTTCCCCAATCCTGAAAGCCCCGAAGAACGCTAGGGAAAAGGCCGTCCGGAAAAGCAGGGATTCAAAGGAGTCCCCGCATAGCATACCCAGTGCCTCCCCCAGGTGTAGCAGCAGAGAGAAAGTGATCGGGCGCCTCCTGTCCATCTGGTGCTCTCCTTTGAACATGCCTTTGACCACCCGGCAAACCACAAACTCCTTTGTTAAGTGCTTCTGCCCTGCCAACCTGAACATAAATGTCAGGGCCGCCAACTGTCGAGCCACGATTGCCCTGGAATCACCTCTCCCTGCTCTCCGGAGCAAGAACTACAGCAGAATTCCTATGGCCTTCTCTTCCGAACCTTCGCCAGCTGGCTTCATCAACCATGTCGCTCCACCTGATCCATACCTTCCTGTAGGCCACCCACGTCTTCGGCGGTACTGACTGCCTGACGTAACCAGCTACCTTACCACTCCAAGTTCCCAGAGTTCTGAAGGTATGTCTTCTCCGTGATCCTTCAATGCCGGCGCTAGTGTTTGTAACCGGGTTCCCTGCAACCGAGAAAGGGCGTCAACCACCCCAACGTTAAGGCTGGGAACACTCTCAGCCCTTACCCAGTTGTTCGCCCGTAAGCAACAAAAAAACAAATGCTGTATGAGCCGTATCAACGGCCCAGACGCCGCCGTCAAGCTATTGACTACCCGGACCGTGTTCGGGTTGCCTGATTGAAAAAGGATATGACGGTTCCCAAAGCCCCTGCCCCACAGATGAACTGCCGCGGTGATGGCAAACAGCTCCAGAACTGTAGCATCATCTGTAAGCCCTCCCCTAACCCACAATGCGGGCCATGGTGCTGCGCACCACGCACCTCTAATATAGGCTCCCACTCCAACCGCACTTGATCCCGCATAAAGGTCGAGCTGCCCGTTTGTCACCCTGCTCGGCTGAATCAAGGTGCTCCCGTTGAAGTTCCATATAAATGCCGTCCACACTGGTGCATCCTTCATAGCCCCAGACACTTTTATAAAATGATGAGGCTGTGATATTCCTTCCGTAGCCAACGACATTCTTCTGCTGAATATATGGCCCATTAGACTGATCCTGCACGCGCAATTCAGTTTTCCCAAGATGTATTGCAGCCGCCGCTGTGACATTCTTCTTGCGTCTGCTAGGGCTGCCAGCTCTGCAGACAGATCCAACACCTTCTCCATCTGCAAGCTGCACTCCATCTTGACCGAATTGATCCGAATCCCCAGAAACGTCAATTACGTGGTCGGCCCTTCCGTCTTTTTGTCTGCTTGTGGAACCCCCAAATCTTGACATATCCTTGAAAAGGTCCTCAGTATGAAGTCGCATGTGGCGAGACCCGCGGGACCCACAAAAAGGAAATTGTCAAGGTAATGGGTAATCCCATGGCAATCTGCGCTACCCATTGCAAGAACATACTGAAGGCTTTGAAATAGGAACAGGAAATAGAACACCCCATGGGTAGACATAGGTCCACGAAGTACTGCCCATCAACAAAACAGCCAAGAAACTAATGACTCTGAGGATGCACCGGTAGTAAACGAAAAGCAGATTCGATATCCACCTTCGCCATCTTAGCCCCGACACCCAACTGACCAGGTCTGTGGCCCGATCGAAATGGGTGAAGTGCGATGTGGCCTAGCTCTCTTGTCAGGGGATTTCTGTCTCTTGGCTGGTGTCGAGATTAAAATCAAGGGACTGTACCTGTTCGCTGACTTCCAGACACTGGGGGAGCGCGTCTGCTGTGCCACCTTGGCCGTCACTGGAACCTCGTCAATGACCACCAGACTGTCGTCTGCGGCCATCTCGCTGATCACCTGATCTCTTCTTCCTCTGGTGGTCTCTTTTTTCTTCTCTGCCTCTCCTTTGGCATTGCGTCGTCCCTGCGAAACACCTGCAGCGGTGGCAGTGGGTGCGGCAGTAGGGACCGCAGGGGCCGACCGGTGACAACCTGTAGGAGCGTTTTTAGAGCTCCTTGTGCTTTTGCTGTTACCCCTGGAGCCTCGAGGCTGATTTGGGGTATTGCCAGAACCTGGGTTCTGCTGTGGGCCATGGGACAAGTCGCTGGGTGGTGGCGGGATGTCTAGGCCCTCGACCCCGCTTTCCGCTGGCACCACACTCTCTGCGGTGGGGGGATAAGCTCCTGGCCCTTAAGAACCCTATCCGTGTCCTCCACGCTGCTCCTAGCCCTATTGCTCCAATCAGAGCTAGCACGCTGCTCCCCAGCCTATCTAGGCTATGAGGCCTGTCCACCTGGCCTAGGCTACCGGTCAACGCAGGCCGAACCTTTGCCTCAGTGGCATCAACCTCCCCCCCTAGATGCCCTGAGTCCATTCTGTCCTTGACCCATCTAACCCCATGGCTTAAAGCCCGAGTTCTGACCATGGTCAGTAAGGCCTCTAACTCCCCAGGGTCCATTTAATGCTGCCCCCACACTTTAGACACACGGGACACATGCACACAGGGTCCTACAATGCAGGAGATGGGAATGTACTTAATTATAGGGTGCTTGATTGCTAAAGATATATACAAGGCACACCCGGACCTGAACCAGGGACCTTACGATCTGCAGATGAATGCTCTTCCACTGAGCTATACCCCTTACTTGCACTTATGGGTTAACCAGCTAACCTGCTTAAGTGGCAGAGGAGCACTGCGTGCAGCTTCTGATCAGCTCAATGGCCGGCATGGAGTGAGGAGGAAGCCTGTGAAATGGGCGGAAGTCCCTCCTCCTCCTCCAGCCAATCAGACGCGCAGAAGCTATCTGGAAACTGAAATTTGAAGAACTTCTACACTAGAAGTAGAACATAAGACATAAGTGGATAACACTGAAACATACAATCAGGAGACATTCTGCAGAATGCAAAAATATCACTGCACAGGACAGAATATTTTTTAGGTGAATTAATAGATGTGATCAATTACTGAGAGCAGAGAAGGCATTTATGTGTTACATTGGTGATGTTGTACAGTGTTAAACTGCTATGTGATATTTTTACATGATCATTATGTGTTGTGTATGTGTTTCCCTAAGGTTTCCAGTTGCAGATAGAGGTTAATGAGAGCCAATACAAGATTTACGGTAGCTTTATTACTTAATGAGAGTGTCAGTAGCGGAGCTAGTGTATGGAGAATGCAGAGCAAAATCATTTTTGGGGTCCCTTACACTTCTCTATACACCCTACAGGGGTTTTAAAAAAAGTCCATAATATATGGTTGATTAGATCACATTTCTATAAAATAATAAGCTGTCCTTTTCACAATAAATTAAGTGGAGGGCAGATTGCAGAGGGCCCCCACCCTGCTGTGGCCCCAGTGCTTTGCACATGCTGCACCATCAGTAGCTCCACCACTGGTAAGAGTATTGTCAACCAATACTATTGACCATTTAGCATGTTCAAAAGTGCTATAGAAACTTATTTTTTCATTGTTAGTTAAACTGTTTTATATGATCAAGTTTCCTGGGACGCCATTGTAGCCAGTTGAAATTGATGGCAATACTGGAAAATGAATAGTCAATATAATAATTACTATTTAGAACTTGTAATAGAAGCCAACATGCCATATAGTATTATTATTTTTTATTATTATTTTTCTTTTTCTGTTTGCAGAATTCGGTACATTTGTAATATATTATAAAACATTTTGGTGAAATGACTGAATATATGGTTTTATAATATATTAGGCTTGGCAAATAATGACATTCTAACGTCGATTTTTCTAAGAGATCCCCATATGATGTGTTCTTTTTATATTGTGTTTTACATACAATGTCAGATCCTTTGGAGCATTGTGTTCCTGAAAGCCTAATCTTCTAAGCGTATGGCGAACATTTCATTTTTTTTGTGAGCATTTTCCAATTCCGACAACTCTGCTGAATACAAATTGGTCAGCTCTGTATATTTGACAGATGTCAGTCTTTCTAAGAAATCACTGCAGATCACCTCCTAGTTTTCACACACCTAAAAAGTTGTATGAAATTGCAAACAATTATATTCATTTCTAACGCCCAGAAACACATTTCACATTTTTTAAATTTAAACATTTTACTAGTATATGGTTACACATTGTCTTATGCAGAACATGCACACTCACTATCTGATGTGCATGGGGACTTCCATTCAAGTGAAGTGGGGCAGGGAACGAGAAGTAAAGGATATGTTTTTGGGCACAGGGTGTAATCAGGGCGTTGAAATAGATTCATAGAGCAGTGCAGAGTATAATGGATACGTGTGAAAAGGCATAATGCAGATTTCATTGTTTGAATGCACAGTACAAGTTTAATAAAGTTTGTTTTCTTACCAGGCCCTACTAACTAAACTTTAGAAAGCCCATTATAAGAACACTAACTATTTTAAAGGGGAGTAAAACATTTTGAAGAATGTTGCACAAGAGAAATGTTAGCTTTTTCAATGGATATTTGGCAATCCAACAAGCAAATATGCAAATATTTTCAGTTGAACTAAAATAAATCTGGGTTTCCTAGTAGTTTAGTGGTTAGGATTTGTTGCTTTCACCTCTGTGACCTGGGTTCAGTTCCAGTCAGAGAACCAAAATGTTACACCATCTGATTAGTACTTGCATGGGAGACCCACTAGGAATACCAGGAGTTGTATACTGTGGCCCACTGGAGAGGGAACTGCCAACCCACTCCAGTATCTCTGCCATGAATACCGAGTGGATCAGCATGGTGTGTTATGGTCCCAGAGGTCACGGAGAGATGGACACGACTGAACAACGCCCACACAAAACAAATCTAATCCACCTATAGCACCTCTCTATTTTAGGAAAGCAACTTAATCAAATAGCTTAAGCAAGACAGTGGGTGCCCAAAGTGTGTAATACTTGCATGCATTAATATTTACTTTGAAATGTACTCATTTATTAATGTGCATTAATTAATGCAATATATTTTTCTTCTTCATTCTAAAAACATTTGCCCATTTCAAAGTTTCGTTTTTTTAAAAAGGACATGCTGCAAATACTGGATTTCAGTGGTCTTTTGAAACATGGCTTCTTCTTCATAAGAGACATTGAAGGCCTAGTATCAACTGACATCAATGCCTTCATGCGAGAAACATTGGTATATTTATTAAGAAAGTAATTATTATCATCGTTATTGGTTTTTATTTGTATAGAAGCAGAATGAACAACATATAAAGATGCTAAAAAAAGATATCTAAAGCCAGACAGCGGATTTAATATACAAGTTAATGAAGGAAATGTTGAGAGGCCTGAGAGTTTACAATGTCCAAGAAAGTGATTGCATTATTGCAACTTGTCCAGGTGTTTATTATAAGACAACCTTTGCAATTACATTTCTGACTGTTTTTAATTTATAAAAATAAAAGATGCTAAAACCTATTTTAAGATGGTGTGTGTACCTGTGCTCTGACTCTTCCTAGTAAAGCACTTAGTGGCGCCACTTTCCATATAGTACCTCAGCTCTCATCTGCACCCAACATTAGCAGTTCACATCCTATCATGTTCAAGCCATCTGCTCACCTTGGCATTTATGTGATCTGTTTTTGCTGCTCTCACATCCCCCTCCCACCCTTCACAACTCTGAGACCCTGCAAATGATGGACAGCTTTGTCACAGATGCATCCACACAAAACACAACTGTGGCTATTTCTCAGGAGCAAGTGGCAGGCCTCAGGCCTACACTAAAAGGGACAAGGGTGTGAGGAAAAGCTATTTAATTGAATTTACATTCTTCTAGTTTGTCACACACTCCTTTCATTGATTCTATTAGGGCAGGCCCTGCCATTTTCTGTTGGCTCCTTCCTTTTGTGTGGTGACCAGAGTAAGGCCCTTTCTGTGGTCTAAACAGAAAGCAGCTGATCAAGCATACAATAGCGGCAGAGAACAAAGTGTTAAAGGTCAAAGAGTGCAGCCAAATGTGGAGGATGTCTGTGAGTGTAACATTTGCTTTTGACTTTTGCATGAAGTTCATTGCTATCAACATCTGCAGATTGGCAATCCTGTTAAAGAATCACTGCAATCCTTTACTTACTATGAGCCTCATTCAATTGCAAGCCCGCAAGTCTCGGGATGTAGGCCGTAAGTCTGCGGGCCCGCAGCGTCCACAACTTATGGTGCTATTCAAGCCCGCAAGTCGTGGCACATCATGAACCATGCTATCGTACGTAGCATTTGCGAGCTTGAACATGATCAATGAAGCAAGGCCGTAACTCCCAATTAGAAACAGCCAATGGAAACAGAGATCGTCATCTTTACTGAAATGGAAAATGGAGGTTGGATTTCAAAGTCCTACGGGCTTGAATTACAAGTTACGATCAAACCCACATTCCAGATATAATGCAATATTGATAAAGCCGTAAATATGATATTCTATTACATACAAGTTCCATTATATGTATTAACACATTGATTGCTGAGATCTGAAATAAAGTATTTTTTGGCCGATTTGCAAGCTTGAGAATGTTGTACTATTAATTCTAAGACTAAACATCACTTTCACTTTAAATAAATGTACAGTAGTGTGTGTATATGTGCATGTAAAGTGCTCCAGACATGTCATTAAGCCCTTTGCGAGTCCTCCTTGGAACCTGTAACTTGTGATTTGACTTTTGCCATTTGCGGGCTTGATGGCTTGCTTTGCGAGGGGGAATCGGAGCAATTGAATAATGATTTGCAATTTTAGTGTTTGCAACTCTTGCGGCTGCGAAAGATCAAAGGGTTGGAGGGGCATTAACTTGCGATGTGAACCATTGCAGGGAATCGGAGAACAGAGCCCGTAACCCAATCAGAGGCCGAAAAAAGACGCGCTATTGAATAGCAAAATAACTTGTGGGCTATATTTCAGAAGCCCGGATCTCCCAAAAGCTCACTTGAATTATGTGTTCTGTAGAAGAACTAGACTTAATAATGGACAACATGTTTTCAGAATGTAAACAAATAAAATGAACAGTTCCTTTAATTTATAAGCTATTATATGCAATTATTATTTTTGTGGGCCCTGTTAAACTGCTTATTTGAGTGGCTTTTTTTCAACTATAGTCAATAGAGACTTCTAGAGAAAATAAGTTTAATTTTAATAATAATAATAATAATAATAATAAGTGAAAATACTGACAATGAATAATAATACTGACTTGACTCTAATGTGTAATTATTGATTAAGTGATTTACTAGCTTTATGTTCAATAATTTTAATTATTTTTTTCCAAGATTTTTAAAAACATACGGCCATTAGAGATGTTAAACCTTGGTATACATGCACCATAGGAGGGCATAGCAGTTTAGAGGCTCCCAGAAGACTTTCAACAAGTGAACCTTTACATCTGTACTTACAGTCGTTTTAAGGAGGGCCATGAAAAACAAGTTCTTTTTTTTTGTTGGCATCTGAAAGAGGGTATTTTATAATGTTTCAAAAGTGTGATTTTTTCTTTTTAAGTTTACTAGGATGGCAGGGTAAATTGCTTGGGGCTGTGACCGGCGTTGTATCTGTGAGAAGAATATTATAAAGCTGGTATTTGGCAAACCAGTACAGCCATACAACCAATCCTACAGTAATCCACATGATGTTTAGTGCTAATTTTAATGGGTTTAAACAATTTATACTTAAAAAGCCAAGTTTTAAAACAATTAAAAGATGCTCTCTAAATAAATTATAGATATAAAGTTGCATTTCCATGTCCCTTTAACTGTATTACAGAAAATATTGACTTTAATACCCTTCTAAACGTTGGAAAACACAGAGTAGAATATAATGGAAACATTCATAGGTCAAGTAAAATACTTGCAAATTATCATTATATCTTTATGTTAAACTCTTACATCGCAGTACTCTTCAGTTTTATAAAAAGAGTCAACTAGAAACATATAATTTAAGGGGATTTAACATCCACACTCTTGGCAGTGCTTTGAGCGTGTCAATTTATTTAAGATGATTAGTATTATATTTTCACCTTGTGCAAACAATATACATCTCAGTGTTTGGGACATATGGAGGGGTCACTCATAGAAAACAAAGGAATCACTTTAAAGTTGTTTATATGAATATAGAGAGAGATCTTGTTGGTACATTGTTACTAAACTCCACCACTCAAGGAGCTCTAAGAGGATGTTTATTAGGATATCCCTGTTTGGAAATGTGTTTTAAATATAATTAAAATGGCACTTGTTAACCCACTGGCTCTGAAGAATTCATTTGAACATTGTCATTTTTAGTTATTGAAGTTCTCCACCAAAAAACTGCACAGATAACAAAGATTAGGCTTTTTATCGATTTCTACATTTACGTTTTGTCCCACAAAAGCCATTGAAAATATGTTTATAAGTGCACAGAAATGTCTATACGTCCATCTACATTGAAATTTCTGTCTAAGTGTACTTGACACTTTCTGATATACCATATATATTTACATAAGCAGCATATACACATATGATGTGAGATATAGAGAGTGGAAAAGTGGCGTTGAAAGTGGGGCATGTGGGGATCACAAATATGAATGGCCTAGGGCAGCATAAAACCTAAATACACCCATTGCCCCTCTGCTCATCCTTGGTAGTTATATATTTCCCTGTAGCTGCTCCTCTTTTCCTACCTTCTATATTTGCCTAGTATTATCCAGAAGCAAGTTCATATTAGTAAAAACTACTTTTATTATTGTTATTATAATAAAAACCAAGTGGTAAAATGCTTATAACTGAAATTAAGTTTTCTTGGCATTAGTTAGTTAATATATTTTTTACTGGTGATTTGTATTATTATAATATTATTATATTTATTATTATTAGTCAGCTATACTGTTCTTATATCCATTCTCATTATATCACTAGGCATGCACATGCACTGCTACTCCAGTGGGGAGATAAGAAAGTTATTGTGTGGAGATTAAGAAAGTCTCAGACCTAACTTTACAAGGCCAAGTCTAAGTACAAACAACTGTGAAGGAAGCTCCATGATTGACCCTCAAATTATTAAGGTCCTATTACATAAATCTAACCCTAATTTTTTTTTTTATTGAAAGGACCTCTGTAGTTCAAGAAAGAAGACACTTGTTTGAGAAGTATGTAACAAACTAACAACATTAGCATTTGTGTAACCGACGGATATAAAAATCTGAATTATGAAGACTGTTTATGGATAGAACAATCCAAATTTGTCTCTGCTATATCATTTCTTGAGAGATGGGTTATGCTTTTTTTATCAGTGCGGGTTATGCTTTTTTTATCAGTGCGGGGAACAGGGAGAGGTCACAAAGCATTCTTACATAATTCGATCCAATTGAAACTGATTTCACACTCCCTCCACATCACAGGGCAAGAAGCAGGCTGCTTGCATCAATAGATGCAACCACTGCTCTCCAGAAATGGAAACATCCCTTTCACTTCCACCAAAGTATCATGAATGCCTCCAGGGAACAGCAGATGCAACAAAATGTATATATATTTTCTAATGCAAAATAGTTTTATGATTTTCTTCCATGCAGAAAATAATCTCTGTTCCAGGTTGGCCATAAATGGGTTAGCATATTACCCATTGTGATCCCCATTATTTACAGGTAAACATGAAATGAAAATAATAACACTCTTTAATACTAAAAATACAGGCTTTAATTGAGATATGGAATTTTTATCTCACTACCTTAACTTCTTCTAACGTACAACATCCCTATCATGTTTTTCTTTTTTCTCTGTTTTCTGTTTTTTCCCTCTGTTTTCTTACAGCTTTATTGTGGTCGCTCTACTCCTTAAGATGTGAAAAAAAATTATGACACTTATGCAGACTTGGCAGGTACCAGTGGTTGGGACACTGCCACATAATGGGGCTACACTACCTTTGCCAAATAATTGGTTAACACAGGAAGTAATCCAAAAGAGGTTGCAAAAAATAAATGGTAATAAAGCCCCGGGTCCTGATTAAATACATCCACGGGTACTGAGGGAACTGGGTTCCGTAATAGCCAAACCATTATATTTAATTTTTCAAGATTCACTCAACACAAGGTCTCTGCCAGAGGACTGGAGAAAAGCTGATGTGATACCTATATTTAAAAAGGTAGCAAGAGCAAATCCGGGGAATTATAGACCAGGTGAGACCTCACTTCTGTAGTGGGGAAGCTTTTAGAAGAGTCTTAATAAGGGATAATATACAAGAATATGTCTATTTCAACAGGATTATAAGTAGGAGCAACATGATTTAAGAGGGAGTAGGTCATGTCAAACAATCTAATTAGTTTCTATGAGGACTTTAGAAGGAACCTGGATCAAGGCAACTCAGTGGATGTAGTCTTTTTGGATTTTGTAAAGGCTTTTGATACAGTGGGACACTATTGTGCAAACTAAGAGATACAGGGAATTGCAGTAAATATCTGCTCATGGGATTGTGAGCTGGCTAAAAGCCGAATGGACTAATGTAGTAAGTGGGGTTCCTCAGGGTTCAGTATCAGGTCCCCATCCTTTTTAAACATATTTATTAATGACTCAGAGGTGGGATTGGTGTTGTGGTGTCACCATTTTTACTGATGACACAAAGTTGTGCAAAGTAATTAAATCAGATAACAATGTGCTTTCCCTCCATAGGGATTTACATAAAATCGAGGAATGTGCATCTAAATGGCAGATGACATTTAATACTAATAAATGTAAAATTATGCATCTGGGAAGGAAAAATAGCCATGCAATTTATAATTTTAATGGAGCACATCTAGGTGTATCAGATATTGAAAGGGATTTGGGAGTGCTTGTGGACAACTACCTAGGTAACAGTGGCTCAAAGACAAGCAGCAGCTGCAAAGCAAATAAAATATTAGCATATATTAAGAAGGGTATAGAAGCCAGGGAAGCAAATATAATTCTTGCCCACTATACAAATCTCTAGTACGCCTTAATTTGGGAATATGGAGTACAATTTCGGCACAACTGGAAAAAAACAAAATTTTAGAGCTGGAAAAGGTGCAGAGAAGGGTAACAAAGCTAATAAGGGGAATGGAGGGGCTAAGTTATGAAGAAAGACTAACCAAATTACTGTATATACTCGAGTATAAGCCGAGTTTTTCAGCCCTTTTTTTAAGGCTAAAAAGGGCCCCCTCGGCTTAAACCCCCCCTGTGTCTCTCTAACCCCCCGTGTCTCTCTAACCCTTCGTGTCTCTCTAACCCCCCCGTGTCTCTCTAACCCCCACGTGTCTCTTTCCCTCCCTCCTCATCCTCAACCCCCCTCCTCATTCTAAACCCCCTCCTCACTTTACCCCTCTAAATACCTCCCCCTCTCCCTTTCCCCTTACCTCCATCTGCAACTGCTCCTCCGGCCTCCGCTCCTTCCTGCGTCGGCACCCGGTATATGCTAATGCCGCGACGTCACATGCGCGCCACGTCATTAGCATTGGCCGGGTCAAGACGCAGGATGGAGCGTGGAGGCCGGAGGAGAAGCTGCAGATGGAGGTAAGTGAGGGGAAAGGGAGAGGTGGAGGTATTTAGAGGGGTAAAGTGAGGAGGGGTTTAGGATCAGGAGGGGTAAAGTGAGGAGAGGGTTTTAGGATGAGGATGGCGGGGGGGTTTAGGATGAGGATGGGGGTTTAGGATAAGGATGGGGGTTGGGGGTTGAGGATGGGGGGTTGAGGATGGGGGGTTGAGGTTGAGGAGGGGGCTGAGGAGAGAGGTTGAGGAGGGGGGTTGAGGTTGAGGAGGGGGCTGAGGAGAGAGGTTGAGGAGGGAGGTTTAGGATGAAGATGGGGGGTTGAGGAGGAGGGATTGAGGATGGGGGGTTGAGGATGAGTATGGGGGGTTGAGGATGAGGATGGGGGTTGAGGATGGGGGGTTGAGGTTGAGGAGGGTGGCTGAGGAGAGAGGTTGAGGAGGGAGGTTTAGGATGAAGATGGGGGGTTGAGGAGGAGGGATTGAGGATGGGGGGTTGAGGATGAGTATGGGGGGTTGAGGATGAGGATGGGGGGTTGAGGATGGGGGGGTTGAGGATGAGGATGGGAGGTTGAGGATGGGGGGGTTGAGGTTGAGGATAAGGAGGGGGTTGAGGTTGAGGAGGGGGATTGAGGATGGGGGTTGAGGATGGGGGGTTGAGGATGGGGGGGTTGAGGTTGAGGAGGGGGGATTAAATGGAGATGGGGGTTGAGGATGAGAAGGGGGGTTGAGGAGGGAGGTTGAGGATGAGGAGGGAGGATGAGGAGGGATGTTGAGGTTGAGGAGGGAAGTTGAAGAGGGGGTTGAGGATGAGGAGGGGTGTTGAGGAGGGGGGTTGAGGTTGAGGAGGGAGGTTGAGGGGGGATTGAGGATGGGTTGAGGTTGAGGAGGGGGTTTAGAATGAGGAGGGGGTTTAGAATGAGGAGGGGGGTTGAGGATGAGGAGGGGGGTTGAGGATGAGGAGGGGGTTGAGGAGGAAGGTTGAGGATGAGGAGGGGGTTTAGAATGAGGAGGGGGGTTGAGGATGAGGAGGGGGGTTGAGGAGGAAGGTTGAGGATGAGGAGGGAGGATGAGGAGGGAGGATGAGGAGGGAGGATGAGGAGGGAGGTTGAGGATGAGGAGGGGGGTTGAGGATGAGGAGGGGGGTTGAGAAGGGAGGTTGAGAATGAGGAGGGTGTCACAACCTACAATGATGATGGAGTATAGAGAATCCTAGTCCTCTTATCTCCTGTAGGTTTTAGACCTAAGTTTGGGCTGACTCTAGACCTATGGACAGTCTTTGTCAAAGGTACAAAGGCATAAGTCCCAGCTTTTGGTAGTGTGCCTGGGAAAACCTGGAAGGGAGTCGGAACGATCTACTCCACCAGCATATGCCCCTGGGTCAATAATACACCTGCACACAAAGTCTTGATGAAAATTATGAACCATGTTTTATTTTAGAACAGCATATTTAACCACATCACACATGAATGGGGGAAGTGGCTACAGTTAGCCAGCCCCAGATGACCTCTGGCCAATCATGAAGGGGGACTGTGTGTGAACCAAGAGTCCCCTCCCAGGTCCGCCCACTAGGCGAGGCCAACTAATTCATTTGGGCTCTGAATCTCCAGGGCAAAGCACCTTGGCTCTCCTGTGCCCATGCTATAAAGGGTGAGAAGCCTCAGGGCATCCCATTGTTTCTGGGTGCCTGCCTGTCTGCTCTCCAGCTGTGAGCTCCCCATTGTGTAGTTCTCTGCTGGGCACTTAGCTAATGGGATTAACAGTCCTTTGGGAACAAAGGAGGTTTTGGCTGTATTCAATGGGCTTCCCCTCTACAATATAATAACATACTAATATAATAACATACATTCATATTTACAAATACAACACACAATGTTTCACCACATACAACCAATAATCCCATTAGATCCCTCACATGATACCCATTACAATGAGCCTAAACATGGAAGGGATGGGAATATGCTAAGGGATAAACTTATAATACTTTATCCCCTAGACCACAACATAACAATATATCTATAATACAATATACAATATAATACTAACATATTATAACCCATAACATCATATATACAGTGGGTCTCCTAAACCCAGAACTCTTGCTCTCCATATGGCATCAACTGTGGATGATATACCAGCCTCAAGATGGCAGCTATTGGTATATAACAGTCCAGTCCCAATATAGGCCACTGCTGATTCATGACAGAGGGGGGTTGAGGAGGGAGGTTGAGAATGAGGAGGGGGGTTGAGGAGGGTGGTAAGGGATGTGGTGGGAGAGACACAGGGAAGGGAGAGGGGGGAAGAGACACAGGGAAGAGAGAGGGGGAAGAGACACAGGGGAGGGAGAGGGAGAAGAGACACAGGGAGAGAGAGGGGGGACACAAGAAAAGGGCACTCAAGAGGGGACACAGAGGGCACAAGAGGGACACAGGGGGCAGCACATTTCCCATCCTCGGCTTATACTCGAGTCACTCATTTTTCCCAGTTTTTTGTGGTAAAATTAGGTGCTTGGGCTTATAACTCTGGCTCGGGCTTCATACTCGAGTTAGATACAGTAAAACTTATTTTCCTCTAGAAAAAAAGGCGTCTAAGAGGAGATATGGATTACCTTTTATAAATACATCCTAGGGTCAGTATAAAGATTTGTCCAAGGGAGGCTTTTGTGCCAAGAGGTTTTTCAACTGACAAGAGGATATCCCTAGAGTTAGAAGTAAAAGATTCCACCACCTAAAGAAGAAATAGGGTTCTTCACTGTAAGGGTGGTTAATCTGTGGAATTCTCTACCAGATGTGGTGGTGACAGCGATTCGATAGATAACTTTAAAAGGGTACTGTATTATTTCTATTTAAAAAGGGGAATTCAGGGTTATCATGTATAATTAGAGAGACAGTATTGATCCAGGGAGAAATCCGATTGACAGTATCTGGGGTCAGGAAGGAATTTTTATTTTATTTTTTTTATTTGAGACGATTGGCTAAGTCTCACTTGTTTTTTTTCTCTGTTTGCCTTCCTCTGGATTAATTAATTATTAAACATAAAATAAAAAAATAATTACATAATTGATTAATAATTAATTAACAACTAATTAATTCATATTTAATCTGCATATTACAGATCAGAGGAGATCTTAAAAGGTTGAACTGATTGGACTGAAAGTCTTTTTTCAACCTTAATTACTATGGGCCTCATTCTATTATCGGCCTTAAAACGGCCGCAAAGCTGCAATTCTTTGCGGCCGTCTTACGGCCCCGTGTAGAGCTACCTTTACCTTGCAATTTAAATGGACAGCGCCGCAAGGATATCCCCCTTACAGCCGGCCACATATCATGCAACCGGCCGCAAGGTCAGAAAACTTTAAATGGGGGACATGAGGATTAATAACAACACCCTCTCAAGCTTGCACATCGCCCAGAAATTCTGCTATTTCATAACGGTTTATTTCCGTTCCCGCAGCCTGGGCGGGGTCCTGAGGTGCTCCAAGCCCTCGGAACTTTGTCCAGGATATTTGACATTAATTAAAATTGAATAATTATTTTCAGATTTGAGTTTGTAGGGGAATGTGTGCTATGAATGCTGAAACACCTCCAATCACTTTATCGTCTCATCAGAGTGCAGGATGGCTTTATAGTTGTGCTTCATTGTGTGCTTGCGGGACCTTTTTGCCTGCAAGTAAGCTGCGCTCCGGTTTTAGCCTTGCCGAGAAGGGTTCCCGTAGCAATAGAACTAGCAACTGGGGCTTTCTTGCGGCCCGGTAACCTCTTGCGTGCCGTTTAAGATCAAAGGCTTTCCTGCTGCGCGTTGCGGCCGCATAGGATAACAGGGCGCCGGCCGCAAGCCTGCCGGAGTCCCCAGCCGGAAGGGAATAGAATAGGCAAATAGCATGTGGCCGGTCCTTGTGGCCCTGCCTCTCCTATGGCCGGTAATAGAATGTGGCCCTATGTAACTATGTAACTATGTAAAGCCTAACATGTATTTTTCAATGAGAACCTTAATCAGTAAATGTGTGTGTATATATATATATATTTATATTTGTATTGTATAGGAATATGCCAGCTAAATCTGCCACTGCGTTTAACAGACTAATGTAAAGCTCATGTGTCCATGACAGCATCGGGTCAGAAAGAGAAGAAGTAGTAAGGAATAATTGAATATAAAATCTCAAATGTTTAAAAATGTGAAGCCTGTTCTGATTATTGCAGTTACTGGATCGCTCACCCTCTGTGGTTGGAAAGGTCTGCAGTCCTGCTCTATAGATCACAGTACGGACAATAGGAGCCAGCAAAACATGTATCATGCGGTAGTTTGCAAACCCCCAGCATAACTTTTAATCAGATCCTCTGCTGCCTGATTACAACTTTACAAGGGATTGAAGGCTTTTCAGCAGCGTTTATACAGGATTATTGTTGTGGAAATTCTGATTAAAATCTCCCCAAAATCCTGCTCCGACAAGATTAAATCCAGCCATAATCCCACCAAGCCTGCTAGCCTTCATATATAACTCCAACTCATCTGCTGCTACTTTATGTAGTGAGGATTAGACCGCTGAAACCTCTTGTACTGTAAAAATATGTAATGGATATGAGTGGAAAAACACACAGCAAACAGAAAATAGAGGGTTATTCTACAGCAGACAGGAGGATAATCTATTTATGTAAAATTAAGTTTATGATAAAAATATTTTAAAACAGAAACATCACAAGGTAAAGACAAATTATTAATAAGTATTATATAATAATAATTAATATTATCATTATTATTAATTAATTAATAATCTGTCCAATTCCTATGCTATTCTACATAAAAGCTGTGGAGAAACCTATAATCACATATATAGTTGTGAGCGTACGAGTCGTTGCTCACGCTTGCGGGCTCGCGTAGCGAGCCCGCAAGAACTGCGTCCCTCGCGAAGCGAGGGACGCAGTTCGCCGCAAATGCGGGTCCTCGCGAAGCGAGGGCCCGCATTTGCGGTTGTCGAGGCTCAACGTCGGCTGTGTTAACACACACATACACACACACGACTTTTTTAACAGAATAAACCCAACCGCCCAGCCAACAAAAAACCCAAGTCGTTGCTCACGCTTGCGGGCTCGCGTAGCGAGCCCGCAAGAAACTGCGTCCCTCGCGAAGCGAGGGACGCAGTTCGCCGCAAATGCGGGTCCTCGCGAAGCGAGGGCCCGCATTTTGCGGTTGTGGAGGCTCAACGTCGGCTGTGTTAACACACACATACACACACACGACTTTTTTAACAGAATAAACCCAACCGCCCAGCCAACAAAAACCAAACAACGTCCCCGCAAATGCGGATCCTCGCGAAGCGAGGGTCCGCATTTGCGGTGGTGGGAGCATCCCAACATCGGCTGTGTTAACACACACATACACACACACACAACTTCATAACAAAAAAAAACTCAAAGTCGCCTCAGCACCCGCTTACACCCAGACACACAGACGCAAGACTTAACAAAAAAACAGTAAAAAAGGCCCCTCACACGCTCTTAACACACATACGCACGACTTAGAAACAAATACACTGCGTCGTACACGTAAAGGTAACTGCGTATATCGCAACAAAATACGGCCGCATCGGAAAAAAATACGGCCGCTAAAGACCCATTCCAACCGCCGCGCATCAAAACATCACAAACACAAGAAATAAACACAACAAACACATAAAAAGCTTACTTACAGCACGGGGGGGCATCCGGCACCTCCAAAAGTTCATTTACACGTCCATTTCAGTGAAAACAAAGAGTTTAAACGACCGAAAATCGGCTAAGCGAGAGAAAAAATGGCCGCCGAACAAAACGAAAACGAGGCTCCAGACGTAACTACACTACACTTACTCGCAACAAAATACGGCCGCATCGGAAAAAAAATACGGCCGCGAAAGACCCATTCCAACCGCCGCGCATCAAAACATCACAAACATAAGAAATAAACACAACAAACACATAAAAAGCTTACTTACAGCACGGGGGGGCATCCGGCACCTCCAAAAGTTCATTTACACGTCCATTTAAGTGAAAACAAACAGTTTAAAACGACCGAAAATCGGCTAAGCGAGAGAAAAAATGGCCGCCGAACAAAACGAAAACGAGGCTCCAGACGTAACTACACTACACTTACTCGCAATAATGAAACACATACTATGCGGAACGGATCACACTCATATTAAACACCATTTTAACCACTACTACGCACAAAATGGCGGATGGAACGCAAATTGTAAGCTGGAACGCAAATAGCGCATGCGTATTACGTTCTAACGGTCTAACTTTCCAGAATGTTCTACAAGTTTATAAATACTGTCTATTTGACAGAGAAAAATACATTTCTCCTCAGGTGATGAACAGAGTGACTTCGGAGATAACTGCTGCTAAAACTTGAGAAGATAATTCTTTCCTAATTTACTACTTTACATTGTGCAAATTACAACTGAGAGGTAAGCTATAATATATTACTTATTTTCAAGACAGGACATCAAAAAAAAAAATTAAAGAAGACAAAGAGGTTTATGTATACTGACAAGTGACACGCACATATATGCGTATAATGTATACTGACGTGACACGCACATTTATGCGTATAATGTATACTGACAAGTGACACGCACATTTATGCGTATAATGTATACTGACAAGTGACACGCACATATATGCGTATAATGTATACTGACATGTGACACGCACATATATGCGTATACTGTATACTAACATGTGACACGCACATTTATGTGTATAATGTATAGTGACATGTCACACGCACATTTAGGCGTATAATGTATACTGACAAGTGACACGCACATTTATGTGTATAATGTATAGTGACAAGTGACACGCACATTTATGCGTATAATGTATACTGACAAGTGACACGCACATTTATGCGTATAATGTATAGTGACATGTGACACGCACATTTATGTGTATTGCCCCTGCAACAAACTAATTAAACAACTACATTTAAATTACATTACAAAAAAATAAGTTGGGACTATTAAAATACTATTAAAATATGAGTCATGTATACTGATATGTGACACGCACATATATGTGTATCATCTATAGTCACATGTCACACACACATTTATGTATGTTGGCCAAAAATAAAAATAAGGTTAATTTAACAATTAAAATATGATTCATGTATACTGATATGTCACACGCACACAAAAAAATTACTTTCAACTATGGAAATGTGCTTCATGTATGTGACATATGTGTGTAGCACCCACCAAAAAATAATGTTAATTCAAATTAATTACAGAAGTATAATTCAATGAAATTAATTTACTGCATTTCAATAGATCACCTAAAACTCAATCTTTCTACTTTTTTAAATATTCAAACAGACTCTGCATCAACAGCGTCTTTCAACAATTTGCACTGTGCACTGTGAAGAACAATCCCTTTTAAAGAACACCAACAAAGAACAAGAGGTAAGATACAAAAATACTTTAAATGCTGAAAAGGCCATGGTTTGTTAAATACAAATAAAAAATTCTATAATTCACTATTTCACTTTATTTTTCAAACAGACACTACAAGAAGACCGGCGGATTAAGATTGGCAGGAGGGGACCCTCTGTCATTCCACACTTCAATCAAGGTAAAGTATTTAAGTATAAAAAAGAACCGAACCATGAGCCTTATTCAATTGTGAGTTGGCTAATTGAATAGGGCTTTATATAAGCACATAATAGGTCTTCACTAACTAAAAACTTCTGTCAAAAAATATTTTATGTGCTTATATAGAGCCCTATTCAATTGGTCAAAACGCAATTGATTCAGGACCTAAATATGTTTAATGGCCGAGGGCCTCATTCAAATGTGATTGTTTAACAATGTATAACCATTAGAAAAAACACTACATAAGTATAACAAAAGTGGTGCCCATCAAACAGGATTTACATTTACATTCTTATTTTAATGTTTAACAACCTATAAGCCTTAGAAAGAAGCCTAAATAAGCATACCAACATTGGTGCCCACCAAACAGGATTGTATGAAAACTCACACAAACACATAACAAACTACATTTACATTCTTATTTTATGTTTAACAACCTATTAGCATTACAAAACTACATTAATAAGCATACCAACAGTGGTGCGCATCAAACAGGATTGTATGAAAACTCACACAAACACATAGCAAACTACATTTAGATTCTTATTTAATGTTTAACAACCTATAAGCCTTAGAAAGAAGCCTAAATAAGCATACCAACATTGGTGCCCAACAAACAGGATTGTATGAAAACTCACACAAACACATAGCAAACTACATTTAGATTCTTATTTAATGTTTAACAACCTATAAGCCTTAGAAAGAAGCCTAAATAAGCATACCAACATTGGTGCCCACCAAACAGGATTGTATGAAAACTCATACAAACACATAGCAATCTACATTTACATTCTTATTTTATGTTTAACAACCTATAAGCTTTAGAAAGAAGCCTAAATAAGTATACCAACAGTGGTGCGCACCAAACAGGATTGTATGAAAACTCACACAAACACATAGCAAACTACATTTACATTCTTATTTTATGTTTAACAACCTATAAGCCTTAGAAAGAAGCCTAAATAAGCATACCAACAGTGGTGCGCACCAAACAGGATTGTATGAAAACTCACACAAACACATAGCAAACTACATTTAGATTCTTATTTAATGTTTAACAACCTATAAGCCTTACAAAGAAGCCTAAATAAGCATACCAACAGTGGTGCGCACCAAACAGGATTGTATGAAAACTCACACAAACACATAGCAAACTACATTTACATTCTTATTTTATGTTTAACAACCTATAAGCCTTAGAAAGAAGCCTAAATAAGCATACCAACAGTGGTGCGCACCAAACAGGATTGTATGAAAACTCACACAAACACATAGCAAACTACATTTAGATTCTTATTTAATGTTTAACAACCTATAAGCCTTAGAAAGAAGCCTAAATAAGTATACCAACAGTGGTGCGCACCAAACAGGATTGTATGAAAACTCACACAAACACATAGCAAACTACATTTACATTCTTATTTTATGTTTAACAACCTATAAGCCTTAGAAAGAAGCCTAAATAAGCATACCAACAGTGGTGCGCACCAAACAGGATTGTATGAAAACTCACACAAACACATAGCAAACTACATTTAGATTCTTATTTAATGTTTAACAACCTATAAGCCTTACAAAGAAGCCTAAATAAGCATACCAACAGTGGTGCGCACCAAACAGGATTGTATGAAAACTCACACAAACACATAGCAAACTACATTTACATTCTTATTTAATGTTTAACAACCTATAAGCCTTAGAAAGAAGCCTAAATAAGCATACCAACAGTGGTGCGCACCAAACTGGATTGTATGAAAACTCACACAAACACATACCAAAGTACATTTAGATACTTATTTTATGTTTAACAATCTATAAGCCTTAGAAAAAGGCCTAAATAAGCATACCAAAAGTGGTGGACACCAAACGGGGTTGTAGAAAAACAAAGAAATAATGTCATTTTTTACTTCATACAAATACATTAAAATAATATTACATTTTCATTTTTATTTTATATCAGATACTGCGTCAAGAACATCGGACCAGGAGTTTCAACTGAGGACCACACCAGCGGACGAGGACTTTCAACAGAGGACCAGACCATTGGACGAGGACTTTCAACAGAGGACTACACCATCGGACGAGGACTTTCAACAGAGGACCAGACGATTGGACGAGGACTTTCAACACAGGACCAGACCATCAGACGAAGGCTTTCAACACAGGACCAACAAAGATTCTGCTTCAAATCAAACTTCAACCAAGGTACAGTATAACAAGTAAAAAAAGAGAAAAATTAATTAATATTCTTCTTTAATGTTTAACCACCTATAAGCCTTAGAAAATAGCCTACAGAAGCATACCAAAATTGTGGCGCACCAAAAAGGATTGTAGAAAAACACAGAAATAATGCCATTTTTTCATTCATACAAAGACATTCAAATAACATAACATTTTCATTTTTATTTTATAACAGATACTGCGTCAACAACATCGGAACAGGAGTTGGAACTGAGGACCACACCAGAGGACGAGGACTTTCAACAGAGGACTACACCATCGGACGAGGACTTTCAACACAGGACCAGACCATCGGACGAAGGCTTTCAACACAGGACCAACAAAGAATTTTGCTTGAAATCAAACTTCAACCAAGGTACAGTATAAAAAGTAATATCTATCATCTATCTCTTATTTGTCTTTTAGGGCCAATAATCTTTAACAATAAAAACAAACTTCAATGTAAACTTAAAAAATAAATTGGCAGAGTCCAAAAAAGTCTAAAAACACAGAATCTATACAATTTGTCATTGTAACATTCCAGTCCTAAACCCTAATTTAATTGCCATTTGACAAATTGAATAGTGCTGTAAATAAGGACATAACATCTTTTTTAAAATACCTTTTTAGTTACTGAAACACTTGCTTTTGGATACATGTTTAATAAATAAAAATGTCTTTAAATAATTATCTCATGCCCTTATTTAGACTTTTATTCAATTGAACGCATTGAAATTGATTAACTATAAAATGTTAACACACTATTGATAACTATATGTCATGAAAAACAACTTAACATCTCAAAATAAACTAATGGTACATTATTTTATTTTTACAGATTAACATGGCTGATAATGAGAGTAAACAAGAAAAGAAAAGACGCCAAGCTAGAGAACGACGACAGAGAGCAGACAGCCAGCAGACACCGGAGAAGAAGGAAATTCGACGAGAAAAAGAACGCAAAAGAATTGCAAGCAAAAGACTGTCACTTGCAGAAATTAAAGATATGTCAAAAAAAACTACAAAGAAAATAAAGCATTTACAACCTGTTGCTCAAACATCAGATGACATTTTGCCAGAAAAAAGACAAGAGATACCAAAAAAAGCAACAAAGAAAACAAAGCATTTAGAACCGTTTCATGAAACATTAGATGACATTTTACCTCAAACAATACAACATATACCAAGAAAAGCAACGAAAAAAACAAAACATTTAGAACCTGTTGTTGAAACATTATATGACATTTCACCTGATGAATATGAAAGGCAAAATCCTATATGCTTTGCAAATTGTCCTCTACTCAAGTCTTTAGCAGTAGAGGTTCATAGTTGTGGGGACATGACTACTCAATGTCAGTTTTGTGAGGCTTATTATTTTAAACAGGAGAGACCCAGAGATGGACAATTTATTAGTTGTTGTCAAAAAGGCAAGTTCAAACTTCCAGAAAGGAAAGAATTTCCAATTTATTTACAAAATATTATGACTGAACCTACTTTTCCAAACTACAAAAATTTTAAGACAAACATAAGATCCTACAATAGTGCCATATCCTTTGCATCCATGGGGGCAACATTAGCTGCTAATGTACCAGGACATGGTCCTTACTGTTTTAAAGTCCAAGGACAAATTTATCATCGCACTTCCCATTTACATCCAGAGGAAGGAAATAAAAGAAAATTCGCTCAACTATATGTCCTAGATACAATGGAAGCTGTTGACCAACGTATGCAGATGGAAGAAAATAAAAAATGCTTACCCACTGTTTTCATAGAGCTAAATAACATTATGGACAACAATCCCTACAGTAAAGCTTATAAAAAATTGGCAGAAGTAGAAAATGAACAACTACTTCATTCACAAACACATCAATTACCAATGCCGAAGGTTAATATGGTGCTTAAAAGAGACAGACATACTGATAAACGTCGTTATAACTTGCCAACAACAAATGAGGTTGCAATGGTGTTTCACAATGATGAAGGAGAACCACCATTTCAAAGAGACATACGAATATATCCTAGAAATCAGGACCAACCGTTTATTAATATGAGTATCTTAAGTCCAAATTTAGATCCAATGACATATCCCATCTTTTTCCCACACGGAGAAGCAGGTTGGCAACCAAAATTAACTCTTCCCAGTTACCCAAATGCTAAAGCCAGAATCCGAAATAATGTTTCTATGCTTGAATTTAAAGTAGCTCAAATTGCCATTCGCAATGTATTTAATCCAATTTTATGTGGTGGGAAACTAACACAACAATGGATTATTGATTCATATTTGCAAGTTGAGGCAAATAATTTAAACTTTATCAAATATCAACAAGATAAACTCCGTGTAGAACAATATTCTGGACTCATGGACTATGTTGCTGACGTGGCTACAAGCAGAGACATGACAGCTGGCAAAGCCATCATTTTACCATCTTCCTTTCAAGGATCTCCTCGGAATATGAGAGAAAGATACAATGATGCTATGGCTATTGTGACAAAATTTGGCAAACCCGATTTATTTGTGACATTTACATGTAATCCACAATGGCCAGAAATTACACTAAATCTACTTCTTGGACAAACTGCTTCAGATCGACCAGATTTAGTAGCCAGAGTTTTTAAGATTAAATTAAATGAATTAATACGTGACTTCACTATAAATCAGTTATTTGGCAAATGTCTTGCTTATGTATATACCATTGAATTTCAAAAAAGAGGCCTTCCACATGCACATCTTCTAATAATACTTCAAGAAAAAGATAAATTAGATACTTCAGACAAAGTGGATGCAGTCATTGTTGCTGAACTACCAGATCCAGAACTATATGGTAGACTATATGAGATTGTTACTCATCGCATGATTCATGGACCCTGTGGTGACCTTAATCCACAATCACCATGTATGGAAAATAATAAATGTTCCAAAGAATTTCCCAAAGATTATAGAGACAAAACCTATGCCAATTGTGATGGATATCCACTTTATAAAAGAAGAGAAGGAGATAGTGCCATTATTCGTGGGAAAAAAGTGGACAATAGATATGTAGTACCCTACAATCCACATTTACTCATGAAGTACAACGCCCACATCAACGTAGAAGCCTGCACTTCCATCAAATCCATTAAATATGTCTACAAATATATTTACAAAGGTTACGATGCAGCTACTGTAGTCGTCAAAAGTGCAGACAACCCTGAAAGTAGTGAGTTAGTACATGATGAACTTGCATCTCATGTAGATGCTCGCTATGTCAGTGCGCCAGAAGCTATGTGGCGGCTTTTAAAATTTGAAATGCATGATAGATCACATGCAGTATATAGGTTAGCAGTACATTTGCCACAACGACATTTAGTCTATTTCCATGCTGGAAATGAAATGAATGCATTGGCCCAAAGTGAAGATCGTCACACTACACTAACTGCATGGTTTGCATTAAATTCCACTGATGCTGAAGCAACACAATACTTATATATTGAAATTCCATATCACTATGTTTTTGTGAATGGATTATGGAGACCAAGAAAAACCAGAGGCAATAAAATTATTCCAAGAATTTACACAGTCAGTCCAAGAGATGTTGAACGTTTTTGCTTACGGATATTACTTTTAAATGTTCCTGGAGCACAAAGTTTTGAACAATTAAGAACTGTTAATGACATTGTATATGAATCCTTCCATTTAGCTGCAAGACATAGAAACTTACTCGCTGATGATACAGAGTGGGAAAGATGCTTAGAAGAAGCAGCACAATGTCAAATGCCAAGACAGATGAGAGAACAATTTGCTTTTATTTGTATCTTCTCAAATGCTCCAAATGCATTAGCTTTGTGGGAGACTTTTAAAAGTAATATGGCTGAAGACTTTATGCGACGATACAATGAACCCATTGCACACTTAAAAGCGTTAATGGAAATCCAAGAAGTCTTTTTAACTCATGGATTAAGTTGTGCAAGTTTTAATTTGCCTGATCCAGGTCTTATAGATGACATTAACTTTGAAGACTATGACATTCAACTACAAGCAGAAAGAACAGAAGAAAGACTTGCAACTTTAAATACACTACAATTGCAAGCATTTCATGCCATTAAAAATGCTATAGATGATGACATGGTGACAGAGCGTTATTTCTATCTTGATGGACCTGGCGGATCAGGAAAAACATATTTGTACAATTTATTAATGAGTTCAGTACGAGCACAAGGAAAAATAGCAATGGCGTTTGCCACTACTGGAATTGCTGCACTTTTATTAGAAGGTGGAAGAACTGTTCATAGTGGATTTAAACTGCCAGTGCCTATTTTAGAAAATTCTGTGTCAGATATTCGCATGACATCCTTACAAGCAAAGAAATTGAAGAAATGTAAATTAATTATAATAGATGAGGCCACAATGATGTCATGCTATGCCCTCCAATGTATTGACCGTTTGCTTCGTGAAGTCATGGATAATATTTTTCCATTTGGTGGAAAGGTAATGTTGTTGGGTGGCGATTTTAGACAAACATTACCTGTTGTTGTACATGGAAATCGAACTGACATTATCGAAACATGTATAAAGTCAAGTACAGTATGGAAACATTTTACCCATCTTCAACTGCAACAAAATATGAGATCAGAAGGCCAAACTGATTTCAATGATTGGCTTATTAAAATTGGAGAAGGCAGAACAGAAAAAATACTACATTTACCTGACGACACTGTAGAGATCCCACCTCATATGATTTGTCAACAAGATATTATATCGGCTATATTTGAAGGGAGCATAAATAACGAAGAATATTCCGAGCTTGCCAACCAAGTCATACTGACGTGTAAAAATAAAGATGCATTAATCCTCAATAATAAAATCTTAAAAAAAATTTATGCACCACAAAGAAATTATCACAGTGCTGATTCTGTACTTGCTGATGACAATGAAAGTCAGGCTAACTTTTCCACTGAATTCATAAACTCTTTAACTCCTTCTGGAATGCCACCACATATTTTGCAGCTAAAGAAAGGTGCAATTATCATGTTACTGCGAAATATGAATCCCAAAAAAGGCCTATGCAATGGCACAAGATTAATTGTTCAACAATTAAAGGACCATTTTATAGATGCTGAAATTTTAACTGGGACCCATAGAGGAGAGAGAGTTTTCATACCAAGAATAGATTTAGCACCAAGTGAAAGTAGTCTCCCTTTTATACTTCAAAGAAGACAATTTCCCATTATTATGGCATTTGCCATGACCATTAATAAATCACAAGGTCAAACTTTCAAATCTGTGGGTATTTTCTTGGAAGAACCAGTTTTTGCACATGGTCAATTGTACGTTGCGTTGTCAAGGTGCAAAAATCCACAGGCAATTAAAGTTTACATTGAAAACAATGAAAGTCAAGGTGATTTATTAGAAGATGGACGTATTTTTACTAAAAACATTGTCTACTATGAAGTACTATAACTTTGAAGGATACTAATTAAAGGTGCCAAGATTTTTTAAAAGCATTGCAAAATACATAACAATTGGTTGTTTAATTCAGTCATAATTAATGGAAGTCATGTTTATGAATGATTCGCCTCACAAAATACTTGCCTTGCATTGTTAGTAAAAATTATGTTAAAATGTTAAGTCACTATGTTAATGTTTCTAATGTTAAAAGTTTAAAAAATATATTTTGAAGTTATTTCATTCAACATATTACAAAGTGGATGTTAAGAGGTTAAGCACCTTTTAAGTCACAATGTAAATATTGTCTGTTATCTTAAGATTACTACCTACATTAATGTTTATCGCCAATTTATGTGCTCAGTAATAAATTAGTTTAATTACGTACGTTTTAAGAAGAGTTTGACTGTATGCCTTCCTCTACATTCAATGTATATTCAAGTTAACAATTATTGTGATAGAAATTGAATTTTAATACTGATTAATTTAAATGTCAATTGTTTTTACATTCAAATGTTAATACTTTTAATAAAAAATTACTTTACAAAATGTATTCACTATGTTCCTGTTTATAATGTTCAAAATTATACCAATGTTTTGTCAACTTCTAAACTTACATAAAAAATAAAGTTCAAGTTTAAAAATATATACTTTGATGGTTATTGCTTACATATATTTTAAACTTCATGTTAAAATTTGCAACGTTTAAAAAAGGGTTTTTACTTTTGGCTTTCCTATTCATTCAATGTATATTCAAGTTAACAATTCTTCAGATACTAATTACATTTTAAAAAACCATTACATCAACATTTTACAAAAATACACGTTCATATTAAAATACTTACAAGTGTCAAAAATATATGTTAATAACTAAACAACTTGACAAACATATACATAACATTGCCGTCATTTTTTGACGGGCAAGTCGCTAGTATATAATAATGAAGAAGAATATATCACTTGGATAGTTTATTTTCCTTATCTCAGACACTATATTGTGCGTATTTGTATATGTGTACACACACACACAAGGTTTCCTTTTTAAAAGAAGTCACCATTGCTAAATAAACTGATTTCAATTCATAATTGCTCTAGGGTGTGTGTACCTGTCCGCCAATGAGTCACTTTATAAGTCCTGGGCTTGAGCCAATACTCTAACATACAGTGGTATGATTGGTACATTTTTTTCAGCAAGTTTAAGGTGTGTAGTATGTTTTCACATAGAAAAATAAACTGTTTAAAACTTAAATACATGGTAGGAATGTTCCAGAGTTCCAGGTCCCTTTAAATATAGATTTGTTAATATATTTGCCACATTTACGTGTAATTTGCCAACATTTTGTGAAAGAAAGCTGCTTACAGTTAGATTATGTTAAATATTCCAAATGTTCTTCTATAAGGATCAGTTTCCCGTAAAATCTTATAGTTTGGGGATTCAGATTTGAAATCTACTACTAATAAATCTCTTACTAGATTATTTTAGCAGATGTCATTACATGACCATCTCTCAGAAGTAGTCTCACTAGACTAGATTCACTAAAGTGCACAGAGGCTGAGACAGGAGTGGAATGCCTATTTCCTATGGTAAAGTACATATGTATATAACAAACATTTCGAGCATCTTCAAACTTTAGTGAATTTCGCTCATAAATAGTGATGTCGCGAACATCTAATTTTTTGTTCGCGAACAGCGGACGCAAACTTCCATCAAATGTTCGCGAACGGGCGATCCTGGCAAACCGCCATAGACATCAATGGGCAGGCGAATTTCAAAACCCACAGGGACTCTTTCTGGCCACAATAGTGATGGGAAAGTTGTTTCAAGGGGACTAACACCTGGACTATGGCATGCCGGAGGGGGATCCATGGCAAAACTCCCACGGAAAATTACATAGTTGATGCAGAGTCTGGTTTTAAGCCATAAAGGGCATAAATCACCTAACATTCATATATTGTTTGGAATAACATGCTTTAAAACATCAGGTATGATGTTGTATCGATCAGGTAGTGTAAGGGTTACACCCGCTTCACAGTAACAGACCCTTTGCACAACCGCAAACTCCCCATTTGCACAAGGTTGGATACCAAGCTAGCCATGTCCCGTTCCTTGTCCTCACTGATGTCATTGAAGGTCTCTTCCTCCACCCAGCCACCAAGTGTCCCCAAAAGGTGACAACAAGCCCCCTGGGACGCCTGCTGTGTTTGGTCTTCCACCTCCTCAAAGCCACCTTCCTCCTCTGACTCCTCTTCTTCAGACTCCTCTCTCTGCGTTGCCTCTGTCTGCGTTATTATAAGGTGTGTACTGTTAAGTAGTACTATTCCTATCGGTTTAATCCCTGTGACGTCCACTATTCGGGGACGTGTATATGGCATTGATTTTTGGAACAGGGAGATGGAAAAAGATGCTTGGTCGGACCTCCTACTTCAAATTTGGGGCACTGCGCGTGCAATCTAAGGTGCCACCAGATATGAGTGTCACTGTGCACTGGCAAAAGTTGGCAGAGTAGATGCAATAGGCTTCACACACACGCCTGTAGGCAGGCAATTGCTATTCAATCCATTACAGTAAAAAAAGTGTTGTTTTATTTCACTGAGCACAATATAAGCTGTGAGCCTGACACAGGCAGGCAACTGAAATTAGATTTAGTCCTTCAGGTCTGTAGTGGAAGCTAAATACACAGCCTGGCTATCTATTTCCCTATTAAATCTCCAGCAGCTACACTATCTTTCCTCTCACAACGAATGCAGCTTCAGAATGATTCTAAAATGTATGCTGTCCTTCAGATGGAAGGCCCTGGAAGGGAGTGTATGCTGCTGATTGGCTGGAATGTGTCTGCTGACTGTGAGGTGCAGGGTCAAAGTTTCCTCAATGATAAAGAATAGGAGGCGAACCGAAAAGCGCATGTGTTCGCCGTCCGATGCGAACGCGAACATGCCAAAATCGCCGCGAATAGTCCGCGGGCGAACTGTTCGCGACATCTCTACTCATAAACGCACTAATGAAAAATAGCTATATTGCCCCATGTCACCGAATGTAGAGCTAAGTTACATGGCTCCTCAATGATCTCCTGCTGATTCACAGCTATGGGTGCTCCTACAAGAGAATTTAAGTAGCTCTTACATGACTTCCTCATGCTAATTTACATAAAGATCTTGCTGATACGTAAGGGAAAATATCTTATGAGACTCTCCAGGGTCCTTATGAGTTACTTAAGCAGTTGCAAATCAGAGTCCAGAAACACAGTAATTCCCATAGCAAGCCCAGTAAAGTTAAAGAACATCACTAAATATTACTAATGGTTCTTGGGAATTTACTAACGGATCATGGTGCTAACTGGCCCACTATAGCCCTTTCTAATCCACGATGCAGCTTCTTAGCTCATCATACGATTTATTAAAGCCCCTTCTCCCATGTTGTACCTGGGTTAAAGAACCACTATACTTCATCTACAAGTAAAGCTCATATGTTTGTTGTGCATAGGCTATTACAAAAAGTATGCAGTTTAAAATAAATATAAGTTAACATGTTTTCTTAGTTTTTAAACTGTTTTCTCCTGCTTCTACTGAAATATAAAGTTTGACAAGTGCAGGTTCGGCTTCAGACTGAGCATGCTCACTAAGGGGGGAGAGGCTATGATGGCAGCTGCAACCATGTTACAATAGAGCTTTTACCTCTCTGAAGGTGATGGAGGTGGAGCTAATAATGTCACGGGACAGGGCCAGTGACATAAGCCGAAGCTTTCCAGCTCTATATAGTCCAGCACACAGGCAGAGCAAGCCACACTCCTGATGGACACAGGTAGGAGGAGATCAACAGCACTGCTTGAGGAGGAAAAATACAGATTCAAAAGTTTTTTTTTGATTTATTTTAAAATGCATACTTTTTTAACAGTCTATGCCCAGGAACAAACATGTAATCTTTATTTGTAAATGCAATACAGTGGTCCTTTAACCATTAGAAAGTTTTTTTGTGCTTTAGGATGTCTAGACATCAATTTTATGTCATTCGTGTCATGAAAAATGCTTCTTTAGACTATTTTTTCTCTATTGGGGCACTTGTAGCTCCCTAAGTGTCTCATAAAAGGTTTTCTTAAGGGTTTTATCTGCTCTTGCAGTAGGTTAAGTTTACAAATAAGGATTTGTCTCACAATAGGCACTCTCATTGCCTCATGAGAACGTGTAAGATGTTCAGTAACTCTTATGGGAGGCATATTATGGCAAATTGCTAAGATATCCTGCAAGGCAGGAGGCAATTCAAACATATTATTAATAACTCCGAGTTTGCTGCTGGTGGAATGTAATGGCTACGTTAGGACTTACATGAACTTGTTTCACTTGCAAAATTTTCTATGGGAGACATATAAGAGCTTGGCTTCTTGAACACTTGCACGCTTTCGCCCTGTTGGCTTGTGGAGCAGTGTTTTGTATGGGCTTTGAATGATGCTAGTTCAAAGGTCACCAACTGCAATCAATGAGCCAATCTTCACGGCTCTGACTGACATCTTGTAATATGAAGTAATGATTCCCTTTGGAATTGTGTAATTAGTATTAGTTGACTTCATTTGAGATTGACCTGGTTTGGGCCTCTATTCTGCATCTCCAAATCAACGGGAGAATTCCAGTATGGACAAAATTCTAAGTTTTATACTTTCTGCTCAAATAAAGCTTCTTTTGAGTTGGTAGAAAATCGTGTGAGATGTAAATCACTGCATTTTTTTGATGAACAGATTAAAGTCTAGTATGTGTGAGTTTTTGGCCTCAGTTTAAAGTGACAGTCAAGTCCAAACATTTCTGCATTTTAAATATTAAAAAAATATGTATTACATGAAATAAAGTCTGAAATCTGAATTTCACTAATATTATTTCATATATTTGAAAATCTTTCCATCCCTACACAAGATAGCTAACTCACAAAGCTGTATGACTATACAAAAAATGTTGTAGATTTTGGTTGGTTGAACAAAAATGTATCAAAATTGAGGGAAGGGTGTGGTATACTGCAAGATAAAAGTTAGCACTATATTACTTTTTAAACTGTTTTTTTCCATTCAATTAATTATGCTCATATTTTTAAATCATGCTGTTTTAATAGATTACAGAATATTTAACATGTATTGACCTTTTAACTGTTTTTTACGTTTATTTTAATTATTCGAAACACTGGTATCAATTTCCTCTGTGTTTTTAGAACTTAATAACGTATATACACTAATTAGTAAAATATTTATTAATTAATTTAGACTTGCCATATAAAACTTAACTTTGCAGACTGTGGTATATTATGCTTGATGACACAAAGCAGAGGAGCACATTTGAATATATAATTAACTTGCAATTAAAGGTGTATGACCATATACTATATGCTGGGAAAGAATGAGAATCGACATCCTTGAAATATTTAAATATTTAAATTTCTCTGCTGTTGGCAACAGGCCAAACAATTAACGGATCAGGGGGTCTGTTATCAGAGCAGATTCTGTGCATGGTGTCAGTTACCACAGCAGATGGTCCCATGGTAGAGAGAGGCTGAGGCTGATTCAAAGCATGGTGCAGCTGGAGGCACATTTTGGGACATTATTAGTACCCTTCTTCATACACACTCTCTGTACATCACAGTAATGCCAATGTTAATTCTTAATTTAGACATCACTGCCAATGTGCTTGGGGATATCCCTATCTCTGATTAATCATTGTCACACAGACACCATTGGATAGATTGTATTTGCATTAACATCGACCAACAATGAGTACTTTAAAAGACCTCTGTGGTCAACTTTTTTCTTTATGATCGTTTGAATAATTAAACCTTTACATTTTTTTACTTCTTTATATGGCATATGTAATAATATATGTAATATGGCACTGGTTCCCTTTTTGTCAAACAGCTGATAGTCTCTGCTTAGTGAAGATAGAGACATCTCCTACCACCTCTAGTTGATCAGCAGAAACCAAAAATGGAAGATTCCACTTCAGCATAATTGCATACGAAATATAGTCGATTAGAGACATTTTTTTAGCATTATTATGTTTTTGTCTATATTGAAAACAGTATGTTTTAAATATAGCACTACACTTTAACTGGGCACTTATGCTCTTTAAAATGAATAATAACCAGGTTTTATGGATTAAAAACTTCATGCAAAAAAAATTACAGTTAAGATAATAAACATGAGGAAGCATTAACTAGTTTTCCAGTAAGCTACATATCTGTATTTGTTTAGATAGTTCTACTTTTCAAAAAGATTTAATACAACATAAGCTCGAGAATGTTATTTAGATTCCCAGGTCTTCCTATCATGTAAAGGGTCAAGACAATATTGTCACAGCCACATTTTGATATGTTTTCTACACCACTAAATGTTCTGGCTTATAAAAGCTGATATAAATTTTTTAACAATAATAGCCCTCTTCCAGCAATGGGTCAGGATCCAGTATCACAAACAGTCACTTATATTTAGCAAAATTCACCAAGATACATGTTTGTGACAATGAAGTCTATGTGGCATTCAAAAAATAAGTTTACCACATTTTATTTGATGATATAAAGCATTGTTTCTCAGCAAGTTTGATCTGGGGATTGGCTGGTTTACTTCTAATGCTCATGAGGACCAGTGCTGAGATCCACACCAGTTTAAACAGGGGGATACTACATGTGACAAAGTACATTTTCATTTAGTTTTGTACAGACTTGGATAAAATACATTTTACCTGTAGATATGTTCATCAATACGCTATCTATAACTGTAACAGATGGTAGAGGTATATTCAAAGTGTTAGGCTCTCCTCATTACTCTTTGTTCCTGAGGACATGCAGATTTCGTCTCAGGGACCTGAACCGCTCCTAGGACTGGCCGTTCAGGTCCACGGAGAGAGAGCATTACATGGAACTTTAATGCTTGTTTTTTGAGTGGTAAACAATGACTACTGAAGGTAGATTCCATAATACTAAAGATTGGGCAGCCATGATATTGATGAATCATCCTAACAAATTTGAAAAATAGATAAACATTCATATATATTCATGTATGTGAATTGAGAAGTCTTGCATATTAGTGAATAAAATCGTATTTACAAAAACATAGATTTTACTAACAATCAGCAACATCTGGGCTATTGAGTCCCCCTCTTAACAGTTTAGACTTACAGGACCACTTTACAATAAAACATACACATATTTTTGAAAAAAAAAAAAGCCTACATCTGACTTTGAAAAGGGGATTGTCATTAGCTTTCGGGTCAAGGGTGGCAGTATTTCTGAAACAACGCAGTTTGTGAACTGTTCTCATGCTGTTGTGGTTAAGGTGTACCGTGACTGGATCACCACACAAACTGCACCACTGCGAAGAAACAGCGTCAAAACTGTGGAGCACCAAGTGCCATTTATGTCTGAGGTGAACGTCGACTGCGAAGGTGTGTGAGGGCCAACCAATACGCTACACCTTTCAAACTAACCAGGGGGCTACCAGACTTGTCTAAAATGACAGTACAGCAAACCCTGTTGCGTATGGAGCTCTGAAGCAAAAGGTAGGTCACTGCACCCATGCTGATGAGGGTTCATTGTAAAAAATGGCTTCAATTGGTACTGAAATTGGACCTCTTCTTATTGGCAAAGGATTGCCTTCTCTGTTGAGTCATGTTTTCTACTCTATCTCCTGGATGGACATTGGCGTGTCAGGCAGGAAACCTCAGAGAACAAACACTCTGCAATCACTGTTGGAAGAACATAAACTGGCGGCAGCAGCGTAATGGGATTTTTTTCATTTGCATTGTCTGGACCCACTCATATATACCTCTGGAAGGCACTCTCAACCGATTTGGTTATCTATCCATTCTTGCAGATCAAGTACACCCATACATGTTGACTGTCTTCCCCAGATGGGATATTCCAACAGGACAATGCAACATGTCATAAGGCCAGAATTGTCCGCAAGTGGTTGGGGGAGTATGACGAAGACTTCCAAGTACTTCCCTGACCAGCTCTCACAACCTTGAAGCCCATTGGGCACCTGTGGGACCACCTCAATCCCCATGTTTGCCATATGAATCCTCCACCACACACTCTTCAGCAGCTGTTGAATGCACTGCAGTCTGCATGACTCCAGATACCCTTGCCAATCTTCCAGCATCGTATTGATCAGGCTGTCTAGCTGCTGTCCGTGCTACACACGGCGGCTATTCAGGATATTAGTCATAATAATGTGACTAGACCATGTACTAATGCTAATGTTGTATACTTCAATAACATAACGATAGTGATACTTTAATTGGGCATTTCTATATCCCTATGCAATTTTCAGGTATTTGTATATTCTTTTAGAATATTTGCCCCTACAACATCTGCTGCAAAATATTCTATGTAGTGTAGATATAGGAAACTGAATCTAAAATGCATCATTTACTTGGCCTAGGCAAGGCCCAGTTGGGTATGATAGCATTGTAATTTTGACACTAAACATTTATTAACTATAATAATTATACACAGACCAATACTTGGGAGAAAAAAACAGCCACAGCGCTTATTGTGGAACACAAATTATGTAATACCAATAACAGTAAGTAAATAAACATCAGCCTGGCCAGGGCCTACCGTGATGGAAGAGCCATATCCCCGTAGGGTAGGATCTCACCCCTTTTACCACTTGCCCAGCGACTCTTGGAGCCAACCGTCCCAGGGTGGGCCTGACGCACCACCCTTTGGCACCGGCAGAATGCGCTGACTCGGATCATGTAAGCTACGACCCTTTACCTTCTAGTCAGACTTGGACCGACGCGGCCCAAACACCTAACGCGTTATTGGTCCAAGACAGCCATAATACCAGTGAAAGGGAAGCAATCAGTGTGCCCAAAGCCAACTGTCCCTGGGTGGGCATGACCCACCAACCTTTGGCAACAGCCGAATGCACTGACTTGGACTCTGCCGGCTACCACCCTTTCCTTCCAGTCCGACTCGGACCAACGCGGGCACCTGATCACCTTAGGATCTCAAGACCGCACACCTGAGGTCACCATACCCTGTCTGTTTACCACCAACCTCTTATTTACAAGCACACCCTTGGGAAGGAGTGATGGCTGTACAGAACCGCAAGGCTTCACACTTATCAGGTCGTTCCCACCAGCCCGCTCCTTAATGCCACGGCTGATACTTGACCCCCTACCTTTGGAGGCCGCTTCCTTCAAGGCCTCACGTTACCAATAACCCTCAACCTTGCCAATTCATTGCTCGCTTACCCACATAAAATGTACTTCGAAGACCACCTAAAATTAGTATCCAAGACGAGGGGCGTGAAGCCACGGTTCAGAGCATTCCAGACTAATGCATGAACCCACTGAGCTGCGAAGGCTCTCCCGTATCCATTGTACGAGCCGCCCACACTATGACGGCAATGAGAGGTGCACCCGCGAAAGCACCAGTCGGCCACCCTGGCCTGAAACCTGGTACCTACATTCATCTCACTAAAAGCTCCATTACTGATACTGAAGCCTGAATTGTTTTAAGCCATCGAAAACTGGACGGGATGACGAGAACTGAGTGTAACTGGCTTATCCTACTGTCGTATGACCGAACAACCCTTACCCGCTGAGCAACGAGGCATAACCCGAAGACCAGTACTGTGTAACGCCAGACGTCATTTCCATAGCTTGAGATACACGTGAGCCTGAAGGATGAAAGAGTCATCCAGCAGTAGACAACTGACTGCCTCTTCCGTTCTCCACTATATGAGACCCCTGATAGGGCAATGCAAAGGAGAACTAATCACCACAGATTCGGTCCTGTATAATTCATCCTCTGAGGATTATAAACATACCCCTGAAAAACAAAAGAGCCTGCCGCTCACCCTGATCCTCTGCGGCGGAAATCAACCCATCCGCTCTATAACCGTCACTGAATGCTCCGAATGCCGTCCGACGCCATCCAAGCGGGAACCACTATGACACATAAAACCTCCGCTATGAACACTTGACCCGTGAAAGGCCCAGTGGGTATGTACGTATGACCCTTTGGGATAACTTCTCCTAGAAATAATTTGTTAGGCACAAACACTTCCTAAACCCTCTAATTAAATAATTAGACACAACCACTTTTTTGGGGAGATACTGGCCACAGCGTTTATTGGTAAACCCAAATTCACATCATAACAATACCATTTATTTAAATATACATAAAGAGAGGGGAGGAGCCTGACGACCGAGACAGTACACTCTGCGCCCTGACCCTCGTCCAGGGCCTACCTTGATGGAGCATCCGTACCCCCGTAGGGTAGGATCACCCCCACTTTACCACTGTCCCGGCGACTCCCCTCACCACCGCCACGCTGTGACAACAACAAATACAGACACCTCATAAATCAAACTGAAAATGAAAGCATATCACAACTGTTACTGACGTAGACAGATTAAACTAAAATACTTGACCGCTTACTTTATTTTTTCTTTTTAACACATACTTTCCAATTTCTTATACCTCACACATGATTTTCCATTTACAATAGATTAACACCTATGCTCCCAATGTTAGGGATGGGTGGGTGGGATCTAACTTCTTGGCTAGCTGGGGGCATAATGGTCAAATTGGCGCCAATCCCATAGGTGGCTCTGCCCCCAGCTAGCCCCTCCTACACTCTCCCATACTCCCGGGCCTGCACAGGTCACGTGGCCCTTCTACCGAACCTAGTGCCTGGGTAGGTCTCCAGCCCATTCAGTCTACGCCCCTATTGACACCCAGGACAATAGAGAAATTGCCAGCAACTGCATAACAACGTCCCTATGTCACCAGAAACCCTATGCTAGAAAGGATAAAAGCCAATCCCCCAAATGTCTTGTGAGGGGAACATGTGGGCCGAAAATTGCACTGCTACTCTTGACGACGCATGAGAACGATCGCTGAATACGGCTCCTGGTATTCCCAGGTGGACTCTCACCCAAGTCCTACAGGCCTTCAAAAAGCAACGTGATAATATTCCTAATAGTTTGCAGTTCTCATTTTGGGCGTTTGAACATCATTTAAGGCTGTACTTTTCTTGGTATTTGACAGCATCTCTCAGACTGCAGTGGGATCATTAGAGATGAAGCTGTGTTTATGATTATAGAGGATTTTGAATGGGTCTCAGCCATGTATTCTGCCTCAAATAGATTAAAAGTCATTTTGCTGAGGATTAAGCTTGACACAGTTTATAAAAGCTTGTCCCTCCAAACAGCAGTTTATATTGGGTGGAGGAAAATATAAAACACTGCTGTTATGTGAGCATTTGATTCTGTCTCAAACCAGCATCAAACTTAATTGTATTATTTTATTTATCTCCCCTCTCATGGTAAAGGAATACTGTTGTCCCTTTTTTCCCTATATAGAATTTTGAATAAATAAACTTTAAATTTTCAGATTATAAGTATAGGCATCCATTTTGTGTTTGTTACATCCATCCTCAGAGCTGAGTCATGAGGGTGTGGGTTTTGGCTGCTGGTAGAGGTAGGGGTACAGAAGGAGGGAACAATGAGTCTTTGTTAAGATAATTGGATATAACTGTTATTGACATTAGGCCCCTTGCCCCTCACTGGCCCTGAAGCAGACACCTTGAATCATTCAATGCATTCACAGCTCTCCAGTAATGTAAAAACATCTCTCACACACAAAACTTCCACTTATGTATCATGGATTCATCCAAAAAAGGCATCAAAATTGTATTTTTTTTGTAATTAAAAACTAGCTGTATGTCTTCTTCCTGCTTAAGTATGTTTTTCGTGTGTCATTCAGTCGTTTCTGACAATTTCTGTGACTTCATGGACCATAACACACCAGGACATCTTTATGTCCATGGTCATGCTGATCCAGTTGGTATTCCTAGCAGACATATTGGAGTGAGTTGACAGTTCCTGCTTCAGTGGCCTACAGTGTACAGTTCCTGGTATTCCTAAGTGGTCTCCCATCCAAGGTCTGACCAGGCCCAACCCAGCTTGGCTTCAGGGTGGTGTAGCCTCTTGGTTCCCTGACTGTAATCGAACCCTGGTCGAAGTAGTGAAAGCACCAAATCCTAACCGCTGGACCACCAGGGAACCAGATGTATGTATGTATAGGTAGACTCAAAGTTTTCAAACATATTAAAAAAAAATCATTGTGCACTGATTCATTAATCAAATTGCTAAATATTTTTTTTTACATTTTATTATGTAATAAAGTAAATCCTCTATCCAAATATAAAGAAAGTACATGTTTCTTCCTTTAAAGGGATTTTGATCATTTATATAATAAACTAGCGACTTGCCCGTCAAAAATGACGTAGCAATAAAATTGTAAGGCAGGTAATGCTGTTTGCCACAGACAGTAACAGCCTTATTAAATTGCGATTTGGTAAATTTAAAAGGGCTCTATTTAAGCGCATAGCATATTTTTTTTACAGAAGTTTTTAGTTTGTGAACTTCTATCCAAAAGCAAGGTCTTCACTAACTAAAAACCTCTGTAAAAAAAAATAGGCTCTGTGCTTATATAGAGCCCTTTTAAATGTGACGAATCGCAATTTAATAAGGCTGTAAGTGTTTTGGTAGTCTGAGATCCTTTGGCGCTCATTGCGAGCCTCACGCTGATCGCCTTTGGCTCTCATTGCGAGGCTCTTGGTTGTATTTTTTTTTATCAGGGGTTGTGTAGCCTCGTTTTTTTTCGGCTGCCATTTTTTCTCTTGCTTAGGGGAGTTTCGGGTGTGTAAACTTTGTAAATTGGACTTAAATTGAGGTGTATCCTCACTTCCAGAGGTCCTGGGTGCCCCCCCTTGCTGTGGGTAAGTTTTTTATGTCATCTTTGTGTGTATTTATTGCTTTTTAATGTTTTAATCTGTGGCGGTTTGGCCGTTAAGGTTGTATTTTTCCATGTTCCCGCGACTCATATTTTTTTAGTGTAAGTCCGTAATTTTTTATTTCTAAGTCCTGTGGCTTGTATTTTTTTGTATTTAGTCATTGCGTGTTAGATGTATTTGTTCCAAGTCCTGGCCGGCGCGGAGGCAGCCCATTCACGCCGGGTCTGACGCAACACAGCGTGACCCGGCGGAGCCTGGAAACTCCTGATTGGCCAGAGGTCAGGGGGAGGGCTTACGCTCGTTTTGCGGGCTTTTTCTTCACTCTGCTTCGGCCATTGCCCAGATAGGAGCTTAGTATTGGGGTTATTGTGTGTGTGTGTGGCTTGGTGTGTGTTGGTGTGTGTGTGCTGTCCTGTGCTGCCCTGCTGGGGCTTGTCCCTTTGCAGTCCCTTGTCTCTTTGCCCCCTCCGCCCCCCCCTCTTTTTCAGCTGGCTTGTGCCCCCCCCCCTACCCCCCCTCCCTTATTTTTTCTCAGTGTGCCTTTTCTTTTTCTTGTGTGTTTGTTGGATGCCTGTTATGGCCCCTGGGGATTTAGAAGCCTTACTAGCCAAGGTTAGAACCAGGGTTCTAAGCCATGGAGTTAGGTGGGTCCAGGATAGGATGGACCCAAGGGCCTTAAGCGGGGTGGGTGCGCTCGCCCGGGCTCAGGCCCGGCCTGTAGTGACTGGGGACCTGGGCCCAGTGGGTGACCCCTTTAGCCTAGATAGGCCCATTAGTCCCACGGAGCAGCGTACCAGCATGGATTTGGGCAATAGGGCCATGGAGAGTATGGGGGTCACGGATAGGTTTTATGAGAGCCAAGAGCTTATCCCCCCACCGCAGAGAAGGCAGTGGCAACGGGAGGTCGCGGGCGAGGGCCTTGCCATCCGGCAACCCCAGCGACTTGCCCCAAGGCCTGCAGCAGACCGGCAACACCCCTGCTCAGCCCCGGGGCTCAATGGGTAACAGCAAAAATACAAGGAGCTCTAAAAAAGCTCCTACAGTCTCCCACCGCAAGGCCCCTGCGGTCCCCACAGCCACACCCACTGCCAGGTTGTTTTGCAGGGACTGCGCAACTCTGTTGCTGAGACCAGTGGGAGCAAGGAGACCACTAGGGGGAAACGAAACCTAGTGATGGATGAGATAACGGCCAACAACTGTCTGGTGGTAATCGATGAGGTTCCAGTGACGGCCGCAGTGGCACGGCAGACGCGCAGCACCATGGTCCATAAGTCGACTAACAGGTACAGTCCTTTGACCTTTACCTCGACGCCAGCAAAGAGCCAAAAATACCCTGACAAAAGAGTTAGGCCACAGACCAGTTCTACCAGCCCTGACATCATTCAGGATACAGGAACTGTCAAAGGGACTCAGGGACATGACCCAGTTCGTGACGTCATTGACCCACCTCGGCCTTCAGACCAGAGAGAGAGACTGTACGGTATGGAGCCACTACAGTGGCAGAATCTGAATACTCCTCTGGGGGGGAACTGACTGCGAGGTCACCGGGACAAAGACACAGGAGATCTACTGATTGTTCCTCATGCTTCCCCAGACACAGAAGCAGATCCAGATCGCGGAGTGGAAGATTGTGCGGCTGCAGCTTTACCTGCTCGAGAGGTGGGGAAGGGGGCTCTCGGCGTTCAGGACGGCACAGATCCCAGTTCGTTTGGATCAGCATGGCCTTCCCGGGCTTGCAGCTACCCCAGGAAGGGGAGAGGCAGGTGAGAGAGACAATATTTCTGGATGGATACAGACAGGGGGAGGGGGGACATCTCCCAGGAGGTCTCTGTTGATGACCTCCCTAAAGTCCCTCATGCAGACTCACAACATAGCAGTGTCCAATGAGGAAGTCGGAGTGTGGGTAGGCAGTTTGGCTGGAAAAGCGTGGTCGGAACCACCTCGCCCAGGTCCTCCACAGCGGCGCGGTCGGTAGTTTAGAAAATCCGCAAGCGAGCCTGGGAGGAGCAATAGCTCCAACCGGGGGAGTCGCTCAACAGGTTAGTGAGAGGAGAGTGGCGGATTCTACCATGAGACAGTTGATCGTGTGTGGGCAGGATAACTTAGGGGCACACTTATCTCTGGAGATCAAAGAAAAAATCTGGCGCAGGGAATTCATAGAATTGTTTTCTTTGTTGCCCGTATCCCAATTGTCGTATTCACATGAACTGTTTCCCAGGGATGGGGAGGACAGGAGAGCTCCCCATAGGCGTTTCTCGAGGACGTTTGACAACTGGATGCAGGCATTTGCAATAATGGCCTTCGTAATGGGGGAGAGACACCCGGAGCAGTGCTCGGGTTTGTTTGTATACCTAGAAGAAATTACAAACGCATATCGGACATATGTGGGGATGGCGTGGTGGCAGTACGATGAAGAATTTCACCAGTACATGTTGTCCTATGCAGGTCATGCCGCGTTTTCGTGGGAATCCAGGTGGGGTTAGAAGCCCCGCTGCGATGGGCCCAACAGGTCATGGGATATTCCACTCCTTCAACGAAGGTAAGTTGCAAGTGGGCACCATACTGCCGATATAAACACGCCTGCTCGAACTGCGGTGGCGAGCATGCCCTCACAAGGTGCAATACAGCGAAGGAAGGGATCTGAGCAGGACAGACAGTTGGACGCAATGCTGCTGTGGCTAGATCGATATGGTAGGTTGCCGTGAAAAGCAGGTGCTGCCACCCTGCTTCGGGAGGGTTTCCGGGAAGGGTTCACAATCCTGTGCACCCTCCCGCCGGCGGATTCAAGACTCAAGAACCTAAAGTCCGTCAGTAGCTGAACAATTTGGGCAGAAGTGGAATTGGGAAGGATGGCTGGCCCTTTTCCTCTTCCCCGTTTCAAGGTTTAGTTATTTCCCCCTTGGGCATAGTAAAAAAGAAGGAGCCTGGGAAATTCTGGCTAATTCAGCACCTGTCTTATCCTCGGGGTGGTTCAGTCAACGATGGAATCGGCAAGGATTATTCATCCGTATCCTACGCGCCTTTCGAACGGGCTACAAACCTGGTCAGGCGGGCGGGCGTTGCGGCTATGATGGCAAACGTGGATAGAGAGTCAGCTTTCCGGTTGCTTCCTGTTCATCCCCAGACCCATCGCTTCCTGGGCTGTTTCGTAGACCGTGAGTATTTCGTGGACCTTTGTCTGCCCATGGGTTGCTCCATCTCGTGCTCCTATTTCGAAGCCTTTAGTACCTTTCTGCAGTGGGTGGCTAGGACCGAATCGGGTTATCACGGGATCATGCATTATCTCAACGATTTCCTTTTTGTTGGACCGGCGCAGCTAGGCAGCTGCAGCTATATCCTTGAGACATTCATGAAGATATGTCGGAGTTTTGGGTCCCCCTGGCGGGCAAGAAGACAGAAGGGCCTATTGCTGAATTGACGTTCTTGGGGATCCGGATCAACTCGGAGACAATGGAGTTCAGCTTATCACGGGACAAGGTGATGGATCTATCGGTTGAGCTCACAGCTTTGGTGGGCACAAACAGGGTGTCCCTGCAGCGGCTTCAATCAATTCTGGGGAAGTTGAACTTTGTATGCAGGATCATCCCCATGGGCAGTATCTTTTTTTTTTTTTTTTTTACTTCCTTTATTGACACAAACGAAAATAAGTACATACTGAAGTTCCTTTAACATAAGTATTACAAAAAATCATTGCATTAAATAATTTACCATTCTTACTCATTCATTCCTCAATCATTCTAAAAAGGGAAAGGAAAATACAAAAAAAGGAAAACTAGCTAGTTGATCCTTGTTTTTCGTCCCATGATTTCCATTTTAAAGGATCAACTTTAATTAAACCTCTTTGTATATAATTCCTTTCCAGTTCACGAGTATGTTTTATTTTCCAAACAATGTCAGCAAAGAGAGGAGCAGTCTTATCTTTCCAATTACTGATTATTAACTTTTTAGCTGTTGAAAAAATCAAAATAGCAAATGCTTTTTTCTCCGTACTGACATCGCCTGGAAAAAAATGTAGCAAACTGCATTCTCCTGTCATTGGGAAATTCATACAACAATTCATAACATTTTTCCCAAAAATAATTTAGGTAAGGACATTCCCATAGGATATGTAGTAGGTTAGCAGAGTTACCACACTCCCTCCAGCATAGTCTGTCCGAAGGAGAGTGTGAAATCTGCGAGATTTTCATCGGAGTAATATACCAGTTATTAATTATTTTAAAATGCATTTCTCTAAGTGATGGTTGTTTAATAAATCTATTGGTCAGATTAAAGGCTTTATCCCAGACTTTCATTTCTACTGCCAGATTTAAATTCAGTTCCCATTGCTTCATACTGCTTGTTTTAGGTTGTTCCCCCAAGGATCTTATGATATTAAAACATCTTGATATCAAATGTTTTTTCTCCGATTTAAGGAGGATTTTTTCCATAGGTTTTAACTCATTATCATTTTGTGGGCCAAAGTTAAATTCGCCACAGGCCGTTCTATAAGCTTCATATATTAGCCATCCTTCTGCTGCAATGTTAAATATGTTTCTAATTTGTGTGAAGGACGCTATTGACCCTTCAATCAACGTGTCTTTAACACGTTCTAATCCTTTGTTGTTACACACTTTGAGCCCACCTGCCATATTTGGGTGTAACAGGGCTTCCACTGGCGTGACTACACTGTCTTTAGGAAGCAAATTTTTTCGTTTGTTAATCTGTCTCCAATTTTTTAAGATTTCTTTTACCACAGATGATCCAATCATAAGATCCTTGTAAAAGAATTTCTCCCCAAACACCAAAGCTGATGGATGACAATTTGGGATTAAAGCTTTTTCTATAATCATCCATGGTAGTTTATCTGCTGGTTCCAGCCATTTCAAAGTGTGTACTATACAAGTAGCTTCTTGATAGAGTTTCAGCGATGGGTAGGAGACCCCTCCTTTTAGGAAACTTCTTCCCATAACTGCTTTTTTCACCCTCATATATTTCGAGTGATGTATAAAATAATCAATTGCTTGTTGCAGTTTCTTTAACCAATACCTAGGGATATTATAAGGGATACATCTCAAAATATAATTCAGTCTTGGGAGTAAAATCATTTTAACTACAGCAATTCTACCATAGAATGAAAATCTATCTCCTCTCCATTTCTCTATAATATTTTGAAACTTGGCAAATAACCCCTTATAGTTTGTATCTATCATTCCCTGAGAGTTACCCAAAATATGATGCCCAGATGTTTAAATGATTTAGAATTCCAATCAAAGGGATAAGTAGATTTTAGCTTAGCTAACAAGCTTACTGAAAAGTTGGAAAACAGTGTTTCTGATTTCTTATAGTTCAACTTATAATAGGAGATTTTACTGTAGCTTTGTATTAAATTTGACAGATATTGAAGTGAAACCTCAGGCCTGGTAAGAGATAAAACATCATCTGCATATAAACTAATTTTGTGTTCCCTCTCTCCCACCCCGATCCCATGGATTTGTGGGCATGATCTTATGGCTTCCGCCAATGGTTCTATCATCAATGCGAACAAGGTGGGAGAGAGGGGGCAACCCTGTCTAGTGCCATTTGATATTCCAAAGGGGATTGTTCTACATCCCAGACCTGTTACTTCTGCCAGGGGAAATTTATACAGTGCCCCTACCGCCCGGGCCCCAAATTCCCCAAATCCAAATTTGGACAATGTTAATTGCATGTATTCCCACCCTATTCTGTCGAATGCTTTTTCGGCATCTAAAGACAAGAACAGGGTGGGAATACCTTTTGCCCTTGCTACCTCACCCAAATTCATGATCTTCCTAATGTTTTCTGATCCTTGCCTTCCAGCCACAAAACCCATTTGTTCTATTGCAATTACCGTATTTTTCGCCGTATAAGACGCACTTTTTCTTCCCCAAAACTGGGGGAGGAAAGTTGGTGCGTCTTATACGGCGAATATAACTTTTCAGACTGCCTTGATTTCACCCCAGCGCTTCCTACCAGCATCGCGTCGGCCGGTGCGTCCTAGTGACGTCACACACGCAACGCTGCAGTAGGAAGCTGGTAGGAAGCGCTGGGGTGAGATCAAGATGGCAGAGATCAGAAGGAAGGTGAGGATCAGGGGGGTCAGCGAGGGTCAGGGAGGGTCAAGGGCTCCCAAATGCTGCAGTATATGGATGTGTGTGTGTATGTATGTATGTATGTATGTATGTGTGTGTGTGTGTGTGTGTGTGTGTATGTGTGTGTATATATGTATGTATGTGTATGTATATTTATGTGTGTATGTATATGTATGTATGTGTCTCTATAAAGGTGAGGATCAGGGGGGTCAGGGAGGATCAGGATGGTCAGGGAGGATCAGGAGGGTCAGGGAGGGTCAATGGCTCCCAAATGCTGCAGTATATGGATATGTATGTGTGTGTGTGTGTGTGTGTATGTATGTGTATGTATGTGTGTGTATGTGTGTGTGTATATATGTATGTATGTGTATGTATATTTATGTGTGTATGTATATGTATGTATGTGTATCTATATATATATATATATATATATATATATATATATATATATATATTTGTGTGTAATGTAGGTGTGTATCTGTGTGTAAAGTGTATTTGTGTTTGAGTGTATTTGTGTTTGATTCAGATTTTTTTTTTCTTGTTTTCCTCCTCTAAAAACTAGGTGCGTCTTATCTGCCGGTGCGTCTTATATGGCGAAAAATACGGTAATTTCTCTACATATTTTTGAATTCTAAGTGCCAGAATTTTTGCGTACAATTTAATATCTGCGTTTAATAGTGAAATGGGTCTGTAGTTGGCACACAACTGTGGGTCTAGGTTGGACTTAGGGATCATTATTAATGCTACTTTTGTCATTTCCCTTGGCATAGTGCCTTTTGTTTTAATTTCATTAAACATTTCTGTCAAACAAGGACTTAAAATTTGGCAAAATGTTTTATAAAAAAGATTAGTATATCCATCTGGGCCTGGCGTAGTGTAAAGTTTCAGTTCCTTAATCACTTGTTGGACTTCCGGAATTGTAATTGGATTATTCAGATCCATTTGATCATCTTCTGATAATTTCGGTAATTGAATACCGTCCAGGAATATTTGTATTTCCTCTACTGTTGGTTTATTGAAGGAAGGTTTTTTTTTCCAGATTGTACAAGCCCTGGTAATAGTTTGAAAATGCTTGTCCTATTTCTTGAGGGGAAGAGAGATATTTACCATTTTCCTTAATAACTACTATTCTTTTCTTTTTTCTTTTTCGCTTGAGTGGCAAGTAATTTGCTCTTTCTATTATTTTGAAAGTGGTATATCTGTTGATAACACCAAAGGGCGCTATCTGATCTGTGTTGATTAATCTTATTTATTCTATTTTGTATTGATTTAATTTCCATCATAATCTGCGGTTGCGGGTCCATCAAAAATCTGGATTCCAGTTTATTCAAATCTATATATAATTTTTTTAGTGAGTCTCCTCTCTGTTTCATCAAGTGAGATTTAAGTTTGATAATCAGACCAATTGTGAAAGCTTTTTGTGCGTTCCAAATCGTGCAGTATGAAGAAACAGTGTGATTGTTTAAGTCAAAAAATGCAGAAATTCCTTTATTTAAAGTTTCCTTATTTTTTTCTATTTTTATTATAGTGTCATCTAATCTCCATTGTGGTCTATCTAATTTTACTTTATTTATTTCAACCATTAGTGTGGTATAAGCGTGATCTGAAATTACAATATTACCTATTTCAGTGTGTGTTATTTTATCGATTATTTGAGAATTTACTAATATTAAATCAATTCATGAATAAGTCTTATGAGGGTTTGAATAAAATGAGAATTCTTTTTAATTTGGGTGCTGAACTCGCCAGGCATCAAATAAATTATTGTTTATAATCCATTCTGTAAATACTTGAGCAATTTTATTCACTCTTTTTAAATTTTTATCCACCAATATTTTAGACCTGTCCAAATTTATGCTTAAAACCAAATTAAAATCCCCTGCCATAATGAGCGGGCCCTGTGCATATTTCTTAATTAGCTTTCCTACTTTTTTTATAAATTTCATTTGTTTCTCATTAGGGGCATAAATATTGATCAACGTTATTTTCTGATTATTAATTTGGCCATTTCATAAAATATAACGTTTATCTGCGTCTATAATTGAAATTACTTCCACTATTTCTAAATTATTGGAAAAAAAAATTGATACTCCTCTCTTTTTTTTTCCCCCTGTTGAATGGTGTCTAAGATTAAAGTAACCTTCCGCAAACCCCGGAATGTTATCTTTCCCCCTGTGGGTTTCCTGGAGAAAAATCAGATCTGCTTTCTCATTTTTACAGTGTCTGTAAATTGTTTTCCTTTTGCTGGGTGAATTTAAACCCCTAACATTCCAACTTAATAGTTTCAAAGCCATTTTTGTTGGGATACTTCTTTAAGAATACTGTTATTTACCAAACAATTATTTGAGAATACTTCATTTGCTATACATTTATAAATCAACAAACAAAAACCTTTCTTACTAACATTCATACATACATTCATACTATTGGAACAGATTGGGTTATACTGCATTCTTCTCCCAATTATGTTCCGCAGGGATTCAGCCGTTGTTCAAAAATGGGTAGCGGTATAATGTAGAGATGGCAGTACCGTTTACTTAACTTATTCATCTTTTGTTTAACTATGATTTAATATCTCCTTTCTAATGACTATTAATTGCTAAGCAGTATCATTGCTAATCTTCCCATCTCCTTTTGCTACTATCCTGTTTCTAAGAGGGTATAAATAATTACTCTAAACTGCTTAAACTATTAATGCTGTCATTTCTTAGTCTGTATCCATAAAAAAAATCCTCCAATTTATACAATAATTAGTCCAGATAAGTATATAAGCCATTATTCCGCTTGTTTTCTCTCTTATTGGGAGTCATTTCTCCTGCCACTCTGGTGTTGGAATTTTCAGTTCAGAAGATAAATCTTTTGAGTCTCGTAAGTTAATCTTCAGGTTTCTCAAAAAAGTTTCTCCTTCTGCAATAGAACTAATCCTATGCCAAGAGGATCCTTGTAAAATTAATAAACCTACTGGAGACGTCCATTTATAAATAAAGTTGTGCTTCCTTAATTCTTGTGTTATGGGCCTGAATTCCTTTCTTCTGTTAATTGTCGCTTTTGACAAATCTGAGAAAATTTGTATTTTTTCATACGGAGCTTCAAATATCTTTTTTGTATAACTTGCTTTAGAGATTGCTTCCTTTGTTGGAAAGTGATGGATTTTAACAATCACATCTCTAGAAGTTTTATTTTGTAAATGAATTGGTAGAGGGATTCTATGAACTGCCTCAAATTTCTGATCCAGTTGTGAGAAGGATGTAATAATATTAGTAAATAGATCTTTTACATATGTTGAGAGATCTTCTTTTTTTTATAGTTTCTGGAATTCCTCTTATACAGAGATTATTTTTCCGTTCTTTATCTTCCATTTTATGTATTTGATCTTTCAAAGTTGTAATTTGAGTAGACATTTTTGAGCATTGCTCCAATAGCATATTATGGTCCATAACTAATTTGTCAAATTTGACTTCCAAATCTGCTGATCTTTCATTCACTTCCTTTATTGATTTGGCATTTTCCATAATTTGGATCTTGATCTCTGCTAAAAATTCTACTTGGAAGTTCTTTAAAATCTCTTTCATTTTGTCAATAGTGAGTACATTTCCTTCTTGAGACTCCAATTCTCTACTTGGTGAGCTGGGAGAGGGGAGAACTGTACTTTGATTTGACCCTTCTTTCCACGTTTGTTTTTGAGTCAAATTAGTTAAATTTTTTGGAGTGAAAAAGGGGGATGGCTCTGCCGTCAGACTCTTTCTTACTTTAGCTTTGTTTTCGTAGCCATCTTGTCACCTTTTTTCCTCCCCAGTTTCGCGTTTTCTTCTTTCCTCTATTTCTCTTTCCCCTTAAACTCCTTGATATAGGGCTAATACCAGGAGTTAATCCCCCTGCTCTTTTACTTCTTTTTTCTTCCCTTCTTCTTCTCTTTCCCTTTCTTTACAGGTGTACTTTTATGGTTATGTTTAAAATTCCATATTAGTTCAGATTTATCCAGTTCCAGATGTTTTTCACCTCTCCTAGACTCAGTATAGCTTTAATAAGCCTCTGTATGTTACCCGAGTTTCTGCAGAAATATCCAGACAGTTCCTTCCCCCAAAAATGGTGGACATATATCCTTACAGTTATTTAAAGGAGATTTATATAATCTTATCCCTTTGCTTTGATAAATTATTTACTAGAAGACCCAATGGTTTCCTTAACCGTGTGCACAGTCTTTTAATGTTAGATCTTTGTCAGTCCTTTTGAGCAAATTTGCTTCCTTATGAAGTGATATTTTTAAAGTGTAACATTCTGCACACTTTTGCCATTGTTACTGTATAAATGTTCTCTGTGGCGGCCAGGCCCAGTTACCGAGTCTCATGTCATATATTACAGCAATTGCTGAATTATGTTCCACTTATCAAAACAAAGAAAATAATAGTTTACTTAACTTTGTTAAGCTTGTCTCCTGGGTCCCATCTGCCTTAATGCTGGCTCAGCGTCCATCGGCATCTCTGTGCCCCAAACCTCTTGAGCCTGTGCTGCTGAGGTCTGCAGTCACGGAGCTGCAAACTTGCCTGTGAGGTCACCACTTCCTCCGTGAAGTCCGCGTTCTACAGACCTCCACCTTTTTGTGCCTTCTTGCGCTTTATGCACTATAGTCAGAGCTGGAAACCCCTCCTGCGTATGGCACTCTCTATTACATCCATTTACCCTTTCTTAGGGCTGTCAGGTCTTTGCTACTCACTGCTCTGCGTGGCCGCAGGATTTTCTTTTCAACTTCTTTCTCCTTTAGGAGTTGTACTTAGAGGGCTATGCCCTCACTCGCTCGGCACACGCTCAGCACACGTTTACCATCGGTCCTCTCTCTCACGGACGCCGTCTCCACCCGCTGATGCCGACCTTCGCGGCTACATTACCATTTCCGGTCACTCCCCTGAAAAAAAGTCCCATGGGCCGTATCTTTAACAGGAAAATGTCATTAGAAACGGCTGGCGTTCAGCAGCCTCATCATTTCATAAAGGTGTTCAGGAGCGATGAGGAAGTATGCCCGGTTATGGATAGCATTTCTTCGGGAATTCAACGGCAGCAATTTGATCCATCCGGACAGTGCGTTAAACTAGCAGCTCGGTCTGTATGCAGGCGCATCCGTGTCGATGGGTTTCGGCGCCTACTTTAAGGGGTCATGGTGCTCTGCAACATGGCCTCAGTCGGGGGAATCTGCGGGTCTTACAAATGACTCCTCAGTTGTGGAGTTGTTTCCCAACGTCACGGCAATACACCTGTGGGGTCGGAATTTTAGAGATCGGCAATTGATCTTTCACTCAGGTAATGCGTTAGTGGTACGGGCGATCAATAGGCTGTCGGCGTCCCCTGGTCCAGTGATTCGGCTGATACGGCATCTGGTTCTGCACTGCCTTCGCTCAAATATATGGGTGAGAGCAGAACATGTTCCAGATTTAAGCATTGGGGTAGTTGCTGCCCTTTCTTAGTTTCAGGAAGCCCGGTTCCGAACCTTGGCCCCGGCGGCAAAGGAGGAAGGCGAGATCATCCCCATGGAACATTGGGAACTTGGAGCAGCCGAGTAGCCGCGTACGTCAGGCAGTCGTTGGCGCCAAGGACATGGTCGGCCTACCGGAGAGTTTGGAATGAATGGAGTGATTTGATGGATGCCACAGGGGCATGTCATCTGAAGAGTAGTTGGTTGGGGTCCTGCTATGGTTTCTGATGCAGTGCGCAGAAAGTGGCAATTCCAGGGCCGCGGTCGGTCGGCAACTAACGGCATTGACCTTCAGTTTCAAACTGGCAGGCCAGAAGGACCTAACAAAGGAATTTGTGGTTCGCAGAGTGGTGAAAGGAATATTTCTGGGTGAACAGAGGATGGACAGGAGGAGTCCAATCCCATTTGCACTGCTGTTGCGCCTGGTGGAGGTGTCGGGTATGCTATGCAGGGACTCTTTCGAATCCCTGCTTTTCCGCACTGCTTTTTCCCTTGCGTTCTTCGGAGCGTTCAGGATAGGGGAACTAGTCTCGGCAAACAGGCACGGTTCAAGAGGGCTGCTAGCATCAGACACTTGTCTGGAAGGTGACAGGTTGTCGGTGTGGTTAAGGAAGTCAAAAACGGACCAAGGTGGGAAAGTAAATGAGGTGGTCCTTTACAAAGTTGGTACTGAGTGTTGCCCCCTTGAGAGTGTGAGGTTGTACTTGGAAAAACGGCCAACAGGGCCAGGCCCTCTGCTTTTGCATGCCAACGGCCAAGCGTTGTCTCGATTCCAATTTGAAAGGATGTTGAAGAAGTCATTGCTGCGTGTGGGCATGGACCCAGTGGACTTCGGAACTCACTCACTCGTTTCGTATTGGGGCTGCTACGGAGGCGGCGAGAATAGGCTTACCGGAAAGCATGGTCAAAAGGACTGGGAGATGGGAGTCACAATGTTTTCGATCTTATGTGCGACCTGGACAGGTCATTTAAAATGGATTTTTGTGTGTTACAGAAAACAGACAGCTGTGGATCGTCGGCCATTCTTACATGTATTGGGCCCACGGGTTGGCCTCAGTCACTGGAAATAACGTCCAACTGGGCATACCTGAGACGGACATGCAGGTACAATGGCTTGGATTCCAAGGCTTGAGATGGCTTTAAATAAAATGGCCTCTTGGAGAGCACCGCCCATCAACATGGTAGACCTCATATATTGAGATTGTGCGTGCTGGGGGCAATGACATGGGAGTCGTGCCTATGAGGAAGATGTTAAAAGTTATGAAGAGGAATGTTGAGTTTGGTTAGAGCAATACCTAGGCTTGTCTATAGTGTGGTCCGAAATGATCAAGAGACGATCATGGCGGAACGCTAGGGACCCAGTCTCAGTTGATAGGGCTAGACAGAAGATCAACAAACAGATGGCTAGTTTCATTCAAAACTTGGGTTTTATTACCATCAGGAATTCGAAGGCGCAGATGCCGATGAATTATTTCGGTCCGACAAGGTTCACCTAACGGAGATAGGGCTAGAACTTCTAACTTTGTAGCTTAAGGAGGGTGCTAGACGGGCCTTAGCTTTATTGAGCGGCAAGGAGGGGGTCGCAGCTTCAGGAGGGGTCCCTCGTCTGCTCATTGGCGAGAGGTGAGTTGCCCAGCCCACTGGTGTAAGTGGGCGTTGCCCTGCCTCATGGGCATGCTTTGGCAAAGCATTGGGGGGCCCTAGGCGCGGGCCCAGAGCGTGAGGTTACTGACCTGGCCGGGCTCCTCCTCTGGGACGTTAACTAAAGAAATTGTTTAAGAATGTTAATTATGTTAATTTATGGTTATATAAATTGGTTGGTTTCATAAAGCTGTGGACCGTATTTTCTCAAAGTCGGTAGTCTGTCTGTTTATTGACAAAGCCAAAATGGATCGTGCCAGGGTCACGCTTCTGTGTGTATTTGTAACCGCTTGTGAGAGTCCTCATTTGCGGCCTGCACTGAACCTTCGTTGGAGCCTCCACCTTCCGCAAATGCGGCCCCTCGCATTGCGAGGGTCCGCATTTGCGGCCCGAACTGAGTACCTCGCTTTGCGAGGGACACAGTTCTTGTGAGCTCGCATAGTGTGACGACGTTTCGTAGTTTGACAACTATTATATGGGATGTGTTATATTTGTGAAGCATTTGTGAGATGTAAAAGTTGCCAATGTTTCACCACTATTGCAAGGTCTTATTTAACTGTATGTTTTAAATAAAATGTCCCCTCATTTCCATCCCCTCCAATAAAGTCCCATCTTCCCTCACTTTCCTGTAGCCACATTTCTCCAAGAACTGAACTGTACACACTCCCAATGTAGGGTTCTCACATTAGTTATACAGTATGTGATGCTTTGGGCAATGAGACCTACAGGGAAGCTGTGAGACAGCTGGACATAGCTGGGGGACTGTGGGAATGGCACAAAAGGCTGAGGAATCATTAGGAGGGAACTGTATCATGCGTAAAATAACTAAGCGGAGAAGATAGGCATTGTATGTGTAGATATGTGTTTGCTGCGTGAGCTTGTCTGGTGTGTGTGATCTTTAATACAAAATATGAAATTAGTCATCCGAGGGGAGGTAGTATGAAAAAGCTAGATAAATTAATTGAGATAGTAAATACTAATTAAATGTATTGGATTCATACTTGCCGGAATGAAAAAGTGTAAATAAGTTAAATAAACAAAAAAAGGAGAAAAAGAACACCTATATATCCAAACCGGTTTAGCCTCCTAAAATAAGGTAGTAATTAATTAATTATAATTCAAATTTTTTTATCTGGATGAGTAAAATGCCTCAATTTATTCAATATATATACAACAACATATTAAAAACAATTAAAAAATAACATATAGCAGCAATAAACAATCACCAGAACACAAAAAAAAAGGTTAAGTATGATAATATAATTGCTATAGAGACACCGCAAAATATTTGCACTTTAATATGGCCTAAATAAAGATCAAAGGTGATAAAGTGCTCAGTGCTGTAAAGTGATAATTCAGTAAAAAATTATACTATTCTGATTTGGTGGTAGCGGAGCAAACCATTTACTCCTTTATACTAATTCTAAATATGCTGTCTGCACAAAACCTGAAAAAACTAAATAAACTGATCCTGATGGTGGTACTGGTGATCCACCAATTACCCCCTAATCTAACATACAAAAGCAAGCTAGACTACCCTAAAAGTGACTAAGTGCTGTGCAAACTTTATATCAAATTTGATGTAGTAAGCAGATAGTTAACACAAAACTATTATTGTCATAATTGTGATAAGCCAATACAATAATAATAGGAAAAGGTATGTAGGGGTATACTCTAAATTTAAGCAGTTCTAATAATAGATCTTAATTGTCATACAGGAAAAGATTATTATATCAGAATATATCTCTATAGTATGGTTTGTCTCCTTATATATATTTTATAGATCTAAAGATCGTTTATATCCAGTCTCTTAATAGTTGGAGACAGTGTTCAACACTTCTCTATGACTGCCATATATATCTCAGAATAATTATACAGAGACATAATCAAAAATTTGCAATTGGCAATAGAATATAACTATAACTTATCCTGTATGTTGATGTTTCTTTCTATTATGTCTGGGAGTTTTATGACTCCATCGCTGTCAGTTTGGCGGCAGAAAACGCTGGACTCCTCTCTAGGTCCTGGTGACGTCACTGCTGCGAGACAAGTCCGACATGCGTATTTCGCCTCACTTCCTCTTCCTCAGGGACTTGTTGGAAGTGGGCAAATGCCAGTCTTTTATAGTAATGCTTGTAATTAGATAGAGGAGTGTCAGACTTTAACCCTGTAGTATCTGGATAATTCTTACAGTATAGGTTTCCATTGTTGTCCATCAAACATGAGGTGGTACAAATCATATTGATTATCTAAGAAGAATTAATAAATAAGCATCATTATTTAATGAATATATAAGTCATACTATTAAAGACATGATACATTTTTAATGAATATATATAGGTGAATTGATTTACACCTTTTTACACATCCTATCCTTCGATTTGACTTAGTTATACCCTAAGTTATACCCTATTTACTATATAATGGTTATCAAATCGTTGGATACACCTTTCCTGAAATCTAGACAAACCTTGCTTTTAGTCACAATATGGTATTATGTATCTTTTTTTATATCTTTTATTTCAACCTTAAAATTACAGTTCTAATTTCTTATGTATAAGATTATTATAATAAGCGATTTTATAATACTATAATAATTTAACTTTGCCAAGTATTAAATTGCAATACGGGGATTTATACATTTATATTTTCGTGCTTATATTTTCAAATTGTATGGATATCCTCCACAGTTTTGATTATTAACTGATTAGCAAATGGTTATCTCAGTTATTAGCCTTATTAATGAATTTATATCACAAGTAGATCTATTTCCATCTCCCAAACCTAACATCCAATCCTGCTACTTTATAGGAAGAGTGTTATATGATAATGTTATTCTATTCTATTTAGAGATATGATGTAAAACTGTTATTCTCATTCAAGCCATATGGGACTGTAGAGTTCATAAATGTAATGTATGTGTGTGTGTGTGACCGTGTCTGCATCTGGTGTCTGTGTGTGAGAGCTTGTCTGTATCTGGTGTGTGTGTGAGCTTGTCTGTATCTGGTATGTGTGTGTGAGAGCTTGTCTGTATCTGGTGTGTGTGTGAGCTTGTCTGTATCTGGTATGTGTGATATTGTCTCTATCTGGTGAGTGTGGGAGCTTGTCTGTATCTGGTGTGTGTGTGTGAGCTTGTCTTTATCTGGTGTGTATGAGAGCTGTCTGTATCTGGTGTGTGTGTGTGAGCTTGTCTGTATCTGGTGTATGTGTATGAGAGCTTGTCTGTATCTGGTGTGTGTGTGTGTGTGTGAGCTTGTCTGTATCTGGTGTGTGTGTGAGAGCTTGTCTGTATCTGGTGTGTGTATGTGAGCTTGTCTGTATCTGGTGTGTGTGTGAGCTAGTCTGCATCTGGTGTGTGTGTGTGAAAGCTTGTCTGTATCTGGTGTGTGTGAGCTTGTCTGTATCTGGTGTGTGTGAGTGTAGAAGCTTGCCTGTATCTGGTGTGTGTGTGTGAGCTTGTCTGTATCTGGGGTGTGTGAGTGAGAGAGAGCTTGTCTGTATATGGTGTGTGTGTGAGCTAGTCTGTATCTGGTATGTGTGATATTGTCTGTATCTGGTGAGTGTGTGAGCTTGTCTGTATCTGGTGTGTGTGTGTGAGCTAGTCTGTATCTGGTGTGTGTGAGCTTGTTTTTATCTGGTGCGTGTGAGAGCTTGTCTGTATCTGGTGTGTATGTGAGAGCTTGTCTGTATCTGGTGTGTGTGTGTGAGCTTGTCTGTATCTGGTGTGTGTATGTGAGCTTGTCTGTATCTGGTGTGTGTGTGAGCTAGTCTGCATCTGGTGTGTGTGTGTGTGAGCTTGTCTGTATCTGGTGTATGTGTGAGAGAGAGAGAGCTTGTCTGTATCTGGTGTGTGTGTGTGTGTGTGTGTAAGAGCTTGTCTGTATCTGGTGTGTGTATGTGAGCTTGTCTGTATCTGGTGTGTGTGTGAGCTAGTCTGCATCTGGTGTGTGTGTGTGAGCTTGTCTGTATCTGGTGTATGTGTGAGAGAGAGAGAGCTTGTCTGTATCTGGTGTGTGTGTGTGTGTAAGAGCTTGTCTGTATCTGGTGTGTGTGTGATCTTGTCTGTATCTGGTGTGTGTGTGTGAAAGAGAGCTTGTCTGTATCTGGTGTGTGTGTGAGAGAGATCGTGTCTGTATATGGTGTGTGTGTGAGCTAGTCTGCATCTGGTGTGTGAGTGTGAGCTTGTCTGTATCTGGTGTATGTGTGAGAGAGAGAGAGCTTGTCTGTATCTGGTGTGTGTGTGTGTGTGTGTGTGTAGAGCTTGTCTGTATCTGGTGTGTGTGTGATCTTGTCTGTATCTGGTGTGTGTGTGTGAGAGAGAGTTTGTCTGTATCTGGTGTGTGTGTGAGAGAGATCGTGTCTGTATATGGTGTGTGTGTGAGCTAGTCTGTATCTGGTGTCTCTGTGAGCTAGTCTGTATCTGATGTGTGATCTTGTCTGTATCTGGTGGTTATGTGAGCTTGTCTGTATCTCGTGTGTGTGTGAGCTTGTCTGTATCTGGTATGTGTGTGAGCTAGTCTGTACCTGGTGTGTGTGTGGGCTAGTCTGTATCTGGTGTGTGTGTGAGCTTGTTTGTATCTGGTGTGTGTGTGAGCAAGTCTGTACCTGATGTTTTTGTGGGCTAGTCTGTATCTGATGTGTGATCTTGTCTGTATCTGGTGGGTGTGTGAGCTTGTCTGTATCTAGTGTGTGTGTGACCGTGTCTGTATCTGGTGTGTATGTGTGAGCTTGTCTGTATCTGGTGTGTGTGTGAGCTAGTCTGTACCTGGTGTGTGTGTGGGCTAGTCTGTATCTGGTGTGTGTGTGATTGTGTCTGTATCTGGTGTGTGTGTGTGAGCTTGTCTGTATCTGGTGTGTGTGTGAGCAAGTCTGTACCTGGTGTGTGTGTGTGAGCCTGTCTGTATCTGGTGTGTGTGTGTGAGAGCTTGTCTATATCTGGTGTGTGTGTGCGCTAGTCTGTATCTGGTGTGTGTGTGTGAGCTTGTCTGTATCTGGTGTGTGTGTGTGTGAGCTAGCCTGTATCTGCTGTGTATGTGAGCTTGTCTGTATCTGGTGTCTGTGAGCTTGTCTGTATCTGGCGTGTGTGTGAGTTTCTCTGTATCTGGTGTGTGTGTGTGAGCTTGTCTGTATCTGGTGTGTATGTGAGTGTGAGCTTGTCTGTATCTGGTGTGTGTGTGTAATCTTGTCTGTATCTGGTGTGTGTGTGTGTGTGAGCTAGTCTGTATCTGGTGTATGTGTGAGCTAGTCTGTATCTGGTGTGTGTGTGTGTGATCTTGTCCGTATCTGGTGTGTGTGTGAGCTTGTCTGTATCTGGTGTGTGTGAGTTAGTCTGTATCTGGTGTGTGTGTGAGTTTGTCTGTATGTGATGTGTGTGTGTGAGCTTGTCTGTATCTGGTGTGTATGTGAGAGTGAGCTTGTCTGTATTTGGTGTGTCTGTGATCTTGCCTGCATCCGGTGTGTGTGTGAGCTTGTCTGTATCTGGTGTGTGTGTGAGTGAGAGAGCTTGTCTGTATCTGGTGTGTGTGATCTTGTCTGTATCTGGTGTGTCTGTGAGAGCGTGTCTGTATCTGGTGTGTGTGTGATCTTGTCTGTATCTGGTGTGTGTGTGTGAGCTAGTCTGTATCTGGTGTATGTGTGAGCTAGTCTGTATCTGGTGTGTGTGTGTGTGATCTTGTCCGTATCTGGTGTGTGTGTGAGCTTGTCTGTATCTGGTGTGTGTGAGTTAGTCTGTATCTGGTGTGTGTGTGAGTTTGTCTGTATGTGGTGTGTGTGTGTGAGCTTGTCTGTATCTGGTGTGTATGTGAGAGTGAGCTTGTCTGTATTTGGTGTGTCTGTGATCTTGCCTGCATCCGGTGTGTGTGTGAGCATGTCTGTATCTGGTGTGTGTGTGAGTGAGAGAGCTTGTCTGTATCTGGTGTGTGTGATCTTGTCTGTATCTGGTGTGTCTGTGAGAGCGTGTCTGTATCTGGTGTGTGTGTGATCTTGTCTGTATCTGGTGTGTGTGTGAGCTAGTCTGTATCTGGTGTGTGTGTGAGAGCTTGTCTGTATCCGGGGTGTGTGTGAGCTTTTCTGTATCTGGTGTGTGTGAGCTTGTCTGTATCTGGTGTGTGTGTGAGCTTGTCTGTATCTGGTGTGTGTGTGAGCTTGTCTGTATCTGGTGTGTAAATGAATGTACTGGTAGATATATGTGTAACACTCCAGTTGTGTAGATGCAAACTTCCTATGTATTGAATGTCTCCTCCCAGGTTAGGAACTTGATCACTAGAACCATAAATGTCAGATTATACAGCAGCATTTACTTTAAAAGGGGCTATTTACAAGTTTTGACCACAGTGGTCTTTAATAAGTCCATATGTCACTCATGGGATGTTAGTCTCTGTCTAACATTATTATTATTGCCTTTTATTTATAAGCACAGTTTCATTGTGCTATAGAAGATGTTAGCAAAAATACATAAGACTTAAAGGGCCTGGGTTTCACAACTTTTAAGAGGTTCAGGTTCAGGTTTCAGAAAGGTCAAGATAAACAATGTTTCAATATACAAAGGGCCTCATTCAAATGTGATTTGGCCAATTGAATAGGGCTCTATATAAGCACAGAGCATATTTTTTTTACAGAAGTTTTTAGTTAGTGAACTTCTATCCAAAAGCAAGGTCTTCACTAACTAAACACTTCTGTAAAAAAAATATGCTATGTGCTTATACAGAGCCCTATTCAATTGTCTAAGTTGCAATTGAATGAGGCCCCAAGATAATAAGGCTAATTTGACAGTCATGAGCCGCTATGATAAATGACAGCAGTGTGTAAAGAGCTTTAATAATACACTGGTAAGCCATTGAATGGTGTAATAAGTAACTGGATGAATCTTCTATGAACATGAAATTAATTAAGGCTTCCAATTCCCATAAACATTTATATCCAAGTTAACCACCTAGAACAGTCAACAGCTCTTTCTTCTAGAATTTCCTACCTGCTCCAGAGGCAATTTGTTTTCCTCTGCAGATAGAAGCTTCCTCTGTATTTCAAGTCTCATCCCATTTGTGGAAGGAGCTATGTAGACACTAAGGGCTTCATTCTATTAAGGACCGTAAAATGGCCGCAAAACTGCGATTCCTTGCGGCCATCTTACGGCCCTGCGTAGTGCTACGGCTATGCTGCTATTCAACTGGATGACGCCGCAAGGAGGTCCCCCTTGCGGCCGATCGCAAACTATGCAATCGGCCACAAGCATTTCCCGCGCGCCTGTAAATCGTGTTTCAAGGTTGCAAAGTCGGAAAGCACTGTAAATGATAGGCAACATAATGGGGGACATGAGGATTAATTGCAACACCCTCTTAAGCTTGCACATCGCCCAAATCCAATATATATATTTCAGGTTCATTTTCCGTCCCAAGTCCCAAAGGGCTTCAATGACCTCAAAGCCAGTAAATCGTTGTTTTCACGTGTAATAAAAGATGGCTTTTCTATTTGCCTAATTAGTGCTACGATTTTAAGTAAGCACTTTGCGAACTTGGGGTCTATTTTACCCATTTACGGACTTGACGGAGGCTAATCCCGCAGCCGTTGCGGGTCTGATGTGCTCCAAGCCCGTGGGACTCAGACACGGAAATTGAACATGAATTACAAAAATAATGATTTTCAGATTTGAGTGTAGGGGAATGTTGTGCTATGAACTCTAACACCTACAATCACTTTCACGTCTCATCACAGTACAGGATGGCTTTTTTATGTGCTTAATTGGTGCTACAATTTGCAAGTAAGAGCCTTGCAGGACCCATCCCAGAAGTAAGCTGCTGCTCGGCTTTAGCGAATTACGGCCTTGACGGAAGGGTTTGCATAGCATTTGAATAGCGACCTGGGCTTTCTTTCGGTTGCAACTCTTGCGGCCGCGTAAGATCAAAGGCTTTGATGGAAGTAAGCTCATCGAAAGCAGCCGCAGCTCAACGGCAGTAAACCGCCCCGAGAATGCGAATTGAATAGCGACGTAGCCTGCGGCCTCGCAGCTCTTACGGCCCTTAATAGTTTGAGGTCCTAATATGGTAGACTCCTCTGCAGTACAATCACATATAGAAGGTAATAACTTAAAGTACCTAGGGCCTCATTCAAATGTGATTTGGGCTCTGTATAAGAACATAGCATTTTTTTTTGTTTTACAGAGGTTTTTAGTGGAAGACCTTGCTTTTGGATAGAAGTTCACTAACTAAAAACTTCTGTAAAAACTTCTGTAAAAAAAATATGCTATGTGCTTATTTAGAGCCTTATTCAATTGTCCAAATCACATTTGAATAAGGCCCTAGGTACTTTAAGTTATTACCTTCTATATGTGATTGTACTGCAGTGGAATCTACCATATTAGGGCCTCATTCAATTGCAATTTGGCCAATTGAATAGGGCTCTATATAAGCACATAGCATATTTTTTTTTTACAGAAGTCTTTAGTTAGTGAACTTCTATCCAAAAGCAATGTCTTCACTAACTAAAAACTTCTGTAAAAATATGCTATGTGCTTATATAGAGCCCTATTCAATTGTCCAAATCGCAATTGAATGAGGCCTTTAGTGTCTACATAGCTCCTTCGACAAATGGGATGAGACTTGAAATACAGAGGAAGCTTCTATCTGCAGAGGAAAACAAATTGCCTCTGGAGCAGGTAGGAAATTCTAGATGAAAGAGCTGTTGACTGTTCTAGGTGGTTAACTTGGATATATGGGATGCTAAATGCTTGGACTAGTTACAGTTGTTTATGGGAATTGGAAGCCTTAATTAATTTCATGTTTCATAGAAGATTCATCCAGTTACTTATTACACCATTCAATGGTTTACCAGTGTATTATTGAGGCTCTTTACGCACTGCTGTCATTTATCATAGCAGCTCATGACTGTCAAATTAGCCTTATTATAGATAACATAATCCTTCCAAATATAATTTATTCTTCTTTACTAATTACTAATTGAGAAGAGGGAGAGAACATGAACCCAGAGGCGCTTTTGTTTCTCAAGAGAAAGAACCATGTCTATAAACACAAGAGATCCAGTGTTAACACGTTCTGGTAAAAATGAGACTAAAATGTCTATGAAATTTTTATTCTGTCATTATTTTATTTTATTTGTAATGATAATTCACTGCAATTCAATGGCCTGCCCCATTTTTTTAAGTAGAATAAAACCTATTTTTACATCACATTTCACATCTCTTTGGCACAAATATATAACCTGAAACACATAGGAACATACTTTGACATTGATAAACCACCCTGGAAAATGTATTCCATGACTCCTATATCTATCGCTCTCTGCCTGTGTCTATTTGTTGTGTGATGGAATATGGAAGCGGTACCCAAGGATGCGTAGTGATGTCAAATTGGGAGTACATGGACATATTTCATGGGCCTTGGGCAGAAAACACATACATATATTACGGCTTTTATTTACATTTGTTAACATAATGCAGTATAATAGTCCTTGCCCCACCATACCCTGGATGTAGCAAAAAACAAAAACAATATAGAGAATATATTTTCAGTAGAGTAGTAAGGTCTGACTACTAACACTCTTACTATATTTTTATATTTCTTCAATAGAAAATTATGCTACCAAAGTCAGACCCTTAAACATTACAAAAGACGCCACAGCTTGGAACAGATAAAATAAATACCATATGACATAGGGCCTCATTCTATTAAGGGCCGTAAGAGCTGCACGGCTGCAAGGGGAGGCCGCAGGCTACGTCGCTATTCGAGATGCGATCGCTTGCGATGACCTTACTTACGTCAAAGCCTTTGATCTTACGTGGCCGCAAGAAAGCCCAGGTCGCTATTCAAATGCAAGGCGAACCCTTCCATCAAGGCCGTAATTCGCTAAAAGGCCGTAATTCGCCAAAAAGGTCCCGCAAGGCTCTTACTTACAAATCGGAGCACCAATTAAGCACATAATAAAGCCATCCTGTACTTTGATGAGACGTGAAAGTGATTGTAGGTGTTGGAATTCATAGCACAACATTCCCCTACACTCAAATCTGCAAATCGTTTTTTTTGTAATTCATGTTCAGTTTCTGTGTCCTAGTCCCACGGGCTTGGAGCATATCAGACCCGCAACTGCTGCGGGATTAGCCTCCGTCAAGTCCGTAAATGGGTAAAATAGATCCACAGGTTACTTGGGCAACGGAGGTGTCGCAAAGGGCTTACTTACAAATCGTAGCACTAATTAAGCAAATAGAAAAGCCATCCTGTACTTTTATTAGAAGTGAAGAGAGTGGGGGAATATGGGATGGGGAGAAGCTTAGTATAATATCGTCCCTGAGGTATGTATATGTATTACCTTTTTTTTTGTTTTTTTCTAGTTTTTTATGTAGTTCCTAGACGTCCCAACAGGAAGCCCACTTTTTATGGTTGTCATCTAGTTTGGCAGAGATCAAGCTCATTGAATGTATGTATTTAAGCTCTTTCAGTACTTCCCCAAACACCTCTACTATTTGTAACCAAACACCACTGTGTTATAATTTAGATGTGTTTTTTATTAAGTTTACATGCAAAAGTTACAATTATACAAAAGTGACACAATGATAAATATCAAAATTTAACTAGTATTATTTGCTAATATGTTTAAAATTAGCTATATATATATATATATATATATATATATATATATATATAAATTGTTTGACAAAGTGCATATATAGGTGTGTGTTTCTATATATAAAATTATTAAAACAAAATTTGGGCCCCCCACCCCCGTACCACTAAAATATGTTTATATATATACTAGCGAATTGCCCGCCAAAAAGTTATGGCTAGAAAATTGTAAGGCAGTTAATGCTGTTTGACACACAAAAGTAAGTGTTTTGGTCATCTGAGTACCTTCGGTGCTCATTGCGAGCCTCTCGGTTGGTGTATTTTTTGTTATCAGTGCCTCTTCGGCGCTCATTGCAAGGTCCGCGCTGATCGCCTTTTGGTGCTCATTGTGAACCTCTTCCCTGGTGTAGTTTTGGTCCTCTGAGTACCGTTTCTTGCGATCCTGTCGTCTGGTCCTTTTTTTTTGTTCTGTATATGTATTTTTTAATGTTAATGAATTAATTAATAAAATCATAAATTAATATACTTTACCTATTTGTAATTAAAATATGCAGCAAGCAATATCCTGAAGAGTTAACAATCTTTTTTGATGTTCCTGCAGCATACAATGTACATTTGCACTCTTGGCGAGCTGAGGTGTAAGTGTCAGCAATGTGTGAACTGTGTAGTGTAAATAGGCTGCGTGCGCAAGGTGAAACCGTTTGTTTAGCTGTGTAAGTCTGCATTTTTTAATGGTAATGTTATTAGTTGCAAGTTAGTGTTGTAAAATGGCGGCGATCGTGTATGTGTTACGCGTGTGTGGATAATTTTGCATCGTCCCTAATAGTGTATTTTATACCTTGTACGTGCTTGTGTAAAAGTCTTACTTGTCTGGCATTTTTTTGCGTGTCTATTGGTCGTGTAGCAAGTGTAGTATAAGTAGGCTGTGTGTGCGAGCGCAAACCATTTGTTTAGGTGTGGAATTTCACATTTTGGATTGGTAATGTTATTAGTTGCAAGTTAGTGTTGTTAAATGGCGGCGATTGTGTATGTGTTACACGGTTGTGGAGCATGTCGCGTTCTCCCTAATCGTGTATTTTATACCCCATATAGTCTTGTGTAGAAGTCTTATGTGCCTGGTGTTTTTTTGCATGTTTATTGGTCGTGTATCATCGTTTTCGTTTTTTTGGCCGCCATTTTTATAATTAAAAACATAAATTCCCCAAACCTCCCTTTGTTGCGTCTGAGACAGATTACAATAAAATTTGCTGCAAACTATGTCAACATATCTGTAGAGAGGACACAGCCACGTAACAACAACAAGAGTTATAACATCACAGGGTCATATTCATGTACACCATACAATGTAGTGTACATAATACAATGTACTGTGTGTGAAAGGGGCTGTTACACTTGAGGATAAATCTGTGCAGACCTTCCATCAAAAAGCACCATGAAGACAGGAACTGTATCCAATTGGGCACCATTTCCCCCAGAAGAATCACTCCATCAAAACCTGAAAATCAATATACTGAGAGGGAATTTCAAAACTATCCAAGAGCGGAAAACTTTTGAATTGCAAATGATTCAAATTTTTAATACAAAGGATACTGGGCCTCTATTGATTTCGGATTTCTATCCCACTATCAAAATGTTTTATGATTCAGACACATTCCACATACCTCCCCTGTTCAATTTCTGTTTTTCTAATCCACAAATTGAAGGTACATTTATGACTCTAAATTATGGCTCTGCTGTGTTCTTATCTAAAATATGATCTAGAGACTCATTGAGTTATTATTTTCAATGCTTGTCCGTGTCCCTCTAATCTCTGCCCAGTGAAATTTGTTTTCCTTTTGTTTCTTTCTGTCCACTATTTTACTTATCTGTATATTTTTATCAGTATTGCTTTTGACTTGATAAAGAGAGGTTCATCTCTCAAAAGCTTGTCATTATATGTTTGTCCAATAAAAAAGCTATCACTATATACTGCAATACTCTGATTATTCATCTACGAACTAACCTTAATAGGTAGTTCTACGGCATGATAACCCACTCATAGAGCAACCTCTTTTAGCTCACTTGTGCTCTTCACAGGGAGAAATATCCTGTAGCATATCAGTCTGGTCCCACTCACTAGAGTGACCCAGCCCCGAAATACCAGGCAATTCTACCCTGAACAGGAGAAACAGCAAACCGCAGACGTACATTTCGGCCTCTTTGGGCCTCGTCAGTGAGGTATAGCTTATATCTCCCTTAGGCACAGTGAGCAAGGGGTCCACGGCTGGAGTCCCTATCACCCTTAGGGAGACTAATCCCTGAGGGTCATTTGAATAAACAAAAAACAAAACAGAGGTGTTCAATCAGAGAACGAACTAACCTTAATAGGTTAGGTTTATGGGCATGATAACCCACTCTGAGAGAAACCTCATTTAGCTCACCTGTGCCCTTCACACTCACAAGCTCTTTATCACAATGCACTCTGCATTGCACATTCACAACAGTGTGGAAACCAGCTGAACAGATAAAGTAGACACTACAACGTAAGCCAGTCAGGGGGAAAAAAAAGAATAAAAAGAAGGGTAATAAATAAAAAAAAAGAAAATGAATAAAAAAGAAAAAGAAGATTAAAGAAAAAAAAGAATAACAAAGAATAAAGACAAAATAAGGAATAAAAAAAGAAAACAAAAACTAATAAAAGATAAGGAAATAAATAAAATAAAATAAAATTGTATTGAATTATATTTTCCCATTCCAATGAATGTTCTATCAATTACAATTTCTATTTTTCAGGTCATAAATTTCATTGTGCAGCTAACTTCCCAATGAAATTGACTCATACCATCATTTATGAAGGGTAATTACTTAAAATAGTTTTAAGTTCATGCTTTCATAGGTGCTAAAGTTGTATGTTACATACATACTTCACATACAAATAAGGTTTTCCTCAAATACAGTGCTCCATTTGCTCGGCAGAGGTGGTGACAGATGTTAGCGATATGAAACATCTGAGCCTTCACTATTAGTGTATAGGGCCAGGAGTCGGTCTTCCCACATAGCTACTCCATGCTTACATAATGACATTGTGTTCCAGTTCTTGATGAGCCCCTGGTAGTATGCCAGCAACACCTAAAGGTCCATCCCAATCACCTTTGGCTTGATGACAAATGCTTGTCACAATTTGCTGCAAATCCTGATAGCAGATGGATGACAATTCACACCACTGTTGTGATTGATATAGATATATCTGTAAATGCTGGAGACAGAAGGTGTGCATTGATGATCCTATTTTCAAAATCCGTTTACACAGAAATATTGCTATCCTAGATCATGTACTGGTCTCTCAGTCCAGAGTCATGAGCGAGTTGTTTTTTGTTTGGAGAGAAGCAATGATGGAGATGGATTTGTGGGATACATTTTCGATTACACAAAAGGGTCCCTGGCAGAGATATGCCTTCCAAATATTATATGGGCTCATTACATTGTTCTCTATGGATATCAGACACATTAAGCGATGACCCCTTTGAAAATGTACTAACAGTGTGTATCTGCAATATCCCTGTAGGGCAGCCCTCAAAAGTTGGCTTGCAGAAAGCTGTGAATATCCATAGTGTATGAGAGATTACATAAATATACCCCCAACCCGATGCACATGACCAAGTGGACCAATATGAAGCTGCTGTGTGCAGTACAAACTTCAATATGGTGAGTGGTCACTCGTTGCCCTAACACATTGCCACCCTCTAATGACAAAGGAAAAAGAAGACCAACATGGAGAAGTAGAGGGAAAACAGGGGAAAAATCACTAAATTTGTAATATTTCATCCCTCTGTATAATTGGGTCAATATGGTTTCAATATGTTGGATACAATTTATAATTATAAAAGGACATGACTAGTTTTCCCATGTTGTGTCTTTATATATCTCTAAAAATACAACCATTCAACATATTACTACACCTTGCAAAGCTTTTAGCAATAACAAGTATCACAGCTAATGACTCCGTAATTGAGCATTGTATCTACCGTAAGTAGAGAGCTTCATCAGTCACATGGTTAGTGATCTTAAAGGGTCAAAGGTCCTATACATCCTTGACCTTATTCTTAAAGGGACAGATGGCACAACTGCTGCTATTTCTTCTAGATGGAAGGAGACATACTATTGCATATGTAACATTTGGAGAGAGATATCTGTGAAAATATTTGCTTTACTTAAGGTTTATCATAGATAGATTGCAATTAGTCTATATGAAAATTGCATGCAGTGTGTTTGTAGCATTATGCTTCATTAATTCCTGAATACCCAAGCCTAAGCAATAATCAAGAAATAATTACCATCAAATAGGTCATAGGATTCAATTATCAACTACTTATCACTGATATGAATATGTCATCATATTTTCATTTAAATAAGCCTCATATTAAAGGGCCAATTTAGAGACCCTGTAATCATACATACACTTTTGAATAACTACACTTAGAACAGGCTACATGTGTTAGAATATAAAAAGTAATAGCCTCTAACACAGCCTCTAATATTGCACCTATTATATACAATTAATCTGCTGTTTTGGTTCCTTCTGACCAACATCCTGAGGTGGCAGGAGACTTTGAATAAACAGGAAGTGTGTATGAGCACCACAGGAATGTGTCATCAAAACAGTCAGTGCTTTCAATAAGTGTAATAAAAAGCTCACACCTCCAAATGTGAATGTTGTGTATTTTTTTGTTTGGTTTCTGACATAATTTGGCAAAAATGAAGCTTAGTTATTTAAAATACCATACAGAAAAAATTTACAGTACTTCTTTATGCTCTTGTGATCAGTGTCTAATACAGCATTTGTGTTGTTTTCCATAAACATATATACTTAAAATTAAAACATGGCAAACAAGTACTTATGGTATTTACCATTCTAACTTTAACAAAATGACCTTAGTTAATCCTGTAGTTATGTAACAAAGATATGCTATACCAGTGACGCTTAACAGGTGGCCCTCAGACACAGCCCATGTGGCCCCCAGACTGCTCTCCGGAGTTGGAGAGCATGCCCCTCTTCAACAATATGCAGTCCATAATACAGTATGTGTATAAAGTGTTTGTATCGCTCAGTCATGTCTGACTCTCTGTTACCTCAAGGACTGCAACAAGTATCAGATACTTAAATCTAATCTGAATCATCCAATGAGACAACAAATTCTCCCACCTCCCTTCCACTCTTGAGCACATTCAACTTGGAAAACATCTATACAAAACACATGGCTTGCATACCGTCCAGTGATGTTTGTTGTACATGTCTGATGTAGCCTGTACAAGTGGTAATAAGGCATATCCATAAGCCGAAGATCCTCACAGTACAAAACGGTTTATATTCTGTGTCAAATAGCATTCCTATGGCTTTAAATTTTATTGCCCCGTCATTTTTGGCGGGCAAGTCGCTAGTCCATATAATAATATTCATATAATATTTTTCAAGTGGGTTTCCATTTGTTTGTGTAGTTGTATCTTTCATTTGTTCTTGTTCAGGTTACAAAATTTCTAATGCCGCGTTAATGGCCGGGCCTACACGCTGTCAGGGCTCAGTAGTTGGGAGGCTTAGAGGGGCCCTGGAAGTGTGCAAGCCTGGCTATTAAGTGCCAGACTCACAGGCAGCCACTGTCCAAACAATGTGCTATTATTACTTTCTACAGTACCTCATATCTGAGGAATCCTCCTAAGGATATCTCCCTTCTTTACCATTATGTGGGTGATCCTTTCCAAGAGTTGTATGTATTTTAATAGGTCGCTGTTGTTTGGTATAATGCCACATGTAACAGACTAATTACATGTATGTATGTAACAGACTAATTACATTAGCAGCTATGTAAGTCCTCAGCATTTTTAAAGAAAACCTTTACATTTGTAGATCGGGCTTGCATCATGGGGGCTTCTAATAGTTTACATCCTACTAGGACTTACTCATCTATTAAATTAAACCTATTTTCTAGTGGATTTAATAACAGCAGTCTCTCAACATGAATAAAATGGAGATGTGATCTTATTCCAAGGTTCCTCCAAGTGTCTAATATTGATTGGTACAAAGGCAAATATGAGCCACACATAAAGCAAAACTCAATACAGTTAATGTAATTTAAATACTGTAGTTATTTATTTTAAAATTTCTAAAAACATTTGCCCATTATCAAGTCAGGTTCTTCAAAATAATGTTTCATGAAAAAAATCTTTTACTTTTTTTATATCATTCTTTCTCCATAAACAAATACAAAGCACACTTCTTACTCTCGAACATTTGCCGTAATTTTGTGGTGCCCCCCACATCCACCTTATTCATTCAATAATTAACACAATTTGGATAAACCGATTACATTTTTTAGAAGGAATCACTTCTTGCAATCAAAAGTTGAAGAGTGAAGCAGCCGTGAATGTCCAGTAATCTAGTAATTTAGTAATTATTAATCTACTGTATATATATATATATATAGATTAATAATGAGTATTGCAATATAATATGATACCTTTTGTATTGGACAAACGTCTTATTTATAATGACAAGCTTTCGAGAGGCTTAACCTCCCTTTATCAAGTCTCAAGCAATACTAACATGAGATGGAAACCTCAGTTTGAATAATAACAACACATGCAGAGGGAGTGGAAACAGCATCTGACATCATCAGGTAAATACATATATGGGGAATAAACACAACATAGCAAAGGAAACATATATATACACATATTATATACACATATAAATTAATATATATATATGAAAAAGCAGAGTACAGTAGTCCACAGTGATATCGTTCCTGTCTAAGTCTGTTATGGTATAAGAGGAAACAAATCATATGAAATTCTGATAATGTATTAGAAACCCCAAGTCTAAATTAAGTCCTGTATTTTTAGTGTTGAAGAATGTGATCATCTTTATTATATATATATATATATATATATATATATACATTAAAAATCAGTACCTACCTCACCAGGATAGTTACCTTCGGTAGGTGAGCCGTTGACGACTGCACCAAGATTGGGCCGCAACTGTGAGCCTCGCAAAGCGAGGCGAGCAGTTGAGGCATGCCATTGCAAAGCCCGCCAGACTTAGGCTGCAATGAGCGCCATTGCAGGCCTCGCACTAAGTTCCTGCGGCGTCATCGGGAAGCCAGTAGGACTTTGCGTGGTGCACAAAATTACGGCCCTTAGGACAAGAACCGAAGCACATAGATGGACTGTGGGTTTTGGAAAATTGCGACTTTGACGGCCAAACCACGGAACTCGAAAGACCTGACAAAAACAAAAAATATGCCTCAAATTAACTTACACACTCACACATAGCACATGGGGAGAGCCAGGGAGCCTGTGAGTGAGGTTGCAAATTAATTGGAGCCATATTTTGCGATTTTTCACGGACGAAAATAGCCTAAGCAAGAAAAAAATGGCGGCCGAAAAAACGTAAACACAATGAAAAGGAGGCCGGAGGACGTAAAAAAAGGACGAAGGACATAAAAACGAGCTCAAAGAAGTAACACTTAATGCAAGCCTGTAACACTTAATCCAAGCCAGTAATATTTAACTCAAGGCAGTAAGACTTAACCCAATGCAGTAACACAACCCAAGGCAATAATTCTTACCCCAAGGTAGTAACAGTCATCGCGAGGCCCCTAAACTACACGGGGGGAGAGGCTTGTATTGCGTGCCAAACAGCATTGCCAGGCTTACTATTTTACTCCGTCAGTTTTGACAGGCAATTTTCTAGTATATATATATATATATATATATATATATATATATTGAAAATCAGTACCTAGCTCACCAGGATAGTTACCTTATCCCTGGTGTCCAGTAAGAGAAAAGAGATCACAACGCACATCAAAGAGCTGCAATCTCTTCCTCTCTCTCCCCAGAAGTTCCCAGTAGCCCCCCTCACCTATTGTCGCTTTGGCTGCCCTAATTACTCTGATAGCTGGGTCTCACAAGATTATGAGAGATAGATGTGTATATATGTAGTCTTGTGTGTGTTTATATATATATATATATATATATATATATATATATATATATAATATATATATATATATATATATATATAAAGAGAGAGAGAGAGAGAGAGAGAGAAAGAGAGAGAGTGAGAGAGATCTCTAACCCCCCCCCCCCTCACACTCTCTCTTTGCCCCTTGACTGTCTATTGTCAAGATATATGCAAAAGAGACCACATTTGATTTAATATGTTAGTTATGTATTGAAGTTCATCTTGTCATTTCACACATTAACTGATTAAATGGCTATGGACAGCTTTAAAAGATTGTGGGATTGAATCGACTGAATTGTAAAAAAGTTGAATTTCAATACCTGTACAATCTCACCAAAAGTTCAAAATATTTGTAAATGGTATTCGAATGAAGCCAAATATTTCAGAACTTGAGACAATGAATTCTTACAGGATGAGTGAAGTTGTCATATTTATAGTATAAATAATTGATATTGGTCAACATACTTTTCGAAATGCTATATAAATACAGTCTCAAATTGTATCCATTATATTCCATTGTGTTTTAATGAAGGCAGACATTTGATTTTATTTCTAAAACAATTATTTATATTGGAGTAACCATGGGTGCAGATAACAACTCTGTTCAGCTCTGTCACAATGAATAGCCACGTGATAATGAGTATGAACAGAAGTCCCAGTAGAACAACCATCACCTTTAAGCTTCAAGCAAACTAGCAATCCAATATGGAAGTGCTCATGACACAAGCTGCATCTGCTAAATTTCAGATTTTCTTTGAAATGCTTGTATGCTCCTTACTTATGCTCATTATCTACATAACTGCTGTTTTTAGTTTGATACATACTTCACTAACATGGGATGTTTTCCCCAAACTACGGTGGTCCTTTAACTTTCGAACATTGTGGAGTACAACTTGTGCAAAGGCACTGTGCAAAATGGTGTCAAAGCATTTTGATCTTTGATGAACTGACCCCTTTGTTTTTAAACTAAAGCTGCGACGATCTTTAGCCAGAACAAGCCAAATTAAGAAAGTTATCTTTTTATTTTGGAACAGAATATTATACATTTTTTATGAGTATATCTTGCAGTAAATATCTGGTTTCAAACTAAACTGTTTAGGACCTTGATTACTCTAATTTAAGTAGCTAATGTATGGCTCCCACAGCAAATCACACATAAGAAGAACCCACTGATATGTAGCCAGGCTGTTTCTTACTTAAGAAAAATGGTTTGCAAGGCTCCTTGTGAGTCACTTAGAGGGACTCACACCAAGAGGACGCCAGATAACTTTGCACATTTTTATTTTGATCACTACAGTAGACTGTAACACTAATTAGCACATCCAAGCAGATAATTAATATGTGTGTGCCACTCATTTGCATCTAAATACAGCAACTACAATATGACATTTCCCAGGATTTATTAACTTTACACAAAAAGGGATAATATAACATTTAACTTTAAAAAGCAACTTGAGTTTGAGGCAACATAAACCCTTTAAACAGACGTGGGTGTGAGAGTCAGAGCCCAGAAACACAGTAATTCCCACAACAAACCCAGAAAAGCTAATTGCCCTGCAATACCTCTCGTCTCAGTCTGAGCCATACAGCCACATTAAATTCGAAGCCCGTAGCGGACACCCGCAAAGCCTGCAGGCTTGAAATTCACCAGAGTTACAGAGCTATTATATTAAACCATGCTGCGACCAATGGGACGCAGACCCAAACCCGTAAACTTTTCTTGCACGCGTTGAATGTGCGCCCGTGAACATGATCAATTAGTCAAACCCATAGTTACAGGTGTAGATAGAGTCAATTACGCCATCATTACGTCACTGAAAAATCAAGGTTGGATTTCAAAGTCTTTCTGGTTTCAATTACGAGTTTTGATCGGACCCGCATTCCAGATATAATGCAAAATTATTAAATCAGTAAATATGATATTCTAGTCAATGCGAGTTCCATTATATGTATGAACACATTGAATTGGATCAAAATAACAATTTAAGAAATTAAACTGTAAATAAAGTATTTTATATTGCAGATTCGCGGGCTTGAGAATGTTGTGCTATTAATTCTAATACCTAACATCACTTTCCCTTTAATTATGAGAACAGTAGTGTGTCTATATGTGCATTTACAGTGCTACGGATAGGACTTTACCCCTCTTGCGGGTCCTCTCAGTTGGCTTTTAGGCTCCATTTGCGGGTTACAGGGTTGAACGCGAGTGACTTGATTGCAAGTTAATAGTGTGATTGGAACGTAACAGTTACAGGCTTGACAGATCAAAGGATTTGCAGGTGCGCAGTTAACATTTCCAGGTCCCGCTGCCTTTTTTTTCCCATTTTAGTTTGAATTGATGTTCTTGTTTTTGGATACAACCCCTTAAAACTAAACAGACATTAATAAACAATAATAATTAAATCAGATAACTTAGAATTTAACTTCACTTTACCAGTAGAGGATGAGAAGGAGGCCACAGGTCATTACTTGGAACTTTGGCTTTTATAGGTACAGGCTGGACACACTGGCTCATAGGCACAGGCTGGGCACATTGGCTGCTACAGGCATAATGTCTTCTTCATGCTGGGCACATTGGCACATAGGCACAGACTGGGCACATTGGCTGCTACAGGCACAATGGTTTCTTCATGCTGGGCACATTGGCACATAGGTACATGGTTGGGCACATTGGATGCTACAGGCACAATGGTTTCTTCATGTTGGGCACATTGGCACATAGGCACAGGCTGGGCACATTGACTGCTACAGGCACAATGGTTTCTTCATGTTGGGCACATTGGGACATAGGCACAGGATGGGCACATTGACTGCTACAGGCTGGGCACAATCATTGACAGGCACACTAACAGACACACACAGGCACACTGACAGACACACACAGACACACTGACAGGGTCTTATCTTCACAGGAATGCTGCAGAGGCAATCGGTCGCTGTCTGCGCATGCGTCGACTTCTGGCAGTGCAATGTAACTCAAGGCAACATCGCAACCCAAGGCCGTAATTTTCTACAGAGAGGCGTCATAACCGGAAAATGACGCAAACAGAGGGTGTCGCAACCTGATATACCACTGTATATTGTATTAGATAGCAGCGGATACATTAACCCCTATAGCTCTGTATTAATCAGGTGTGACAGCAATAGTTGGGTGTCAATGTTTATTTATGTGAGCAGGAATTTGTAATTGACAGTAATTTTGTTGATTGTTCTTTAGTATTGTTGTATAGGGCTGGAATAACCATTAGAAAGGCTAGCTTTGCGCTTTAGGATTTTATAATATACGTTTTTTGAATTATGAAAATGCTGTGTTAGGCTATTTTTGTACTGGGACACTAGCAGTTCTTTATGTGTGTTGCAAGCAGTTCTTTATGTGTCTTGCAAGTGTTCTTGTAAAGGTTTTATATGCTCTTGAACTGTGGGCCCTATTAAATTCTCCCTCGTAGTTCTCTCGGTGCTCGCAAAAGGCAGTTTTCCTGCTGTTTGCGAGAACCGAATCTCTCGCAGCCTGCTTTACGATATGACTGCGAGAAAATGGCCGAGAATAGGTTAGAATAGAATAGGTTAAATAGATTTATGTAGCCTTAAATCTATGCACGAGTCTCGCATATCGTAAGAATCCCTACGTGGACAAAAAGTCCACGCAAGGGATCCGAAAGCCTCTACGTGCTGCCTCGGAACAGCCCGAGACAGCAGTGTGAGGCTCCCCCCTGCACCCTATACACATCCCCATGCTGCAGGGGTCTCTATCGGGACCCCTGCAGCACCCCCACATTAACCCCTTGCAGCGGGGGTCCCCGATCTGCATAGATCAGGCCCCCCGCTGCATTTAAAACTTTTAAATTCCCCGCTGCGGCTCCTTAAAGGGACCGCGGCACACTATTACCCAATCCCGGCCGCGGCACTTAAAATTAACCCCCCTCTATGCTGGGGGTCCCCATCGGGACCCCCGAAGTGTCCCCACATAAACCCATTGCAGGGGGGGGCCCCGATCTGCATAGATCAGGCCCCCCGCTGCATTTAAAACTTTTAAATTCCCCGCCGCGGCTCCTTAAAGGGACCGCGGCACACTATTACCCAATCCCGGCCGCGGCACTTAAAATTAACCCCCCTCTATGCTGGGGGTCCCCATCGGGACCCCCGAAGTGTCCCCACATAAACCCCCTGCAGCGGGGGGCCCCGATCGGCACCGATCGTGACCCTGCTGCAATTCAATTTTAAATTTCCCGCCTCGCGGGTCCTCAAAGGACCGTAAAGGTCCTGAAAGGACTCGCACTAAAAATATTAACCCCAGGCAACTATAATTACCCCATTAACTCATGGTGGTCAATCCAGACCACCATAAGGCTCTAATTAACCCATTAACTCATGGTGGTCAATACAGACCACCATAAGGCTCTATTTAACCCATTAACTCATGGTGGTCAATCCAGACCACCATAAGGCTCTAATTAACCCATTAACTCATGGTGGTCAATCCAGACCACCATAAGGCTCTAATTAACCCATTAACTCATGGTGGTCAATACAGACCACCATAAGGCTCTATTTAACCCATTAACTCATGGTGGTCAATCCAGACCACCATAAGGCTCTAATTAACCCATTAACTCATGATGGTCAATCCAGACCACCATAAGGCTCTATTTAACCCACTAACTCATGGTGGTCAATCCAGACCACCATAAGGCTCTAATTAACCCATTAACTCATGATGGTCAATCCAGACCACCATAAGGCTCTATTTAACCCATTAACTCATGGTGGTCAATCCAGACCACCATAAGGCTCTAATTAACCCATTAACTCATGGTGGTCAATACAGACCACCATAAGGCTCTATTTAACCCATTAACTCATGGTGGTCAATCCAGACCACCATAAGGCTCTAATTAACCCATTAACTCATGATGGTCAATCCAGACCACCATAAGGCTCTATTTAACCCATTAACTCATGGTGGTCAATCCAGACCACCATAAGGCTCTAATTAACCCATTAACTCATGATGGTCAATCCAGACCACCATAAGGCTCTATTTAACCCATTAACTCATGGTGGTCAATCCAGACCACCATAAGGCTCTAATTAACCCATTAACTCATGGTGGTCAATACAGACCACCATAAGGCTCTATTTAACCCATTAACTCATGGTGGTCAATCCAGACCACCATAAGGCTCTAATTAACCCATTAACTCATGATGGTCAATCCAGACCACCATAAGGCTCTATTTAACCCATTAACTCATGGTGGTCAATCCAGACCACCATAAGGCTCTAATTAACCCATTAACTCATGGTGGTCTATACAGACCACCATAAGGCCTAAATTAACCCATTAACTCATGATGGTCAATCCAGACCACCATAAGGCTCTATTTAACCCATTAACTCATGGTGGTCAATCCAGACCACCATAAGGCTCTAATTAACCCATTAACTCATGGTGGTCTATACAGACCACCATAAGGCCTAAATTAACCCATTAACTCATGATGGTCAATCCAGACCACCATAAGGCTCTATTTAACCCCATCAGTCCCATAAGGGTATATTATTACCATTATGGGCCTGTTACAACCCAACATTAACCACATAAGTGCCATGATGGTCCTCAAGGACCATCATGACACTAACTACAAACACTACACTATAACCCCCAATAAACCATTTAATCTAAACTAACCCCCCTCTACACTAATCTATTAACACTTACACTACCTACCTACACTACCTACCCCCTAATAAACCTTCCCACCACTCTAATTACAAAAAATAAAAAACCTACAGCACAGAAAACAAAAAACCTACAGTACAAAAAACAAAAAAACCTACAGTACAGAAAACAAAAAACAATTACAACCCCACCCCCCACTACAGAAAACAAAAAAATACATTACAACCCCACCCCCCACTACAGAAAATAAAAAAATTACACACCTGAAAAGGAAAGACAGATAAACACAATACAATACATACATATAATACATTACATACATTACATACAATACATGACATTACATATAATATATTAAATATAATATATTACATATAATATATTACATATAATACATTACATACATTACATACAATACATGACATTACATACATTACATATAATATATTAAATATAATATATTACATATAATATATTACATATAATATATTACATATAGTCCTAATCAAATACCCCCTATCTATCTAACATACAATCTATTTAATTTAAAATAAATCCTAACTATATCAAATACATCCCCCTATCTATCTAATATACAAAAAATCCTAACTACATACACAGACCATTATTCTAAAGTAAAATAAAATAATTACAATCCTAACTACATACACAGACCCTAATTCTAAGCTAAAATCAATAAATTAAGACCACTTACCTTTAAGATGTTGCTTCAGATCACTAACCTATGGGTCAAACAAAAAATAAAAATTAGTACAAAACATTAACATCAAATAAATAAACATTCTATACATTCTAAATATTCAACTCACCTTTACAGCATGTCCAGTCACTAATTAGCTCTTCCGGCGCGGCCCTGTTAAAAAAAAAACACAATACATGAATACATGAATACAATATATAAACAATAAATAAAATACACAAATAAACATCTAAATATACATTTCACTTACCTACCCGCGATGTCCCCGGCCTTCTCTCCTTCAGCCCCGGCTGGGCCGCGGAACCATTCGCGCTCTAAAAAAAAAAAAGAAAAAAAACTAACGGAGGTCTGCACTGGCAGACCTCCCCGACGCTACTGAACCTCCCGGAGTCGTTTCCGGGAGGAAATTGGCATTGGCGGCTTGTGATTGGCTGAAAAAGCTGTCTATCAATTTCAGCCAATCAAAAGTCGTCAATGTGTGAGCCAATCAGGATGGGATACACCCCAATATCCCACCCTGATTGGCTTAAACACTTGTCTATCTTTCTGGGAACCAATCACAACGCTCAGATGCCTTCAGCCAATCACTATGGGATACACCCCCACGGAGTGATTGGTAGAAGACATCTGCGCATCCTGATTGGCTCCTACATTGACGACTTTTGATTGGCTGACAGCTTTTTCAGCCAATCACAAGCCGACAATGCCAATTTCCTCCCGGAAACGACTCCGGGAGGTTCAGTAGCGTCGGGGAGGTCTGCCAGTGCAGACCTCCGTTAGTTTTTTTTTTTTTTTTTTTTTAGAGCGCGGATGGTTCCGCGGCCCAGCCGGGGCTGAAGGAGAGAAGGCCGGGGACATCGCGGGGAGGTAAGTTAAATGTATATTTAGATGTTTATTTGTGTATTTTATTTATTGTTTATATATTGTATTCATGTATTCATGTATTGTGTTTTTTTTTTAACAGGGCCGCGCCGGAAGAGCTAAACAGTGACTGGACATGCTGTAAAGGTGAGTTGAATATTTAGAATGTATAGAATGTTTATTTATTTGATGTTAATGTTTTGTACTAATTTTTATTTTTTGTTTGACCCATAGGTTAGTGATCTGAAGCAACATCTTAAAGGTAAGTGGTCTTAATTTATTGATTTTAGCTTAGAATTAGGGTCTGTGTATGTAGTTAGGATTTTTTGTATATTAGATAGATAGGGGGATGTATTTGATATAGTTAGGATTTATTTTAAATTAAATAGATTGTATGTTAGATAGATAGGGGGTATTTGATTAGGACTATATGTAATATATTATATGTAATATATTATATGTAATATATTATATGTAATACATTATATGTCATGTATGTAATGTCATGTATTGTATGTAATGTATGTAATGTATTATATGTAATATATTATATGTAATATATTATATTTAATATATTATATTTAATGTATGTAATGTCATGTATTGTATGTAATGTATGTAATGTATTATATGTAATATATTATATGTAATATATTATATTTAATATATTATATTTAATGTATGTAATGTCATGTATTGTATTATATGTATGTAATGTATTGTGTTTATCTGTCTTTCCTTTTCAGGTGTGTAATTTTTTTATTTTCTGTAGTGGGGGGTGGGGTTGTAATGTATTTTTTTGTTTTCTGTAGTGGGGGGTGGGGTTGTAATTTTTATTTTTTCTGTACTGTAGGTTTTTTTGTTTTTTGTACTGTAGGTTTTTTGTTTTCTGTGCTGTAGGTTTATTGTTTTTTGTAATTAGAGTGTTGGGGAGGTTTATTAGGGGGTAGGTAGTGTAGGTAGGTAGTGTAAGTGTTAATAGATTAGTGTAGAGGGGGGTTAGTTTAGATTAAATGGTTTATTGGGGGTTATAGTGTAGTGTTTGTAGTTAGTGTCATGATGGTCCTTGAGGACCATCATGGCACTTATGTGGTTAATGTTGGGTTGTAACAGGCCCATAATGGTAATAATATACCCTTATGGGACTGATGGGGTTAAATAGAGCCTTATGGTGGTCTGTATTGACCACCATGAGTTAATGGGTTAATTAGAGCCTTATGGTGGTCTGTATTGACCACCATGAGTTAATGGGTTAATTTAGGCCTTATGGTGGTCTGTATTGACCACCATGAGTTAATGGGTTAATTTAGGCCTTATGGTGGTCTGTATTGACCACCATGAGTTAATGGGTTAATTAGAGCCTTATGGTGGTCTGTATTGACCACCATGAGTTAATGGGTTAATTTAGGCCTTATGGTGGTCTGTATTGACCATCATGAGTTAATGGGGTAATTATAGTTGCCTGGGGTTAATATTTTTAGTGCGAGTCCTTTCAGGACCTTTACGGTCCTTTGAGGACCCGCGAGGCGGGAAATTTAAAATTGAATTGCAGCAGGGTCGCGATCGGTGCCGATCGGGGCCCCCCGCAGCAGGGGGTTTATATGGGGACACTTCGGGGGTCCCGATGGGGACCCCCAGCATAGAGGGGGGTTAATTTTAAGTGCCGCGGCCGGGATTGGGTAATAGTGTGCCGCGGTCCCTTTAAGGAGCCGCGGCGGGGAATTTAAAAGTTTTAAATGCAGCGGGGGGCCTGATCTATGCAGATCGGGGCCCCCCCCTGCAATGGGTTTATGTGGGGACACTTCGGGGGTCCCGATGGGGACCCCCAGCATAGAGGGGGGTTAATTTTAAGTGCCGCGGCCGGGATTGGGTAATAGTGTGCCGCGGCCCCTTTAAGGAGCCGCGGCGGGGAATTTAAAAGTTTTAAATGCAGCGGGGGCCTGATCGGTGCCGATCGGGGACCCCCGCTGCAAGGGGTTAATGTGTGGGGGCTGCGGGGGTTCCTATGGACCCCTGCAGCAAGGTGTTCATGTGAGGACACTTCGGGGGTCCCGACAGGGACCCCCGCATTGAGGGGGGGTTCATTTTAGGTGCCTAGGGGGGGGTTTGGAGTACCCCCCACGGCAGGGCTTATGTGGGGGACTGCCGCGGAGGTCCCTTTTAGGACCCCCGCAGCACTTGATGAGGAGTGGGAGCCTGCGATATCATCTCGCAGGCTGTCACTCCTCATGTACATTTACGCAGTGTAGATACGTACGGGCCTGCTGCGTAGCTCATACGTTGCTCGCAGCAGGGCTAATTTAATAGCATTGTAAGTTAGAGAAACTTTGCAGTACGTAGGGCTTAAGTAGAAGCCTCTTATTTACGAGGCTGGAATTTAATAGGGCCCTGTATTAGCACTTTAGGTAAGATCTCCAGTAGGAGCAGGGAACAACTCAAACACTTGTTAGGGTTTACTGTGGTAGCAATGGAATAGCCATGTAATCAAGCCAAATATCACAAACTGACATACTTTTGCTCATGCAACAATACTCTGACGTCATGACCTAGTGCTGTGTCTTGAGGACCATGGTTGGCAAATAGTGATGCAAATAAATTGCTTGACTCATATGTTCACATACAAAAAAATGCTGAAATCCTGCCCTGTCGTTGACACTCCAACAGACCTCTGATGTAATACATAGTATATGGCATTGTGTTCCTATATACTCCTGTCCACCACTCAGAAGTCTTCTAATGCCCTGTTGCAAAGCAAATAGAAATATTTTTTGCTTTACTAAACAGTGATGTGAGCATCCCTTTTTATGTAATGGGTTAACAGAAAAGGTCCAGTGGTATAATAATACCAAAGCCTCCTCCTAAATCCAGCTTTAAGGGCTGTAATTCTGATATTGCTTGTAATCTCATAACACCATGAGCTGCAAATGTCCGATCCCTGGAACATAGCAAGTATTGAGGTCTAAGACAAGGAATGAGCCCACAAGTCCAGTCTTAACCCCTTCACTTCTAGAGGATTTACAGGCAGAATGACATAAATCCTGCATAATAGTATTTGGTCTCAAATGAAGAAATCTGTGTCTATATCTGGTTTTGGGATATAAGCTTTAGTGCTCACCACATGATCCTTAAATGCTGCAGTAATACTGTGAGGTTAAAAAGTTTAGACATTTATATCTGTGACTGTTCAATATGGATTTAATGATTAATGTGGGCATCAGTACTCATATGTTATCAATTCATGAAACATTATGGCTAATGATTTTTTTTCAAATTAATTTTATGTGCTGTGAATTTACAGCATTCTCTCCTATTCATTAGTTCAAAGCTTGTAAAGTGGCAAGTTGCCAGATATAAATGAATGAACCATATGCTCACTGTGAGGTAAAATTGTGTATACTCTCATGGTAAAGTCATTGGGTGTTTTACTGACATAAACATGATTTATATTTTCACTTGATGTGATGTATATTTTCACTCGGAAGGTAACTGTGCCCTACTCTCACTATGAGATAACAGTAGCTCATGCTCTGGGAAATAAGTTCACCATACTGCCATTTTGAAATAAGTGCACCATAATCTCATTGGTGAGGTAACTGTGCCAAATACTCTCAATTTGAGTAACAGTGCCCCATACACTTATTATGAGATATCAGTGCCATATATGCTTATTAAATTATATTATTATAGCGTTCTTAGTGTGGTTGCTGGCCAAGTCTCATCATATGAGGGATAATCACTATAATAGTTAGTAGCTGTGAGTAACACCTGCGAGATGTGCTCTGCACAGGCGTTACTCCCAACTGCTAACTGCACACTGCGCAAGTGAGGAAGGTGGATAGGGAGGGAGAGAGAGAGAGGGGCAGAGAGGGAGGGGGAGAGGAGGGAGAGAGGGAGGGGGAGAGGAGGGAGGGGGAGAGAGGGAGAGGGAGAGAGAGAGAGGGAGAGAGAGAAAGAAAGGGAGAGGGAGAGAGGGAGGGGAGAGGAGAGAGAGGCAGAGAGGGAGGGGGAGAGAGAGAGAGGCAGAGAGTGAGGTGGAGAGAGGGAGAGAGAAAAGCAGAGAGGGAGGGGAGAGAGAGGAGGCAGAGAGGGAGAGAAAGAGAGAGGGAGAGAGGCGGAGGGAGGGAGGGGGAGAGGAGAGAGAGAGAGGCAGAGAGGGAGGGGGAAAGAGAGAGGCAGAGAGGGAGGGGAGAGAGGGAGGGAGAGAGAGGAAGCAGAGAGGGAGAGAGAGAAAGAGAGAGGAAGAGAGGGAGGGGGAGAGGAGAGAGAGAGAGGCAGAGAGGGAGGGGGAGAGAGAGAGAGGCAGAGAGGGAGGGAGAGAGAGGAGGCAGAGAGGGAGAGAGAGAAAGAAAGGGAGAGGGAGAGAGGGAGGGGAGAGGAGAGAGAGAGAGAGAGGCAGAGAGGGGGAGAGAGAGAGAGGCAGAGAGTGAGGTGGAGAGAGGGAGAGAGAAAGGCAGAGAGGGAGGGGAGAGAGGGAGGGAGAGAGAGGAGGCAGAGAGGGAGAGAGAGAAAGAGAGAGGAAGAGAGGAAGGGGGAGAGGAGAGAGAGAGGCAGAGAGGGAGGGGGAGAGAGAGAGAGAGAGAGAGAGGGAGAGAGGGAGGGGGAGAGGAGGGAGAGAGAGAGGCAGAGAGGGAGGGGGAGAGAGAGAGAGACGGAGAGGGAGGGGGAGAGAGAGAGAGGCAGAGAGGGAGGGGAGAGAGGGAGGGAGAGAGAGGAGGCAGAGAGGGAGAGAGAGAAAGAGAGGGAGGGGGAGAGGAGAGAGAGAGAGAGAGAGGCAGAGAGGGAGGGGGAGAGAGAGAGAGGGGGAGAGAGGGAGGGGGAGAGGAGGGAGAGAGAGAGGCAGAGAGGGAGGGGGAGAGAGAGAGAGGCAGAGAGGGAGGGGAGAGAGGGAGGGAGAGAGAGGAGGCAGAGAGGGAGAGAGAGAAAGAAAGGGAGAGGGAGAGAGGGAGGGGAGAGGAGAGAGAGAGGCAGAGAGGGAGGGGGAGAGAGAGAGAGGCAGAGAGTGAGGTGGTGAGAGGGAGAGAGAAAGGCAGAGAGGGAGGGGAGAGAGGGAGGGAGAGAGAGGAGGCAGAGAGGGAGAGAAAGAGAGAGGGAGAGAGGAGGAGGGAGGGAGGGGGAGAGAGAGATTGAGGAAGTAGAGAGAGAGGGAGGAGGAGAGATACAGAGAACACTCAGAGAGAGAGAGAGAGATATGATACACACAGAGACAAAGGACACACAGAGTGAGAGAGGTCACACAGAGCGAGACAGAACAGACAACTGAACATAATATATGATACCATCATTTATGATAGCAAGTTACTAGTAGGTAATAGTTACGGGAGAGCTACTAGTTTTAGTGGATTGGAGGTGAAGTATACAAGTATCGGCTGTGAAGGTGATGTCTTGTTTTGTTAGGTAGCGTATCTGTGACTGAGATATGGTAAGTTCACTGGGTCTCAAGAACCCTAAGAAATCTAGTCTGGCTGATGCCCTAATAGTAAGTGATGTCTTGGCTCAGAAAGGGTTATTTGACAGGACAGAGATTATCTGTTTGAATGTGCCGCTGGTGATTGGGAGACTAGTCGATTTTGGAAGCTAGAAAAGTTTTGTCAGGCTTTTAAGGAATAATTTTGTTGGTGGTGCTGTTATATAAGATTCAATAATTAGTTGTGATCTAGAGAGGTCGAATTGGACTCCATTTAAACAGGTTTTAATAGTGGTAACATGCAGATTGAGTCTTTGATAGAAATGGGCAGCGAAGGGTAGGGATATGAATATTGTGACGGGAAATGTGATGTGGTGTTGGATAAGAGAAATTTTAAGATATTCCAATTGGCGGCTAACAGCCTTATTAAATTGCGATTCAGTAAATTTAAAAGGGCTCTATTTAAGTACATAGCATATTTTTTTTACAGAAGTTTTTAGTTAGTGAAGACATTTGCTTTTGGATAGAAGTTCACTAACTAAAAACTTCTGTAAAAAAACATGCTATGTGCTTATATAGAGCCCTTTTAAATTTACTGAATCGCAATTTAATAAGGCTGTAAGCCCTTTAACATTATTTGAGAAACTTGATGAAGTAGTGGTTCTAGTCCTGGATTTGCGGCAGGTAGGGTATTGGATGGAATATGACAAAGCCCAACTGAGTTGACCAGTAGTCCTGAGGATGAAATGGAGATGAATGAATTTTATATATGGATGAATGTAGGAGGCAAAGAAGGGCTATATTCCTGAGGAGGGACATTGTCGGTTGATTTCAAATGATTTAATGGGTGGCGTCATTGGTGGCTAGGTACCTAATGGGATGGTAAATTCACCTTGATCTCCAAGTGTTGGCGCATGGCAGTGGATTTGATTCCTACATTGGTGGGCCTACTGGTTAGTCAGTTATGATCTTTCCATTAAAATGTACTTTAAAGTGGGAGTTTGTGATGAATACTAGCAGACCAAGTAATGAACTTGACGGTTGCGCAAGGAAGAAGGATCTTCTGTTCCATGAGCTTAAGAAAGATTTGCAGAGGGAGAGATCTTGGATGGAATGATTGCTTAAGGTGATAGTAGAATGTTAATTTTCAGGCTCAGTTAAATCTGTAAGTAAAATGCTAATAAATGGTTTACCTTGTAGGATTATTTTGTAGCATGGTTTAGGTGGCTTCATAGACACTACTGTGTCAAGGATGATTCCCAAGAATTCTAGTTTGTGAGTAGGTCCTTTGTTGTTATCTTGAGCGTATGGGTTATTCAGTTTGTTGAAGAGCTTTGTTGTTCTTTTTTGAAGACTTGTGCACAGTGTGTTGGGGGTTTGCTGAACAGAAAGTCATCTAAATAATGTTCAATAATGATCAAGTTAGGGCATTTGAGTACATTGAGTATTATCCCCAAAAAAATCTTCTGCAAATTGGTCAAAAATATTTGGACTGTTTTTAGACCCAAAGGTAAATCTGCAAGCAGATTAACAAAATGGAAATGCCAGAGATTAGGGTAAAAGGGAAGCTTGAATGCTTTTTTTTGATGTCTGATTTTGACAGCCACATCTAGTACCAGCATCCACTGAAGGTACAACCTTTGGTGTTGCAGTTGTTACATATAGCTGTTGGCCACAGGTAATGCCCTAGTCTTCCTAAATGAACCTTGGTTGGGGCACATTGTAAGATAACAGTGCCCTGTGCTTTCATTATGAAATAACAGTGCCTCACACTCATTATTAAGTATGTTCAATACTTTCAATTAATTAATTAAATAATAAATTAATATACTTTACCTTTTTCGAATTAATATATCCAGCAATCAATATCCTGTAGAGCTAACAATCTGTTTTGATGTTCCTGCAGCATACAATGTACATTTGGACTGTTGCTGACCTGAGGTGTACGTGTCAGCAATGTGGCAAGTGTGCAGTGTAAATAGGCTGTGTGCACAAGGGCAAAGCGTTAGTTTAGTTGTGTAAATCGCCATTTTAGAATGGTAATGTTATTAGTTGCAAGTTAGTGTTGTAAAATGGCTGTGATTGTCTATGTGTTACACAGGTCTGGAGCATTTTCTGTACATCCTAATAATGTATTTTGTACCTCATACATTCCTGAGTAAAAGTCTTATGTGCCTGGTGGTGTTTTCCGTGGTTAGGGGTCGTGTAACCTTGTTTCGCTTTTTTTCATACAACATTTTTTTTGTCGCTTAGGCGATTTTCAATTTCCAAAACATTGTCGTGCAACTTCACTCCCAGACGTCCTGGCTGTCCCCCGTGCTGTGTGTGATGTATATTAATTTTTAAAACATTTTTATTTGTGTTTTTGTTGATTTTGTATGTGCGCGGTTTGGCCATTAACTTCATATTTTTTTGACCTCGGATTTCTGTTTTCTAAGTCCTGCATCTCTTATTTGTTTTTTTTTAAGTCCCGCTTTGCAGTCTTATGTGACTGGCGGTGTTTTGCGTGGTTAGGGGTTGTGTAGCCTTGTTTTAGTTTTTTTCGCACGCCATTTCTCGTCGCTTAGTCGAATTCTGGGTGCCTAAACTCAGTAAATCGTTGTGCAACTACATTCCCATACATCCTGGCTGTCCCCCCGGGCTGTGTGTGATGCTTTTTTGTATTTTTTTGTATTTTCTTTGTGTTTTTGTTGTTTTTGTAAGTGCGCGGTTCAGCCGTTAAGCTCAGGAAAGGAGTTACATAGTAATTAAGGTTGAAAAAAGACTTTCAGTCCATCAATTTCAACCTTTTAAGATCTCCTCTGATCTGCAATATGTGGATTAGTTATTAATTAATTAGTTGTTAATTAATTAGCAATCAACTATTTATTTATTTATTTTTATTTTTTTTATTAATTTTTTTATTATTAATTAATCCAGAGGAAGGCAAATAGAAAAAAAAAACAAGGGAAACTTAGCCAAATGTCTCAAAGGGGAAAAAAATAATTCCTTCCTGACCCCAGATACTGGCAATCGGATTTCTCCCTGGATCAATACTCTCTCTCTAATTATCCAGGATAACCCTGAGTTCCCTTTTTAATTAGAAATAAATCCAGTCCCCTTTTAAAGTTACCTATCGATCTCCTCTGGTAGAGAATTCCACAGATTAACCACCCTTACTGTGAAGAACCCTTTTCTTTCTTTAAGGTGGAATCTTTTTACTTCTAACCTCAAGGGATGTCCTCTTGTCAGTTGAAAACCTCTTGGCACAAAAAGCTCCCTTGACAAATCTTTATACTGACCCTAGATGTATTTATATAAGGTAATCATATCTCCTCTTAGATGCCTATTTTCTAGAGAAAATAAGATTAATTTAGTTAGTCTTTCTTCATAACTTAGCCCCTCCATTCCCCTTATTGGATTTGTTGCCCTTCTCTGTACGTTTTCCAGCTCTAAAATGTATTTTTTTATGAAGTGGTGCCCAAAATTGCACTCCATATTCCAAATGAGGGCATACTAGAGATTTGTATAGTGGCAGAATTATATTTGCTTCCCTGGCTTCTATACCCTTCTTAATACATGCTAATATTTTATTTGCGTTTGACAAGGTTGTTTATTGTCACCTTATTTATTCAACTTATATAATACAATATATTATGTCTAAGATTGGCTGGAATAATCCAAAACAAGAATCAATATTGCTAGGAGAAATATTAACAACCTCAGATACTCAAATTATACTACTCTGATGGCTGAAAGTGAGCAGGAACTAAAGGGCCTATTGATGAGGTGAATGGAGAGAGTTCAAAAGCTGACCTGCTGCTCAACTTTAAAAAGACATAGATCATGGAAAGCAGCAATCTCAGTTCCTGGCAAATTGATGGGGAAGAAGTGGAGGCAGTGACAAATTTTTCCTAGGCCATGAAATTGAAAGACATTTGCACATGGGGAGGAAAGTCTGGTCAAGCTATTAAAATGTAAAGATATTACACTTTCAGGAAAGGTCTGTGTCACAACCTAGTCTTTGGATAGACTTGAATCGGCACAAGCTAACCGATCCTACACTTAGGTATATCCCCCCTCATGATTGGCTTATGTGGTATAGGATACAGTACTAAAACATACACACTCCACAGTAAAAGCATCCCATGTATATGTGACCCAAAGAGGGCATAACCTTTAATATCTCTGTGCCCATTCTTATACCACTTCACAACAAAAAACTTGTACAATCATTAAAAGAAAACTAACAAGAATGCTGTTATGGCGTCTGTCACATTCAAATTTACCCCCTCCATCACACACTGACCAATTAGCAATGGGCATGGTAGGCTTACTCCTGACTGACTGTCTGTTCAAGGGGTCCACCAATCAGGGGTTCGTAGTCTGGGGGCTTACTGGGTGAGTTACAAATTCGGGACCAGGGAGGGAAAATACAGGATTTCCCCAAGTGTAGATCGACCCAAGGTAGTCTGGCATTAACGATAATAGTTACGTGACCCACCTTGGATGAGGTTAACAAGTAACAGGTTATGTGAAGGTGCTAGCATACTAGCAGCCATCATGTTATGTATGGCAGTGGATCTAGTATGAGGCAGAGACCATCAAAGCATACAAGTGCTGTATACTTCCATTATGAGATAACAGTGCCTCAAACTCTCACTGTGAGATAACAGTGCCAAAGTATGTAATAACAGTGCCCATACTCTCATTATTAGGTAACAGTGTCACTTACTATGAGACAGTTAGTGTCACAGTGCCCCATACTCCCATTGTGAGATAAGTGCTCCATACTCTCATTTTGAGATATATGTGCCCTATACTCTTGTTAAATATAACAGTGTCCTATACTCTCATTGTGAGAACACACTCTAATTGTGAGATAACAGTGCCACATACTTTTATTATAAGATCAGTGTGGCATATTCTGTCATCATGAGATAACAGTGCTGTGTATTGTTATGATGAGACATCATTTCCCTCTATTCTATTTATGACATGAATATCTTATAGTGAGCCATTTTCCTATTTTGAGATAATCTTATTATATAATTGAGTGTCACAGCACCTCAAACTCACATTGTGAGATATGTGTGGCCTATACTGTCATTATGAGATAACGGGACGTGGTCAAACATGAGAAGACAATATGAAATAGTAATATCCTGGGAATGTGTGAACTCAAATGGACTGGAATGGGACATTTCATATCAGACAACCACCAGATATTCTATTGTGATCAAGAATCCCACATAGCATTTAAGTAGCCTTCAAAATCAATCAAAGTGTGGCCAAATCAGCCTCACTGTGAGGTAATAGTACCCCATTCTCAGATTGTCGGGTGTCATAATCATGGTATCATATAACAACATGTTATAATCACATTATGAAATACCAATAACCCATACTCTCATAATGAGATAATATTATCCTATACCTATATTTCCATTAGGAGATAATAGTGCCCCATACTCACATTGTGAGATAACATTGTCTATACTCTTATTATGAGATAAAATGTATTAAACTCTCACTGTGAGATAACAGTGCCACATATTCTCATTATTAGATTGCAGTGTCCATACTTCAATTATGACATAATAGTGTCCTATTATGAAATAAAAGTGTCCCATACTCACATTTTGAGTTTGGCCTCATTATGAGATAACAATGCCCTATACTCTCATTGTGAGATAACAGTGCCCCATACACTCATTATGAGTTAACAGTACCTCACCCTCTCATTATGAAATAGCAGTGCCTCATACTCTCAATATAATATAATATTGCCCCATACTCATATTATAAGATAACAATGCCCCATATTCTCATTGTGAAATAACAATGCCCACATTCTCATTACAAGATAAGAGTGCCCAATGTTCTCATTATGAAATAACAGTGCCCCATTATCTCATTATTAGATAACTGAAATAACTGTGCCCAATAATCTTAATGTGAGATAACAGTATCCCATTCTCATATTATGAGGTAACAGTGACCCATACTAATATTATGAGATAACTGTACCCCATAGCCCTATTATGAGATTTAAGTGTCCCATACTCTTATTATTATATACCAGTGCCTTAAACTCTCATGAGTTAACAGTGTCCCATACTCTTTCTGTGAGATAAGTGTTGCTTGTACTCACATTATGAGATAACAGTACCTCATACTCATACTTGAGATAACAAGATCCATACTTGTATTGTGAAATTACATAACAGTGCCCCATAATCTCACCATGAGATAAGTGTGCGATATACTCATATTATGAGAGAGCAGCATACCATACTCTCATGGTGAAATAAGGGTGCCATAGTCTCATTATGAGATAACAGTGCTCCATACTCTTATTATGAGGTATAAGCACCCTATACTCTAATTATGAGATACGCTGGCCCATATTCTTATTGTAAGATAACAATAACTCATGCTCTTATTGTGACATAACATAACAGTGCCCCATACGCATATTATAGGTTAACAGTACCCTATACTCTCATTATGAGTTAAATGTGCCCCATATCTTACTGTGAGATAACAGTGACTCATAATCTCATTATGAGATAAAAGTGGCATTCACTTGCATTATGAAATACCAGTGACACATACTATCATTCTGTAAACTACTATCAGTGTGAGATAATAATACCAACAATTTTGGGATAGAAGTGTGTCCTGCACTCACTGTCAGTGTGGCTGGTACTACAACCTTTTCACTCACTATGTCTCTATTTGTATGGAATCTGCTGTGCTCTATAAATAAAATATTATAATGATTATTAGATTCTCACTGGTAACAATGTGTTATTCTAATGCTGACACTAGGCTGTCTCTTACCACAAATAAATCTGTTTCAATCTGTATACTGTATATTTTCCTAAGGCAATGGAAAAGGGCTGGTGAGAATAGCATGAGGACTAGTCTCATGTTGAGGTGATGGTAAGATGAGTGAGGATAAATTCGCTAAGCATGAGTTTTCCAAACTGTGATCCATAGACTACCTTGGTCACTGACTAGGGCAGTTCACAGAACAACTGGATTACACTAAAATAAACAGACTTGTTTATTTGTTATAATACCTTTACAATACCATTACAATAATACTTATGTTAAGGCAGAAAGATTGGAACAAACCTTGTCTTTTTTTACATATTCAACTTTTATTATGTTCAGTAGCAGAGCTAGAGATTAATAAAATATATATATATATGGGCCCCCACAGGTACGAACTCACTCAGCTCCAACTTCTCCCCTTCCCCAGAGCTGCTTTTAAACAAGACCTTAGTAAAACAGTTCTCTTCCCTGCAAGGTGACCTCCTATAGTCACTGGGCCCTTCTTAATTTCTTAGCATCTCCATTACCCACTCAAAGACCCCTTCCCAAAGCAGCTCCACTACCCTCACCAAGACTCCTGCCCAAAGCAGCTCCCCTCCCCTAGACCCCTTTACAAAGCTGATATTGTCCCCAGAATATTTTTAATTTTCCCCTTGCTAAACCCTCCTTAACCTCATTTATCACCACTTGTATTAAATATTTATTTTTATTAGCCATTCATAATTTACTTAATTAAATTCGGTTTTAATACTGCTCTCTGCCTTTTAAGTGAATTTTATTCCCCAGTGCAACTCCACTTGTGTTTTTCCCCAATATATGAGGAATTGTGGATTGTTCTCTTCTATTTTCTCTTTATGTTGCACCCTATGAGTTGATCAGCTCATAATGTAGAATAAGGTTCATTATTGGTTTTATTATACAGTGGTCTCATCATTCATTATCACAATCAATTATTGGGCTTTTGTGATAAAGGTCCGCAATATCCTTTAAGAGTATCTCTTCTATCTATTACAGGGCTCTTCTTACAGGAAGGAGGACTCACCAAGGTTATACGTCTAACCTTCCACGCTATCCATGTATTTTAGATTATATATTTTTCATTTGATTTACAAGGTTTGTAAAGAATGATGTGAACTCACTTTTTAAATATGATGTAAAATAATTTAATGAAGTTGACAATCTTTAGGTACTCCTTACATTGTATTGATGATAGCTCTCTCCTTGCAGCATAATTAACAATTGAGCAACTGGTTCAGAATTTCCAGCAAGGAGCAAATACAGAGTTTAACATGCTATTTTGTATGAGTCTAATGTATTACTATGCCAGGAAAGTATTTATTCCTTGGTACAGGAATGTGAAAGTGGATTGCAATGGTGTGGCAAGGTGGCCAAGGGGGTGGGTAGACAAAATTCTGAGTACAAATGATGTAAGAATCTTTCCCACATGACATAAGACACAAAACATGGATCAGATCACATCTAAAAAGTTTGGACTGTTTTTTTTTTCAATCTCATCTATTAGGCTAATATTATATCATAATTTTCTCTCTCTCTTCTACATGCCAACGACCGTATCTTATACTTTGCTGTGGCTGTAATTATCCTTTCTTGTCATTTGTAAAACCAACTCTTCTTTGTTCCCAATACTTTTTCTCTCTTGCATTGCCATGGCTAACTCTTCTTCTTCTCCATAACTGAATATTCATATATGTTGTCTAATATTCCACACATTAGCCATAGCTATAGGTCTCACTCACTATAAACATTGTTATCAGTCTCATCCAATGTCAATGCGCAATCTTTCTGCAGAAAGCCTGCACTTGAATCAATAGTTCATGACCATTTTTGGCATTTGACTAATGACATGAGTTTATAGTGACAACTGCACTGAAATGCACACGTTGGAATTCCATGTATAGATTGTAAGTTTACGAGTTTTTAATCTTGCATGGCGCTTTGGGAAAGCATTATGGACACTGGATTGTAAGCTCAAAGAAAGGGCCATCCATATTTTGCAATGTGTTAGTATTGCTATTGTTTTTTGCTTTGAACTTAACCTTGTATATTGCTACGGAATATGTTGGCTCGTTACAAATAAACAATAATAATAAATCCTTACTGTGTTAGTTGAGAGGCGAGTAAGTAAACATAAAATAATTCAAACATGACGGGTATAAGCAACAGACTATCACAAGGATTCATTGAGCCAATATTGTTTATGCCTTTTGGATATCTGCCATCAAATCTATGTTTCTGTGTTTCAAATCAATGTAAATAAACGATGGTTTGGTGTAGTTACAGTACTAGCTAAGGCCATCAGATGACACTAATCTCCCACTTGGAGTGTGCTCTATCACCATGTGGTAGCAATTGGATGGTGTGGTGTCAGTAATCTAAAGATTTATGTAAATATGTACTCTACAGTGCAGACTGTCATCGGTGAAGTCACTTTCTCTGCATCCTGATGGAAGGAAAGGAATTAAGTGATACTGGCAGAGGAGAGATCCCTGGTTAGAGGCTCCTTTTGTCATGGAAAGTGGGAGCAGATGCCTTTGGGGTGGGGAAGGGAGGAGGGACATGCTCAGCTGCAGCCCCACAAACTGTGAGATCTTAATTTGATTGTCTCCCACTGTTGGGTGCAGCTGACAGCCAGCATTACACTTGCTTGTTCCAATCACAAGTTACTTTGTCAATTACTCCAGGACAGATTACTGCTCTGTGGGGCCACCAGACATCCACGAATCGGTGTGTGATGGGCCAGGAAGCCACTTATTTAGAACTGGGCTTTTTTAAATTCTAATCTTAGATATTATAATGCTATATTATGGTAAATGCTACATTTTGCTAAATGTCTGATATACCTCATCATCAATTAGACTATGTTATTCTATAGCATAAAATAGAGGTATGTGGAGTGATGAATGTGTATAGGAGAACTCATTACATAACTACTTATTTTATTTTAAGATTACATTGTAACATTAGTCACTCAATTGGGATGAGATTTGTTCAGCTTGAAAATGAGGCTCCATAGAATAACGTAGGGATTGGAGTGGTCTCATCTGTGTACCATGTCTAAGTGAATAACCCATACAAAAGTACTTTTGTAGGGCAGCAGATAGGAAGCGTCTATCTATCTATCTATCTATCTATATATCTATCTATCTGTCTATCTGTCTATCTATCTATCTATCTATCTATCTATCTATCTATCTAGCATTTCTTTTACCAGTTCTATTTCCCCTGGAAGGCTATCTTACTTTCTCACTATGTGTTCTGTAAAATAGTAATCCTCTTCTGCATGGCTTCCTGCTCTAGTATTAATCCTTATAAAAGTATTCATATATGAATGTGACCTTACAACATAAATGCTCTCCAAGAAACAAATAATATAATGTATCAAATTACACACCATGACACATATTAAACAAGATTCACAACTTTATTGGAGTCAAGAAAGCTGTTTTTTTCTGTCTTTTTCTTTACAAAAGGATAAAACATTTCCTATTCAGTATAAAATAAACATTTCAGGACTATCACATCTCAGCCCTTATTGCCAATATGAGTATCCATACATGGCTATGTAATCCATCCATACCAGGTCTGTAGTAGAGGGACTAACTATCATTTACAAAATGTAAAATATCCCTGTTAAGAAAGGGGCGGGGTGGCAGGAAGCAGAGGTCAATAAATGCAGTTTGAACTCCACTAATAATAATGAAAATTGGTGGATGTAACCAGAATTCAAGGGGCCATATGTACTTAAAGGTATTAAGAATTCTTGGAGAGGTCAAATCTTAGGACATATGCCACACAGGAATTGAGACTTTCCCCCAACCCTTCAGTTCATATGACCCAAGCTGTTCAAAGTAGCCGTAAATGTAATTGCATAGTATTTGTGTGTTAATGAGCCAACTAACCTGACCCTTATACCATTATGAGTCATTGATGCCAGAAATGAAAAAAACAGCAATAGAAGTAAAATGTAATCCACTTACCCCTACTATTTAATTTGGAAGCAATGTGGCTTTAAGTGCTTGTTTATCTAAAATAGCACTGCTTTGAGAAAATGGAGCTTCATGCTCATTGAGTGTCTACTGTAAAATGAATGTATATGTTGACATATTAAATAAGTAATTCATAGATCAGCGGAGATTGAAAAAGTTTCCCTGCAGCCTCTTGAAGCTAATTAAAACTGTGCATACTTATCATGATTCTTAATTAAATATTTACTGAAATATTCCTGAAAGTCATCAGAGTAAAAAATAAATAAATACTGTAAAATATTTTCCTCAATTCAATATACTTCCCATCAAACAATTGGCATAATGTAAACACTTTTGTATTTTGAAAAAATATCAATATTAAAAATATCACATTTTCAAGGTAAATTTGTAAAAGTGGTACAAATGTTCAAAAAGTACAAAATTCAAAACAAGCATGCAAAAAGCAAAAAATATTTTTAAATGAATTACGTATGAGCTGAGATATCATACATTTTTCCTGAACAATAAAATGGGATTATAACAGTTTAATTTTGTTTTAATTTTAGTAAAGGGACAATATAGTAAAACCAATCTGCTGTACCCAATTATAATGAAAAAAGGAAGATTTGTTTGTGCTTATAATATTACCCAGGATATGATAATCCAAAAGAATAAGATGCCCTACCAGTAAAAAACCTGCTCTGACCTGCTCGATCGATTTTGAGTCAGTGTCCTCCATATATAGTAAACAGGAAATTACAGTAAAATTAGCATTTAAATATTAAAATATCACAAAAAACATAATCTACCTGAAGGAAGTAACAGAGTTTTGCTGACGTTTCTTTATGGATAGTATAACATACTCCTTAGTAAATACTAACATCTTGTAATTTGTGTGCGATATTCAGGGTAAAATAAAATACCCACATTCTGGTGACATCACCATAATATCTACATATTAAAGTAAAAATGGAAGTTACTGTTTGTAGCAAAATTTACATATTAATTAAATAAAAAATAAATTAAAATTAAAAATAAAAGAAATAAATAACAACAATATAAATAAAAATATAATACAAAAACAACACAGAAAATACGCCTCCACAGACAACAAGAAAATAGCTTGTATAAATTAACAAATGATAAAATTAAAAAGTTTAACTAAATAAATAAAAAGTCAGAATAATAAATGTTTTGGCCATGTGTGCTTGGTGATCAGGTTTGTTTTCCATAAAAAAGTGACATTGTATAGTATGCATTTTATACTATATGTTGTCTAGTGCTCTTCTAACATACACTGTAGACATCAGAGAATCCCCGGACACCTAAGGCTTAAAATATATTGCATTATTTAAACTATAAGAATGGAAGAATGGCTCTAACTCTTTGGGGAGAACACATCTAAGTGTGAGCCAATGCTGGTAAAATTAAACAGTTGTGTTTGGGATATTGTCCGTTTCAGTGCAAACAGCCAATCCCATAAATACAAAAGCTCAGTGCTTTAATAATTTTCTGAACAGATACGTTCATATGATTTGCATTACACAGTTCAGATATAAAAATACACAATGATATATTTATCAGAGGGGATAAACATGGGGATAAGTAGAGTTTAGTCTTTAACATTTATAAAAACATAAAATACCTCCACTCCCTTGTTTTCTGTGGGAACTATTTATAAAGCAGAGATAAACTAGAATCCTGATAAATAGTTCCTATAGGAAACACAGCACATTTGGATATTTATCTGTTAATCCCGATTTTTTTTATTCCAGGTTCATAAATATAACCTATTAAGAGTTTAACACATAAAAACTGACCATACGATAATGGCTACTCTGTGTTTCTAATAGTCAATAGACTGTAAGCAAATTGCCAATTAATTAGCATTAACTAGGGCATTATTTAGATCACAGAAACTTTTTGATTGTTGAATCCATAGAGAAGAGTTGTTGCCCATGTACACTGATAATGTACATTTTTCAGAATTATTTGAATACTTAACCAATGCATGAATATAATGCTACCCAACCATTTTTCCAGATACTTCTGCATTGTTTGCATTTGGCAACTTTTCCAAACATCACAAATATGCAAACTATAAAACATGGATACATTAAGAATCTAAAAAACCATGACAACTAATGGGAAAAACTGTAAAATGTTCAGGCGAAAATGTCCAGAAGGTCTTCTTATATGCAGAAACCAATAATGATTCTACAGCAGTTCCAACTTTTTTGAACAAATGTCCACTGTAGATTCTTCTCTAAATAAAGTCATTTTCTGTTCAAAGCATTTATTCAGTAAACATGGTATGGTGTTGGTATGACTCATAAGCAATGTCTATGGGAATTTCATACCTTGGAACAGCAGTTTGAAAATGTGGCCCATGTCCATGAGTTCCACCAAGCCCAAGAGGTGGATAATGTGACCGAAAGGCATAAGTCTTGTCCATATCTGGTGAGCCATCTTGCTTCAAAGAGAAATTACCAGTGATGCTTAGAGGTGGCGTTAGGTCACCTTCATAAGGTGGAGTAGTGCAGTTTAAGTTATGGCTCACCATTGAAGCATCCACTACATTTTTGTAAGAAGGAGGTTTCAAGTGCAAGTGATGAGCCTCAATGTTACCATATGGAGGGCTGGGTAGACCAGGAGATTGATAACTGTAGGTATGACCAGGGAGGGACGATTCACATATGTGGGACTTCTCTTCATGTTTTTCCAAGAACATGGACTGAGGCCCAATCTGCATGCAGCCTGCTACTAGGTTGCTTGTGGGCTGAGAAAGTCCTTTACAAAGCATTTCTAGGAAGCCTTTTCCCTCTGCAGTCTGCCCTCTGTCCAAAACTTCAGATAATGCCCATATATAATTTCTGGCAAGTCTAAGGGTTTCAATTTTGGACAATTTTTGAGTTTTGGAGTAGCATGGCATGACCCTCCTCAGGTTGTCTAATGCATCATTTAATCCATGCATTCTTGAACGCTCCCTGGCATTGGCTTTGACTCGACGCACACGAAATCTCTCTATCCTAGCTTTGGTCATCTTCTTTTTCTTGGGACCCCTCTTCTTTGGCTTATCTCCATCCTCCTCCTCTTCTTCATCATCCTCCCCATCAATACTTCCATGTTCTTCATGACTCAGACCAGACAACATGTCATATGCAGACTGATGCTGATTTGTGTCATTCATCTCATCCTGTGAGCTCAAGGCCTCCTCCATCCAACCATGAACATTAACCAGGTCTGACATTTCACTGGTCTTATATGTATTACTCATTGATGAACCCTGCAAAGAACACAAGACATTCAATCTCAGATTATTAAAGTCTATTGTTTTTCTAATTTCTGTATACATACATTATGGATAATTTAACACAACATGTTGCATAATTTTCTGAAGCCTAGCATGGCACTATATATATTGAAAAAATATGTTTTACTAAACATTCATACTAAAATTGATAGGCAAATATATTTTGCAATTTCTTGTTTTAAAATGATAGATTGAATCATATAAAGAAGACAACCGATCTGCATATTTTATTATATGTATATTTTATGTTTCAGCTAATATTCAACAGTTAAAAATAAAAGTGATAATGATATACTATAAATATAGGATGTACTATATGACAGAAAATAGCAACATGTACACCTGAGGCTCTGTCCATATTTTTAGTATTTAAATAAATAAATAAATATATTTATAACAAGAGACAAATGACAGACCGGAGTATAGGCAGATAATATAATTTCATTTAAAAATACAAAGTAGATATTTTATCCAGGACTTTAAAATAAAAAGGAATTTAGCCACGTTTGTTGGCATTATGTTTTAATGTCAATGTGATCATTTTTAAGATTCTTATCAACAAAAAAGATAAATGGGGTAAATTTCCTGTTTTATTTCAGCGCATTATTAAAAGTGTATAAAATATCAAACTTTTGAGCAGAATCCCAGAATATTCTAGTACAACATTTCCAAAACAATCTCCCCATTGAACTCTATTTAATCTCCAAAAGTACTGATGGAACAATACTGTGACCCATCTCAGGACTTCATAACTTCTCTCAAGGGGACTACAATACCTCCCCAATACCCTGCTCTGCTCTGCTCTGTGTAGGTAGGCGTAATGCTTGAGAGGACTTCTTGGAACCCCAAGATTCCATAGGACACAGCTTGACTACTGTAGAGATATATTTTCTATTGGATAATAATTCAGAGGTTTGTAAATTCATTCACTTTGCTTCGGCATTTCCTACAGAGCAAATAGCCACTGCATCCTTTAACAAAACACTTTGCAGGCCACTAGATGCTTAATGAATTTTGACTTTTGTTAAGTGTCTCTTGAAAACTTAATGTTATCCAGTAAAAATAGGCAGCTCTGTATAATTCAATGCTGAGACATTTATATATCTGCCTCTAGTCTAACAATGGCTTAATAAATTCAGTAAATATTAATCACCAATAAATAAAGCACTCACTCCATTACGCTCTATGTGTATGATTTGCCAAGCTTATGCAGTATGAAAATTGAAATATGGATAATTGACTGCAACAGACATACATTTTCTTCCTCCATCTATATATCAAAGTACTGTGTTCTGATTTTGTCCCATCTGCCACTGTTTTTGACTTTGGGAATGCCAACAGGGTTAGGGCAGAGTTACATATAGCCTGGTCTATACTGAGAGACTAACTACTGCAACACATTACTCCAGTTTAAATAATATGTTTATTTGTGTACAAAATGTCTGATAGGAAAGAGTGGATAAATTAAATAGTACACTTTAATTTACAACATCTTTGTTTACATCATATTTTAATTTCAGTTGTATTAAAATAAAACTAGAACTAAACCTCTATTTCTGCCCTTATTTAGTAAAGTTAAAATGTAGAACACATATATATTTTTATATATATATATATATATATATATATATATATATATATATATATATATGCCTGTGCTAACATAAATGGCAAAATAGCTTCATGCAAAACTGAAAGGGTCCTTTCTACTTTTAAGGAATAATTTACTATAAAGCAACATATGCTAAGACTGGAGCCAAATAATAATTTTAAGACAACAGGTTTTGTCCCTAGGTATCAAAACTGTACAAGAAAATAATAATGTTTTTTCAATAGATTTGTATGTTTATGTATGCCTATATGTAATCTACTTGCAAGCAGATGCAGGGCATATACTAATAAAAGTGTCACTCTGTTATTGTTTTTATTATTATTATTATTATTATTGTTATATAGAGTAGCTACATACATACATAGTTACATTTGCACAATCTGAACCATGTAAGGTTGACATATAATCACAAATAATAAATGAAATTGGTAAAAACACCAAATAATAATAATAATTGATGCAATACTACTTTTACTGTATTAGTAGAATGAGGTGGAAAGTGATATTAAAATAAATATAAAATTTTGGTACTGTTTTGTATATTTATTAGAAGATGGAGGCTTTCAATGTATATGTGACAGATGCAATAAAAAAATAAGATCAAACATAAATGGCATAATAATAATGCGGTGGAAGCATTTTCCATTTTTGGAGAAATACACTATTTTCCTGTTTCTGCAAGTTTAAAGGTATGATGTTACTAAGTAGAGTATGACTATACTATACATACTATAGATATATTTTTCCATGCACACAGATGCAAAATAGGTACAAATGTATAATATTACATATGGTTTTATTGCTAAATAAATATTGTCAGTTAGTTTTACATGCATGTTGAGATTATTTGAGTTTTTCTTTTCAAGCACACAACTATTAGCAAATCTAAACAAGCATAATTAATAAAAATTAGGCATTTAGTTTAGCATTTCTCTCTAAGAATGTATTACAATAAGGACTATTCACCACATTTCTAAATCAGTTATTAGGGCTAAAAAAAACAGCATCAGCATCTCAAATACATTTAAAATAAATACACAAATGTGTAATATTCTCATGGTGCAAGTAGTCTTTTCCTGGCATTCATTAGGATTACTTACAAATAATGTATTTTAATTAACTATTTGAGTTTATTAGACATATGATTGTCTATATTACACTGTGATAATAGTATAAATACTTCCAGAAATGGTGAGTAATGCATTTCATAACTCAATACAGAATATTGTTAATGATATTATATTTAATCACAGCTTAGGGATAACAGAACAAGATAAAACTAAGTGCATTGTGATATTGTATAGAATGAGTGAGATAAGAAGTAAAGCAGTTACCTTATTGTTGTACAGCCAGACCTTCCCAGCACAGCCTGCTCTCTGTAGCACTGAGTCACCTGTGTTATTCAGGAGTGGAGAGCTGGACAGCTCCCTGTGCTCAGGCTCCTCCTGTGTGTGGGACCACTGAGGCTTCACCTCCTCCTTATCCTTACTGGGCTGGTCTGAGGCCCCTCCCCTGTGAGGAGGGTGACATCAGGGTGCTGGTCCTCTGTCTCCTGTGCTAGAGCATCCCTTAACCCCCACACTGCCACTGGATCTTATCCAAAATACTATTTTTTCCACTCAAATTTGTATATTCTCTTATTAGTGTTTTTTTTCTCACATGGTCTCTGTAGCTATTTGATTATTGGACTCAAAAGAATAATAATAATTTTTAAGATTGAACTTGGCGCCATTATTTACAAGCAAAAATGTGTTAAATCATTTCAGGAAAAGCTCTTAAATTGTCCCATGCTGTGATTAAAAATGTTCCATATCTAGGATAAGTACAATGCATAATATTATATGAAATAAAATATAAAGTGATCTATCTATCTATCTATCTATTATGTCTATCTTTATGTATCTATCTATCTATTTACCTTTCTATCTATCTATCTATCTATCTATCTATCTATCTATCTATCTATCTATCTATCTATCTATCTATCTATCTATCTAACTATTCTATCTATCTATCTATCTATCTATCTATCTATCTATCTATCTATCTATCTATATAACTATTATATCTATCTATCAATCTATCAATCTATCTATCTATCTATCTATCTATCTATCTATCTATATAACTATTATATCTATCTATCAATCTATCTATCTATCTATCTATCTATCTATCTATCTATCTATCTATCTATCTATCTATCTATCTATCTATCTATCTATCTATCTATCTATCTATGTATCTATCTATCTATCTATCTATCTATCTATCTATCTATCTATCTATCTATCTATCTATCGATCAATCTATCTATCTATCTATCTATCTATCTATCTATCTATCTATCTATCTATCTATCTATCTATCTATCTATCTATATAACTATTATATCTATCTATCAATCTATCTATCTATCTATCTATCTATCTATCTATCTATCTATCTATCTATCTATCTGTCTGTGTTCTATCTATCTTTTTATTATTCTCAACTATTTTGATTGCACTCAAGTAATTAAAGCAATACATTAGCACTTGTTTTCTAAAACAAATTTGAATAAATAATTGAAATATATTTATACTTTTGAATACAAATCCCTAACATGATCACCCAGTTTTTCAAATATTCAGATTTACCATGACTAATTGTATGTGGCTAGGTAATTATCAGCTAGATCAACATATGCTTAAGATGGAAATCCCACCTATGGTGTATATTTCTACTGAGTGGTCTGCACATGTGTCCCTTGACCTTTTAATGCCATTTTGCCTCAAATGTACTAAGATGATAGATGCTCTGTTAATCTAATGAGCAGAAGATTGTACCTACAACACAAATTCATATAAAATCCCTCAATCTGTAACATAATATAGTGTCCCTGTATCTGTACTGTGCTTCTCTAGCTAGGCAGCAATGTAAGAAGCCTGTAAATATACTGATTTTGTACTGTAGATTCTGTAGTGATAACAGATGGACAGAACAACACATTGGAAACACATGCGTTATTTATTTGTAATTATAGAATGGAATTATTTTTGGATTTGCAATGACTATTTTTTTTTGCACTGAATGTTTGTATTTAACAAAAAAATAACATTTTCTCTGCAACCTAGGCAGATAGGGATGAGGAAGGGGCTACAAGAGTGTATAGTATATAGTTATATATATGCTTCTATACACTTATATATGAGACAGCAATGCAAACCCACCTATGGAGTGTGCTGATTTTAATTTAACTATCTTACAAATGTATGTTGCTTATATGAAAGATATTACTAATATCTTTTATTTTTAATAACCTTCTCAGTTTTGATTCCAAAATTACCTAGCCTTTTAATTATTTTTATCTTACACTACAAACAATAACACTCAATAATATGCTTTATAATAACATGTATTTTATCTATCTATCCATCTATCTATCTATCTATCTATCTATCTATCTATCTATCTATCTATCTATCCATCTATCTATCTATCTATCTATCTATCTATCTATCTATCTATCTATCTATCTATCTATCTATCTATTTATCTATCTATCTATCTATCCATCTATCTATCTATCTATCTATCTATCTATCTATCTATCTATCTATCTATCTATCTATCTATCTATATAACTATTATATCTATCTATCAATCTATCTATCTATCTATCTATCTATCTGTCTGTGTTCTATCTATCTTTTTATTATTCTCAACTATCTATCTATCTATCTATCTATCTATCTCTCTATCTATCTATCCTTCATTTTCATGAGGGTGGTATGTATGTATGTATCTTTGTACATGTATACTGGTCGTCCAAACAATTTAATTCAACTGTTTTTTAACAATTAAACTGTGAAAATCAATATTTACTCAAAAGATGAGAAAAAAATTGCTATGGCTAAAAACTAAGACTAAATATCACATTATCTTTATATTTTATATTAGTAATACGTGTCTGCAGTCTTCCTCTAGCACCATTACCTTTTATAATCTTGAAAGCTGCTTTCTACATATTGCTGGGCAGGGAGCAGTAATTAATTCATTAGCAAATGCATTCATTTAAATAAAACCACCAACTGCACCCCCATGGCATCATTTGGAAATAGCATGCCAAGATCATAAATCTGTCTTTAAAAATGGCTCCCCCTTGAAAGTTTGAGCAGATGGGTGCAACAGGTTAATTTCTTCAGCTTCGCATTACAACAATGGTGCCATGGAGGTGGTAAAGGAACAGGGGGGCTATAAGAAAACAGCCTGCAGTGTTATGACAGGGCTTTTTCCCCAACCGTTGGAGGAGAGCATATGGGGCTGCTATTTATCCCACTTTCTGTCTGACAAGTCAGCCTGTCTTCCTTTTGTGTACTGCCCCATGTCTCTGCTCGTGCCTCTCTTCTAAGGCCTATTGTCCCCAGGCAGTCACATCTGTTCCAGGGCTTTGGCTGCAGCTCTCTTTCTGAAGGCAGCAGGTCAGCCTTCACCGGCCCCTCTCCTCACATCTCCCCCACCTATAGAGCCTGGGATGTGACACTATTTACATTTGAGCTGCGCCTGGAAGCCAGGCGTTGTCCTAAGTTGTTTTATCTAGTGTATATATACTAGGTCTAGCTTTTGTTTCAGGCTCAATGCTCTCACTTTAAGTGAAAGTGCTCTGTGTAGACAGTAAGTACTGCCCATAGCTTGCTAAGACTTCCATCTGTTACTATCATACAGTTGCCAGTCAGAAGATAGATAAGACATACTTCATTTTGATATATGTATTTATTTAAATGACTTAAAGGGATATAGAAAGTTCCCTGTTTTTAATATTAAAGAATCTACCTTGTGTTTGTTTGCATATCTAAAAATCATTTCACTCACTGAAAGCTTCCAAATAGTCCCAACAACGCTCTCCCCGAAAAATAGTGCACACAGTGAGATTGGCTAGTGCATCTAGTCCTACAGAGACAGATTGTCTCAGCCGCAATAAAGAAAAAAAGCGGTTGAGAAAAACTCTGTAAGTACATCTAGTACTAATAGAAACACTGTGCATGAGCTGCTGGGGAAGATCTTTTAGGAACTATTTGGAAGATTTCAGTGAGTAAAAAACAACTTTTAAGCTCTTGTTAATAAAATGGTGTTTAAATATCCAAACAAACACTTAGGAAGTTTTTTTTAAATATTAAAACAGGGAACATTTCATGTCCATGTAAGTATAATTTGAACTAAAATATTAGCACAAATTATATTGTAATTCATTTTATTTATTTTAATTTGATTGAATTTATATAAACCCTGCGTTAAATATCATAGGGACTAATACAGGTATTGAACTTTCCACTACATTAGGTAAAATGTATACATGCAAATGAGTACACAGTGCATTCTCACTCTTTCGTCCAATGCTACATTATACATGGCTATATATATATATCTATATATATATATCTATATATATATATATATATATATATATATATATATATATACTTATATATATATATATTAGACTCTCAGTTAGCCAAAAATTGAATACTGTATTTTATAGAAATTTTTTTTTTTACAGGGCTCAACAAATCCCAGGAGCCAGGTTGACATGCCACAAAATGCTTACAGGCACCTAGATTTCATCCACTGTACGTCTTATTCAATGTTACCTGACAGCAGACAGGCATGAGTGACTGAGCCATTCCAGTGTGGGAGTTAAATTCCTCGGGTTCAGCACCGCACCCTCCAGCCGAACGTACCTGTGTGTAAGTGAGGAGTGAAAGCTGCTGCTGCTACAACAGCCCTCACTGACAAATATACAGAGCATCTTATCCTATTGTGACTTATCAGGCCCCCTTTGAGGCTTGTGAATGCCAAAGTCACAGTGTAATACATTTTGGTTTCTCACTATTTCCTCTGAGACTACAGGTGGTCCCCAGGTTACAGATGACCTGACTTCCAGATGCTCCATAGTTAGTATACTTGTATGAGTTTATTTTTCTGCTCTGTTTCTTTAACTTATTATTACAGTACAGGGGTATTATTATTATTACATTATTACATTGTATTATTACCACCACATATGAGCCAATATAGTATTGTTGTTGTTGTTATTATTATTCCTCATATCTCATCCATAACCCGGGGACCTCCAGTACTTATTCCCAACATCTCATAGTAATTTTTTATTCTATGCATATTTGTTTATATAATTTAATTTTCAAGTAAAGAAAATAATTCTTATTTTAGGGCGTACTTGTTTTTGCAAAAGTACAATACTATAAGGGAATGTAAGGAAAAATAAGATAATTTCATTCGCACCTTCATATGACTTTGAATAATTGAAACCAATGGCACTCATTTTCCTCTTTTTGCTTAATGTACTTACAGCCCTATTAAATTCCCTGAACGTGTTAAACCATAGCTCGTAACGTAGCCTGCAAGACTTGTTGCTGTTAAATTGGCCCTGTAAAGCAAGCCTCTCACGATCTGCGGGTTAAGGGCGAAAAAAGGCTGCGGGATGTGGAAATTTGAACTGCGCTGTCGCAAATCTTTTGTTCTCTCAAGCGTGTAACTGTTACGTTCCAATTTCGCTATTAAATTGCAACAAATTTCCAAAGACACCATGGCGTTCAAGCCCGTAACCCGCATATGGAGGCAAAAATATTACAGGCATTACATTATATTATAGGACCCACAAAGGGTCTACAGACAACCTTTAAACGATTTAAAGGGCAATAGAAACACAGCAGTGGACATTAGAATATGGGGAAAGCATGGAAAGGCATTATAATTACTTGCACAATAATCCCCAAATAACAAATATGCATTAAATATATGAAAAGCCTTGCTGCAACATGCAGAAAGCATTTAAAAACACACTACCTGATTAAATAGCAACACAAAAACCTGAAAATCATGTCATAATAACCCTTTCTCACTCACAGAGGCTGTAATGTGGACCCTGAAATATAAATATAATTGCATATACATCTCGCTCATCACATCTACATTGGGAAAACAAATAGGGGACAAATTACACTGTCACATCACATAGATCAAGTACCAGGGGAACATTTTATCATTTGTTGTTCAGCCATGTCCAACTCTCTGTGACCCTATGGACTGCAGCACATTTAGCTAGGTCTCTTTGTCTGTGCCGTTCCACAAGGGCTGCATGCCAAGGATACTGAAGTGGGATGCCAGTTCCTTCTCTAGTTGACTGTGATTTCTCTGACCTCTCTGCTATCACCTGCCCACCTACACTGGCCCTACATGGTATAGCTCACAGCTTCATTCAGGTACACAAGCCCCTTCACAACCACCACTTAGCAATCCACAATAATGTAAATTGATGAGTAGCAGAACATAATGGGAGGTCACTAAATGGAAATGGCTATACATATTGGCACATGGCCACCAGCAATGGTGTGCGTCCATCCAAGATGGGCATAGTGGAGATTACCCCTGATGGAGGTGAGTTGGCTGTTGATCGACTTGCCTCTGCACCGCCTCCATGTGTTTTTGCAGCCCCTGCTGATGGGTTACAGTGGATTAGTGTGGTGTATGTTCCCCTGTTCCCCTTCAGCATTGCTAAGTGATGGTGGTGAAGGGGCTTGTGTACTGCAATGAAACTGTGAGCTATACCATGTAGGGTCACTCTAGATGGGCAGGTCTTAGCAGAGAGGTCAGACAAATCACAGTCCAAGTAGATAAGGAACTGGCAACCAACTCCAGTATCACCTGTCATATTCCTGTTCATACTCCACAGTATCACTAATTGGACTTGGCATGTCTATTAACCCTTTATTATTATTATATATGACTAGCGACTTGCTCGTCAAAAAATGACGGGCATGAAATCGTAAGGCAGGTAATATTGTTTTATCCATTTTTTAGCGTGAGGACCTTCGGCGCTCATTGCGAGGCTGTTTTATTTTTATTTTTTTGTTATTAGAAGGGCTTTTTTTGTGTATATGTATTGTTATATGGCAATGAAATAATGAATAAATTAATATACGTTACCTATTCCTAAGTAATATATGCAGGAAGCATTGGGCTGAAGAGCTGACAATCTGTTTCTATGTTCCTGCAGCATCCGCTGTAGTTTTGAACGGTTGTGGAGCTGAGGTGTAAGTGTCAGGAATGTGTGCAGTGTGTAGTGTAAATGTGGTTCGTGCGAGAGGTAAAGCCGTTAGTGTAGCGGTGTACTTCCGCATTGAGAAATGGCGCGAATGTGTATGTGTTACGTGTGTATGATTTTCCGGAGGCCTGTGCGGTGTGGCTAGGTGAGGAGGTGGCGGTGATGGAGTCGGAAGGGTCTGGGGCCTGGCTGGAGCCTGGGGCAGAACTTGCTGTGGTGTGGGTGGGCCCGGTGGTGGTGGTGGCAGCACACTGCTGTGGGGGGAAGGAGGTGGTGGCTGGCTGGTCACCAAATGTCCAGTTGAAGGGCCCTGGTGAGATTAGCAGTCTTTTGCCGGAGGTCCGGATGGTGACCCCACCACCCATATTACACCCTCCTCCTCTGAGCCAGGGCCCTCCTTCCTCTTCCCTCTGCGTCGATTCCTGCTGGGCGGGGGCTTGCTCCTCCACTTCCTGCTCCGATGAAGCCGACGCCCCTGCCTCTGGCTCGCCACAAGTCTTAGACCTCCTCCTGGATGCTGAAAGAAAGAAAAGAAAGGTATATGTCATTAGTATGATGAATAATACATTAGTATGTGTTCATTCCTAACTATCTGACATCTAGGCTTGCACCTGGGTGATTCTCCTAATTGCAACTCAGATTAACTATCATATGCTAGATTTGATCTATTCTTTGGTTCATGTTCTTGATCGTTCTTGGCTCCTAACGGTAACTTGATTCCAGCTAAGGTCTGTAACTGCATAGGCTGCAGTGGGCACACCAATAAATGGACTCTCTATTGCATGATTACTGTTGTTGTGCCCAGGAATGACAGTGATTTGTCAGCTTCATGGATTTCATGACACATTCATCTATCACTTGTTAATTCCATGAAGCTGACATGTCAGTGTCCTTGTTGGTCAACATGTGAATGTGTAGTGTGTGTGATGCACATGTGGTGACATGTTGGTATATGGGATATTCACCTAACATGGAGGCTGGGTCCTGCTGGGCCACCGGGCCTGAAGCTCCAGAGGCGGGCAACTGTCTCAGAAGGTCCCTGGCCAACTGCTCCCACACATTCTAGGTCATGCTCTGGTCCTTGTCCTCCTTAGCCATCCTCCTCCTCACCTTGGCCCTGATGTCATCGAATCTGTGTTTGACAGACCCGTACATCCCTTGGCACTGTGCCGAAAGCTGTCACTTCAGCTGCTACCTCCTTGCAAGCCTGAACCCTAGGACCTGGCTTAACTTCCTCCCCCCTGCAAGAATCACAGGGCGGCCACGAATTGCACAGAGGAGGACCATATTCTCCCAGGGCGAGTAGCCCTTAGCCTCTTGCCCTCTCGACTGTGGACGGGGACTCTTGCCTATCTGACCTGTCCCTACCCTGAACTACCACCCCCCTGGGATCAGGTACCTTCCCCTCTGTCCCTCTCCTATGTGTGCCTGGTGCTCGGGCAACCACCCACCTCCTCCTCTGCGCTGCTATTCTCCTTCTCCTCCTCTCCCTCCTCCACCTCCTCTCCCTCTTCAACTCATCTCCCTCCTCCACCTCCTCATCCACGTCCTCTCCCTCCTCTCCCTCCTCCACCTCCTCTCCCTCCTCTCCCTCCTCCACCTCCTCTCCCTCCTCCACCTCATCTCCTTCTCCCCACCTCTACTCCCCATGACCACCTCTCTCTCCTTCTCATCTCTCCTCTTCTCCTCCTCCCCACTCCTCTTCCCTCCACTCTCCTCCCTCGATATTATCCCAAAAGTAAAATAAGGATAAATAAAAAGAAGTGTAACTGTATATGTCTGATGGAAAAAAAATGTGTGTGCTATGTGTTATTAATAACTGTTGGGGGATAAGGGGTGGGGGATGGGATGGGGGGGGAGGGGTTGAGTGACCTAACTCTATATGTTTCTATACGTGTTCTTTAAATTATGTGTATTGTAAATATGTGTAAGCAAGTATTTAGTGTAAAATCGTATAAAATAGAATATAAACGAATAAAACCACAAACTACCTTTCTCCAAATTCTTCTACTCTCTTTCAAATTGAACCTGACCACCAACTCCAGGACCTGCATGCTACTTTGGAAGAAAATACAACACAGACAACTCACGGGTGGGTGGAACGCAAATTTATAATCTCCCTCTGTCAATCATCTTTGGCTAGACCACTTTTTATTGGCTGAGAGACCTGTGTCGCACTACGTCATACCGCAATTGGTTAGTGACGGCCGTTCACGTCTCGTCTGTCCCCTTAACAGCTTGCGTGCGGAAAGTAGTTACAGGCTTGCGTCTCAATCCCGTAACTCGGGCCATGGTCTAATTTAATAGCTCTGTAATGCAGACGAATTTCAAGTCCATAGGCTTTACGGGTCTCACTTTGCAGCTACGGGCTTCACATTGAATGGGGCTATTAGTCTACTATAATAAAACTCATTATTGATGTAGGTGTCATTATAAATAGAATTTTTACCTATTTTTCTGGGTTAGACAAATTATGACTTTTTCTGAACAGTGATATCATAATGCAATTCGTAGCTTGCACTGACTTGTATGGTACCTTTGTGAATAAACAGATATAAGGCTTCTTGTTTTTCATGAAAAAGGACAGTGGCTTTAAACAAATCTGTAATGTCTTTGCAACATCCTTACAGAACTTCAATAGTAACCTAGAAAAGCGTTTCCACATCTTATTTAATAGTGAGTTATAGAACCATAAAGAAGGGAACTAGTAAGCCATGTGTTTGGTCTGAAAACCATGGATTAATCGTATGCTTTACTATTATGATTCAACAACTGAATACTGACAGGTTGCTAGGCCAGTATGTACTGGAATCAGGTTTCAGCCATATACGTCCCAAGGGTCTTCATCATGAGAAATTAGACTCCACAAAGTGTTCCCCGTGGTAATTGGCCTGTGCCAGAGCTCTGAATTTGGCCAAATGGCATGTGAGTATGTCTCCACTTGGCATCCCATCATTTAGCCCATTGCCCATCTCATCTGCTTATTATTTAATTGAGGATTACACATCTAACCCACTCTCAGAACAAACCCATTATTTTACTGGGAATAGGGCCATATACATGATATAATATTGCCATACTACTGAGATTTTGTCCAGTTGAAGGAAGAATAAGTGATGTTTTAAATTAAAACTTGTTACCTCTATATGTTCTAAAAAAAACTGTTTTCCAAGGACCACTTAAAATTCAACCTGGGTTTTGGTGGACCACCCGAAAAGTGCTGAGAGGTGGACCACCTAATTATTTTTGTCAGTGTCTTAAGAATTTGTGCTATATTGGAATATATGTTGTGCCTTTGTAATCATTTCAGTACTGCTGTTCATGCACATTTATTTTTGGTTTCTAAATCTTGTCTCAATTTTCTTTTTGTAATCCTATTTCACTTTCCTCAACAGTACTCAAGGACCATAGATTGGAAACCTCTATTTTAATTTTTTTTATTTTATTCTAATAACCTTATGTCCTTTTACAGTGAGAATTCCATTTGAAAAAAAAATCTAATTGTTTTCACATTTGCACCATATTTTTAGCCTCATGAGTAAATACAGTTCTCTTTCTTGCACATCCTTCCAGATTTCTGGAATGGACATATTGTTAAGTATGGTACATCCCTGACTATAATAGTGCAGGATGGATCAGTGCAATTATTGGCTGAAACTTCTGTGTGGATTTGCCCTGGCTGTGCCCCTGTGGCTTTGTCACAGCCCTCTTTTGCTGTCCCGATCAGCCTAGAAGGTATTGCTTTGCTGAAGGCTGCTCAGGGGAATACAAATTGAAAGCGGCCCATCTGTCAGCTTTTAGGTTTCCAACCGTCCCTTCATCTCCCCACTCTCCCTCCCTAGCTCTCCTGCTTCTCTCTCCCACTACTCAGTTGTCATGTATTCCTCATTAACCTTTGCTGTTTTACGTTCTCAGCAAAATGAGGCACTTTGTGTGTTGACTTACCTTGTAGTCTAGCAATGCTAGAGATACAGACCCAGTGCTTTTAATAAAGTAATGCTGACAGGGAGCATTAGTGTCACAAATAGTCTCACTCATAAGACTTGAATTATCTTTGGTCCTTTTTAAACGTTTTTTATGTGTTTTATAAATTAACTTTATTGTTGGAAAAACTCCTTGTAATAGCTGAGATGTTTGTCGAGGCTACTTTAAATCTCTATAAAAGATGATGCCAGAAAGTAAGTTCTAAATGTAAAACCTCATTCTGTAATTTAGTATTTATATATATTACTCAGTACAGTTTTACATTTCTTCATTGTCTCATAGTTTCAGCAATAGAATGTTTCTCTTTGGAAAATAGGCACTGATATCTTTAGAGAACTGTGATATACTATCTATCTATCTATCTATCTATGTCAGTATCTATCTATCTATCTATCTATCTATCTATCTATCTATCTATCTATCTACTGTATCTATCTATCTATCTATCTATCTATCTATCTATCTATCTATCTATCTATCTATCTATCTATCTATCTATCTATCTATGTCAGTATCTATCTATCTATCTATCTATCTATCTATCTATCTATCTATCTATCTATCTATCTATCTATCTATCTACTGTATCTATCTATCTATCTATCTATCTATCTATCTATCTATCTATCTATCTATCTATCTATCTATCTATCTATCTATCTATCTACTGTATCTATCTATCTATCTATCTATCTATCTATCTATCTATCTATCTATCTATCTATGTATGTCAGTATCTATCTATCTATCTATCTATCTATCTATCTATCTATCTATCTATCTATCTATCTATCTATCTATCTATCTATCTATGTATGTCAGTATCTATCTATCTATCTATCTATCTATCTATCTATCTATCTATCTATCTATCTATCTATCTATCTATCTATGTCAGTATCTATCTATGTCAGTATCTATCTATCTATCTATCTATCTATCTATCTATCTATCTATCTATCTATCTATCTATGTCAGTATCTATCTATGTCAGTATCTACCTATTTATCTATCTATCTATCTATCTATCTATCTATCTATCTATCTATCTATCTATCTATATATCTATGTCAGTATCTATCTATCTATCTATCTATCTATCTATCTATCTATCTATCTATCTATCTATCTATCTATCTATCTATCTATCTATCTACTGTATCTATCTATCTATAGATCTATATAACTATGTCAGTATCTATCTATCTATCTATCTATCTATCTATCTATCTATATATATATACTGTATATATATATATATATATATATATATATATATATATATATATATATATATATATATATATATATATATCTGCCTGCCTGTCTGTCTGTCGGTCTGTCTGTCTTTCTATCTATGTCAGTATCTATCTATCTATCTATCTATCTATCTGTCTGTATTTCTGTCTATCTATCTATCTATCTATCTATCTATGTCAGTATCTATCTATCTATCTATCTATCTATCTATCTATCTATCTATCTATCTATCTATCTATCTACCTGCCTGTCTGTCTGTCTATCTATCTATCTATGTCAGTATCTATCTATCTATCTACCTGCCTGTCTGTCTGTCTGTCTGTCTATCTATCTACCTATGTCAGTATCTATCTATCTATCTATCTATCTATCTATCTATCTATCTATCTATCTATCTGAAATATGTGTATGGCGTGCTGTGGTCAATAAGGTCATAGAGAGTCAGACACAACTGAAAAACTAAACAATAACAAAGAGAGGAACTTGTGCTATTAATTATTAGGAATCCATGTGAATTGGATGCATGGTCCCATGCTAGTCTGTTGAGATTTCCATTTGTTACACCCAGTTGCAGTGAGGCATTGCAATCGTGCAATTGTCCAAAATTTGTCTTGTAAGTGTATGATTTGACCCAGTGTAGACACAACAAGACTTTTCACTAATATTGGTATCTACATATAAGGAGGTCACATATCTGTTGCAACACTGTTCATCTGCTTGATTCTGGGATTGATTTATGGTAGAGCAATCCATGTCTAGTCTGAGCCCCTCGCTGTAGCCTATACCCATAAACAAACCTCGTAACTTACAACAAACATAACTCACCAGAAATGAGCTCTCCTGAGAGCAGGGAGATCATCTCTACATGTAACACTGTGTATGTACACACGTGCTGTCTTATGTGTCTTCTAATGTATGTAAATGTCTCTCCATTGTTCATTGTACTGCCAGTGCTATGGAAGCTGCTGACGCTCTACCAATAAAATATAATAATAATGTACAAAACATGGTAACCTAGATTTTGCCAGCATTAAAAATACATTGACCAATATAGTATGCTTATACTAACTATGCAAATCTCAGGAATTATTATTTGTTTTACTTTATCTTTACCATATTTATCCTTACTACTTCTCCAAAAGAAGGCAATCAGATATGCAGTTCTAGGATGACAACAACCCATACCAATTCACTGATTGCCTATTCACCTTTCTACCACCTATTCTGTAAAGTCATACTTACATAAAATATCAGGAAATGTCACCCTCTAGCTTCAAAACATAATGTCTTGTTCTAGACCAAAGGTGATGATACATTGGTAAAGATATATAAAATAAGTCCTTTATGCTGGATTGGATATGGTTCAGTAGGTACGTTTATACATATATGGTGGGACTGTCCACATATGAAGAAATAGTGGGACAAGATATCAGAAATATCAGGGGTTAAATTTTTCCCAGACCTAGGGCCTCATTCAATTGCAAATTTGCCAATTGAATAGGGCTCTATATAAACACACAGCATATTTTGTTTTACAGAAGTTCTTAGTTAGTGAATTTCTATCAAAAAGCAAGGTCTTCACTAACTAAAAACCTCTGTAGAAAATATATGCTCTGTGCTTATATAGAGCCCTATTCAATTGGCCAAATCACATTTGAATGAGGGCCCTAATATGGAGATTATTAGACTACAGTTAAGTTATCTTGGAAATATTAATGCACATAGTAAACTACATTTTGAAGATAGAAGACAAATATTTAAATATTGTGGATATAAAATGAGAAAAAAATATAAATTAGACATAGATGAAGACATAACACTATTTGTAGTATAAAAAAAAAATAAAGCAAACAAATAGCATGACAAAACTATTTAACTTGGACTATTCTGCAACTTTGATATTTAATTGTTCATTAAAATGTCATTGTTCTCCCATGATTTGCTTTAAGGACCAATTAGTCATTTTTTTTTTGTTTAGAGGGTAATATGCCAAATAATATGAATTGAGCATTTTTGTTAAAAACAAACAAATTCTCCCATAATTATGAACTAACCCATAATTTATATAATTTACATGCTTTGACATACTGCCTACAAAAAGTATGCCTTTAAACCTTCATATACTGATTCTTTAATTGTCGCATTGATATAGTTCCATATGTAACTATAGCAATACAATAGTTAATATGTTTGATTACTTTTTGGTTAACATTCATTATGAACAATTTGAATAAAAATTAATTTATAAAAAAAAAATATTCTCACAGTCTTTTGGATTCCACATAAACAATATATGTGTCAATAACTTTGCAGCCAAAGGAACCAGCAAAGCAACGCTGGCAAAGAGAGAGGTTAGTGTTAAGACACGGATGAGATCAGCAAAGCTTGAGATAAATCACATATATAATACGTCTGCCTATACTATGATTTACGCTTTCATTATCCGCTTGAAACATTTGCATCAACAAAGTGCATTAGTATCAGTTAACATTTTATATTGTTGCACTTCCCTACATTAAACTTACATTGAAGTTTGCAGTTATTCAGTCTTTCTGATCAACCCTTGGTAATAGGAAATTATTGGAAATAATTGCTTATTACCCCTGGCCCATTCTTTTCTTTTATGCATGGGTTACACTGAAAATAGTAGAAAAATACATTGCAACAACATGCAATTGATAATATACTTGTTAATATTTGGAACCAGAAATATATTACTTTATGTGCATAAATAGAAGATTGTAAGGTTAGAAACTTTTCTGAAACTTCTAATTCAACTATTACAGAGCTAATTTTGTATATAAGAATAAAGCAGAAATACATTATATGTGGAATGCAGTAAACATGATTAGTCTTCACACATCTGCTTCAACATGTCACACTTCTAATTCAATAGTCCTAGTTCAGGTAGAGTGATCCTATGAAGCCATGTCAGGTTTCAGAGACATTAACACAAATCTGACGTTCACACCACAACACAGGGGGCAAAAAAATAAAAAAAAAAAAATAAAAAAAAAAATATATATATATATATATATATATATATATAATGGAATCACTAATGTACTATTCATTGTTTGTACTACTGTACTCTGTATGGTAGAGGGCTTCTATCACTCAGCCCACCATGTGGATTATGTGGATTATGAATGCATCTGAGGAGAATCAGTACTGTATGCAAACATTTTTTGCATGAAAAAAATACCCAAATAAACATTATTAAACTTACCCTAAGGTTTGCAAAATCTCTTGAGTTTGCAAGCAGTTGATTTTCAGAGTTAAACCCCTGTAAATCCTTGCTAAAATTAGCATGCAATTTATAATTTGTTGTGGCCAATCGCAGATAGCTAATACATTGTATCAATCTATGAAGGCCATTTGTGTAGCATGGAATCATGGGATGTGTAGTCCCCTGCACAAAGAAGCAAGGAGGAATCAGACACTGCTCTGTAGATCTCAGCTCTGTGCATGTGAAAAACAAGTTTTATTTTTAAACAAAATAAATCTGTGTGTGTATAGAATGACTCAATGTAATGTGTTTTTCTGATATAAGCAGTATGTGTTAGATTAGAAAAACGTAAAAACAGGGAAAATAAGATATAACTTTAAGATCGCTACAGAAAATATTTATTCCCGTGTACTGCTTGAATCATTGAGGGTTGCTATTGGTGCACTATTATGGTGCAGTACATATAATCTTCATAAATATAAGAATGTGTGAACATTGCTGTCACACCGTTGCAAAGTTACTAAAGCAGCTGCACCACCTCGATATGACATGCGTAGCGTGTGCGTCCTATGCCCATGTGTTACGCATTAGCACATTGTGAGTGAGTGAGTAATCTAAAAAGAGGTCACACAAGGAAACTTCTCTCAGTCTCATGTTGTCTCTGACAACAACAAACAGATGAGTACAAGTGCCTACTTACCAACATTTCAATGGCCACAGAAAAATACTTATATTCTTGAAAAATAATGCACTATTAGGCAGTGTTACCGCCATTCTCTATGATGTGTAACTAAGTTGTAGATAAACACACACTCCATATATGTATGCTCCATACACTCATATATTATACAGAACTACTATCTTTCTCCTGGACTACAAGAAAACAAAAGGAAGCAGAGAATGTATTCAGGGGGATATTACGTTTTATGTTGCCCTAGGCCCCTATAGATTTTCACACTGGCACCCCCATCTCCTTCTCCCTTGCTATGTCCCCATCCTAAGACTTTAAAGTGTATAATTATATGTTGAAACAGATGTGTGTGTATGCATGTATTTATACAGTATATAAAAAGATGTAAGGTACACTGACTTAAAAATAGAGATTATTATTATTATTATTATTATAATCATCCTTTATTTGTAATGTGCCAACATATTCCATAAACAGTGTAGATACAAGTCAAAAAATATTTTAACAAATTACAAAATAGTGGAGGGCGCTGTTATTGAACTTAAAATCAGCATACAAAGTGCTTTCCCTAAAGCACCTAACAAGACTGAAAACTTGCATACTTATAGTCTAGAGCACAGCTTTCCAAACTATATGCCGCTACATGTTATTGTGTTGGCTGCAGTGTGTAGGTGTGTCCCGCAAACGCATTTCCAACTTGCATACATTATATTTCCCTTCTGTTGTATCCATGTATGCACACTGCTGTCGAGGGACCATACAGGTACTGCGCATGCTTAGTATGCTTAATCAGCGGAAGTGAATGTGAAAAGCCGCCAAGTGTGTATGCAACGCGGGATTGTTCTCTCATTTTATCAATGTGGGAGTGGAGTGTTGGTGCTAAATTGCAGTTGAATTACCCCTACAATGGCTATGTTTCTAATTAAGAAAAGAAGATGACGTTTGCAATGAACACGTTGCAGCTATAGAGGAAATATGAGTGTCTTTATCTAATATTCCACCAAATATTGAAAAGCTGTGTTCATCCAATCAACCTCATACATCTCAATAAAATGGTAAAAAGTTATTGGTTTCAAAACATTTTTTTTAATTCTTGCACATATATATATATTGTTACTCATAGATAACAACAATCTTGGAGATGTATGTTATTATCTTACAAATCATCAGCCTTATTAAATTGCGATTCGGTAAATTTAAAAGGGCTCTATATAAGCACAGAGCATATCTTTTTTACAGAAGTTTTTAGTTAGTGAAGACCTTGCTTTTGGATAGAAGTTCACTAACTAAAAACTTTTGTAAAAAAAATATGCTGTGTGCTTAAATAGAGCCCTTTTAAATTTAGCAAATCGCAATTTAATAAGGCTGCATGTATTTTTAACAATATAAATGAAAGGTTTTCATGAGATATGTTGTGTCCCCATACATTTAGTTATTTGAATTTATGTATGTGTTTGTATCCCTTATAAGGTGTTATTTTAACCTCCAGTTTGCTAGTAAAATTAAATTACTGTGTTGTGACATGATGCATGTCTAAAAAGTGTGTCACCAACATAAAATATTTGGGGCCCTATTAAATTCTCCCTCGTAGTTCTCTCGGTGCTCGCAAAAGGCAGTTTTCCTGCTGTTTGCGAGAACCGAATCTCTCGCAGCCTGCTTTACGATATGACTGCGAGAAAATGGCCGAGAATAGGCTCCGAGAGAGCTACGTAGCCTTAAATCTATGCACGAGTCTCGCATATCGTAAGAATCCCTACGTGGACAAAAAGTCCACGCAAGGGATCCGAAAGCCTCTACGTGCTGCCTCGGAACAGCCCGAGACAGCAGCGTGAGGCTCCCCCCTGCACCCTATACACATCCCCATGCTGCAGGGGTCTCTATCAGGACCCCTGCAGCACCCCCACATTAACCCCTTGCAGCGGGGGTCCCCGATCTGCATAGATCAGGCCCCCCGCTGCATTTAAAACTTTTAAATTCCCCGCCGCGGCTCCTTAAAGGGACCGCGGCACACTATTAGCCAATCCCGGCCGCGGCACTTAAAATTAACCCCCCTCTATGCTGGGGGTCCCCATCGGGACCCCCGAAGTGTCCCCACATAAACCCATTGCAGGGGGGGTCCCCGATCTGCATAGATCAGGCCCCCCGCTGCATTTAAAACTTTTAAATTCCCCGCCGCGGCTCCTTAAAGGGACCGCGGCACACTATTAGCCAATCCCGGCCGCGGCACTTAAAATTAACCCCCCTCTATGCTGGGGGTCCCCATCGGGACCCCCGAAGTGTCCCCACATAAACCCATTGCAGGGGGGGTCCCCGATCTGCATAGATCAGGCCCCCCGCTGCATTTAAAACTTTTAAATTCCCCGCCGCGGCTCCTTAAAGGGACCGCGGCACACTATTAGCCAATCCCGGCCGCGGCACTTAAAATTAACCCCCCTCTATGCTGGGGGTCCCCATCGGGACCCCCGAAGTGTCCCCATATAAACCCCCTGCAGCGGGGGGCCCCGATCGGCACCGATCGTGACCCTGCTGCAATTCAATTTTAAATTTCCCGCCTCGCGGGTCCTCAAAGGACCGTAAAGGTCCTGAAAGGACTCGCACTAAAACTAATAACCCCAGGCAACTATAATTACCCCATTAACTCATGATGGTCAATCCAGACCACCATAAGGCCTAAATTAACCCATTAACTCATGGTGGTCAATCCAGACCACCATAAGACCTAAATTAACCCATTAACTCATGATGGTCAATACAGACCAGCATAAGGCTCTATTTAACCCCATCAGTCCCATAAGGGTATATTATTACCATTATGGGCCTGTTACAACCCAACATTAACCACATAAGTGCCATGATGGTCCTCAAGGACCATCATGACACTAACTACAAACACTACACTATAACCCCCAATAAACCATTTAATCTAAACTAACCCCCCTCTACACTAATCTATTAACACTTACACTACCTACCTACACTACCTACCCCCTAATAAACCTCCCCAACACTCTAATTACAAAAAACAAAAAACCTACAGTACAAAAAACAAAAAAACCTACAGTACAGAAAACAAAAAAAAATTACAACCCCACCCCCCACTACAGAAAACAAAAAAATACATTACAACCCCACCCCCCACTACAGAAAATAAAAAAATTACACACCTGAAAAGGAAAGACAGATAAACACAATACAATACATACATATAATACATTAAATACATTACATACAATACATGACATTACATATAATATATTAAATATAATATATTACATATAATATATTACATATAATACATTACATACATTACATACAATACATGACATTACATATAATATATTAAATATAATATATTACATATAATATATTACATATAATATATTACATATAGTCCTAATCAAATACCCCCTATCTATCTAACATACAATCTATTTAATTTAAAATAAATCCTAACTATATCAAATACATCCCCCTATCTATCTAATATACAAAAAATCCTAACTACATACACAGACCCTTATTCTAAAATAAAATAAAATAATTACAGTCCTAACTACATACACAGACCCTAATTCTAAGCTAAAATCAATAAATTAAGACCACTTACCTTTAAGATGTTGCTTCAGATCACTAACCTATGGGTCAAACAAAAAATAAAAATTAGTACAAAACATTAACATCAAATAAATAAACATTCTATACATTCTAAATATTCAACTCACCTTTACAGCATGTCCAGTCACTGTTTATCTCTTCCGGCGCGGCCCTGTTAAAAAAAAAACACAATACATGAATACATGAATACAATATATAAACAATAAATAAAATACACAAATAAACATCTAAATATACATTTAACTTACCTCCCCGCGATGTCCCCGGCCTTCTCTCCTTCAGCCCCGGCTGGGCCGCGGAACCATCCGCGCTCTAAAAAAAAAAAAGAAAAAAAACTAACGGAGGTCTGCACTGGCAGACCTCCCCGACGCTACTGAACCTCCCGGAGTCGTTTCCGGGAGGAAATTGGCATTGGCGGCTTGTGATTGGCTGAAAAAGCTGTCTATCAATTTCAGCCAATCAAAAGTCGTCAATGTGTGAGCCAATCAGGATGGGATACACCCCAATATCCCACCCTGATTGGCTAAAACACTTGTCTATCTTTATGGGAACCAATCACAACGCTCAGATGCCTTCAGCCAATCACTATGGGATACACCCCCACGGAGTGATTGGTAGAAGACATCTGCGCATCCTGATTGGCTCCTACATTGACGACTTTTGATTGGCTGACAGCTTTTTCAGCCAATCACAAGCCGCCAATGCCAATTTCCTCCCGGAAACGACTCCGGGAGGTTCAGTAGCGTCGGGGAGGTCTGCCAGTGCAGACCTCCGTTATTTTTTTTTTATTTTTTTTTAGAGCGCGGATGGTTCCGCGGCCCAGCCGGGGCTGAAGGAGAGAAGGCCGGGGACATCGCGGGGAGGTAAGTTAAATGTATATTTAGATGTTTATTTGTGTATTTTATTTATTGTTTATATATTGTATTCATGTATTCATGTATTGTGTTTTTTTTTTTTAACAGGGCCGCGCCGGAAGAGCTTAACAGTGACTGGACATGCTGTAAAGGTGAGTTGAATATGTAGAATGTATATAATGTTTATTTATTTGATGTTAATGTTTTGTACTAATTTTATTTTTTGTTTGACCCATAGGTTAGTGATCTGAAGCAACATCTTAAAGGTAAGTGGTCTTAATTTATTGATTTTAGCTTAGAATTAGGGTCTGTGTATGTAGTTAGGACTGTAATTATTTTATTTTATTTTAGAATAAGGGTCTGTGTATGTAGTTAGGATTTTTTGTATATTAGATAGATAGGGGGATGTATTTGATATAGTTAGGATTTATTTTAAATTAAATAGATTGTATGTTAGATAGATAGGGGGTATTTGATTAGGACTATATGTAATATATTATATGTAATATATTATATTTAATATATTATATTTAATATATTATATGTAATGTCATGTATTGTATGTAATGTATGTAATGTATTATATGTAATATATTATATTTAATATATTATATTTAATATATTATATGTAATGTCATGTATTGTATGTAATGTATGTAATGTATTATATGTATTATTGTATTGTGTTTATCTGTCTTTCCTTTTCAGGTGTGTAATTTTTTTTTTTTCTGTACTGTAGGTTTTTTTGTTTTTTGTACTGTAGGTTTTTTGTTTTCTGTGCTGTAGGTTTATTGTTTTTTGTAATTAGAGTGTTGGGGAGGTTTATTAGGGGGTAGGTAGTGTAGGTAGGTAGTGTAAGTGTTAAAAGATTAGTGTAGAGGGGGGTTAGTTTAGATTAAATGGTTTATTGGGGGTTATAGTGTAGTGTTTGTAGTTAGTGTCATGATGGTCCTTGAGGACCATCATGGCACTTATGTGGTTAATGTTGGGTTGTAACAGGCCCATAATGGTAATAATATACCCTTATGGGACTGATGGGGTTAAATAGAGCCTTATGGTGGTCTGTATTGACCATCATTACTTAATGGGTTAATTTAGGCCTTATGGTGGTCTGGATTGACCACCATGAGTTAATGGGTTAATTTAGGCCTTATGGTGGTCTGTATTGACCATCATTACTTAATGGGTTAATTTAGGCCTTATGGTGGTCTGGATTGACCATCATTACTTAATGGGTTAATTTAGGCCTTATGGTGGTCTGGATTGACCACCATGAGTTAATGGGTTAATTTAGGCCTTATGGTGGTCTGTATTGACCATCATTACTTAATGGGTTAATTTAGGCCTTATGGTGGTCTGGATTGACCACCATGAGTTAATGGGTTAATTTAGGCATTATGGTGGTCTGTATTGACCATCATTACTTAATGGGTTAATTTAGGCCTTATGGTGGTCTGGATTGACCATCATGAGTTAATGGGGTAATTATAGTTGCCTGGGGTTAATATTTTTAGTGCGAGTCCTTTCAGGACCTTTACGGTCCTTTGAGGACCCGCGAGGCGGGAAATTTAAAATTGAATTGCAGCAGGGTCACGATCGGTGCCGATCGGGGCCCCCCGCTGCAGGGGGTTTATATGGGGACACTTCGGGGGTCCCGATGGGGACCCCCAGCATAGAGGGGGGTTAATTTTAAGTGCCGCGGCCGGGATTGGGTAATAGTGTGCCGCGGCCCCTTTAAGGAGCCGCGGCGGGGAATTTAAAAGTTTTAAATGCTGCGGGGGGCCTGATCTATGCAGATCGGGGACCCCCCCCTGCAATGGGTTTATGTGGGGACACTTCGGGGGTCCCGATGGGGACCCCCAGCATAGAGGGGGGTTAATTTTAAGTGCCGCGGCCGGGATTGGGTAATAGTGTGCCGCGGCCCCTTTAAGGAGCCGCGGCGGGGAATTTAAAAGTTTTAAATGCAGCGGGGGCCTGATCAGTGCCGATCGGGGACCCCCGCTGCAAGGGGTTAATGTGTGGGGGCTGCGGGGGTTCCTATGGACCCCTGCAGCAAGGTGTTCATGTGAGGACACTTCGGGGGTCCCGACAGGGACCCCCGCATTGAGGGGGGGTTCATTTTAGGTGCCTGGGGGGGGTTTGGAGTACCCCCCACGGCAATGCTTATGTGGGGGACTGCCGCGGAGGTCCCTTTTAGGACCCCCGCAGCACTTGATGAGGAGTGGGAGCCTGCGATATCATCTCGCAGGCTGTCACTCCTCATGTACATTTACGCAGTGTAGATACGTACGGCCCTGCTGCGTAGCTCACACGTTGCTCGCAGCAGGGCTAATTTAATAGCATTGTAAGTTAGAGAAACTTTGCAGTACGTAGGGCTTAAGTAGAAGCCTCTTATTTACGAGGCTGGAATTTAATAGGGCCCTTGATCTAGTGGGATGTCCCTGTATATGTTTGAGCATGATCCCTGAAACTGCTGCCCTAGGCCTAAGCCTATGTAGTTTAGATAGAATTGCTCCACTGGTTGTATTTGTATTATTATTAATACTCATTTCTCACACTTATTCTTCCTCCCTATTTTTTTTATTTTCTCTCTTTATATTTACCTTTTGTTTTGTTCAAATGTATTTATTTTGCTCTTACCTTTATCTCCAGCTTAATTAAGCAGAGCCATAATTATAAGTATATATTACTATCAGGTGTTGAGCCTTTTTTTTTATACATAGAATGTATAAAGTATAAATAATATAAGTTAAGTCCTGTCAACTTTTGAATTTTGTTAAACGTGTATTTCCCTTGTTCTTATCCCCTGTACAGCGCTACGGAATATGTTGGCGCGATACAAATAAAAGATAATAATAATAATAAATAATAATAAACTTGCAAAAAACATATTTATTAATATATAAAAGTATAATGTCCAAAACTCTCTATCATGCATTTAAAAGATTGTATTTGAAACATTATTTTCTTTGCATGGAATATAGGTTTCCTACTGTCTAGAAAAATGACATTACAAGTGAGACAGGGACTGATTGTTTTCTCCTCCTCTGTCCTGACGTGTTACAGGAAACAAACAAACAGGGAGCCTTGTGAGTCTCTGGGCTGAAACTACCTGGTGCTTTTATACCTGTTACCATGAAGGTAAAACAAAATCACAGGTAACAGACTTTACATGAATCCCTTTTAACACTTCCCTTTAAGTCTCTTTCAATGCACTGCTAAGGCTGAGAAGCATCAAAGCCACTGTTTATTATCTCTTTAGAGTTATAGTTTATATTATTAAATTACCATAATTGGCGTTCCATGCAATTATTATTTTTTATATATGTAAAACATGTTCTTATAAATGCATGATATAAAGTTGCAACACCAGTGACCCTTAAAAGAAACACATAACGTCCACAATATTGTTTAGTTTAAATGTATCTACTGAATATTATAAACAAATATTTTTTTTACAGTAAAATTACATTGAACTTCTACATTTTTTACCTGTCAATCAGCCTTTCTGATTCACCCACAAAACATAGACTGGTTTTGTTCTTAAATTGGAGGATTACTGACATTAATTGCTAATTCCCTTCCTCCTGCTCATAATATATAATATAATATAAAGCCATGTTAAACTGAAAATACGGAGTATGCTAAGACTCCAGGGAATAAAAAGACATATCACACTAATGACTTATTGGAATCTACCTGTGCTCTTTCTTCTCAGTGCCATATGGATTTACACAGATAATAATGCAGCCATGGGTGTAGAAAATGGGGGGACAACCCCCCCCCCCCCCCCCCAGATTTATCTATGTTTGTTTGTATGTATATATAGGCTATTTTATGTCCTATGTATACATAGAGCTGTATCCCCCCCAGAATTATTCTGGCTCCTACACCCCTGAACCCAGCCAAAACACACAGGGTAATTAGGAATTACTGACAATCATCACACATATGAATAAGATAACAGATTATGCTTGATGACTGAATTAGAATGTCATCTTGACAAACTTCATTATGAATTTACAGTTACAAAACACCTTTATAAAACACATTAAACTTATAAAGTGTTTTTTCAGAATGTTTTTTTTAAATGTTCAAAGAACCTCTACCTGTAGTTTAGTAACATGAAATAGAACACTCAGTGGGAGGAGGTCCAAACTGTCTCTCTGAAGCTTTATTTCCATACTAGCGACTTGCCCGTCAAAAATGACGACAATACAATTTGAAGCCCGGCAATGCTGTTTGCCAAACAATGCGAGGCTCTCGTCCCTCTAACTTATGGGCCTCGCGATGAGCGGCGAGGGCCTCGCAATGAGCGCCTTCGTCACTGATTGCGAGCCTCTCCTCCCATCTACTTTACGTGCCTCACATGAGTGCCTTCATCGCATCGTCCAACCCGCAACTTTCTTGCCTTGCAATGAGCAAGCCCCTCCTCACTCTCTGACCCCTGTGTCTGTTTCCCCCCTCTCTCTTCCATGTGTCTTTTCCCCCCTCTCGCTGTGTCTTTGCCCCCTCTACCTGCCCTTTGGTTTTTCCCCTTATTTACCTCCCCTTTGTCTCTTTCCCCCCCTCTCACCCCTTTGTCTCTTTCCACCCTCTCTCCCCTTTCCCTCCCCTATGTCTTTCTCCTCCCTCCTGTGTGCTCTACAGGTCTGAATCCATTTGTGGGCTTGGGAATTTTAGCAACCGCTTTGGAATTACGTGCTTGATAAACATTACGTCTTTACTGCCGCCATTTTTTATCTCGCATAGCCGTTTTCTGAGTGTGAAAAAAATTTCCAATTGAATAGCAAATTAGCTTGCAACCTCACTTACAGGCTCCCTGCCTCTCCCCCTTTGGTGTGAGATTGTAAGGTAATTTGGTAATACATTGGGGTCTTTTGGCGACCCCCGATCCGCTTCAGAGTAACGGGCTTGAAAAAAATGCTGTCCGTTAGAGATGAAATTTTTTCAAAGTATTGTGGGCCTCGCAATGTTCACCAAAGGCCTCCGTCCCTTGGCAATGAGCGCCTTTCGCGCTATGACAAGCACAGGGTCTCTCAACTGGTTACCCCTGTGTAAAAGACGACCCACATGTATAAGATGACCCCCAATTTAGGTGTTTCCTATTTAGGAAAAACGTATAGTATTATACACGGAAAAATACGGTATATTTTTCAAAAAAGCCAACAGATCTATTAAAAAAAGTAAATAGTTTATTGAAAATAATCTTTACATGTAACTATAGACATGCATTACAGCTATTTCTGTAGTGTAAAGCAAGAGCCCTGAATTAATGTCTGAGAAATAAGGAAAACAATATATTTTGATTACACTATTTCCAGGAATGCATATTGATAACTGTACTGTTTTTCTGGACTGTGTTTTTATGTACTTTTTTGGATTATCCGTTTCCCAAGAAATGGCCCACATCAGAGCAGGTGGTAAATGTTGCATATTTGTAGAAAATCAATAAAATCTGTTGAACCAGGTGATAGAATAAGTGATAAATGAACTTTGCTTCTTTGCCAATCCTAAGTAAATCCTGGCTAGGGTATGGCAGTGAATCAGAACAGTGCACTGGAACCGGTATTACGCTACTTAACTGATATATAATCTGTGTATATGGTGCCGCCTAGTGGAAATTTTATAAATAGGACACAGTTCAAAGTAGTTTTTTTCAATAGTAACGGACATACAGAATGGCTGTTGGTCATGAAAATGTATTTATAACTCAAATTAATATTTACAAAATAAACCAAATTTAATTAAGGATAACATAATAACAAGATTTTACGAGTGACTATAAAGCAAAAAAAAGAAAAAGAAGCCCAATCCATTTAGCATTCAAATAGACAAACATTCAGGTATAGATTTATACTTTTGGTAAATATGAGTAAAATATCACTTTTAGGATAATAATTGCTAATCTGTAATAACATGGTCAACACCACTGGAGTGCATGTACGTGAAAAAACAGCAACATTTAAAAGAATGTATGAATCTCAAGATTTTATCCCTTCTCCAAACTAATGGGCTTCAGAGTATTTTGTATGTTTTATATTGCAATTAACATTTGATGTGTTCGGGAGTATATTATCACATTGGCTTTTGTAATGAAGCTAAGTGTTATAACAATGTCAGTTTTGCTGTAATGGTTCTTTGATGGACCAGTAGATCAATCTTCAGATGCAGTAGGATGAATATTATGGGATTGCTACAGTAATCTTGCAGGGTATGAAGGGTTTTAACAGATTTCACTTTTGTTGAGGAAAGAAACACAATTAATGATGAAAATAATACAGCAGAGATGCATTAAAAACAAATCAGTAAATATGATCACTGTATATTCAAAAATATGTATACAGGTATACCCCGTTTGTGCAGTATATGTGTTACTGTATGCAGGAGCGATATGCGGAAACTACGCTAAACACGGTATTATATCAGCATAACGCTGAACAGCGCTATGGCGGAAAAAAACAACAGGGTTTTATATGCCCATATCGCGATATCGCAAGATTTAGCTCTGTTTGGGGTCTGGCCCTGGAAACAGCGCTACTGCGAATAAGCACTGCGCGGGACAGCGCTGTCCGGGGTATCACTGTATATATATATATATATATATATATATATATATATATATATATATATATACACACTTACATCTATAATTACTTCCTGCACAGGGGTCTGAGGTTGGTCATTGGGCCTGAGGGTCCTGCGGAAGGCCTCAGGGGGCTGCAGAGGTCCAAGGGGGGCCACAAGGGACCTCAGAAGGCCACAGCCGACCGAGGGAGGATGTAGAGCCGCGGGATAGTTGCGGGGGGCTGTTGGAGGGCCGAGGGGGCCGCAGCAGCAATAGAAGGTTGGTCTAGGGGGACAGCACTGGGTCCCTCCAAGGCAGGGCCGCAGTGCCTTACACCGGCTAAACCGGCGGTAGCTCTGCTTCTGCTGGGAGCAGAATTAGGAAAGAAAATGTCATGGTCTGAGCACTAAAACATCCATTCTGTATATATGTTAAGGACTAAATAACAAATCTATGGTAATACTTGTATTTTCTAGTCATGCCAATAAAGGATTATTGTATTGTAATAAAAGATAACTTTTAAACGATGATACTTTGATTAAAGTTGCATGTATGACTGAGCAGGACTTGCCTTATAGTTGTAATGTGCATGCTGCTGAGCAGGGGAAGGTAGGTGTTATATACCAAGAGCTCAAATGATATAACAAGTTTGTACATGAACTGTATTGGCCCCATCTATCAGTGTGTGATGAGAAGTTAATAGGTTTGTGTGGGTGCAGTGGACAGGTCTGTCAGTGTGTGAGCCATCACTTCTTTAGTGAGTCATATTTGTAGCTCCTTCAGAAAAATACAATTCACACATAATGGTCTTCCTAGAACATACACAACTTACCTGATCACCCTCGTGGATTCCTACAGCTTGCAAACTATTTAAGTCATTATCTCCTTGACATATGTCTGGTGCCAGTGTTATGGTTTGTGTAGTTAGACAGTACTGTACAAATATATATACATCTCAAAAAAGCCCTGTACACATTACATGAATGCCTCCTTATATGTAAATGAAGTTTGTTGTACAAAGTAGGTGGTTGTCCATATAAAACATCTGCTACAGCTAAAATGTTGATAGAACAACATTTAAACCCCTTGCAAATAATATGGAACTGGGGGCAGCAGTAGAAGAATAGACAATCTTCTGAGAACTTGCTGGATACAGACTTTCAATTTCATGTCTTCGACATGGCTGGTTTTGGAGGTAACCCGGGCAGCGGAAAGAAAATTGGCATAACACGAAGACTATGGTATCTGTCTTAAGTCCTGCCTTTCAAAAATGTAGTTGCAGTTCAATGTCTCAGCTTCGTCACAGGAATAAACCATTGTAAAAAAAATAATTCAATCTGTCAACACTTTTTAACTGGCTGACAGGTGCATTTCTTTTTACGCATCTTCATATCTAACCACATCTATTCATTAAATAAACCAAATAAAATGTAAAATTGTGTTTAAAATGTTTTATTTCAACTGGACTGGTAATTTGAAGATTAACAAAAGGAAATCATTGTGTCTTTGATATACTCTTGTATCATACAGGGCTATAATCACTAAACTGAGAGATCCTTAGAGAATTCTTCCAGTTATAACCTATCTTATGGGGCAGATTTACTAACTCTTGATCTTTCTAAGATCTCTCGGCTTAAAAGACTATAGCCTCATTTTTCTATATGGTCTATTAAATAACTACAGTAAACTTGATAAGGGGCAAAATGTTTAAGAAGCCAAAATAAAAGAAAATAGTTTTAGTCTCCATCTTTCAGTTATGCATATAGAAGCTTCATCTGCAATCAAAATGACAAAATAATCAGCAGAAACCAAAATCCTGGATTCCGCTGCAGCATGATTGCATATAAAATGTAATACAGGTATTTTCTATAAACAGTTTGTACATTATCAAGTATAGATCTTCAAAAATACCTATTTCATGAATGAAGGTAATACTGTACAGTGTCAGTAAAATGACATCCACACTACTGTACCATATGTCCAAAGCCTGATTTTAATGCAAATAGGATAAATATCATTGTATAATATACTGTTTTACTGTATCTAAATTTTCAGCAGGTCCGTAAACATGTAACTGTCACACATATTCACAGTATACAGTGGTTTCACAGCAGCTAGGAATTCTGGGTGAAGACATGTAAATGAGAGAACTTAAGAGTGTATTTTTTAGGGATCAAATCGATGGAGTGCAAAATGAGATATTCATAGTGTTCAGACCCTCTGAGCATGTTTCACACTCATGCCAGGTTTAAACCTATTGGATAGGCTGTGGCAATGTAACTTTTGCCATTGCCATATGTTGTCTTGGTCCATGTGTAGGTCTGTATACTGAGGCCATGTCCTCCCAAGCTCACGTTACACCTATGAATAAAGAAGCACCATTAGTGATCACATTTCATTTGGGACAGAGAAATACATAACTTCACAGGAACTTACATTTTTTTTAACAGATACTGACAATTTGGCTTTAGTTTTGTCTAAAGAGACATAGTAAATAAACATGCTAAATCTCCTTCCATTATCAAGTAATACAATTTTGTAAATCATTACTAGAGTAATTATTTTGTTGTGTATATATATTCTCTCTTACAAACACAATCAGCCTCATTAAATTGGAGCCTCTTAAGTCCAACGGGTAGCTAGTAAGGGCTGCGTGCTTGAAATTTGGCCGTTTTACATCGCTATTAAATCAGAAGTGCTGCGAGTTACAAGTGAGAGACGCTGAAACGTAAACCAGTTCTTGGGCGTCGGATTTGTGGGCTACAACGCAAACAATTAAGCATACATGTTGTTACGGGTTCAGATGGAGCCAATGGAAACAGAGATGGTCATCATTGCGTCACAAGAAAATAGAGGATGGATTTCAAAGTCTCACTGGGTTCAATTACAAGCTACGAGCGAACCCACATTCCAGTCATAGTGCAATATTAATAAAGCCATAAAAATGATATTCTTTTATATGCGAGTTACAGTATATGTATTAACACATTGATTGCTGGGATAGGTAAAACATGAAATCAGCTATTTTTCTGAGCCGATTTGAGGGCTTGAGAATGTTGTGCTATTAATTCTAAGACCTAACATCATTTTATTTGAGTTACAAGTGCTACGTATTGGACTTTAACCCCCTTGCGGGTCCTCTCGAGCACATGTTGGGCTTTGGGCTCCATTTGCGGGTTATGTGCTTGCTCGGGAGTGATTACGTTGCAATATACGGTAATACCTAAATTGAAAACGTATCGTTACAGGCTCAACGGATCAAAGGATTTGGAGTTACGGGCTACGTTCTAAAACGTAGCCCCAACTTAATGAGGCTGAATATCCAGTCTCTCTTTATCTCCCTCCTTTTTTTCTCTCTCTTCTCTCCATCTATGTATTTCTCTCACCATCATTTATCTTTCCCCTTCATCTTTCTCTATCTATATCCCTCTACTCTCTATTTCTCTCCCCCTTTCTTTCTCTCTCCTCTCTACCTGTTTCTCCTTTTCCCCCACAGACCAATGTGCAGATACTTAAATGCAACTAAAAATAAATGTGTTGAATATTGCCATAATATCGCTGTTTTGTCATGAATTCTAGATTTCATTGGTTAGTTCAGGGGTTGCCAAAGAGTGCACTGCGGCTCCCTGGTGCGCCATGACTGTGCAACAGGGGAGCTGCGGCATGAGGGAGACCAGGAACGTGTTGTGGGGCTATGCAGGGTGTGTGTGCAGTGTGCCTGTGTGAGGTGTAGGAAGGGGGTAGCACCCCAGACAGCAGATATTTAAGGGTACAAAAATGCCCCCAACTGCCTTCTGCCCCCCTGCGCTCACCTTTCCCCAGGTCCAGGCTCTCTCCCTCAGAGTCTTTTGACCCGGGAGAGGAGGGTGGAGAGAGAGGGGGAGAAATGTGCTCAGCAGCCTGTGTCTCTACCAACCATAGTGTCCAGCCCGTAATAGCCAAAGTGCTCAGTCTGTAATAGCCAAAGTGCCCATTCTGTGTCTGTAATAGCCAATGTGCCCAGTTTGTGCCTGTAATAGCCAATGTGCCCAGCCAAAGTGTCCAGCCTGTAAGAGCCAATGTGCTCATCTTGTGCCTGTAATAGCCAATGGGCCCAGTCTGTGCCTGCAATAGCCAATATGCCTAGTCTGTGCCTGTAATAGCCAATGTGCCCAGCTTGTGTCTAATGTGGGAGATGGGGGAGAGGGAGACAAAGAAGCGGGAGAGAGAGAAGAGTGAATGAGAAGGAGGGAGAGAGAGATGCAGTAGAGAGAGGGAGAAAGGAGAGGAAGAGAGAGAGAAGGGAGGGTAAGAGAGAATGAGGGAGAGTGAGCGAGAATGCGGTAAGAGAGAAAAGGGGGAGTGTGAGAGAGAGATAACAGAGAGAAGAAAGGGTGAGAGAGAAAAGGGAGGAGTGAGAGAACATTTGTAATAATTCCCATTTATTTTTTTATAACTAATCGGAGGGGGTTGAGGATGGGGGTTGAGGTTGAGGAGGGAGGTTGAGGAGGGGGTTGAGGATGGGGGGGTTGAGGTTGAGGAGGGAGGTTGAGGAGGGGGTTGAGGATGGGGGGTTGAGGTTGAGGAGGGAGGTTGAGGTGGGGGTTGAGGATGGGGGGGTTGAGGTTGAGGAGGGAGGTTGAGGAGGGGGTTGAGGATGAGGAGGGGGTTGAGGATGAGGAGGGGGTTGAAGATGAGGAGGGGGCCTGAGGATGAGGAGGGGGCCTGAGGATGAGGAGGGGGGCTGAGGATGAGGAGGGAGGTTGAGGATGAGGGTTGAGGAGGGAGGTTGAGGAGGGAGGTTGAGGATGAGGAGGGAGGATGAGGATGGGGGTTGAGGATGGGGGGGTTGAGGTTGAGGAGGGGGTTGAGGATGGGGGGTTGAGGTTGAGGAGGGAGGTTGAGGAGGGGGTTGAGAATGGGGGGTTGAGGTTGAGGAGGGAGGTTGAGGAGGGGGTTGAGGGTGAGAAGGGGGGTTGAGGATGAGGAGGGAGGTGGAGGATGAGGTGGGAGGTTGAGAAGGGGGTTGAGGATGAGGAAGGGGGTTAAGGTTGAGGAGGGGTTTAAGGTTGAGGAGGGGGGTTGAGGAGGGGGTTGAGGATGAGGATGAGGGGTTGAGGAGGGTGTTGAGGAGGAGGGGGTTGAGGATGAAGGGGTTGAGGAGGGAGGTTGAGGATGAGGAGGGATGATGAGGAGAGAGGTTGAGGATGAGGAGTGGGGTTGAGGAGGGAGGTTGAGAATGAGGAGGGGGGAAGAGACACAGGGAAGGGAGAGGGGGGGAAGAGACACAGGGAATGGAGAGGGGAGAAGAGACACAGGAGAGAGAGGGGGACACAGAAGGCACAAGAGGGACACAGAAGGCACAAGAGGGACACAGGGGGCAGCACCTTTTCAACCCTCAGCTTATACTCGAGTCACTCATTTTACCCAGTATTTTGTGGTAAAATAGGTGCCTTGGCTTTTACTCGGTCGGCTTATACTCGAGTATATACAGTATATGTATATAGAATTTCTTTCCACACCTTTCTTTCTCTATCCTCTCTACCTGTTTCTCTCTCCTATTCCCCCACAGACCAAGGTGCAGATACTTGAATGTAACTAGAAATAACAACATATATATATGTATATAGAACTATGGTCTGACTTGGGGAACCTTGGAAAAATCTTGAAATAGTAAGTGCGCCTTGAACCAAAAAAGTTTGAGAACCACTTGGTTAGTTGATTAATTGCAAATATTGAATATTTTATGACCATTAGTTATATCTTTGTAATTAAAATGAAATAGACATGTGTGTTTGTTCTGTGAGTCTTTGTAAATATTGCAAGAGCTACAAAACCTCATATTACTGTATTATGTATAACATTAGAAACGCATTTTTTTTCTACACATGTAGCACCTGTCTTGCAGCACATGTATGTGAGAATATGACTTACTTCTTTCCTGGACGAGAGATAAAGCACAATGTGTAAATTCCCATATCATATTCAGGACTTGAGCCAATAAACTGGGTGCCCACTTCCTTATAGTATCCATCCCAGTGGAACTGCTTTCCCAGCACATCAGGGTAAGAAGTCCACTGCCAAGAGAAGAAGAAGTGGAACAATGATTGTAGAGCAAGCAACTGCAGTGCAATAAAGAACATTTTTACAATCAGCTTGATTAATGGTAAGGGTCAGAATTGATAGCAACAAAAGTTTATTTACAGTATAAAAAGTTATTTTTAATAGTGATATTTATCAGAATTTTTATGCAGGTCTTCTACCCCTCACAATCCAACCTTGTGTGTCTCAAGCGAAGTCCTTACGCCACAGCCCAGAACAGCAGATTCATTCTGTTGATCCCTCACTTGGTATAGAATGTACAACTTTGGTTGGTAATGGGACTACTTGTGGACCACTTTTTTTTTATCGCTACCTAGTTGTGGTGAAGGGGCTTGTGTAATTCAATGAAGCTGTGAGCTATACCATGTAGGGTCACCCAAGATGGGCATGTTATAGTAGAGAGGTCAGACAAATGATGGTGCACTGGAGAAGGAACTGGTAACCCACTCCAGTATCTTTGCCATGAAAATCCTATGGATGTGCACAACCAGAAACACAGACAGATGTGCCTGGCGTGCTGCGGGCACATGGGCACCGAGAGTCAGACACAACTGAAGGACTGAATAACAACAACAAGACACAATATACATGCTACCATGATTGCCCACGCAAATGCAAGTTCAAACAAGGAACATAAACCTCAGTCAGGCCCCAAAATCGGGGAAACATTAAAGTAAAAGTCAGCAACAAACCAATTCTTAAAAAATAACCTTTTTTTATCCAGAATATATACTTCGTTAACTATCCCTACCCTTATTCAGACTGGTCATAAATCAGTCTCACAGCTGAAACCATAGAAATTAACATTACAACAATGATATGTTCCTTTAATTTCCCATAGAAGAAAGAGATACCCACAGAATCAGGAAAGGGCAGTGGATGTTGGAAGTAAATTGGATTAAAGGTTTGGCAACCTGCAAATGCACATAATTAAACAAGAAGGGGGTGACTGCAGGGCAGAGTGGAGGGGAGGCATCATGCCGGCCTCAACTCAACCCCCTGCAGCTGGCTCATGGTGTTTTATCATCACAATGAACATTGCTGAGTTAACCTAATTTGTCCTCCCAAACCACCACATCTAAAGTGTCAACAGCGCAAGATGTTGGCGGGTCATAATTAAATTGTGTCCAGCCATTTGGGATAAATCTAATTGTCCTATTTGCTCTGCTGCCGTCCTTCGGGACACTGGGACCTCTTGAGATACAGAGAATGTGACAGTCACTATGGCTGGCAATGGTGAAAAATGTCATAGTTAACTCGCAGTGACCTTTGAATAGGGCAGAGCTAAGAGGAACAACAGAGCTGTGAATAAGAGGTGGGAGGGCTACAATGGCTCTGAACGTGCGCAAACACAAGGGGCACAGGACATGACAGCAATGGGGCAGAGGACATCTTTTATAAAATATTATTTTTTATAACAATATTTTTATGAGTTTGTAAAAAATTACATTTAAATTACAAGGTATAGCAATTACATGTAATACAATTCTCCATTTTTTATAAATCAGCTGTTCAGTAAAATGTTACCTCTCTTCTAGTAGCATATGGCTGATTTTAGATTCACCATATTTTTTCAATATGTTAAAATACTAACGAATTGCCCGTCAAAAAATTACGGCAATGAAATTGTAAGTGAGCTAATGCTATTTGGTGTATAATAATAAAATAACTAATAGATTAATAAAGTAATATACTTTACCTATTTTGAAGTAATATATGCAGGAAGCATTTTGTTGAAGCGCTGGCAATCTGTGTTGATGTTGCTGCAGCATTAGTGGTGTGGAGCTGCTGTGTAAGCGTCATGAATGTGTGCAGTGTAATAGTGTGCGTGCGCGAGACGAAACCGTTAGCGTAGTTGTGTACTTCCGCATTGTATAAGTTATTGTTCTAAAATGGCGGCTAATGTGTGGTATGCGTCTGTAGCGGAATATCCGTAGCTGTTTTGTGGTATTTTGCGTGTTTCTTGTGGTGTTTTGCGTGTTTAGAGTACGGTAGCCTCATTTTCGTTTGTTTCGGCGGCCATTTTTTCTCTCGCTTAGAGAATTTTTTAGTGTCTAAACTCTTTTATTTTGAGTTAAATTAAGGTGTAACTTCATTTTTTGAGGCCCTGGATGCCCCCTCTTGCTGTAGGTAAGCTTTTTATGTATGTGTTGTGTGTATTTATTGTGTTTTTCATTTTTTCATGTCCGCGGGTTATGGCCGATTTCGCGAGGGCCGCGGCTCGCTACGCGAGCCCGCAAGCGTTAGCAACAACTTGTATGCTCACAACTATATATGTGATTTTAATATACTTTTTTTACTGGAAGAAAATATGTTTTTAAGAGCTCAGCATGTTACCCATGAAGAAATGTATGTACTTGTCACTCATTGCAACCAGCTACAAGGCCAATATGATAACCACTATTATTGAGTGATGTGTTCCCCAATCCAGAGCAAGGGAATTCCCATACAGGCCAGGATTTAAGGATAACTGTATGAGTACAGGTGAGACATTTAGCCCTATTTCACACATTGCGATACAATTGGATCACCCCTATTCACACAGTGTCATTCCCTCAATCTTGGCCGGCTGGAGAACACTGGGGAGAAGTTTGGGATACTGAATTAATAAGTATTTACTAAGTTATTCCCTGCTATGTAGTGTGGATTAATGCTATTTATTGATTTAATGTTGGAAACTAATTTATAGAGACAGTATAGCATGTCTAGCATGCATGATGTTATAGATAATACAACATTTGATAATTTGTACTTAAAACAACTTTAGGTCATTCTGAAAAAAATTAACAAATTCTTAATGTTTTACTGAAAAGAAAATAGCAAACTAGGAAAGTTCCATATGTTTTATGTAGTTAATCCTTTCTAGTGTTCTATTTCATAAAAAATAAACCTGGTGGATATTGTGCTTGTACTTTAACAAACACAATATCCACCAAGTAGGTATACAATCATAATGATAACCACTAACATGTAAAAGACCAGCATTATTATTGTGGCACACAACAAACAGCTGACACCTAAGTCAAGAATTGATATAAATACAGAATGGGCCGGACACCTCATTCCTAACAGCTTAGTGGAGGTAGTAACAGGGTGCTGTAGAGAGAACAAAGTGGCTGTCTTGTGCATAGTACTTGTCTCTAAGAGAATATTCTATTGAGGAATGGGATTACTTTGCATTAGAAAGAAGTATGAAACTATCAGATCAGTTGTATTGATTCAGGATTTAGGTTGTAGATGTTATGCAATACATTGTTTTTGTTAATACATTAGTTTTAAAAAAGTTTACTAGATACAAAAGTGGGAGTGTGATGGGGTAAACATTTATGAAAAACAAGGTTGGTAGGAGCTAATGACAGTGAAAAAATATGTTATGCATGGATAGGGAGTTTCTTGGAGACATGATCTGAGATATACAGGCTACAGTGTAATGAGGGATTTGTATGTTAATCCAAGGATACTGGGTATAATTCTTGAGTAAATGGGGAGCGTAGGGACTGGCAGAGTGTGACAGTAAATGTTGAATTATGAAGGAGGGGGATGAGCCTAACAGAAACATTTTGATGACTTACATTGCGATAAGTCAAGTGACAATTGTCAGGGTAAAACAAAGGGGTTTACGTTAATCGTGTTTTGCTTGTGCCATTTTAACAAAGAATAATTCCTAATACACATGCTGCTGACATACTTTCATCAGCAATGCTAGCATTTGTATTAGTTTGTAGAAAATGCATTATGCCTAGGAACTCACCGGTCCGTCAAAGTTATAGCTGTAATAATCCATCATACCCTTCTTTTCCAAAAAATAGAAGCGAATCCAGCTGTGGAACCCGGACACTTTGCCTTTCTTTACTTCACCTGGGAACACATTTAACATAAAAATAATTCTATATTTGGATGTTATTATGACTGTTTTCCATATGTGTGCACTATATATTATCAGCCTTATTAAATTACGATTCGGCCAATTAATAAGGGCTCTATATAAGCACATAGCATATTTTTATTCCAGAAGTTTTAAGTTAGTGAACTTCTATCCAAAATCAAAGTCTTCCTTAACTAAAACATTCTGTACAAAAAACTTGCTATGTGCTTATATGGAGCCCAATTCAATTGGCCGAATCGCAATTTAAGGCTGTAAGGTAATAGATACCGTACATGATAATCTTTTTTTGTAATATTATCTCTTGCATATTTTTGCACTGTTTATTCTTCAATTTTCTTCTAAAATGTAACATATGTATCATGTATGTATGCATACAGAGTGCATATTGCTCACAGAGAAATAAAGGACATGCAAATTTGTATGACCACTTAGGTTCATTGTTTCAGCCATAATTCAACTTGTTTCCTGTTTATTTCCACGGATAACATTGTACCAGTCTTTATTTCAATATGCTAGTTATTTACATGTTTTGGTTTGCCATCATCAGAAAGCAATTTAAAAGAACAATATGTAAACACATACCCAAAAACACATGCTCAAAGCCGCTGGAGTCGGCCTCTCCGGTGGAGCGAGAGTAGAGTCCAAACCACATCTTCTGCAGATCTGTGACGAATTCTTTCTCAGTGTGGTATAAACCTAGGTATTTCATAAGAAAAAAAAAGAAATAAGTGGTTTTAACAAACACTTTTTGTGGTTCAATTATTTTCTACTAATTAAAATCTATCTATTAAAATGATTTGAGTCCAAAAAGAATTGAATTAATAAAAGGAAAGTCCCACAGGGCGGCGTTGTTTTTTTTGTGTCCAATAAAGTTTCCAATTTATGTAAATACTTCCTATTTAAAAATCCCACAGGAACTAATAATGACAAAAAAATAAAAAAACAAATCTATAACATCTGCTTAGAGTAATTCTAAAAACCTAGAAAACATTCATAAGTATAGTTATACTTCCATCAAAAGTATCTTATAATAAAGATATGTAAAGGGACAGACAAAAGAACTCTTGTGATTATTCTTAAATGGAGCCTCTCAAATACACCTCATATTCAAACCGGCCTATAGCAGGGTACACCGGATTATGAGGGTAAAATAGAGTTATGGCTCAATATAAAAAAAAGTAATATTTTCCTAGTTCAAACAAGGTGAGAAAAAGTCATGGAGAGACCACACAAGCCACTTAATGGGACCCCTCCACAATTCTGAGCTTTGTCAGATATACCTGGTTGTGTGTAGAATATGCATATCAATTATTACAGATTAGTAGTGTCATGGATAATCTTAGTATACGCCATGGGCAGTCATATATTGTAAAGTAGTGAATTTCACTGTATGAGCATGACAAATGTATTATTATTTTTCTTTGGTGACCTTGTACGTTGGAGCAAATTCCTTAAACTGTAACAAGTTTATTGGTATGACTGTTTTAATATTCCTTATGATAATGTTATACCAGTCCTGGGATGAGGACAGTGCTGTCTAATTTTTTGGGATTTACATTTCTTTTTATTTCTGTAGTGTAGTGTCTGGGCTTCACACAGCCAGGTGGTAAGGGAAGAGTAGCATTTCTCAGAGAGCTTTACATGCAAGAGGTAAGGTAAGGGAGCAACTATGGGAAGGGGTCTTGGGGAGGGGAGCAACTATGGGAAGGGGTCTTGGGGAGGGGAGCAGCTATGGGAAGGGGTATTGGGAGGAGAGCAGCCATGGGAAGTGTTCTTAAGGAGGGGAGCTGTAGTATAAAGGAGTATTGTGGAGAGAGCTGTTATGAGAAGTGGTCTTGGGAAAGGGCACTAAGTAAGTTGGTACAGGGGTGGGCCCAGAGCAAAAAAGAAAACCAACAAATTACGCACCGGGACCCTCCATTCATTAGCTCCACCACTGAATTGTATCACATTCTGCCACCAACAATAATGTGAATATTCAAGATAAGTGGATTTAAAATTGATCTTCTATGTAACATTTCTTAATATTTGTAATGTAAATGTTATTTGTACTTTTCTGTACAACTGCACAGAGGTTGATCTTTGTTTCTTTTTTGAAAGCAAGTGGGATAGCATCAAGTACAGATAATTTCAAACCAAACAGCGGAAATTCCAGATATTGTATGATTAAATTCTAGGTAATAAGGAGTACTTTATAAATATAGTTATATTAAAAAATGTAACAGTAAACTAATATTGAAATATGACAAATATGACAGTCAGTTAGCCTTTCAGATCCACCCACAAACAGAGATTTAAATATCATTGCCATCAATTACTGATTAGCGTCTGAAATGTTGTGCCCATTGTCATGAGTGAAGTCACCTTGATCTAAACATGGCTAGTATTTTTTTCTACAGTTGTACGCACTCAAGACAATGGACCCAATGCATCAGAAGCCAATCAGTAATTAATAACAATGATCTCTCATAAATACATGTGATAAACTGTGTTCATATTTGACATTTAGTGTTTATTGTTAATGCCTTATCCTGATATCATAACTTTTGGACAACTTGCCCGTAAGAACTCCATACCCTTGTGATGGAAGAAGTGATAAAGTTCTTTCATGAGTTTGGTCTTCATGATCTCTTGTAGGAAAGCTTCTTGTTCCTTTATTTCATCTGCTGTATAAGACTCATCTGTTCCTGTCTTCCTGTCATAATTATCCATCAATTTGATAAATGTAGCATAGGTGGGACGGGAAAATAGCTTTTCATTCACAAACTTATACAAGCTGTGAAAAAGAAACAGTTTGCAATGATTAGGACAGGGCTCAATGTTCATGAGAAAATTGGTGCATTCCAGTCTTGTGTATATATTTTGTACAATGTGTTATTATTAGTTTTACTAATAAATGCAAATAACTGTGCACATGGGGTGACAAAAAACATGCATTTTACTGAAATAGTATAGAATAATAGATATGTTGTAAACAGAGTTCTTTATAATTAGTGGTGGTGTGTTTAGTTTATAAGCATGGAAGCTTGTTACTTGTAGCTATGTGAGTGGAAAGGAGCATAGATAAATTAACTAGGAGGTTTAAAGAATATAAATGCACAAGAGAGCATGTAATCTGTGTTGTTTTCCATTGGAGCCTAATTTCCAAGTAGTATGGAGTAAAGAAAACACACTTTCTAATATGACGGAGGCCACCAGTGTCAACAACTTGATAATGGGTCAGTCGTGGAGAATAAGAAGGATTGGAAGTGGGAGAGTAGTTGTGGGGAGAGTTGAGGAAAAGGAGGGGAAAATAGGGGGACAGAGAAGGAGGTGAGGAGAAGAAAGGAGCCCTGCTGCCAATGGTGACTTTACTTGCTTTCAAATTGTCATGTTGGATTTTTATAATTGAACGTATGGATGCTAGTCACTATACCACCCTTAGTGCAAGCTGATTTATATGGGTCATAGAAATACTTACGGCTCATCACTCAGGTCATCTTGGGAACCTGGATTTTCTGCCTGTTGCTGTTTGTTTAAAATAATATCTGAGTCTGTGGCCTTGTTAACATCCAACTTATACAGCTTCTCTGATATCTGGATTATCTCTTCATTGCTGATATCCTTCCCTGGATAAGGAAGCATAAAAATAAAGCTTTACCTTATAAGATATTTTGTTGACTTTCTTTTTCTCCGCACTTTTTTTACAGTGTTGTTATTTACATCAATGTAATAACATACATATAGAAACTTCTGCTAATGCTGCCACTAATATTGCTGCATGCACCATTTATCTGTTGCCATAAATGTATATTTTTTTAATTCTCCATACTATTTGTCACAGTGTTTTTTCTTATTACATATTTTGCCATACCACAGGACCCTCAAGAATGGCCCATTGATTGAGAGTACAATACTCCCATGTGAAATTCGCTAAGCAGTGACATAGACTAATTTACCTGATTTGCCAGAATGAACTGCATTTCCTGAAGAAGTGTCAGCATCTATAAAGAGGAGGTATAAATCACCAGATTACATGGAAAATTCAACCAAATCAAATAATAAAAACTAATAATGACATGTAAAACCAGTTCCTAGTAACATTATTCTATACAAAAAAAATCTAAGTCAATCATATTGTCTTCCTGGTCTAGACAAAGGCTCAGACTGGAAGGGCAATTGAAAATGCCACATCTTAATAAATCTGCCCATTACAGTAGCCTAATAACTGGAATCTCTAAGAGTTTTCCAAGCGGCATCAAATAGTTCTCAATCGCCTTCGTTCTTCAGGCCCTCACTGCCACTAATTTCAGTTGCATGCCATTTTAGAAAGAAGTCTATAACATTTATTACATATATACCTACCAAAACAGTCTTCTGTACTTTCAATGCTCCTTCTCTTAACCAGTTACAATACTTCGTATCATAAGTGGAATAATGTTATGTTCAAACAAATTTAAGGAATTTTAGCTGGCCTGTGATAAGCAGAATATTATCCTGCAGCTTAATTACAACAAACTTTTAGGTAGTTAGAATAGGCAGAACAGATTGACTTTTTTCTGTATATTCCCTCTCATTTTCTCTCTTTTTTCCTCTTTTCTTACAAGCCCCCTATCTCTCTCTTTTTTTCTGTATCTTTCCCCCACTCTCCTTTACCAATTTAACTTTAAATAGATTTTATATCAATCTAATGTTAAACATCACATTCTGGCTTGGCCACTCTTTGTTCATATCTAACCTCTATCTCAGCTATCTACATGCTTTTGATTATTTAAGTTATTACCATTGCTGTGGCTGCTGGTCCCGCCGCACGCTTTGCCATAGTCACTACAGCAGTTGTTGAATTTTCCACACTTTTTGTTGCAGTGGCATTGATTCTTCTTGTTGTATTTTTCTCCACACCTCCCCTGGCAGGAGGTATCTGTGTAAAACATAGTATACATTTTCAGTGTTCAGAAATGTTATTCTACTCTGCTCATATCTAGACAGACCCACTAAAAGAGAAACATGGGAACAGCTGACTTAAATATGCATCTTACTCACTTTATTAATTGAAGATCTAAAGGATCTCATGGGCAAAGAAGGTACTTCACCCTTATACAATGCAGACATCACATTTGTCCTATTGTAGTTACCAACTTAAAGAGACATGGAGAACTTTTATTTTTCTTTGTTGCATCTGAAAGATGGTATGTACCACTATATGTTTTGTTTTTTCAAATGATTCTCTCAAAAAAGAAAAAAATTGATTCAAATGTTTAACTAATCTGGGGGCTTGCCCCTGTTTGCCAGGGAGTAGTATATATATGTATGTATGACTCAGGGGTGTAGGAGCCAGAATAAATCTGGGGGGATACAGCTCATTGTATATACAGGCCATAAAATAGCTTATATATTCATACATGCAATAATAGAAAAATCTTGGGGGGATTTGTCCCCCCAGTTCCTACACCCATGTGTATGAGTCATACTTGTCTGCCAATGAAATCTACAGATGTGTGTGAGTTCCTGTTAGCTGTAATAGTGTTTTTATGCTTTACAATGTATTAACTTAAAAAATTTTTCAAGCAAAACACAACTTGAGTAAAGTGTAAATCATGCATTGTGCTCCATGTCCTATTCATTTAAATGGAGTGTTTCTTCTGTCAAAGCTCTACGTGCAATTTTGCTCCTATAGACTCATTTACCTGATTTGCCAGAATGAACTGCTTTTCCTGAAAAAGTGTCAGCATCTATAAAGAGGAGGTATAAATCACCAGATTACATGGAAAATTCAACCAAATCACATCAAATAAGTTAATGACGTGTAATACCAGTTCCTAGTAACATTATTCTATAAAAAAAAAGAAAAAAAAATCAATCATATTGTCTTCCTGGTCTAGACAAAGGCTCAGACTGAGACAATATAAATAAATCTGCCCATTACACAGTATAAATATAAATAAATCTGCCCATTACAGTAGCTTAATAACTGGAATCTCTAAGAGTTTTCCAAGTGGCATCAAAGAGTTCTCAATCGCCTTAGTTCTTCAGGCCCTCACTGCTACTAATTTCAACATAATCTAGATAACGTGCATGTTTTTTGCCACAATTTAACTCCTGCCCATGCCATCTCGGAAGCAACATAAAATGTCAAACCGCAACTGATGCTACAGAATCTTATTGGATGTCAACTTTTGAGTCTATTTGAAAATCCAAGTGGGCCTTCCTGTAATATAAGGCTGACTGAAGTGTGACTGATAAAATGTAAAATACCTAAATTATTTTTTTAATCGATCACATGTTAAATCAGCTTGCAAAAATATCTGCACTCAAATATGAATGTTATAGAGGGTAAAATATTACCTATTTTTGTTGACGGTGCCATACTCAAAATTATATAAGAGTTGTCACTACAAATGAAACATGGGCTATTACCTGATTTTCCAGAAGGTGTTTCATATCCTGATGAAGGGTTGGAATCTATAAAAAAATAGATGTAAATCATGATGCTTAGGAAAACAATAAATCAAAGCCAATGTTTCAACCACAGCGATAAAATATATTAGATGATTTGCTATGAAACAATATTCACTACCTGAAAGGGTCCCTTTATAATAAATATGTCTGCACTGTAGCCATTTAAGAAAATGTTAATGAATTATTATAGTTTGGTTATAGGTAAATTAACACTTATCAGATAATGTTTTTGAAACAATGCAATTGACAATGATTTCTGTACGTTCCAGCAGTTGTTTCAGTGAAAAATTGGTTGGTTAAAAGGGTCATCTAAATAGCTCGTCATACTTATGGGTATTTTATTTTAATCACATTGACTACTTGTGACTGATGGTTCATTTGAGAAGTGAAGAGGTCACATGCAAATGTTATGAGTACATTTTCCATATGACTCTGTTTTTGCAAACCAAACCCCAAAACAAAAGTTATTCAGTTGTAAATAGATTAAAAAAAACTCTGTAAATCTGTGCATGCCATGCCATCCCCACTGTAAATCTGAGCATTTCCTGCTATTTCCACTGTAAATCTGAGCATTTCCTGCTATTTCCACTGTAAATCTGTGCATGCCATGCCATCCCCACTGTAAATCTGGGCATTTCCTGCTATTTCCACTGTAAATCTGAGCATTCTGTGCCATTTCCACTGTAAATCTGAGCATTTCCTACTATTTCCACTGTAAATCTGGGCATTTCCTGCTATTTCCACTGTAAATATGAGCATGCCATGCCATCCCCACTGTAAATCTGGGCATTTCCTGCTATTTCCACTGTAAATCTGAGCATTCTGTGCCATTTCCACTGTAAATCTGAACATTTCCTACTATTTCCACTGTAAATCTGAGCATTTCCTGCTATTTCCACTGTAAATATGAGCATGCCATGCCATCCCCACTGTAAATCTGAGCATTTCCTGCTATTTCCACTGTAAATCTGAGCATTTCCTGCTATTTCCACTGTAAATCTGTGCATGCCATGCCATCCCCACTGTAAATCTGAGCATTTCCTGCTATTTCCACTGTAAATCTGAGCATTTCCTGCTATTTCCACTGTAAATCTGTGCATGCCATGCCATCCCCACTGTAAATCTGGGCATTTCCTGCTATTTCCACTGTAAATCTGAGCATTCTGTGCCATTTCCACTGTAAATCTGAGCATTTCCTACTATTTCCACTGTAAATCTGAGCATTTCCTGCTATTTCCACTGTAAATATGAGCATGCCTGCCATCCCCACTGTAAATCTGAGCATTTCCTGCTATTTCCACTGTAAATCTGAGCATTTCCTACTATTTCCACTGTAAATCTGAGCATTTCCTGCTATTTCCACTGTAAATCTGTGCATGCCATGCCATCCCCACTGTAAATCTGAGCATTCCGTGCCATTTCCACTGTAAATCTGAGCATTTCCTGCTATTTCCACTGTAAATCTGAGCATTCTGTGCCATTTCCACTGTAAATCTGAGCATTTCCTACTATTTCCACTGTAAATCTGAGCATTTCCTGCTATTTCCACTGTAAATATGAGCATGCCATGCCATCCCCACTGTAAATCTGAGCATTTCCTGCTATTTCCACTGTAAATCTAAGCATTCCATGCCATTTCCACTTTAAATCTGAGCATTTCCTGCTATTTCCACTTTAAATCTGAGCATGCCATGCCATTCCCATTCCCACAATGCTGCCACTATTATTGCTGCATGCACCATTCATCTGTTGCCATAAATGCATATTTTTTTAATTCTCCATACTATTTGTCACAGTGTTTTTTCTTATTACATATTTTGCCATACCACAGGACCCTCAAGAATGGCCCATTGATTGAGAGTACAATACTCCCATGTGAAATTCGCTAAGCAGTGACATAGACTAATTTACCTGATTTGCCAGAATGAACTGCATTTCCTGAAGAAGTGTCAGCATCTATAAAGAGGAGGTATAAATCACCAGATTATATGGAAAATTCAACCAAATCAAATAATATAAATTAATAATGACATGTAAAACCAGCTCCTAATAACATTATTGTATACAAAAAAAATCTAAGTCAATCATATTGTCTTCCTGGTCTAGACAAAGGCTCAGACTGAGACGAGAGATATTGCAGGGCAATTGAAAATGCCACATCTTAATAAATCTGCCCATTACAGTAGCCTAATAACTGGAATCTCTAAGAGTTTTCCAAGCGGCATCAAAGAGTTCTCAATCGCCTTAGTTCTTCAGGCCCTCACTGCTACAAATTTCAGTTGCATGCCATTTTAGAAAGTCTATAACATACTGTATATTACATATATACCTACCAAAACAGTCTTCTGTATTTTCAATGCTTCTTCTCTTAACCAGTTACAATACTTCGTATCATAAGTGGAATAATGTTATGTTCAAACAAATTTAAGGAATTTTAGTTGGCCTGTGATAAGCAGAATATTATCCTGCAGCTTAATTATAACAAACTTTTAGGTAGTTAGAACAGGCAGAACAGATTTACTTTTTCTGCATATTCCCTCTCATTTTCTCTCTTTTTCCTCTTTTCTTGCAAGCCCCCATCTCTCTCTCTTTTTCTGTATCTTTCCCCCACTCTCCTTTACCAGTTTAACTTTAAATAGATTTTATATCAATAAAACATATCACTGAGTTTTTGCACACATTCTGGCTTGGCCACTCTTTGTTCATCTCTAACCTCTATCTCAGCTATCTACATGCTTTTGATTCTTTAAGTTATTACCATTGCTGGTCCCGCCGCACACTTTGCCATAGTCACTACAGCAGTTGTTGAATTTTCCACACTTTTTGTTGCAGTGGCATTGATTCTTCTTGTTGTATTTTTCTCCACACCTCCCCTGGCAGGAGGTATCTGTGTAAAACATAGTATACATTTTCAGTGTTTAGAAATGTTATTCTACTCTGCTCATATCTAGACAGACCCACTAAAAGAGAAACATGGGAACAGCTGACTTAAATATGCATCTTACTCACTTTATTAATTGAAGATCTAAAGGATCTCATGGGCAAAGAAGGTACTTCACCCTTATACAATGGAGACATCACATTTGTCCTATTGTAGTTACCAACTTAAAGAGACATGGAGAACTTTTATTTTTCTTTGTTGCATCTGAAAGATGGTATGTACCACTATATGTTTTGTTTTTTCAAATGATTCTCTCAAAAAAGAAAAATGTTGATTCAAATGTTTAACTAATCTGGGGCTTGCCCCTGTTTGCCAGGGAATAGTATATATATGTATGACTCAGGGGTGTAGGAGCCAGAATAAATCTGGGGGGATACAGCTTATTGTATATACAGGCCATACAATAGCTTATATATTCATACATGCATCTTGAGTGGATTTGTCCACGCCAGTTCATACACATACTTATCTGCCAATTAAATCTACAGATGTGTGTGGGTTCCTGTTAGCTGTAATAGTGTTTTTATGCTTTAAAATGTATTTACTTAATATTTTTTTCAAGCAAAACACAACTTGGGTAAAGTGTAAAACATGCATTGTGCTCCATGTCCTATTAATTTAAGTGGAGTGTTTTTCTGTCAAAGCTCTACGTGCAATTTTGCTCCTATAGACTCATTTACCTAATTTGCCAGAATGAACTGCTTTTCCTGAAGAAGTGTCAGCATCTATAAAAAGGAGGTATAAATCAACAGATTACATGGAAAAGTTCAACCAAATCACATCAAATAAGTTAATAATGACGTGTAATACCAGTTTCTAGTAACATTATTCTATAAAAAAAAAAGAAAAAAAATCAATCATATTGTCTTCCTGGTCTATTATTATTATTATTATTATCTTTATTTATATCGCACCAACATATTCCGTAGCGCTGTACAGGGGTTGAGTACATAGCAGAAAACAAATTAAACACCTTGTAAAGAATGGAGGGCCCTGTTTTTGAGCATAAAATCAAATGTACATAGAGCTTGTTTCCAAGGCACTGACACAAGATTGAAAACTCGCAAACTTATAATCTAAGTGTTTAGGTGTGATACAAGAGGGTGACAAATACAATTGAAAGCAATTGGTTCAGTAAAGTGGAGGGGTCTGTGTGTTGTACTGTAGATTGTGGGTGTGAGTGTTATTAAGCTGTGGAATGTTTAGTTGTACATGTTAAGGCTGAAGATGATAAGATTTTTTAAATAGGTGTGTTTTTAATAATTTCTTAAAGGTTTTGAGGCAGGAAGATAATCTAATGGAGCGGGGCAAGGAGTTCCAAATAGATGGGGAAGCACGAGAAAAGTCTTGAAGACGGGAGTGAGAGGAGGTGATGAGAGAGGAGAAAAGAAGAAGGTCGTTAGCAGAACGAAGGGGCCGGTTGGGAGAGTATTTTGAAACAAGAGCAGAGATATAAGGGGGTGCACTGTTGTTGAGGGCTTTATGTGTTAGGGTCATGATTTTAAATTTGATTCAGGAAGCTATGGGAAGCCAGTGGATAGATTGACAGAGAGGAGCTGCACACACTGATCGTTTGGTATTGAAGATGAGTCTAGCAGAGGCGTTCATTATGGATTGGAGGGGAGACAGACGAGAGATGGGGAGGCCAGCAAGGAGGGAATTGCAGTAGTCGAGTCGAGAGATGATGAGAGAGTGAATTAGAATTTTAGCTGTGTCTTCTGTAAGATAATGACGAATTTTGGAGATGTTTTTTAGGTGAAACTGACATGATTTTGTTATTGCTTGGATGTGAGGAATAAAAGAGAGGGCGGGATCCAGTAGAACCCCAAGACAACGGGCCTGGGAGGTAGGGGCGATGATGGTGTTGTCAACAGTGAGAGATATTTGAGGTGTGGAAGCTGTAGTAGAGGGTGGAAAGATTAGAAGTTCAGTCTTAGACATGTTGAGTTTGAGTTGACGGGTGGACATCCAGGAGGATATGCTAGAGAGGCAGTTGGAAACTTGAGCTAAAAGAGAGGGGGATAGATCAGGTGCAGAGAGGTAGATTTGAGTATCATCTGCATAGAGATGATACTGAAATCCAAAGGATTTTATAAGGGTGCCAAGGGAGGAGGTGTAGATGGAGAAGAGGAGGGGGCCTAGGACAGAACCTTGGGGAACGCCAACAGACAGAGGGAGAGGTGAAGAAGAGGTGCCAGAGAAGGAGACACTAAATGTACGATCTTTAAGATAGGATGTGAACCATGAAAGAGCTGTGTCCTGGATGCCAAAAGAGCGGAGAGTTTGGATTAGAAGAGGGTGGTCAACTGTATCGAAGGCAGCAGAGAGATCCAGGAGAATTAGAATAGAGTAGTGACCCTTTGATTTGGCGGTTAGCAAGTCATTAGTGACTTTTGTAAGGGCTGTTTCTGTAGAGTGTTGGGACCGGAAGCCAGATTGGAAGGGGTCAAGTAGGAAATTGGAGGAAATAAATCGAGTGAGGCGATTGTAAACAAGCCGCTCAAGGAGTTTAGAAGCAAGGGGAAGTAGTGAGATAGGGCGATAGTTGGAGGCAGAAGCTGGGTCAGAAGAGGGCTTCTTGAGAATGGGTGTAACTGTGGCATGTTTTAAGGAGGATGGAAACTTGCCAGTGTTTAGGGAGAGGTTGAATAGATGTGTGAGAGCTGGGATAAGTGTGGTGGATAGGGGAGGGATTAGCTGTGATGGAATAGGATCATGAGGACATGTGGTAAGGTGAGAGGTTGATAGTAAAGTAGATACTTCATCCTCGGTTACAGGGTCAAAGGAGTCCATAGTGGAGGTGGGATTGGGGAAGGGTAAGGGCTGGGTGTTGTCGGTTTGGGGAGAGGGTGGTGGGGTAGGGCAAAGCTGGGAGGAGAGCTCATTTCGGATGGTAGCGATTTTATTTTTAAAATGGCTGGCAAAGTCATCAGCAGTGAGAGAGGAAGAGGCAGGAGGTGGGGGTGGGCGGAGGAGGGTGTTGAATGTAGCAAATAAACGTTTAGGGTTGGAGGACAGGTTTGATATTAGTGATGAGAAGTAGTGTTGTTTGGCAAGATTGAGGGCAGAGAAGTAGGAGCGCAAGGTAAACTTGTAGTGGAGAAAGTCTGCTGAAGTGCGAGATTTCCTCCATAGTCGTTCTGCAGTGCGTGAGCATCTCTGTAGATAGCATGTTTGTGTGGTGTGCCATGGTTGTGGTTGAGAGCGAGGGCGTTTGCTTGTGATTATGGGGGCAAGAGAGTCAAGGGTGGAGATTAGCGTAGTGTTGTATTGTGAAGTGGCGACGTCAGGGCAGGCAAGGGTGGTGAGGGGGCTGAGAAGGGGTGTTAGTACATTTGAAAATTGTTGTGGGTTGGGTGCTTGCAGGTTTCTGCGTGTTCTGGTGGCAGTATTTGAAGAAGGGCGGTGAGCGGAAGATGAGGTGAGGTTGCAAGTTAGCAGGTGGCGGTCAGATAGGGGAAGTGAGGAGATGTCAAGGTTGGAGATAGTGCAGAGATTAGTAAAAATAAGGTCAATGGAGTGTCCACCACAGTGAGTTGCTGAATCTGTCCATTGTGAGAGGGAAGAGGTAAGTGTAAGTAATTTTGCAGTTGTTGGGGAGGTGGGTGTGTCAGTGGCTATGTTGAAATTGCCAAGATTGGTCTAGACAAAGGCTCAGACTGAGACAATATAAATAAATCTGCCCATTACACAGTATAAATATAAATAAATCTGCCCATTACAGTAGCTTAATAACTGGAATCTCTAAGAGTTTTCCAAGTGGCATCAAAGAGTTCTCAATCGCCTTAGTTCTTCAGGCCCTCACTGCTACTAATTTCAACATAATCTAGATAACGTGCATGTTTTTTGCCACAATTTAACTCCTGCCCATGCCATCTCGGAAGCAACATAAAATGTCAAACCGCAACTGATGCTACAGAATCTTATTGGATGTCAACTTTTGAGTCTATTTGAAAATCCAAGTGGGCCTTCCTGTAATATAAGGCTGACTGAAGTGTGACTGATAATATGTAAAATACCTAAATTATTTGTTTAATCGATCACATGTTAAATCAGCTTGCAAAAATATCTGCACTCAAATATGAATGTTATAGAGGGTAAAATATTACCTATTTTTGTTGACGGTGCCATACTCAAAATTATATAAGAGTTGTCACTACAAATGAAACATGGGCTATTACCTGATTTTCCAGAAGGTGTTTCATCTCCTGATGAAGGGTTGGAATCTATAAAAAAATAGATGTAAATCATGATGCTTAGGAAAACAATAAATCAAAGCCAATGTTTCAACCACAGCGATAAAATATATTAGATGATTTGCTATGAAACAATATTCACTACCTGAAAGGGTCCCTTTATAATAAATATGTCTGCACTGTAGCCATTTAAGAAAATGTTAATGAATTATTATAGTTTGGTTATAGGTAAATTAACACTTATCAGATAATGTTTTTGAAACAATGCAATTGACAATGATTTCTGTACGTTTGAGCAGTTGTTTCAGTGAAAAATGTGTTGGTTAAACGGGTCATCTAAATAGCTCGGCATACTTATGGGTATTTTATTTTAATCACATTGACTATTTGTGACTGATGGTTCATTTGAGAAGTGAAGAGGTCACATGCAAATGTTATGAGTACATTTTCCATATGACTCTGTTTTTGCAAACCAAACCCCAAAACAAAAGTTATTCAGTTGTAAATAGATAAAAAAAAAAAAGAAGCTTTGTAACACTGTAAATCTGAGCATGTCATGCCATTCCCACTGTAAATCTGAGCATTTCCTGCCATTTCCACTGTAAATCTGAGCATGCCATGTCATTCCCACTGTAAATCTGAGCATTTCCTGCTATTTCCACTGTAAATCTGAGCATTTCCTGCTATTTCCACTGTAAATCTGAACATGCCATGCCATTCCCACTGTAAATCTGAGCATTTCCTGCTATTTCCACTATAAATCTGAGCATTCCATGCCATTTCCACTGTAAATCTGAGCATTTCCTGCCATTCCCACTGTAAATCTGAGCATTTCCTGCTATTTCCACTGTAAATCTGAGCATTCTCTGCCATTCCCACTGTAAATCTGAGCATTTCCTGCCATTCCCATTGTAAATCTGAGCATTTCCTGCTATTTCCACTGTAAATCTGAGCATGCCATGCCATCCCCACTGTAAATCTGAGCATATTCTGCTATTTCCACTGTAAATCTGAGCATTTCCTGCTATTCCCACTGTAAATCTGAGCATTTCCTGCTATTTCCACTATAAATCTGAGCATGCCATGCCATTCCCACTGTAAATCTGAGCATTTCCTGCTATTTCCACTGTAAATCTAAGCATGCCATGCCATTCCCACTGTAAATCTGGGCAATTCATGCACATTTCCATTTGGTACTTTCTCAAAAGCATTTCAAATGTGATTCGTGCAGCAATAAATCATTCTTCATTTAAGAACTTTGAGAGGTGTAAAAACATTAATACAAAGTCTTAAAACTGCCCAGTCATAAGTCAACATAAAAATATGTGCATTTTATTAAAAAGACATGAAAAATAATGAAGCCATAAATATATTGATTGCCCCTTAAAGGGACACTGGAGTCGCCATATGCACTCTGCATCCATCAAATAGATGTTCTAAAACCATAAGAAAAAGTTGTTTACAAATTTTAAATTCAGGAATTGATTTAAATATTGTCATTTTTAATTATTGCTTGCATAGCCCCTTAGTCTTCCTACAAGAATGTGCATAGATAATAAGGTCCAGGGTGTAACTGTCACACTGATTCTATTTTAGCTGTACTGATTTTGATATGCATTGTTCAATATGGAAATATTTTTTTTAGAACTGTAAGTTCTAAGTTCAAATCCTCACTCACACCTACTTATTTTTTAACTTAATATGTTTATATAGTTTGAATAATTATCTTCAAAGCATTACCACTCTCCTATGCGTTTAATACAAAAATTGTATCTTGTAACATATTTCTATCTTAATTATAAAAAATAAAAACAACTATTTATATAAAAAGGGAGAGATGTAGCTACATTTATAAAACACAGTGTGCAATACGGCCATTGCAGAGGAAGGCTAGAAACAGCCTAAAACCACTAGCAATTTTATGAAGGAAAACACTTTTTATATATACTTTTCCACCCCCTCATGATGCAGAGCCCATACAATGATTTCAGTATCCCTTTAAAGCCATCTCTACTGGCGCAAACAACAATGTTTCTATAGCTGTCATTTTTTTAACACTTGTATCCTTTTTTTGCTTATAATTGTTAACATTAACACCCAATATACAGACACTGCCTATTATGTACTACATATAGACACTGATTATTGTGTTAAATATGTTTTAGATTTTACGTGCTGATAACCTGCATTTATACTTCATACGACAACAACCACCATTCTTATTTATTTTGTGATTACTAGTACATGAATGGTAAATTGTATAGGGAAAATATAGTGGCCTCTAAAGAATATTTAGTTAAGGCTTAATAAAAAAAATATTTTTCAAACTTTTTTGGTGCATTTAAACAATTCATTACTATTACTATCCAGGCTATATAAGCTCTGGATCTCTCCACCCACTAAATTTAGTATTGTGGTTGGAGGGTAAGTGACAAATTGAAAAGCACTCTCTGGAACACACATTAGTAGCAGTGAGCTACTAGCCATGTACAAATATACTTTCTAATCACCATCCACTATATTGCAGTTGTTATATGTAAATTTAGATAACCCTCTTCCTGGGTTTCTCTACCCCAGAAACAATACTTCATTCAGAAAGGTGGAAAGATCTGGAACTTATATAAGGGACGCATCCATTGTTCACATAGTTTTCTTTCCTTATGAAGCACTGCTTAACTCTATGAAACCACCAATGCGGTCCTTTAAGGATATATGTGTGAAGATAGATGATAAATGTACCTGGTTCTTTAGTACAGAATTTTAAGAAATACAATGAATTCTGGGGTTGATTTACAAATGGGTTTATAATTATATATACACAATCACCAGATAACAGTTATTCACTGGTATTTATAAGGAGTTTTATGTTGCAAAACTACTTTACTTTGCTTTGAAGGCAAAGTAATTTTTCGCTCAACCATCAACCTGCCACTCAAAATATGTTCCAGGTTAGACATAGATAAAAAACTGTGAACTGCAGTTTACAGGCAGGATTAATCAACTATTTTCTACTTGGGGAGCCTATATCAGTTTAATCCACAACAGCAACATTCAAATGTAAGTTTACAAAAAAACTACATTTAATGTGTTTCCTTCAAAGTCAGGAAAGCTAATAAAAGGTTGCTTAATTCAATATAATTTGGACCACATCACAGAAAGGATCTCCTAAAAACATGTTGAAATCCTTTTTGAATTTTTGAAATACGTGCATTTTTCTCTGAGAGTTCAATAAAGGAAAATCCATGTTTACACGCGTTACTGACTGCCCACTCCCATACATGCAGCTTCTGCTTCATGTAGTGAGCAAAAGGAAAACATGGAAAGTTCGAAACACCTAAATAGGTCAGATATGGGTTAACTTTTGCGATCAGTTTTTCCCTGAACCTAGGAATGGAATCAATCTCTTTCCTCACGGGGAGCGCCGCTCTTTGTTATTAATCATGAAACTGCCAGTGGGCAGCACGAAGTGTGTTTGTAAATAGACTTAAATATTTACATTTTTTTGTTGTTATTTATGAAATTATAAAAAATATATTACTTTAACATACAATCTAGCAGCCTTATTAAATTGTGATTCGGCCAATTGAATAGGGCTCTATATAAACACAGAGCATATTTTTTTTTATAGAAGTTTTTAGTTAGTGAACTTCTATACAAAAGCAAGTTCACTAACTAAAAACTTCTGTAAAAAAATATACTGGGCCTCATTCAATTGCGATTTGGCCAATTGAATAGGGCTCTAAATAAGCACATAGCATATTTTTTTAAAGAAGTTTTTAGTTAGTAAAGACCTTGCTTTTGGATAGAAGTTTGCTAACTAAAAATTTATTTAAAAAAAATATGCTATGTGCTTATTTAGAGCCCTATTCAATTGGCCAAATCGCAATTGAATGAGGCCCACTATGTGCTTAACTAGAGCCCTATTCAATTGTCCGAATCCCAATTTAATAAGGCTGAATGGCTGTTGATCTTTTTCCCACCATGAAGAGAACTTACAGGGAAGCAAGGAAATATAAATTGCTTGTTATTCTGTGTTAGGCCACAAGGTGGAGCTATAATGATACTTATGGGAGTGAGTGAACCAACAATCTGCTATAGACTCAGTATCACTTCAATTAAAGGATCACTGCACTATGTAAAAACAAATATATATTTAAAACTTTCAGTTTCACTAAGAGCATAAATATGCAGGAAAAAACAAGTCATACTGCTAGTTTTTAATTTGGAAAAAAAAGGGATCCATGATACATTGGTGTAAGGTGTGTGTGACAGTGTGAGTATTCAAAGATTCAGATTTTCTCAAACGTAAGTTTTACATCCCTGGCTAATATTGTTAGTTTGGTACTTTTTTGTGTGTTGTTAAGTCATTTCTGACTTTCCGTGACCTCTTGGCCGTAAAAAACACCAAGCACACTGGAGTGGGTTGCCAGTTCCTTCTCCAGTGGGCCAGAGCATACAGCTCCTGGTATACCTAAGTGATCTCCCATCTAAGTACTGATCAGGCCCAACCCTGCTCGGCTTCAGGGTGGTGTGACCTCTTGGTTCCCTGACTGGAATCGTACCCAGGTCACATAGGTAAAAGCACTGAAACCTACAAATAGATATACTAATGATTAAATATATGCCTCTTAATATTTCAAATGCCCAAAGGAGGGGTACTCATCTATAAAAAAAATATGCACTACTAGGCAGTGTTATTGCTGTTTAGTATAATATGTAATAGTGGTGTTTTTTTCCTCTAGGCCCACTAGGTCCAGGCCTAGGGCAGCACATTTTAAGGGGCAGCAGGCTCCCTAAAAAAAAGAATATCTGCTTAATTAGAAGCTGTGAGCTTTAGTTTGGGTAAAACTCTTCCTGAACCTATCCAGAGAAACATGAGCAAGGTAACTAAGCTTTAGTGCTTGGTAGGCATGTCAACAGAAAAGGCTCACAGTACATCTAGAGGTGTTGATGGATCTCAGATCAGTACTTGACGCAATGTTGACTAAACTGTTTAATAAATCATTATGGGCATTAGTAGTTTCAGATGATCATAGGCAGCATGGTTTACTGCTGAGAGATCACATCAGACTTACCTAAGTTACTTTTTTGATTATGCAACCAAAGTTATAGACCAGGATGGAGCAGTAGGTGTAGCATATTTGTATTTTTGTAATTCATTAAACTAATCTGTAAATTTCATAATTTGGGACTAGATTCATAGTTCAAAGAAAAGGACAGTATTTAAAGGATAGTTAGAGTTATTGTTAATGGAATACAGTCAGAGGAAGGGATGGTTACAACGGGAGTGCTAAAGGGCTCAGAGCTAGCATGGGTGTAGGAGCCAAAGAAAATCTGGGGAGGAATACCGCATATAGTATAAAAATACCAGACAACTGCTTATCTAGACATAAACACACACACTGAAAAATATGAAGGGATTTGCCCCGCTCATCTCCCCCAGTTCCTACACCCATGAGTGCTAGAGACTATTTTATCACATATATATTTGTCAGTGTTGGGAACTCTGACAATGTTGGTCACACTTTGCTAACCTTGCGGGACTTAGGTTGCAATGAGCGCCAAAGGTGCTCATTGCACTGCTCATCTCGTACAGTTCAGGTATGCAGGACTTAGGTGGCGACCAGTTTCACGTGGCTGCGAGCCTCGCGATGCGAGGCGAGTAGTTGAGGTACACAACTGCGAGGGTCGCAACTGCAAGCCAAGCACTTAACTCTAAAATCCCGAAAAACAAACAAAATTATTTAACAAAAATAATAATACACTCACACACAGCACAGGGGAGAGCCAGGAAGCCTAGGAGTGAGGTTGCAAGCAAATTTGAGCCATATTTGTGGTTTTTCGTCAACATTAAATCGACTAAAACGTAAAAATTCTGAAACTGGATAAAAACTAGGCTGAGCAAAGCCAGGCACGCAGGACTTAGAAAATACATGACTGCAAAGCCAGTAACACTTACACCAACAACGCCAGGCATGTGGGACTTAGAAAATAAAACCAACGGCAGTCAGCGCGTAACACGCAAACATACAGCAGACACACAGAGGAGAAACACACAGGGAAGTGACCGGGGGAGACGGTGGAAAGAAACACATGGTATCCCCAAGCAAAAACTTGCAGGGTAACAAAACCTGCAATGAGCGGCACGTACAGTAGGCGGGAGAAAAAGGGTCGTAATGAATGCCGAAGGTGCTCATTGCGAGCCAGGCAATGATCGCTTTTGGCGCTCATCGCGGGGTTTAGGATGAGCATTGCGAGCGGGAGAAGCTTGCAATTGAGAGCCCGGAGATGAGCGCCGAAGGTGATCAGTGCAAAGCAGGAAAGTTGAAGTACATGGGGGGAGAGACTCGCAATGAGTGCTGAAGGCTGTGAGGAGCAAAAGCCTCACATTGTGTGGCAAACAGCATTGCCAGCCTTACAGTTTTAATCCCGTAATTTTTGACGGGCAATTTCCTAGGCTAAAATATTTTTTTGTGATATTACTGGTGGCATTCACAGAAATTTTTGCCTCTGTGGATGACATAAACATTTGTAACAGACATTTCAGGAGGTGTAGGTCAAATGAGTAATGATTTATTAACACTAGAGCAACGGTCAAGTATGTGGTATCTAAATTTCAACACTGAGAAATGCAAAATGATGCACTTAAGCCAGGAAAAAGTGAAATAATTACTTAATGGTAAAATGATTATTTTTATTATCCTTTATTTGTACCTTGCTAATAAATTATGATGACAACGGATAAAAAAGGGAATTGGGAGTTATTATATCACATAATTTGAATGTAGGCAAGCAATGCCACCATCCCGCAGGAAAAGCAAGTAGGATTATTTGATGTATAGGTAGAGAACTAGCAGCAGAAAATATAGGTACCAATACAACTTTATCAATCACTAGTTAGACCAAATCTTATACAATGTGTCTATTTCAGCAGACCATAAACAACATTTCCAAATTAGAAGCAATTCAACAAAAAGGGTACGTGATCTACGGTAAATGACAAAAATAAGGAAATAGGGAGAGGGGAGATATGACAGAACCTTTAAAATATATCAAAGAATGGAACTGGTTGATTCAAACACAGTTAAATAGTTGTATCTATTGAAAGCTCTATTCCTAAATGATTGTGCTCTCAATATGAGTAATGAAAATCTTATCAGTTTCCATGGTCCATTGCTTCTAAGGAAACATCTAAAACAAGCCACCAGTGCAGCATATACCAGGTAATAATTGAAAAGGCTATTTTTTTTTACTTTCTAAAAATATTTTGCCCAATATCAAGCCTTGTTCTTCAAATTAGAATAATTATGAAACTAAAATGTCCCATTGATTTGTAAATACATTATTTTCTGTCCACATTGCTAAATAACTCACTATATCCTATGCACCCTAATACAAAGTTTTCCCTACTTTCTCTCACTGTCATCATTAGCGGATCTTTTCTTACATAGACATAAGTGGTAGTCGTGGCAGCAGTCCTCAAAGCGCTCACAATGCTCGTTGCACTGGCAGGTGTAGGCCTTGTTTGGCTTGTCTCCGCAGCGATTCTTACACGACTCCTCGCATCCTGCAGAGGGAACAGAAAGAGCTGAGGTCACATCTTATACTGAAAGAGCAGACCTGGAAAACATATTATAGACATACACTCATACCAAGCTTTTAATTCAAAAGAAGGCGACTAAAACAAAGTTTAGACTTGGTGATCTTAGAGGACAGAAGGGAGAGGGGTGATCTGATGGAAACCTTCAAATATATCAGAGATTGTAAAGGGACATGGAACAGCATGCTTAAACATGATGCAAAGGACATATATGTGAGGCAATTGGTTCTTATCTACAGTCACTATCTATGTTTTTGTAGCATTTAACAGACCCGCTTTGCTTTGTTAGTTGTATATTAATTATATACGAATATCAATGTAGAAAAAAAGAGCTGTCACTAAAAAAAAAAAAGAAAAAAAGGCATAGGTGCTCAATCAGAGAACAATAATATTAGTAGGTTAGTTCTATGGACATGATAACCCTCTCTGAGAGAAGACTCTTTTAGCTCACTTGCGCCGGTCACAGGGAGAAATATCCTGTAGTATATCAGTCTAAATATAGTGATCCAGCCCTGAAATGCCAAGCAATTCATACACTGCCAATGCGGCTCCTATAGAAACATACATTTGACTGCAAAATAGAACCAAAAGTTCTGCTGGACTGATCTTTCTATCTAAAATGTTTGACTTAATTAGTCCTCAGGATGGTGTTAGGCATATCCGGGGCTTGCCTGGATTCCTATACTGTGTACCACTTCCACTTATCTACTACCCTTTATATAAAGTAGTACCCCTATATATTCCACTTTCAAACTTTCAATCATGATCCCTTATTCTTACATCCTGCCTTTCCTGGAAAATAAGTGCATAACTATTTCACCACATTACATCACGTGCATGAGTTGGATGACAACAAGATAAAGCTGGAGGCCAGGTGGCTAGCATTGCATTTGCATGTATATGCAGGGTGTGTACTAAGAAAAAGCAACATTAATATAATGAGGTGACAGGAAGAGACTTGCACATAACTAAGGGCAGATCACAGGTATCATATTTAATATACAGATAGCCCTTGGTTTACAAAAGGGCCTGTTCCAAAAGCAACTGTTGCAAAAAAAATGAGTGTCAAAGGAACCTGATCATATACTGTAAGTCAATTAGCTATGTCCGAGGCTCCACAAAAAACTGACATAAGGAATATAATATTATCATATTTAAAGCTCTAAAATTAATGCTACAAGTGTAAAAACAGCATTTTCATGAAAATTATTATTTTTATTATCCTTTATTTGTAACACGCCAACATATTCCATAGGGCTAAACAGGGTAGATACAAGACAAAAATAAACTTAACAAATTACAAAAGAATTGAGGGCCCTGTTATTAAGTTTAAATTCAAACAAACAAACAAACAAACAAAGTGCTTTCACTAAAGCACCCAATAAGATTGAAAACTCACAAACTTACAGCCTAAGGTTATGGGTGAGGTATTGAAAGGTACGGTACAATATATTGAGTAATTACAGCTGAAGGTGATAAGCTTCTTTACATAGATGCTTTTTATTGAGATTTTGACGGATTTGAGGCAAGATGATAGCCTAGTGGAGTGAGGCAAAGAATTCCACAGAATAGGGGCAGCACGAGGACAGTCCTGAAGGTGGGAATGAGAGAAGGTGATAAGAGAGAAGGAAAAAATAAGTCCATTAGCAGAACTCAATTCAATGTAATACAGCATAAAATAACAATCCCCTCACCCACGATTGGTTTAGATGGCAGATGGCGATAGCTCTCATCTCTGATTGGCTACGCTGTTCTTTACATCATATCTAGTATGTACAGTTGCACATTTTGTAATTTTTTAAATATAGTTTTTTATATTTTTTTCCTTTCTGGTTCCAAAAGCATTGTTATTGTGAATTAAGCTACATCCATTAGAATATAGCTTATAGAACATGCCATGACATATACTATTTTGTTTCCAGCTAAAATACATAAGAAATCCATATTCTGTAAAATATATATTTTTTATCTTCTCAGAAGAGAGATGGACTCAATTGTGTTATTTTTCCATTTATTGTAACATGGACAGTTTTTTTTCTGTTGATCACACTTATGAATCAAAGCATAAATGCCATTAAAATAAACTTTTGTATTGAATTACTAGATCATCACATAATAAAATGTGACTTTATGTATATCCTTAGTATAACAGATACTATAAACAAGCTAGTTAAGTTAGTATATTATTGGGTGACATTGGATCTAGTCAGAGTCACCCCTAGTAAAACGGAAAGGCCTACAATTACATCATTAGTCAATAGTTATTAGCCATGTTATTACCAATGAAAGCCAACTCTTTCTATGTGCAAACAAGCAATGAAAAAGGGAGGGGTGAATGGTTAAATATAATATAATTTAAGTAGCATTGATCCATGTTGCATATTGTATTTGTGCATGCTCAGAATCTTCATTTGCACATGGTTTTACACTGAAAACAAGTATTGGCAATATTATCTCTATTGTAAACATACTGTATATATCAGCATTCGCCCAGGTGGATCATAAGGGCTGATTGACATGTACATTTTGCAAACTTCAGTGTACATTTACAGTAAGAAATGCAATATTTAATCAAATTCAATTGATGAAGTACTTGTTGTTATCTATCGTTTTAAATGATACAATATCTTGAACCTCTGCATTGTCCCATTAATATCCGGCTCAATGACTGCATACTTGTCTGGCTATTATAGGTTAAATGTAGCCCATAGTTATGCCTTCACAGAAAACATATGTTTTATTAATGGCCAGAATTTTTACATTTTATACCCAATAATTTCCAGTGACCTATTGATATAGATCATTTCTGCTATGGGCTATAATATACTTCACTGCTACAATTACATAGGGAAAATGAATGTTTGAGCTCTCTGTCCTCAGGACCCATCTGCTAGAACAGCTGGGCAGAGCTTCTGGGGTCTGTGCTCTTATTGCTATGTAGGGCAGAGCTGAGTAAGTTCTCCCAGGGAAAAGCTCAGTATTTGGCTGGAAGCCACGTGCAAATAATGCTGCCTGGCTGGGCCCTAATGCAACTTGTACATCTCATGGTAGGAGAAGCATCATGGGCAGGGCTGCTGCAAGCTGTACAACAGAGCTAGAGGGATACACAATGCACAATGGCACACACATCCTGTCACATAAACAGATATTTGGTTATGTAGTTAAAAATACTGTAAATAGTTGTTGTTAAGTTGTTCAGTCACGACCTTATGGAACACACCACACATGACACGTATCTTTATGGCTTCATGGACACGCTTATCCATAAGGTTTTTTTAAAAAAAGATATTGGAGTGGGTTGCCAGTTCCTTCTCCAGTGGACTGAAATTTGTCTGACCTCTCTGCTGTGACCTGTCCATCTTGGGTAACCCTACATAGTATAGCTCACATCTTCATTGAAATACACAAGCCCCTTCACCATGACAAGGTAGCGATCCAGAAGGGGAAAAATAAATTACTCTGTTCTAATGTATTGCTACATTGTTACTTATCCATGTACAATAAGTCAATTATATCCCTACAGGTCTTCACTAGCTTCATTATTTTTGTATTTCTTGGTTTCAAACCCTTTATAAGATTAAGCCATAATGGATTTTGATTGGTGACGAACAATAACTATTTGTTAATGTATCTATTTTTAATTATTGTTTTAAAAATATCATGAGATGGAGATCCTAAATCTAGTTCCAGTGTGATCACAACGACTTCCAAATATCTCTATTGTTCATCTAGTTGAAGTGTTTTGTTATCTAAAAATGACACCAGACATCACAGGATGCATACCAGGTGTGATAAAATAGATGCAAACACCTTTAATATTTAGGAAACAACAGAAACAAATGGGGGAACAAAGTTCATCCAGGAACTAAACTTTGCAATAACTTGGCCTAGACACTGTGGGCCCAATTCAATTGCAAGCCCGCAACTCGATTGTAGTAGGCTGTATGTCTACAGGTGTGTTGTGGGCTCCCGTACATCTCTGAATCGGGAGCTATTCAATTGCTCAAGCCCGCAAGTTACTGTCCCAGAGCCATGCACTGGTTCATAGCAGTTCAGGGCGGGAACAAGATCAATTAAGCAAGCCTGCAATCTTCCATTTCAAATCAGCCAACAGAAAATGAGCCTGTCATTATTACAGCAGTAAAACATGGAGGTTACATGTCAATTAATTAGGTTTGGGGGTCCGATATGTGATCAGACTCGCAAACCAGCAAAATAAAGAATTATGAAAATGAATGCCAATACTGTTCTAGTCTAGAAATTGAGCAATTGAATAGCGATTTGCGATTTTAGCCATCGTAACTCTTGCTCAAGTGAAAGATGAAAGATCAAAGGTTTCCGGTGGATGTAAGTTATGGGGTTAACCATCTCAAATTTGTGAAGGCCGTAACCCGTAACCCGTTTGGAGCTTGCAAAAAGATGCCATTTGAACAGCAAATTAACTTGCCACCTCACTAACGGACTACCGGATCCAGCAAAAGCTCAATTGAATCGGGCCCTGTATTCATAATTTTATATTTTGACAGAAAAACTACTAATCCTGTAATAGTATTTTACTCATAAACAATCTGACAAATCCTTTTGACACAAAAGCTCTTTTAAGTAAATTCGTGCATAACCTAGTATTCTGTGTCCTAACAGATGATAATATACACACTGTGTTGTGATACTAACACAGTTAGATAATGTAGATACTACTTAATGTACATACTACATTATCTCTCAAGTAACTCCCACTTAACTGATTGTGTTACGTTTCTCTCTATTCACAAAGTACAACAAGGAACACAGAAAAGCATTTTCTTTATCTACAGTTGATTTTGCTTGATGAAAAATTTCTTCAGAGAAAGAGGAGTTTGGATCTGAAGTACTCAGAGCCTGAGATGACATCACGTTTGAGAACTTTAAGGAAAGTTGACACCCTATATAAAGTTTATCTTACATTCAGGATTTTCTTGGTATGTATTGCAACAGCTACACGTTTTTCAATATGAATCAGAATTTTAGTAGCTATTAAAGTTTCTGTTCTGTTCCTGTGTTTTCATCTTAATTGTAATTGCACAGTTGTCTAGAAGCATAGAGTACTTTGATATATTATTAGCTTTCTGCAGCTCTAGCTGAATATATGGGCTCAGTAGAGAGGTAATGACAGGTGCTAATGGTGACAGGCTCTATTAAATTTGCCAATTTGTAGTTCCAGAAGCCCGTATAGGAGCCTGCTAAAGTGATGGCTATTAAATTGGCCTATTTTAGCTACCCGCAAACGATCTGCGGGTTACAGGTTGTAAAACCCTATGGGCTGTCAAAATCTGAACTCCGACCCAGCTAAGCTTTTGACCTTTCAATTCCGTAAATGTTACAATCGAAAATCACTATTGAATTGCTACAAGTCCTCAAGCCCGCAACTGTTTTAACACCTATAAATGGCAAATGTAGCCAAAAATCCTACAGGTACTAGAGAGGACCCGCAATGGTTTAAACTCCTGCCTGTAGCACTGTAAAAGCAAATATAAACACACTACTGTATTTTGCATTAAAGGGAAAGCGATGTTAGGTATTAAAATTAATAGTACAAAATTCTCAAGCTCGCAAATCTGCAATAAAAAATATTTTTTTAATGTTTAATTTCCGTGTTATATTGATCCCGGCAATCAATGTGTTAATACATATAATAGAACTTGCATGGACTAGAATATTATATTTATTGATTTTTTCATATTGCATTATTATCAAAACCTTAAGTGATTGTAATGTAATGTTTTAGTGACGTAATGATGACGGTCTCTTTTACTATTGGCTCCTTCTAAACCCTTAACTATGGGTTTGAATAATTTACCATGTTCATGCCCGGAAATACTATGTGCCGCAGCATGGTTTATGGATTTGGAATCCAGCCATGTCCTTGTAGGCTTTTCTAATTTAATCGCTCTGTAACGTTAGCAAATTTGGAATTTAATAGGGCCCCAAGTCTCTCTACATGTCTTTCTCTCTTGTCTTTGCCATCCATATCTTCTTTCTCCACCTTTCTCTTTCTGCCACTTACCTCTTTTCCACTCTTATAATACACAGGTATTAATGTTGAATGAGTTTTTAATAAATCTCAATGCAGATGTAAAAAAAGATGGAAGCTGTCTTGATTAGAAGAAACAATACTGAACTATGGCAATGGTTTAGATCATAAGATTTGCTATATAGCCCAATTTGTGCCCCTATAGTCACAAGCCGCATATGTCTTTGCTAAAACAGATAAAGACGCGTTCAATCATACTCAATAACACAAATCAAAAACTTACTATCACGTGGGCAGGTTTCAAAAGCCAAACTGCAGCTGACAACAGATAATACAAGGAGGACCAGGAAGGTCTTCATGATGGAAGAGGAGATGGGATGAGTTCTTTCCAGAGACCAAGTGATACTGAAGTTAAGTCTGTGGAAGGGAGTGGCTTTTTAAAACAAATTTGTCAAGGACGGAAGAAATAAAAACCACTCATCTTGTAACACCCCAGTGATTAATGAGGAACTAGTTGAAACATAAACAGTTCTCATTAAACATCTCCCTCCCACAAATATTGAATAACACTAATATTTGTAACAGAAAACCCAACTACCTTGTTCATCAGTTTAATAAATTACTTAATAACCCCTAAATAGAAGAGAAGAGGAAAGGGATTTGGGGTTTATTATATTGGATGATTTAAAAGTAAGCAAAGAATGCATCAAAGCTACATGAAGCCTTATTGGGAAGAGGAAATAACAGCAGGATAGGAGAACTACCTAGAGGCAGAAACCTGGGGGGAAAAAGATAAGGAGTAGCAAGGGTCAGGAAGTAAGTGAAAGCTTGCTTAGGTAAAGGGGTATGCAAAGTTAGAAAATGTTTTATATTTAGTGGGAGAGGGTTGGGGACTGATAATGAGTCAATAGACGTGAATGGCTCTAGTATATAATATGTTATTTGCCCCTAATGGTCAGCTAATATACCCTGCAAATGGGAAAGTTAGGTGATAGTTAGGAGTTATTTGACTGCTATATAGCTGCAACAGTTAGCGGTGGGAGGGAATTGGTTGCAGGAGATATAGTGATACAGATGGAGCCAAGTGATGTTTGTGATGGCCTCTTCTTAATGGTGGAAAGTTCTGGACATCTTATTTCCCAAATAATATTAATAAATTAGAAGCTATTCAAAGGATGGGGATTAAAATGGTGCTTTGTCTAAAATATAAAACGTATAACCAATGACCTTATGAACTTAATGAGTCAAAGGATTAATAGTTTTATAAGGTTTGTGCGGCTGTATATATAAATATAGGGTGTAAAATTTGAAAACAAAATCTTCAAGTAGAGACTTGTATTAACATTCTGACCGATCTGGCTTTTAAACTGGCCAGTTTAATAAGTGCTCATAATTACAGATGCTAAATGACGAAGCTGACCACTAAACCAACATAGTCACTATTAGCAATATTTGCTCATGTAGTGCAATAAATCTAAGTCCTATGTTATTCAGTGAAGCCTCTGTTTCTCTCTACAATGTAGTTAATAGGCATAGTAGCACAAGGGGATGCCTCACCTCACGTGTGTGATGGGTCTCCCCAGTGTAAATATATCCTCCTTAGCTGTCTAAGTCAAAATGTGCTGACTGACATACATTCTGTTTACACAAACTATAGTAGATAAATGGATTTGTCTTCCAGCTTAAGTGATATTGACAAACTGAGTTAAGGAATTAACAATACACTCAAGATTATATTTAGGATGTAAAAATCCAAGCTTTTGGTTAGAATTAATGAGTAGCCTAGATGGCCCTATTGTTTTAATCTGTTGTCAAATCTGTATTTTATGTTTTTTCATTCATAAAATATAATATAATACTATGAAAATATTACCAGCTAGCATTTGGGACAGTGGCCATTCCTATTATAATTTTAATGCCCCACCTTTTATTCATTCATTTATTTTAAATACTGTCCCTGCACACATTGGCCCTCATTCAATTGTGATTCGGCCAATTGAATAGGGCTCTATATAAGCACATAGCATTTTTTTTTAAAAGAAGTTTTTAGTTAGTGAAGACCTTGCTTTTGGATAGAAGATCACTAACTAAAAACTTCTTTAAAAAAAAAAAGTTATGTGCTTATTTAGAGCCCTATTCAATTGGCCAAATTGCAATTGAATGAGGGGCATTGCCTGCACATCCTCAGCTTGCAGTAACATCACACAGTAACTTTTATTGAATAGCTGGACAAAATATATTGCCATGGCAGCAACAGAAACATAATGAAAATCTCCTTTTAGATTTTATGTGATTATGACACCTGAGAAGACAATATATTACTACCTTTTATTCTTGGTCTGTCATTAACCTCTTAAGTAAGCAAGAATACCGGTCAATGTTTGCTTACAATAGTGAGACTCTCAGGAAGTGAGAGCTAATAAGTTGATGATATAGGGTCACACTGTACTGAATGCCCTATGCTTCACAATTGCTGATAATGGATTAAGACTTGTGGACTTCTTGGTATTCACTAAGCTATGCTACCCTATTACTTTTAAATGTTTTGCCTTGGTGGAGTCTTGTATTTAATATAAGTAGTGACCCCCTCAGTATATTCACTAAGCAGTTTTTTTTCTTAGAACTCATCAGGGACGTTTCTACAAAATCTGGTTTTCAGTGCTCACACTTGCCCCCTCCCTCTGCGTACCATGTTATGCAATGTGAAATATGGGATATTTGCTACATTTCATGTTTGTAATATTAAAACAAAGTAACAGGACACAAGAACAGCTTGTGCCAGACTCTATGGGCCACATTCAATTGCTACTTTTTAGAGATCCGGGCTTGCAAATGGAGGTCGCAAGCTACTTTGCTATTCAATAGCCTTTGGTTTGCAGACTCGGGTTACGTCCTACGAGCTACGATTCCTAGCAATTCGTCAAATCGCAGCTTACTGCCCTCAAAGCCTTTGATCTTTCACGGCCGCAATAGTCCCGAGCTCTAAAATCTCAAATTCACTATGCAATTTCTCAGATTCTCCCTCCCGTCAAGCCCGCAAATAGCTAAACTCGACCCACAGGTTACTGGGCCCAAGGAGGTCTCGCAAAGGGCTTACTTACAAATCGTAGCATTTTAAAATGAAATAAAAAATCATTCCAGCACTTTAAGTTGACATTAGAATTAAAAGCACAACATTCTCAAGCTCGCACATCTCCAAAATAAAATACTTTATTTCATGTTTATTTTCCATCTAACGTCCTACGGGCTTCAACCTCCAAGCCTGTAGGACTTTGGAATCCAACCTCCATATTTCATTGAAGTCCTACGGGCTTGAATAACGGGTTTACGTGCTTGGAGGTCATTTAAGCCCATAGGATTTTGGACAGAAATTAAACATGAAATAAAGTATAATATTTTGGCGATGTGCAAGCTTGAAAATGTTGTGCTTTTAATTCTAATGTCACCAATTGTGTTCCCCATAATTTAATGTGCTGGATTGAATTTATATTTCCATGTAAAGTGCTCTGATCTTACGGGCTTGAACAAGTTATGGGCTAGCGTCCACAATCATGTTCAAGCCCGCCAATGTTACTGCCGATAGCATGGTTTCAAATTCTTGCGAAAGGGGGGCTAACTTGCGGGTGTGGCCAATTGAATAGCAAAGTAAAAGTAGAGCTACTCGAGCATGCAGCTCAAAAGTAGCAAATCGGGTATTTACTCTCAAGTAAGAGCCTTACATTGAATGAGGCCCTATGTCAGCTAGTAGGATCAGTTCTGTATTTATAGTGCTCTAGGCCCATCCTAGTGTGTGCAGTTTTTCCATGCATTCCCCAACCTTCATCCCTTCCTGACTTTCCTTACCATTGTTGGCAAATAGTCTGGAACTTGATTTGAAGAAAATGCAAATCAAAAAATCCCTTTAATTTATTTTAATGCACAGGTTTATAAAGACAGCATGACCTACTGTAAATTAAAGACCTGCTGAATTCTTTGAAGTTATTCCAACCCACACCTCCCCGACCATCTCTCTATAGCAGGTATACTTAGAAAGAACTATATAGACATAACATTGTTAATAGTAGATAAAGGAACATAAGTAGGATTAAGTAAAATAAATAAAGGCAGTGACAAATTATTTCACAAGCTGTCTGAGATGTTGACATAAGGAGGTTGAGCCTCACCCAAAATATAAAATTCTGGTTTGACTACTGTCACATAGATCTATAATAACATGTTCGGTATTCACTGCTATTAGACTCACATGTTCTGCTGACTCTAGTGTTGTGCTTCCTGCTTGGCACACTACCCAATGATCCTCCTAACTAGGGTATATGGCATGCAAATAAAACTATAATAGCAATAAAGGGAGTTCTGATCCCAGGTTACTGAGCCTGTCCGTCCTCTTAGGAAGTCAGGCTCAAAGACTTCATTGATCCTCACTGAACATTAACTATAGAAATGTGTGTTTATTAAGTGTGAATGTGATAATTCACATCCCTGTCCATACAAGGTGTACACCACACAAAACTGTACTAATGTATATCAAACTGAGATAAAATTGTGTTGAAATATACATTATTGCAATGTATAATTCATGCCATGATTTGAAGCAGAATTATGGAATATTTAGGGATAATGTGTAAAATTACTAGTGTAACAGTCTTCAAGTGGAAGTAGTAGGGTCAAACAATAAAGGCGTTTAAGAGGAGTACCTGGGATAAACATAAGGCCATTCTAAGAATAAATTAGAATTTTTTTTTTAGGTAGCTATAGTCTGGAAACTTAATGGATTCTATGGTCCTTATCTGCTATTAAATCTATATTTTCCAAATTTCTTGTGAATGTTCCTCATTTTCCCCCTTTTCTGCTAGTGCAGTATGAATGAAATCCTCACCACCAGCATGTTTGTCTGAATTTAATTTACCTGTATATATTGTTTTCCAGCTATTTTCAGATACTCACTCAAACTTTGTTACTCTTGCATTCATTAATGCTCACACATATAAGGTCATATACACAATAATGCAGCTTTGGACATCCTTTGCACACATCAGTGCCTCTCAGTATTTTCTCTACCTCTATCTATATATTAACCTTTGATCTTGATGGTGTGTTTCCTTATGTTTTTCATATATATTTGGTTTTGTTCTCTTGTCTTGTGTTGACATGCTTCTTTGTACTTGGCCCCATAAAGCATGTCTGGCAATCTTCCACTCTTCACACTACAGCAGCTTTCTAGTGAAAATACTAAAATGTGGTCAAGTTCTGCATCATATTTCCCATCTAAGTTGTGCAGGAAGGCATATGAGGTAACCAGCATAAGTTAAAGTACCAGGGACGGACCTATTGCCGGTGCAGCAGTTGCAATGCACCAAGGCCATGCTCTGGGGGCCCAGTGCTGCCCCTAGCCATACCTGACATGACCTGCCGCGGCCCCCCATTGGCCCTACAATCTGCATCCTGTGCCTGGAAGAGCCAATCTGCATCTGGTGCCTGTAAGAGCCAATATGCATTCTGTGCCTGTAAGTGCCATGGTGCATCCTGCCTGTAAGAGCTGATCTGAATCCTGTGTCTGTAAGAGCCTGAAGGGCAGCCTGTCTGTGAATGTGAGTGTCAATCTGCAGCCTGTGTCTGTAAGAGCCAATGTGCAGCCTGTGTCTGTAAGAGCTCAAGTGCAATCTGTCTGTGCCTGTACGTGCCAATCTGCATCCTGTATCTGTAAGTACCAATCTGCAGCATGTGCTTATAAGAACCAAAGTGTAGACTGTGCCTATAAAAAACAAAGTGCAGCCTGTGCCTATAAGAACCAAAGTTCCAAGCAATAACCTCTCTCCTCCTCTACACCGCCACCACCCCACCAAGTCCTCTCAGTACAATTAAAGTGATGCTATTTGATGCAATATGGGCAATGCTTGATTAGAACTCAACCTGTTTGGAACTCATCCTGCTGTGCTCTTTAAGTTGATGTTGGGAGGGGGTCAGAAAGATTTTCTTTACACCGGGGGCCCTCCATGCACTTGCTCTGCTACTGTAAAGGGCCACTGTAGTTTTTTTTTTTAAATGTGTGTTAAGTAATTAACTCTGTAAGGAAGGTGTATAAAATATATTTTACCAATACTCTTAATTTTAGCAGACTTTGCTTGTATGCAGAATGTTTTCTGACTTTTCTGCTGCACTTCGTAAAAGGCACATTGAGATAGAGCAAAAGATGTTAAAGGACCGCGAAGTGGTGAGCCCTGCGGTTGAGGTCCAGGTACCAAGGGCAGCATGTCCGGCGAGGACCAGGAAGTGCACGCGGTCCCACACGCTCCACCTCGCCCAGAGGCAGTTGAACCCTTGGTTGACATAGCCCACAGACCAGTGCGGACAGTAGCAGCTACAGTTGACAGCTCACCCTTATATAGACTTGATCTGGGAGACTTAAGGGGCCCCGGGGGCTTGGTGGACCGCCCCTCGGCCCACGGCATGCAGACACAGACTGGCTAGTGACAGTTCTTTTTGCCTCCGTAAGAGATTTAGGGATTAATACAGATCCCGTAGCCAGAGGTTGTGCACTTGCAGTTGTGCATGTTCTCGTTCTGAACATGAGGCAAAGATATCGAGATTGCATTCGCTGCCTACACAGGATACCCGTGATGGCGCCCCCCCGTGAATAAGGTGAGATGGCGTTTGGCCAGCAGTTAAACACATCTTACACTGACACAAGGTTGGGGGGCCAGGACACATTGCTAACAGGTCTTAAGAGTGTGCTAGGTGCTTTTTTTTAGGCTTTTTTGATTATGGTGTGCGTCATAGGGGAAAAATTCTCTGACCAATGCTCCTCCCTCTTTGTCTATCTGGAGGAGATTAGAAGTGCGTATCGTACCTACGTTTGTATGGCATGGTGGAAATATGATGAGGATTTCCGCCAATGCATGCCGTCCAGGCCGAACATGGCTTGGAACGAAAAAGCCATTGCGTATTGGCTAAACGTTATGATGCCCAATTTCTGATAGTTTGGGAAGAGCTTCTTTCCTCCAATTTCTTGCAATTGAAGTTTTAATTACCTGAAAAATTTGAGTCATAAACGCTTTGTTTTTTATTTCCATTTTAGGTGGAAAAAAAAATAAACAAGGCCATCTGAGGTTTTTCTATAATATCTATCTTAAGTGTATTAGATATATATTCAAAACATTCCTCCCAGAGTAAAAGGGATGTAGGACAATCCCACCATATATGGAACATATTAGCTGGTTTCCCACAATTCCTCCAACATAATTTGGCTTCTGGGTTGAATGATAAGAAGTACAGCTTAGAGGGGACCCAATACCATCTGTTAAGTAATTTAAATTGAATTTCTCTCTGGTTTACATTTTTCACAAACCTATTTAAAGTTTTTGGAGCTTGATGCCATGTCTCTTTAGAAATCTTTAACTGCATGTCTTTTGCCCAGAGATCCATAGGTTTAATTGTGTCCCTCTGTGTTTGCTTGTAAAGAATCTCACTACACTTTGATATTAGATGTCTGGTATTTTGGGACACTATCAATGTTTCGAAATTATTTAAACTATGTTGGTTGATGTCTTTAAATCTATCTTTCAAAACTTGTGACAGTTTATATGACGTAAACCAAAGTTTAGTTGAAATGTTATATTTCTTCTTTAACATATTATAATCTAATATTTTACCTTTATCTATAATATGACCCAATAAGAATATTCCCTTATCTTTCCATTCTGGTTCTAGATGAATATGATTTAATCGTGCCAACGTTATCAGGGGAGTAAGCTCACTATATTTCTCTAGAAATTTAAATTATTGATTTTTATCCACTCTTTTACCATTGCAGTCAAGAGAGTTGCTCTAGGGTCAATAAAGGGTATTGCTAGTTTTGGGGTAAACAAAAGAGCATTAAGATCAATGATATTAAGCATATCACTTAACACCTGGTTCTCAGGATGATTGGAAAAAGGTTCACTCCACTTTATATATTGAGCTAGCTTAATTGCCTCCTTGATAGTGAGAAACCATTGGGAGTGCAATGTCGCCTTTCATACATTTTCTACTCATTATTTCTTTTTTAACTCTTATCTGTCCCTTGTTGTTAATATATCTATCAATCAACCTCTGAAATTTAGCTAACCAGAGGCTTGTAATTGGGAAAGGGAGGGATCTTAGTACATAGTTGAGCTTAGGAAGAAAGGACATCTTTACTGATGCAATTCTACCGGAGAAAGAGATTTGGTTGACCGGCCATTTCTCAATGAGCTCTTTAGATGTTTTGTATAAGTTATTCAAGTTGGAATCCTGGATGCATTGTAGGTCCGAACTAAACTGAATTCCCACATGTGTAAATCCATTTGTATAAGCCAACTGGTACATGTTAAATAGGCGCTCTATATCGTTCTCTGGAATGTTAATACTCAAGGCTTCGGATTTTTCTATATTTAATTTATAATTGGATACCTTACTATAATTAGCGATAATTTCCATCAGAGCCCTCATAGATGATTGTGGCTGCTCCATACAGACGACTACATCGTCCGCAAAGAGAGAGATCTTATATTCCTTTTTGCCTAGTCTAATTCCTTTGAACTCCGATGAAGCCCTAATAGCAATAGCAAGAGGTTCTAAGATCAGGGCAAATAAAATGGGGGATAGGGGACAACCCTGACGAGTTCCATTAGTTACCATAAAATAATCTGATTGTACTCCTTTTCCCAGTACCGATGCAGATGGAGCCTTATATAAGGCAGCTATAGCTTTAGATGCGAAAGCGTCAAACCCATATCTATGAAGGGTCTGCATCATAAAATCCCACCCTACCCTGTCGAATGCTTTTTCTGCATCCATTGACAGGAATAGGGTGGGAATACCTTTATTTCCCACAAAGGTTATTAAATGAATCAGTTTATGGGAATTATCAGAGCCCTGCCTCCCTGGGACAAAGCCTGTTTGATCGGACGATATTAATGTTTTAGAGATTTCTGTAAGTCTTAAAGCCAAAACCTTGGCATATATTTTAGTGTCTATATTCATGACCGAAATTGGTCTGAAATCTTTACAAGTATTTGCTTCCTTATTTTGTTTTGGTATAGTTATTATATTGGCTCTAAGCATCTCTAGTGGAAACGTTCCTGTGGTTTTCATTTCATTAAATGAGGATACTATAGTTGGCATTAACACTTCCCCAAATGTTTTGTAGTAAACTGTAGAAAATCCATCTGGGCCTAGTGCCGTGTGATTTTTTAATTTTTTTATGACACGGCTAATTTCTACTTCCGTTATCGGGCTGTTTAATGCTTCCTTTTCCTCCCTTGAGATTACTGGAAAATCAATCTGATCTAGGAAGAGAGTTATATCATTTCTATTTGGTGTTATAAAATTTTCATCTGAGCTTAAATTATACAGGGATTAATAGAATTTAGCAAATTGATCCACAATTTCTTTAGGCTGAAAAAAATTTATTCCCTGTTTTTCCAGGTAGTGGGTATTGTTTTTTTGATAATTTTGCTTTTTAATTTTGCTCGCAAGGTCTTTCCCTATTCTATTATCGAGATGAAATGATTTTTGTTGTAAACGCCACAAACTCTTATCTGAGCGTTTTTGGTTTATTTTATTAATTTCATTTCGAAACGCTTTTATCTCTCGGGTAAGGATGTAATTTACTTTTGTTTTGTTTTCTTGTTCCAATTGATAAAGTTTTACATGTAGGAGTCGTAGGGACAAGCCTCTCTGTTTAACCCAAATGCTTTTTATCTTAATTAAAATACCTCTTATATATGCTTTTAATGTGTTCCAAATTGTTATATTTGATGGAACTGACCCCAGGTTGGTTTCCAAAAATGTTTTAATTTTTGTTCTAATAACGTTTAGTCTTTCCTTATCTTCAAAAATTCTATCGTCCAATCTCCAGGCCCTCCTAGAATTGGCTGCTTTCTTTTCCTGTAGTTGGATGGTAATTGGAGAGTGGTCCGAAATGGTTATTAATCCAATTTTAACTGATTGAATTGTATTTAACAAGGACTCATTCACTATAATGTTGTCAATTCGTGAATACATAGTTACATAGTTACATAGGGCCTCATTCTATTAGCGGCCGCAGCCGTTGCGGGGCCGCAAGGACCGGCCGCAAGCTATTCTGCTATTCTATTCCCTTACGGCCGGGGATTCCGGCAGGCTTGCGGCCGGTGCCTTGCTATCTCTTGCGGCCGCTCACGCCGGAGGAAAGCCTTTGATCTAAAACGGCCGCAAGAGATTTGCAATTCAATTGCTCCGGGAAACCTCTCTGCAAGGCTAAAAGCGAGCCGCAGCTTACTTGCAGGAAAGAGGTCTCGCTAGCACCAATTAAGCACATAAAATAGCTCAAATAAAGCCATCCTGCACTTTGAGAAGACTATAAAGGGATTTTAGGTGTTAGAAAAAATAGCACATAATTATCCTGTACTCAAATCCGTAAAATATTTTATTTTTAATATCCGTAAAATATCCATGTAAAAAGGCCAGAGTGCTTGGAGCACCTCAGACACACCCACGCCGCAGCCGGAAAATAAACAGTTAATTTGAACTCGGGTTTGGGCAGATGTGCAAGCTTGAGAGTGGGTTCCTTTTAATCCTCATGTCCCCCAATATGATCCCTAGCATTTACAGAGCTGTACAGTGCAGGCTTGAATTTATTTTTGCGTTTTTATATTTCACAGCTTACGGCCGGTTCCAAGATATGCGGCCGGCCCTAAGATGAGATCCTTGCGGGGCCGTATAATAGAATCGCGAGTTAACTGAACCCCCGCAAGGAATCGCAGCCTTACGGCCGATTTACGGCCGATAATAGAATGAGGCCCATAGTATTTAAGGTTGAAAAAAGACTTTCAGTCCATCAAGTTCAACCTTTTAAGATCTCCTTTGATCTGCAATATGCGGCTTAACTATTAATTCATTAGTTGTTAATTAATTATTAATCAATTATTGAATGTTTTTTTTTTATTTTTTTTTTTTTTATTATTATTAATTAGTCCAGAGGAAGGCAAATAAAAAAAAATAATAAAAAAACACAAGTGAGACTTAGCCAATTGTCTAATACATCTTATGAGATACAGAATAATATGTGTAATCTCTCTCAGTTGTATTTATGAGGCGCCACGTGTCATACAAATGGTTTCTCACAAGTAATTTGGAGAAATCCTGAGATCATTTCTCTATTTGTTTATAGTTTTCAGGAGTCTTTGTATAACTTCTGTCCATCTTAGGGTCCGGAGTCATATTAAAGTCTCCACCCAAAATTCGCCCTCCTATGGCAACCTTGTCCAGTTTCTTTAATACTCCCTTCAAAAATATATTTTGTTTATTATTTGGGGCGTAAACATTTACTACTGACATTTGTTTGCCATTTATCTCCCCTACCCAAATAATATAACGACCATTTACGTCCAGGACCACTAATTCTTCTTTTAATTTTAAATTTTTGTTAAGCATCATTAAAACCCCTCCTGAGTTTTTTTTTTGGCAAGCATTATAGACCTGTGGGAATTTATGTTAAGCCATGTGAAATGTCTTTTCCTTATCCCAATGGGATTCCTGAATTAATACAATGTCTGGGTTAGATTTAATCAGCATTCTAGACATGGAGGCTCTCTTTGAGAAGGCAGAAGTTAATATAAACAGGAGAACAGGGGCGAACTTGTGAGCTTGCGAACATTTCTAGTATAAGTGCAATTCTAGTAAAAGTGTAGGAGTTTAAATAAAAGGAGGGAGTTCCAAGAAAAGAGGGGGGGAAAAAATATATATATAAATATATATATATATATATATATATATTTATTTTTATAAAACTTTATGCAAATATATTATTTTTTATTCTTGTTTATTTTTCCCACTGAATTTTTGTAGACAATAATAATTATCAGTCAGTCCAGTGGCAATCTCACTCAGTGTACATCCTGTCATATGTATGCAATACTGGAACAGATGATCCAGGGTCCATACCTCTGTGAGAGGTGTGAGCATGTTACCGCTCTGAAAGCTCAAATTGGAGAACTGGAGAGGAGAATTGCAGCACTTAGTGATATTGCTCCACTAGAAAGGGAGTTGGTGCTCACTGAGCATAGTTTAGCTGGGCCAAGCATGGATGGTTGAGCTGGGACTAGTGAGGATGTCCAGTGAGGTAGCTGGATTACAGTTAGAAGGGGAATCAGGGGGAACAGGAGGAGGCAGGCCAGTTCTGAGTTGGCAAACACCAACAGATTTGCCAGATTGAGTGAAACTGTTGGGGATGTCCATTCAGGAATGGCAATGCCAGATAGAGCTGTTCCCTCTAACAGCATGGAGAACCGTTTTAGTGGAGGAGTGATGGGGGGGGGGGGCAGAATAGGCAGAGCATCAGACAGTTTTGGTGGTAGGGGACTCTATTATTAGGAAGGTAGACAGGGTTATTTGTCACCCAGATCCCAGCAATTGAACAGTTTGCTGTCTCCCGGGTGCTCGGGTTCGGCACCTTGTGGATCGGGTAGATAAATTATTGGGAGGGGCAGGAAATGAACCTGGGGTCTTGGTACACATTGGTACCAATGACAAAGTTAGTGGAAGATGGAGTGTCCTAAATAATGATTTTAGAAAACTAGGTAATAAGCTGAAGGCAAGGACCTCCAACGTAGTATTTTCTGAGATACTACCAGTACCACATGCTAGCCCAGGGAGGCAGAAGGAGCTTAGGGACGTTAATGCATAGCTAAAGATGTGGTGCACTAAGGAGGGGTTTGGGCTTTTAGAGCACTGGGCTGACTTCTCACTTCGGTACAATCTCTACAGCAGGGATGGATTGCATCTTAATGACGAGGGAGCTTTTGTGCTAGGGGATAGGATGGAGGAGTTTTTAAACTAGTAGGTGGGGGGAGGGACTAGATATAAGTAATGGGGTAGAAAGTGTAGAGGGTATAAGTGATGAATGAACAACTCATAGGGGAGGAGATGGGGGGAAGGGTAGTATAGTCAATAGGGAGGTATTACTAAGTAACTCAACTATAGTGGCAGGAAGTTTAGTGGCAGGCACCACCAATCTACAAACTCATAACATAAGGTGTATGCTTGCTAATGCCAGAAGCTTGACAGGAAAATGGGAGAGTTAGAATTATTAGCAATTAATGAAAAATGGGATTTAATAGGCATTACTGAAACATGGTGGGATGAATCTCATGACTGGACTGTTAATCTGGATGGTTATAACCTATTTAGGAAAGATAGGGAAAATTGTAAAAGAGGAGGGGGGATTTGTCTGTATGTTAAGCCTGAATTTAAGCCTATAGTCAGAGAAGATATTTATAGTGGAACTAGCGGTAATGTTGAATGTTTTTGGGTAGAGTTAAATAGCGGAGCAGCAAATTCCAAAAGAATATTAGTAGGAGTATGCTATAAACCCCCACATATAGCTGATAGTGAGGAAATACAAATACAATTGCATGGGCAAGTTCTAATAATGAGAGATTTTAATTACCCTGAAATAAACTGGGTAATTAAGACCAGCAGTTCAGCTAAGGGGAGCAAATTCTTGAGTACACTCAGGGATCATTATCTAGCCCAGTTTATACAAGAGCCTACTAGAAATGAGGCTTGGATTTAGTTAGCACAAATAATAGTGATATAGTATCAAATGTTAAAATAGGGCAACCTTTGGGAAACAGTGATCACAACTCAGTCTCATTTGAGATTTAATTAAAAAAACTAAATTTTAAGGGGCTAACAAAAACTCCTAATTTTAAAAGGGCAGATTTTAACAGTCTAAGGGCAGCAATACAAAGTATAGACTGGAACAAAGTACCGTCAGGTAAAAATACTAAACATAAATGGACAACATTTAATCCTTACTAAATATACATACTTATCACCATATACCAAGTGGGAATAAAAGTAAAAGGAGTAAATAAAATCCAATGTGGCCTAAAAATGTTTTAAAGATCAAGATACGGGTAAAAAAAAACAGGCATTTAAATTATACAAACAAGAGGGGACAGAGACTGCTTTATGGGAGTACAAGGAAATCAACAAGGCTTGCAAAAGGGCTATTAGACTGGCTAAAATAGAAAATGAAAAATTAGTTTCAAAAGAGAGTAAGACTAACCCTAAAATATTTTTTAAGTATATTAATGGGAAGAAGGCAGGAAGGAAGCTATAGAAAAATTACAATGTGACACAAGCCGTCTGAAAATTAGTGACCAGGAAAAGGCAGATGAGCTAAATAGGTTATTTTTTTCGGTACACACAAGGGAGGTACCAGTGGTTGGGACATTGCAACATAAAGGGGCAACACTACCTTCACAAAATAATTGGTTAACGCAGGAAAAAATCCAAAAGAGGTTTGAAAAAATAAATGTTAATAAAGCCCCAGGTCCTGATGTAATACATCCAAGGGTACAGAGGGAACTGGGTTCTGTAATAGCCAAATCATTATATTTAATTTTTCAAGATTCACTCAACACAGGGTCTCTACCAGATGACTGGAGAAAAGCAGATGTGATACCTATATTTAAAAAGTAAGCAAGAGCAAATCTGGGGAATTATAGACCAGCGAGCCTCACTTCTGTAGTGGGAAAGCTTTTAGAAGGGTTAATAAGGTATAATATACAAGAATATGTCTATTTGAACAGGATTATAAGTAGGAATCAACATGGATTTATGAGGGATAGGTCATTTCAAACAAATCAAATTAGTTTCTATGAGGAGTTTAGTAGGAACTGGGATCAGTGCAACTCAGTGGATGTAGTCTATTTGAATTTTTGTTATATGGATTTTGCAAAGGCTTTTGATACAATGCCACATGGGAGACTATTGTGAAAACTAAGAGATACAGGAATTGCAGTAAATATCTGCTCATGGATTGAGAGCTGGCTAAAAGACAGGTAGCAAAGGGTTGTTGAAAATGGAACATACTCAGATTGGACTAATGTGGTAAGTGGGGTTCCTCAGGGTTCAGTATTAGGTCCTCTCCTTTTCAACATATTTATTTATGACTTAGAGGTGGGACTGGAAAGTAGTGTCTCCATTTTCGCTGATGTGTTGAGTAATGATGTGTTTTCCCTTCAATGGGCTTTACATAAAATTGAGGAATGGGCATCTAAATGGCAGATGAAATTTAAATTTGAATAAATGTAAAGTTATGCATCTGGGAAGGAAAAATAGCCATCCAATTTATAATCTTAATGGAGCAAATATAGGGGTATCAGATATTGAAAGGGATTTGGAAGTACTTATGGACAACCACCTCTGTAACAGTGTTCAAAGCCAAGCAGCAGCTGCAAAGGCAAATACAATATTAGCATGTATTGGGAAGGGTATAGAAGCAAGGGAAGCAAATATAATTCTGCCACTATACAAATCTCTAGTACGCCCTCATTTGGAATATGGAGTACGATTTTGCGCACCACTTCATAAAAAGGACATTTTAGAGCTGAAAAATGTACAGAGGAGGGCAACAAAACTAATAAGGGGAATGAAGGGGCTAAGTTATGAAGAAAGACTAACCAAATTAAGCTTATTTTCTTTAGAAAAAAAAGGTGTCTAAGAGGAGATATGATTACATTATATAAATACATCCAGGGTCAGTATAAAGTATTGTCAAGGGAGCTTTTTGTACCAAGAGGTTTTCAACTGACAAGAGGACACCCCTTGAGGTTAGAAGTAAAAAAGATTCCACCTTAAAGAAAGAAAAGGGTTCTTCACAGTAAGGGTGGTTAATCTGTGGAATTCTCTACCAAGGAAGGTGGTTTTATTCGATAAATAACTTTAAAAGGGGACTGGATTTATTTCTAATTAAGAAGGGAATTCAGGTTTATCCTGGATAATTAGAGAGAGTGTATTGATTCAGGGAGAAATCCGATCGCCAGTATCTGTGGTCAGGAAGGATTTTTTTTTTTCCATTTGAGACGATTGGCTAAGTTTCATTTGGGTTTTTTTCTGTTTGCCTTCCTCTGGATTAATTACTAATTACAATTTACAACTAATTAATGAATAACTAATCCTCATATTGCAAATCAGAGGAGATCTTAAAAGGCTGAACTTGATGGACTGAAAGTCTTTTTTCAACCTTACTTACTATATATATTAGAAGAAAAAAAATAGTATGTATTCAGAAGCATAATTTAATGTTCTTGGTTCAGAATGGTTATTGTATGTTATTATTATGTAAACCATCAGGGGTTTGTATCTTATTTAGGTTTGTTTTATAATAAAGATTGAGTAATATGTGTTGTTATTGGCACAGCGGTGGATGGAGGAGGTGCCCGGCTCAGTTGGTAACAAAAGGGATTGTGCCCCTACCTCAGGGGCATGGTACAGTTGCCCGGCTCAGTTGGTAACAAAAGGGATCGTGCCCCTACCTCAGGGGCGTGGTACAGTGGCAAGTAGGTGGGCCACATGGATGCGGGTCCAGGGGCAGGAGGTTACTTTAGCTGGCCGGGCTCCTCCCTCTTCATTATGTAATATGTAAATGTTTTAGCCAAAACCAGTTGTTTTCCCCATAACGTTGTCTGTCTTGTTATTGTAGTGGGGTTATTCTGTTTTTAAGGTTATTCTGTTTTTAAGTGCCACTTTATGAGAGACAGGTACAACAAAGAGAAAAGGATAGTTATAAGGGCAGTGGATTGAAAATATAACAAAATAGCTAAACAACATGTGGCCTCATTACTATGACTATGGACCAATGGATTGTCCTTATTCAGTTGTTGATGGTATTCAAAATATGAACACTACCAAATTACTTACAAGACTACACCTTCCTTTTGACTGGGTTGTTCTCTGCCTCAGGTCAATAGCCCAATATAATATATATTTGGTATCCTATAAACTGGCGTGCCTCATTGTTGGCACTGTTCCAGTCTCAGAATATGCAAAGGCAACATTGTATAAAAAAACATTCAGTATTTTACTATTTGTTTTATTTAGTAGCACTTCTCACATGTTTGGTGGAAAGAATAATAATTGTCAGTTATGGATATGAGTGACTGTCAATGTTTTGCAGAACCCAAAGTTGTATTATACCCACTCCTTAGTTTATACCTGTTCTCTGTTTTATCTTGTGAACTCAATATATTTATTCATTTTTCACACAAAAAAGAGCACGTTGATTGGATCACTGAACCTATTCACTGCAGGCAAATTGTTCCACCACAGTCTTACTGCTTCACATAACTGAAAATGATTGTAAAAAGCTTTTCAACTACACAGATATCTTTCTTTTTTGTATATTAATTTCAATTGCCTCAGCTGGTATTGACTTATTCTTTTGAAAACAAAATTGATGGACCACTAAAACAGAGAGCTAGCTATTAGAGATATCCCTGCTAGAGCATAGGAGTATTTTTTACAAGGAATGATGCACTGAATAACCATCCTGTGTACAAACAATGATAGCTATAGATTCTTACCTACTGACATGTATTGAGGGATGGAGGTGCCTACCCCTGAGTTAAACAGTGTCACTTATTACAAGCAACCTACTCTTTCTAAAAGAACCAACATGGCAACCTGTATTTGACGAATCTTGCCAAATGCATTCAGAAAGAAGTAAATTACCTGGGATTCTAAATCAATGAAGAGTTACTCTGAAATAAATAGTCTTGAGATGACCAGCCAATTATTAGCCATATTAAATTCCAGCCTCGTAAGTCCAACGTGTAGCACATAAGGGCTGTGTGCTTCAAATTTGGCAGATTTACATTGCTATTAGCCTCCTGACATCAGCACTTGCCATGGGCATCCTGATCAGGACCTCCGCACAGTTAAAAACTTATGCCCTGCCATGGGGGGTACTTCAAGTACCCCCCGGCCCTTAAAATTAAATCCCCTTTGCTGGTGTTCCCATTGCTGGGGTCCCAATTGGGACCCCGCTGCATTTAAAAGTTTAAATTTCCTGCCTCTCTGGTCTTTAAAGGACAGTAAAGGTCCATAAAGGACCCGCGTTAAATAAAAAATTAACCCCTGCTGCGGGGGTACTATAAGTACCCCCCTGGCACCTAAAATGAACCCCATCACTGATGGGGGTCTATACAGACCCCTATGAGCCTCTAATTAACCCCCTCAGTCCCATAAGGGTCTATACAGATCATTATGGGATACTAATTAACCCTATCAGTTCCATAATGATCTATACAGACCCTCATGGGACACATGTAACTGTCAATCAGATTGCAGCCAATCCGAAGACACAGATGCTTGAAGCCAATCACAATGGGATACACCTGTGTGGTGTATCCATTTTGATTGGCTGAAGGCAATAGCGCCTTCTGATTGGATTAGAATTTATTGGGAGTTACTTCAGCCAATCAGAATGGGATATAGGGGTGTATCCCATTTTGATTAGCTCACACCTTGGCACCTTCTGATTGGCTTAAAATGATTGACAATTTTTTTCAGCCAATCAGAAGGAGCCATTTCAAAATTTAGCAGAGAAGGCAAGAAAACTCTAATTTGCGGTGAGGAGCTCTGTTAGTTTTTTATATTTTTTTAGACGGGCAGATTTTTTTTGAGGGGCCCTGCCGGTGAAGACTACAAGGAGGATGGGGGCATCACAGAAAGGTAAGTGTACTACTTAGAATGTTTTTGATTACCATCATCGCTGGAGGGGCATTTGGGCAAGGTAAGTGGTCTTATTTACTCGATTCTAGGTTTAGGAAGGGGCGTTGTTTTATGTTTAATTAGAGGGTTTTTCGTATATGTAATGTATTTTTTTTATTAAACTGTAATATAGTCTTTTTTATTTGATGTAATGTCTTTTTTTTGTGTGTAATTCTAGGTTTTTTTATTTTCAGTAAACTACCGTATATACTCGAGTATAAGCCAACCCGAGTATAAGCTGAGGCACCTATTTTACCACAAAATACTGGGAAAACGTAGTGTCTCGAGTATAAGCCGAGGGTGGGAAATGTGCTGCCCCCTGTGTCCCTCTTGTGCCTTCTGTGTCCCCCTCTTGTGTGCCCTCTGTGTCCCTTTCTTGTGTCCCCCCTCTCTCTCCCGTGTCTCTTCCCCCCTCTCTCTCCCCTCTCCCTCCCATGTGTCTCTTCCCCTCCTCTCACTCCTCTGTGTCTCTTCCCCTCCCTCCCATGTGTCTCTTCCCCCTCTCCCTCCCCTGTGTCTCTTCCCCCCTCAACCTCCTCTGTGTCTCTTTCCCCCCTCCCCCTCGTGTATCTTTCCCTCCCCTCCCTTATCATCCTCCTCATGCTCCTCCTCAACCCCCCTCCTCATCCTCCCTCCTCATCCTCTCTTCTCAACCACCTCCTCAACCCCCTCCACATCCTCCCTCCTCAACCCCACTCCTCATCCTCAACCCCCTTCTTCAAACCCCCCTCCTCATCCTCAACCACCCTTCTCAACCACCTCCTCATCCTCAACCCCCCTCATCATACTCAACCCCCCACCTCATCCTCTCTCCTCAACCCCCCTCCTCATCCTCCCTTCTCAACCCCCCTCCTCATCCACAACCGCTCTCCTCGTCCTCCCTACTCAACCCCCCTCCTTATCCTCAACCACCATCCTCATCCTCCTTCCTCATCCTCCCTCCTCAACCCCCTCCTCATCCTCCCTCCTCATCACTTTACCCCTCTCTAATTACATCCCCCTCTCCCTTTCCCCATACCTACTTTCCATCAGCTGCTCCTCCGCTCGGTATGTTTTTTTCTGTAATTATATATATTTTTTTGTTTGGTGTAATGTAGGTTTTTTTATTTTGTTTAATGTAGGGTTTTTATTTTGGGTGAGTTTTTGTTTTTTTATTGTCTGTAATGTTAATTTTTTATTTTCATGTAAAGTATGTTTTTTTATTTTTTGTACTATGTTTTTTTCCCAGTAAGTCAGTTTTTTTTATTTTGTGTAATTAGAGGGATAAGATGGATTTTATTAGGGGGTTAGGTATGTAGTGTAGGGGTTAATAGGGTGGAGGGGGGTTAATAGAGTAGAGGGGGGTTAACAGGGTAGAGGGGGGTTAATAGTGTTGAGGGGATAAACAGGGTAGAGGATGGTTTAATAGTGCAGAGGAGGTTAACAGGGTAGAGGGGTGTTAATCTTGTAGAGGAGGATTTAATAGTGTAGAGGGGGGTTAACAGGGTAGAGGGGGTTAATAGTGTAGAGGGGGGTTGATAGTCTAGAGGGGGATAAGAGGGTAGAGATATGGGTTAATAGTGTACTGTTTAGACTTTGTGTCATGAGGGTCCTGAAGGACCCTCATGGCACTTATAGTGTTAATATTGGGGTTAATTAGTGTCCCATAAGGGTCTGCATAGACCCTTATGGGACTGAGGGGGTTAATTAGAGGCTCATGGGGGTCTGTATAGACCTCCATCAGTGATGGGGTTAATTTTAGATGCCGGGGTGTACTTATAGTACCCCCGTGGCAGGGCTTAATCTTTTATTTATAGCAGGTCCTTTAAGGACCTTTGCGGTCCTTTTAGGACCCGAGAGGCGGGAAATTTTAATTTTTAAATGCAGCGGGGGTTTCAATCGGGACCTCCGCTGCAAGGGTTAATATGGGGACACTGCAGGGGTCCTGATGGGGACCCCCAGCATAGGGGGGTTAATTTTTGTTGCCATGGGGGTACTTCAAGTACCCCCGCAGCAGGGGTTAGCAATGTAACTGCCGCAGGGTTCCTTATCGTAGCGGGGTCTTTTGTGCTGCTCGCACAGCGCACGTAAGGGCTTTTTAAAGCCTTTGCGGTTGCTCTGGAGCACACTTTGGGCTTTGGCCTCCATTTGCGTGTTACGGGCTAGTTTGCGTGTGACTTCTTAGAGATTTAATAGCAAGATTGTATCAAAAGGGCTACGTGCTTGACAGATCAATGGGTCTCTTAGGCATTTCTTGGCCGTCCTGTGTTTTAACACGCAAGTCGGCTGCTGGTCGGGTTAAGAGGGTAATTTAATATCAAATACTGCTATTGAAATATGTGCTAAGATATTTTTTCTAAAATAATAATTATATTTGTGCCTTACACATTTGTAATTGTGGTTAGTTTGCTACATACTTCCCACATATGTAACGTTTTTCCGGAACTATAGTGACACTTTAATAGTGACTATTTCTCCATTGTACAGATGTAAAGAATATGTTGGTGCTACAAATTACATACTTATTCTTTCATTCTGTTTCTTGGAAAGGTTGTATATTTAATCAGAGATTGGGAGATTTGTGTGCCCCTTAAAAAAAATTATTTCCTTTATGTCACATTTGGAGTTGTTATCTGATCCTTCAGTAACACACTATCTCCCTCAGGTTTTGACTCCTGTCTTTTGTTCCTGTATCAAATCCTGTCATGCAGCCAAATGCTCTATCCCCAGCTCACTCCGGCATATGTCACTCTATTCTGTTGTCAGACGGCTCTTGTGTGTCACCTGGACAGCTTCCATAACACAGATTATATATTAACGATGAATTAAATGTGAATTTCCACCTGAATACAGATTGCCCTTATATAAAATGCTACACTTATACAAGTTCAAATATACAGGCAGTCCCCGGGTTAAGGATCAGATAGTTTCCTGAGGACGTCTTTAGTTTGGATTTGTATGTAACTCAAATCCCTGAATAATAATAATAATAATAATTATAATAACAATACTATAATAATTCATATGTGGTAATAATAATACAGTGTCATACTGTAATAATAATAATAATAATGTCCCTGTACTGTAATAATAAGTTACAGAAACTATTGTGCTCTTTTTTTTTTTTTCAACCATAACATAAAAAAATCTAATACAAAAAGTCTTGGGAGCCCGTTCTCTTAAGTACGGTCTTCTGTAAGTCGGGTCGTCTTTAACCCAAGGACCTCCTGTAAATGTAAAATTTATAGCATTAGCCTTCATTTGATAAAAGACCTTGGATTATAAGGTGATATGAACTGCTGGAGAACAGACAAATTACACTGCTATAGTTTAGAACTGCAGCTTGAATGGCTCTTGACAGTTTGACACAATCAGATCACACATCTCAGTGCCAGAAATAGACAACTTTTACTTCTAAGACCAACTCTCATTATGAAGAAGTAACTGTCAAAATATGCAGGTTTCATAACTTTTATTTAGATAATGCTAATCTTATCTAGGTGGAACTTTAGACTATAAAATGTCTTAAACAGACAGGACTTTAATTATAGAAACATGGCTCTAGCTTCACTAAGATTTGCAGGGCTAAAAAATGCTTTGCTGCAACTATAATATTAAATCTAGATTGCAGCCTTGGCAAAGTAGTTCACAGTGCAAAGTCTAGTGATTTTGATGACATAAAAGAAACAATAGGTCTACACCGCCTGTTCTATCTGCCTAAAACATTTGGCACAACAAATCGTACAGACAACCATAGAAATGTCATACTTGTATTATTTTGCCCATGCCACTTCTGCTGGAAGACTGTTGCACTTATTTTTCATCCTTTCATAAAGTAATATCTCAACACATTACCTCTGAATCTTTTATCTTCAATTTATGTCCTAATTAAAAGTTAGAAAACAAATATTTTGACAAAAGTACCACTAGATCCATCTAGTACGCCCATTCTATCTACCTAAAAAGCTTAAGTATAACTAATGATACATTATGAACATCACAGGCACGCATATTCTTTTGCTGCATATGTCCTTATCACTTTCCTACTCTGTATGCTCTACATGATGGGTTTTGTATCTAAAGCATGTTTATTATTACACCCATTTCAGAATACCTAGAATAGAGTTTCCTGTAAATCTGGAAATTAAATATTTAATGTTCTATCTGAAGATAGTTTGTTCTAGTATTCCTGGCACTGAAACTGCATCTACACACGAGAAGAATTTGGCACAGTAGTATTGTATTTCTTGTTCAACTTGATATGGGCCAACTATATACTTAAATTAGAAATTATAATTAGTCTATTACTAGCAAGAACTTGAATCTGAAAACTGTGCAGCATAGTCCTTAAAGAGACAAACAACTCTTCTCATAAACTACTTCTGAGAGCATGAATTTGATTCCTGTAGTAGAACATGGATTACCTTCCAGAACGTCTTGCTCTTGTACATCTGAAGAAACAGACATCTATTACATGTTTGTGGGATCTTGTTTCAGTCAAAGTCAATGGACCCAGGAAAAAAGCAACATAAAAACACAATAGTTGTTTGGAAAAAGCTTTGCATGTGAAGTATGTGACAAAATAATTATCAACATCTGTGTATGACATGAGCTGAAATTGATATCTTCTAGGAACTGACAACCCAAATTTTTTTTTTTTTAATTAGATTATTCTTAAACAGCATGGAAAACAAGCTATATGTTGTATTAGTCATTCGATAATTCCTGAGAAGTCCAGTATTATCAGTGCTGCATTTTTATGCAAATGAGAGGCTCCTGAAAACGAATTAGCTGCATTGATGTGCTAATCAGAATCTCAGTCTGTCCATGTGGTGGCCAAAACAATTCCCCCCAATGTAATTGTCATTCAGTTAGAACCCCTCTCCCAGCATTATTAAGTAATCTGAGCTAATAATTAGCATACCGAGCCACACATTGGTCTTAAAATTTGAACTGAGTTGGAGGTTTATTCTGTGGAGATAGCTCTAAGATTTTTTCTATTCTCAAGTGTGCTATATAGATTGGCAGTTTCAAAACTGAATAAAGATGTTATCTGAATTTGCTCGCCCTCCCACTCCTGTAAGGTGTCTAAACCTGTTAAGAACAAAAGAAAGTAGCTGCTGCCATTAAAGCAACATTTAATATTTTATACATTAGTCTTTATAAGTACACTAGCGAATTGCCCGTCAAAAAATGACGGCAATAGAATAGTAAGTCGAGGAATGCTGTTTGGCACACAAAGTACCGTAAGTGTCTTGGTTGTGTGAGTACCTTCGGCGCTCATTGCGAGCCTCTGGGTTGTTTTTTTTTGTTCTCACAGCCCGTTTAGCGCGGATTGCAAGGTCCATGCTGATGGGCTTTTGGCGCTCATTGTAAGTCTCTCCCCTGGTGTAGTTTTGCTGCTGTGAGCACCCTTGGTGCTCTTTGTGAGGCGTGCAGTGAATGCCTTTGGCGTTTATTGTGATCATGTGGTGTTTTTTAAAGTTTTCTGTATATGTATTTTTTTATGATAATTAATTAATTCATAAAATCATAAATTAATATACTTTACCTATTTGTAATGAATATATGTAGCAACCAATATGCTGAAGAGCTAACAATCTGTTTTGATGTTCCTGCAGCATACAATGTCGATTTGCAGTGTTGGTGACCTGAGGTGTAAGTGTTAGCAATGTGTGAAGTGTGTAGTGTAAATAGGCTGCGTGCGCGAGGGGAAACCATTTGTGTAGCTGTGTAGTTCCGCATTTTGTAATGTGAATGTTAGTATGTGCAAGTTAGTGGTGTAAAATAGCAGCGATTGTGTATGTGTTAGGCGGGTTTGAATCACTTTGCGGCCTTCGTAATAGTGTATTTTATACCTTGAACAGTCCTGTGAAAAAGTCGTATGTGTGTGGCGGAGTTTTGCGTGTTTAGGTGTCGTGTAGCCTTGTTTTCATTTTTTTCAGCTGCCATTTTTTCTCTTGCTTAGGGGATTTTCGAGTGGCAAAACTCTGGAAATTGGACTTAAATTGAAGTGTAACATCACTTGCAGATGTCCTGGGTGTCCCGCCTTGCTGTGTGTGATGGTTTTTTATCTTTGTATTTAGTGTGGTTTTCATGTTTTTTGCTGTGCGTGGTTCGGCTTTTTTGCAGCTCATATTTTTTTTTAATGTAAGTAGCGGTTTCCTTTTGTAAGTGTTACGGGCCGTATTTTTTTTTCATGCAATTTTTTCCAAGTGTTACGGGTCTCGCAGTGTGAATTGTGTATTTGAGTTTTCTGTTGATGTGTAGTCCAGCGGGTCGTAGGTATGATGGTAAAATCGGACGGGGTGCTCATCGCCACCAGCGTAAGGAGCGCCTTTGGGGCTCCATGGCTGGCCGCAAAAGTGGCCCTTGCTTTACAAGGGCAGCAGTTGCTGTGGGCTTGCTTTGCGAGCCCGCAGTTTCCCTGTTGCATTACCAACGGATTTTGGCAAGCCCGGCTGCTGACAACTATATATGTGATACTATTCATATGACACTTCAGTGGTACTTTACATACATTTAGGAGAGGTAAATTTAAGATTTTCCGATCATCTATATTGTTAGTTTGTACCTAAGAATGTTTAGTAAAATGTACAATATTCAAGGGCGGCAGAGGTCAACATTCAGGGTTTCAGAGTAACTTCAGTTGAAAATATACCTTCCCTTTACGTATTCCCATCCAAGCCTCTTCCCAATATGTCTGATATTTATCGCATTTTTAACCTCTTCACTTTTGAATATACATAATTTGTAACATCTGAGGAATATTGTTTTTGCATCTCTTGAAAGTTCTTCATTGTAAATAAAATGTTTATCCAATGAAAAGGAATCATCATATACTATAGAACTCTTAATTATTCAGAAACGTCTTTTAAGTGTCAATCTTGTGTCTGAACGGTAGTAGCCATCTAGTAGCTATGGAGCATATTACTTAAAATTGTTGAGATATATGGCTGTACCCAAATATTCTCTGGTAGATTGATAATCTGATTAATTATGGGTCCCCTAGAAAATCTTGTGAGTGAACTTTCAACTAAGGAGCTACATAGTTATTACATTCCTCCCGCAACTAACCTTATTTCAGGACTCTAATGAAACAAAATTGAAGCCTACACATTCTAAAGCACAAAATAAGTATTTCTAATGGTTAATACAACCCTATCACATATATAGTTGTGAGCGTACGAGTCGTTGCTCACGCTTGCGGGCTCGCGTAGCGAGCCCGCGGCCCTCGCGAAGCGAGGGCCGTGGCTCGCAAAGCGAGCCGCGGCCCTCGCGTAGCGAGCCGCGGGCCTCGCGAAGCGAGGGCCGCGGCTCGCGCAGCGAGCCGCGGCCCTCGCGTAGCGAGGTCACTGGGCAAGGGCCTCAGTTGCTGGCATGGAGCGCCGAAGGCGCTCCATGCCAGCAACTGAGGCCCCTCGCGAAGCGAGGGCCTCAGTTGCTGGCGAGGTCACTGGGCACGGGTCTCAGTTGCTGGCATGGAGCGCCGAAGGCGCTCCATGCCAGCAACTGAGGCCCCTCGCGAAGCGAGGGCCTCAGTTGCTGGCGAGGTCACTGGGCACGGGTCTCAGTTGCTGGCATGGAGCGCCGAAGGCGCTCCATGCCAGCAACTGAGGCCCCTCGTGAAGCGAGGGACTCAGTTGCTGGCGAGGTCACTGGGCAAGGGCCTCAAACCCTCGCAAAATTCACGTCGCTACTCGACACACAAATTACGACACTCGCTAAATTTTACGAGGCACGCAAACAACGTACGAAACACGTTACCACACATTACGACCTCGCAAACATCGGACGCAACACGCCGACATACAAACATTTAAAACACAATACATACACACAGCACATACATAAAAAACTTACCTACACCAAGAGAGAGCACCCAGGACCTCAAAAATGCAACTTACACCTCGATTTTACTCGAAATAAAAAACTTTAGAGACTAAAAAAAAAAACAAGCGAGAGAAAAAATGGCCGCCGAACAAAACGAAAACGAGGCTACAGCACTCTAAACTCGCAAAACACCACAAGAAACTCGCAAAACACCACAAAACACCTACGGATATTCCGATACAGACCTATACCACACATTACTCGCCATTTTACACCAATGCGGAAGTACACGACTACGCTAACGGTTTGGTCTCGCGCACGCACAGTGTTACACTGCACACATTCAGCATGCTTATACAGCAGCTCCACACCACTAATGCTGCAGCAACATCAACACAGATTGCCAGCTCTTCATCACAATGCTTCAAAATAGGTACACTATATTCATTTACTAATTTAGCTACCTTACAATTTCATTGCCGTCATTTTTTGACGGGCAATTCGCTAGTATAACAATACAAAAGAACAATCAACTACATCACAATGCCAATTGTAAATACCTGCTTGCACACTTAGACACTGACACCCAACTAAGAGCCCCATTCCAATCTTTTACTCAGGCATTTAGGGTGTAAGTTTCTATGTAACTTGCAAACCTATCTATTCCAATCTCTAAAAATCTCAGCACTGTGTGAATTGCAGAACTGAATTGCCTAAAACGAACTGTTTTATCAAGTTACGGTGACCTGTCACATACAAGTTTCCCTCCAAGCCATGCAAATCACTTCTTACGTGCTTCGTGCAAGCTGCATTCGGTGTGTAAGCCCTATTCCCCCTCCCCAATCTTACATGTTCCACCCGTAAAAGCATAAAATGCCTCTGAAAAATGATTCAAGCGTCAGACCTAAAATCAGTTTAACACCTCAATTGAGTTGGATATAAGGCTTGATCTGTTATATCTAACACAATTAAGGGGTTAATAACACCCCCCTGCACAGTATACACTAAACACACTAGGGAAATCTCATGGATCCTCCCAATACCCCTACCCCCTATGAGCCCAGGGATTCCCAGGATTCCATCATTTAAAGTATATTAGTTTGGGCTTTTTAGTGAGGATCAGGGTGGTTACGGGACCCCACTATACTACAGAAAATGCAAGATTAAATTGAAAAAAATAATAAATTAGACAGCACTGCCTCCAGAGGCACATCCATTGCATATCCTGCACCGGTGTTAGCTCCACCGCTGGTTCTTTAATTTATTGCTACTAGCAACTTCATATTTGCAGCTGCTTACCTAACATTTAAGGACCCTTGCAAGTCTCATAAACTACTTATCAGCCATGGCTACTTAATTTCTCTCATTAGAACGCCTGAGGCTACTTATAACCCTTGCAGGAGTTCCTACGGGAGCCATGTAATTGATCTCACGAGAGAATGTACAGATTATACAGCCATATATTATCTCATTGGCTGAAGCTGCTGACTCACACAGTGCTCCTTGCTGCTCATTGGCTGATAGAGACATTGGATAATTATACAGTTTATTCTAGAATGTGACCTTCTTAGAATGTCCTTGAGAGATAAAACATGGACTGTCCAATGGGATAACCAAAATAAAACAGGACCAAAAACATCTAATCTTTAAGATTGCAATGTCAACCCAAACATTTTTTTAAATTAAATTGTTGTTACAGTTTCCAAGACACATCTTTCTGAACTAAATATTTTTACATCTATACATTTTTTTCAGTTCATGGCATAGCGTACTATTTAATATACCTACGTGCATTACAGCACAATGTCAATCTGATAAATGCATATTTAATTTAAAAAAAAATAATTTAGGAAAACATATCTAAGAAAATGTATAGTCAGATTATAATTCTCTCGAAAAATAAATCTATTTAGGAGACAGGTCCCCTATAACTTTTTTGCACATACTGTGTCTCTTGAAACAATGTGTTATAGATATGCTTGGACACAATCTACATGTACTATCCAAGACTGGGATGTATCATTAGTGTAATAATAATAAATATATAACCAGATACTACCAAAAATAATCTTAAACTGAAACTCCTGTTTTCCCAAATGTTACATGACCCATCAATTCAGACTTTCCATAGAATAATGAGTGGCAACATACATCATATACTCTGAGTAAAGTTAAAAGGAATGCATTTAAGGATTATAGTTAAACCAGATGACAAAACTGTGAAGAGGTTGTTATGCAATATAAACAATACAGAAATTATTCAGAGTGACAGATACCTGACATTGCATGCTACTGGGAACTTGGCATGATTCAGTCAATACAATGCATTCAGTAAGCCTTTACAGAGGTTCCCCATAGAAAATAAATATCACAGAGCTTAGGGAAGCTAAATCATTAAACCATATAGGCGGTTTGAAGACAGATTTTCATATCAATTATCATATGGAAATGACATACAATATATCCTCATATAATATATATATATATATATATATATATATATATATATATATATATATAAAGGCAGCATAAATATATAAGGGCAATAGTATTATTAAAGCCTATTTGAATTGGTTGCTACTTTAACCAATCAGCAACCATGTATACTTGCTTGTAAATATGCCGATAGGGGCAAATAAGCCTTGTAGTATTTTTTAAGGGAGCCATGTCATTGAGCTCTAAGTCAGGAGTACACAACAAAAATATGAGTACTTTGTACCCAAGCCCCAATAGAGTATCATAGTGATGGGTTAAATTGATTGGACTGGATGGGTTAAAGCCTGCTGTCTAGACATTGGGCCCTATTGAATTATCCCTCGTAGTTCTCTCGGTGCTCGCAAAAGGCAGTTTTTCTGCTGTTTGCGAGTACCAAATCTCTCGCAGCCTGCTTTGCGATATGACTACAAAAAAATGGCAGAGAATAGGCTCCGAGAGAGCTTCGTAGTCACACGTAGCCTTACATCTACGCATGATTATCACATATCGTAAGAATCCCTACGGACACAAAAAGTGCCCGCAAGGGATCCTAAAACCTCTACATGCTGCCCCGGAACAGCCCGAGACAGCCGTGTGAAGCTCCCCCCTGCACCCTATACACATCCCCATGCTGCAGGGGTCTCTATCGGGACCCCTGCAGCACCCCCACATTAACCCCTAGCAGCGGGGGTCCCCGATCGGCACCGATCAGACCCCCGCTGCATTTAAAAGTTGTAAATTCCCTGCTGCGGCTCCTTAAAGGGGCCGGGGCACACTAATTGCCAATCCTGGCCACGGCCCAAAAAATTAACCCCCCTCTATGCTGGGGGTCCCCATAGGGACACCAGGAAAGTGTAACCACATAAACCCCTTACTGCAGGGGTCCATAGGGACCCCCGCAGCCCTCCCACATTAACCCCCTGCAGCGGGGGTCCCCGATCGTGACCCTGCTGCATTTCAATTTTAAATTTCCAGCCTCACGGGTCCTTAAAGGACCGTAAAGGTCCTGAAAGGACTCGCTCTAAAAATATTAACCCCAGGCAACTATAATTAACCCTATAACTCATGGTGGTCAATACAGACCCCCATAAGGCCTTAATTAACCCTATAACTCATGGTGGTCAATACAGACCCCCATAAGGCCTTAATTAAGCCTGTCACTCATGAAGGTCAATACACACCCCCATAAGGCCTTAATTAACCCCGTCACTCATGGTGGTCAATACAGACCCCCATAGGGCCTTAATTAACCCTATAAGTCATGGTGGTCAATACAGACCCCCATAAGGCCTTAATTAAGCCCGTCACTCATGAAGATCAATACAGACCCCCATAGGGCCTTAATTAACCCTATAACTCATGGTGGTCAATACAGACCCCCATAACGCCTTAATTAACCCTATAACTCATGGTGGTCAATACAGACCCCCATAAGCACTTAATTAACCCCGTCACTCATGAAGGTCAATACAGACCCCCATAAGGCCTTAATTAATCCTATAACTCATGGTGGTCAATACAGACCCCCATAAGGCCTTAATTAACCCTATAACTCATGGTGGTCAATACAGACCCCCATAGGGCCTTAAGTAAGCCCGTCACTCATGAAGGTCAATACAGACCCCTGTAAGGCCTTAATTAACCCTATAACTCATGGTGGTCAATACAGACCCCCATAAGGCCTTAATTAACCCTGTCACTCATGGTGGTCAATACAGACCCCCATAAGACCTTAATTAACCCCGTCACTCCTGAAGGTCAATCCAGACCCCCATAAGGCCTTAATTAACCCTATAACTCATGCTGGTCAATACAGACCCCCGTAAGGCCTTAATTAACCATATAACTCATGGTGGTCAATACAGACCCCCATAAGGCCTTAATTAACCCTATAACTCATGGTGGTCAATACAGACCCCCATAAGCACTTAATTAACCCCGTCACTCATGAAGGTCAATACAGACCCCCATAAGGCCTTAATTAACCCTATAACTCATGGTGGTCAATACAGACCCCCATAAGGCCTTAATTAACCCTATAGCTCATGGTGGTCAATGCAGACCCCCATAAGCACTTAATTAAGCCTGTCACTCATGAAGGTCAATATAGACCACCATAAGGCCTTAATTAACCCTATAACTCATGGTGGTCAATACAGACCCCCAAAAGGCCTTAATTAAGCCCGTCACTCATGAAGGTCAATACAGACCCCCATAAGGTCTTAATTAACCCTATAACTCATGGTGGTCAATACAGACCCCCATAAGGTCTTAATTAACCCCAACACTCATGAAGGTCAATACAGACCCCCATAAGGCCTTAATTAATTCCATCAGTCCCATAAGGGTATATTATGACCATTATGGGCCTGTTACAACCCAACATTAACCACATAAGTGCCATGACGGTCCTCAAGGACCATCATGAAACTAACTACAAACACTACACTATAACCCCCAATAAACCATTTAATCTAAACTAACCCCCCTCTACACTAATCTATTAACACTTACACTACCTACCTACACTACCTACCCCCTAATAAACCTCCCCACCACTCTAATTACAAAAAATAAAAAAAACCTACCTTACAAAAAAAAACTACAGTACAGAAAAAAACCTACAATACAGAAAAAAAAACCTACAGTACAGAAAAAAAAAATATAAAGTACAGAAAAAAAACAAATACATTACAAGCCCCCCCTCCACTACAGAAAATAAAAAAATTACACACCTGAAAAGGAAAGACAGATATACACAATACAATACATACATATAATACATTACATACATGACATACAATACATGACATTACATACATTACATATAATATATTACATATAATATATTACATATAATACAAATCAAATACCCCCTATCTATCTATCTAACATACAATCTATTTAATATAAAATAAATCTTAACTACCGTATATCAAATACATCCCCCTATCTATCTAATATACAATAAATCCTAACTACATACACAGACCCTTATTCTAAGCTAAAAAAAAATAATTACAGTCCTAACTACACAGACCTTTATTCTAAGCTAAAATAAAATAATTACAGTCCTAACTACACAGACCCTAATTCTAAGCTAAAATAAAATAATTACAGTCCTAACTCCACAGACCCTAATTCTAAGCTAAAATAAAATAATTAAGACCACTTACCTTTAAGATGTTGCTTCAGATCACTAACCTAGGGGTAAATCAAAACAAAATAATTAGTCCAAAACATTAACATGAAATAAATAAACATTATATACATTCTAAATATTCTACTCACCTTTCCAGCATGTCCCGTCATTGTTTAGCTCTTCCGGCGCGGCCCTGTTAAAAAAACACAATACATTAATACAATATACAAACAAGAAATAAAATAAACATCTAAATATACATTTAACTTACCTTCCCTTCAGCAATTGATGAGGAGTGGGAGCCTGCGATATCATCTCGCAGGCTGTCACTCCTCATGTACATTTATGCAGTGTTGATACGTACGGCCCTGCTGCATAGCTCATATGTTGCTCGCAGCAGGCCTAATTTAATAGCATTGTAAGTTAGAGAAACTTTGCAGTAAGTAGGGCTTAAGTCGAAGCCTCTTATTTACGAGGCTGGAATTTAATAGGGCCCATTGTATTTATATAGACAAAGGCTGCACATGTTTTTTCCCAGTACATGTATGTAGAGACAGGCCAAAAAAATATTTAGGATTTATGCTTCTTTGGGCCAATTATGATTTGTTTGCACACCCACCCATTCCTACATAAAGATAAATAAAACTTAAAAATTCTAAATATTTAAACGTGAATTTAAACAAACATGTTTTTAATGTTTAAAACCAAGTTTTGTGTATGAAAAAATATGAAATAAAATATTTCAATTTTAAACTTTCAGGGAATGCATAGAAAATATAGCAATATGCTATCTCATTGGCTGAAGTTGTTACCACTCATTACATACCATATAAACTGAATAGGGATGAAAGAAATGCACTTATACAAGATTATAGTAAAACCAGATGACAGGTGTGAAGTGGTTATGTAGCATAGACAATACAGAGATCAGAGTGACACAACATCACAAGCTACTGGAAGCTTGGCAGGATTTACCCAGTCCATAGGACAAAAGGATAAATTCACTAAGCCTTTACAGACGCTCATAGGAAATAGCCATCACAGATTTTGTGGAGCTTAAAGGAACATAGATAGATTTGTTTTCTTTGCTGCATCAGGAAGAGGCTATTCGATAATGTGCCACAGTGTGTTTTCTTTTTCTTTTTTAAGTTGTACTACTCTTGGGAGCTTGACCTCTGCCATCCAATGAGATCGACAGATCAAAATATGCATCCTGCATTTCCTGCTAGTTTCATATGCTGTTTTAAATGCTTGAGAAAACAGTTTTGTACATGTCCCTTTAAGTAATCTAGTGCATTATACCATTTAGGAGTTTTCAAGATTGATACAGAAATCCCAGTGTTAGAAAAGTATCACACATTCAATGATGACCCAGACAGGGCTATTTTATCACCCAGCAAGTCCATCAATTATATTTGTCCCACTTGAAGAGAGTGTGATGTTCCTTGTTCACTGATGGCAGCAAGCATAACAGTATTCCTTAACATGTTTTACGATAATGAGGGCTGCAAATGGGCAGCTGGGTTCACACTGTTATAATTCAAATGCACATTTCCTAAGTACATATGCTGTAACATATGCTGTACCCACAGTACTAGATGTACTAGTCAATGACTATGGACGTCCATTGCACCAAAAAGTTACCCCATACTATGGTACGCTATGGACTCCTATGGTATCTGATATTAACACCATACTATAGGGTCCCTATGGACACCTATGGCACCCTAACTATTATCATACATATGTACCCCATGGATGGGGAGGGGGGGGGTAAGGGGTTTAAATGGACCCCATAGTCCCTAACATTACACCTCTGTGTAAAGAAGAACTTAAGTTTATTAATGTCCACGGTGAGGCTAGTGAACTAGTGTAAATATCCTGGATCACGTATGCAATGGCAGTTAGCACTGTTGAATCAAAGGGGCTTCCCTACGAATGTGGAGATACTGCTCCTTGCCTGCATTCTGATTGGTTATTTAGTAATAAGCATCTAAGCCAAAGATAAATATCAGCATAGCAGGTAGTTAAAGGCAGTATTAGGGTTTTGTAAATTCAGAGAAATTGCGGTTTCACAATGTGATTTGCGTTACGCCATTCACAATATCTCATTCTGAGCTCGCTGTGATGGGAAAAGGCCTTTAGTGAATCTCAGGTCATTTGGGAGCAATATGTAATTCTGCCACTAGATGGCTCTTTAGATCTAAAACTAGAGAATGAGTGTAGAGTCAAATAAAAAGCTTCAAACCTCCAGATTAAATTAATTTATCCTTTTTTATTCGCACAGGAATTTTGACTTTTCCTCATAGCTGAATATGACCTCTTGTAAATGCCACCATTTGTATTACATCTGAAGTGAATGGTGTTATAAGGAATTAAAATGAATTGTATGCTTTTTGTCACTTTTATAAATCCAGGGACAAAGTAAAATCCGTAACAAAACGGAACAGGTCACAATGTTATACTTTTATTATATTATACATTTTTGACGCTTTAAAAAAAAAAAAAAAATATCACATGGAACAGACCAGAAAGCACTTGTTATAAAAGAAAACCATTGGGATGTGTTTGAGAACAATATTTAAGAGACAAAAACAAACTGTTAGTTTGCTTTATTAACCCTTTAACAAGCCAGAATATTATTTTTCGTAAAATGAGCTGAAATTGTGACATCCCAGAGAGCCAGAAATACAATATTCACATATGTGGGATTCATGTAATAAGCCTCAACATCTCTAGAAGATCTTATGTTAAGATGCACATGACTAGATGGGAATCATATGACTTGGTAAAAAAAAAAGAAAAAAGAAACAGCATTCTTATAGTATACCTTATAATAATAGCTAAAATGAGCTAAATTTACAATTTTATAATAATCTGTCAAAACCTGTCAGTTGAGACAATGTCATACAATATTTATTCAGTTTCATCACAGTATAACTGAGTTCTATGATGTTGTTAATGGTAAATCATTATATAGAAATATTATTCATTTGAACTATGTATAGTTATTTTCTTGCAGGGTCTACATAAATTTCAAACTGCAGGTTAGAGGAAAAAAGATTAACCTTGAAGAAAAAAAAAGGGTTCTTCACAGTTAGGGTGGTTAAATGTGAAATTCTCTACCAAAGGAGGTGGTGTCAGCGGATCATTGCAAGGCTCGCAGAGAGGAGGGAGGGAGAGGACACAGAAGAAGAGAGAGGTAATAAAGTATATCATTGAATGGGTTTTGGTTCTTAAATATTCTATTTAATATTTAGAGCTCACAATACTGTATTGCACAAAACTGTATTGCACAAAAACAACGCTGAATTTAAATCAATGGCAATATCAAATTGGCATAACAACTCCAACAAGATCATAAAGAATGCATCTCTTGTTAACCAGTATATGATGGGGAGAGCTAGGGGGATGGAAGTGTGGTCAAGACCTCCACACCACAGGTAAGGAAAGCAGAACCCTATGATCTCAAAGGATACCTCCTACCTGGAAGGCTCTACCTATGTAAATACCCCAAATTCAGGCTAATGCAATGTAGCTGAGACAGTAAGTAAATACATTTCTCCACATATATATATATATATATATATATATATATATATATATATATATGTTACACTCAGGAGCATTTAACACATCCCATTGATATTAGCATAAAATCCATTTATAAAGTGCATGTTACAGCCCATTCTGGTCTGATCCGGCTTTTACAATGGGCCATAAATGCAAGTGAAACAAACATTATCATGTTAAAGCCAAACTAGTTACATAGGTACATAGTTAACTGAACCCCCGCAAGGAATCGCAGCCTTACGGCCGATTTACGGCCAGTAATAGAATGAGGCCCATAGTAATTTAGGTTGCAAAAAGACTTTAGTTAATCAAGTTCACCCTTTTTAGATCTCCACTGATCTGCAATAGGCGGATTTATTGTTAATTGTTCCAGAAGAAGGCAAACAGAAAAAAAAAATCCCAGTAAAACTTTGCCAATTGTCTAAAAAGGGGGAAAAATATAAAATTCCTTCCTGACCATAAATACTGGTGATCAGATTCATCCCTGGATCAATACTCCCTCTCAATTTATCCAGGATAGCCCTTAATGGCCTTTTTATTTAAAAATATATACAATCCTTTTTAAAGTTATCTATCGAATCTGCTGTCACCACCTTCTTTGGTAGAGAATTCCACAGATTAACCACCCTTTTTTTTCTTTAAGGTGAAATCTTTTTACTTCTAATTTCAAAGGATGTCCCCTTGTCAGTTGAAAACCTCTTGGCACAAAAATGTCCCTTGACAAAGCCTTGTATTGACCCTGGATATATTTATATAAGGTAATCATGTTCCCTCTTAGACGCATTTTTTTCTGGCGTAAATAAGTTTAATTTCGTCTTTCTTCATAACTTAGCCCCTCAATTGCCTTTATTAGCTTTGTTGCCCTTCTTTGTACTTTTTCCAGCTCTAAAATGTCCTTTTTATGTAGTGGTGCCCAAAATCGTACTCTATATTCCAAATGAGGGCGTACTAGGGATTTGTATAGTGGGAGAATTATATTTGCTTCCCATGTTTCTATACCCTTTTAAATACATGCTAATATTTTACTTGCCTTTGCAGATACTGCTTGGCATTGAGCACTTTTTCCTAGGCGGTTGTCCACAAGTACTCCCAAATCCCTTTCAATATCTGATACCCCAAGATTTGATCCATTAAGATTATAAATTGCATGCTATTTTCCTTCCCAGATGCATAACTTTATATTTATTAATATTAAATCTCATCTGTCACTTAGATGCCCATTCCTCTAATTTATGCAAATCGCTTTGGAGGGAAAGTACCCTTTGGAGGGAAATCTTTTTCTGATTTAATTACCTTGCACAACTTTATGTCATCAGCAAAAATGGAGACACCACACTCCAATCCCACTTCCAAGTCATTAATAAATATGTTAAAAAGGAGGGGACCTAATACTGAACCCCAAGGAACCCCATTTACCACATTAGTCCAATCCGAGTATGTTCCATTTACCACAACCCTTTGCTTCCTGTCTTTTAGCCAGCTCTCAATCCATAATCAAATATTTATGGCAATTCCTGTATCCCTTAGTTTGCTCAATAATCTCCCATGTGGCACTGTATCAAAAGCCTTTGCAAAATCCATATAGACTATATTCACTGAGTTGCCTTGATCCAAGTTCCTACTAATCTCCTCATAGAAACTAATTAGGTTTGTTTGACATGACCTATCCTTCATAAATCAAGGTTGGCTCCTACTTATAATCCTGTTTGAATAGACATATTCTTGTATATTATCCCTTATTAACCCTCCTAAAAGCTTCCCCATTACCGAAGTGAGACTCACTGGTCTATAATTCCCTGGATTTGCTTTTGCTCCTTTCTTAATTTTAGGTATCACCTCTGCCTTTCTCCAGTCAGGTAGAGACCCTGTGTTGAGTGAATCTTGCAAAATGAGATGTAATGGTTTTGCTATTACAGAGCCCTGTTCCCTCATACCCTTAGATGTATTCCAACCTCTTTTGGATTTCTTCCTGCGTTAACCAGTTATTTGGTGAAGGTAGTGTAGCCCCATTATGTTGCAGTGTCCCAACCAGTGGTACCTCCCTTGTGTATACCGAAGAAAATAACCTTTTTAGCTCATCTGCCTTTTCGTGGGCACTAATTATCAGATGGCCTGTGTCACATTGTAATGTTCCTATAGCTTCCTTCTTGGCCTTCTTCCGATTAATATATTTAAAAAATATTTTAGGGTTAGTCTTACTCTCCTGTGCAACTAACTTTTAATTTTCGATTTTATCCAGTCTAATAATGTCCTTGTACTTACGTAAATCAGTCTCTGTCCCCTCTTGTTTGTATATTTTAAATGCTTGGTTTTTTACTCCTCATCTTCATCTTTAATTCATTGCTAAGCCACCTGGGTTGTGATCCTCCTTCTGCTTTTATTTCCACATGGTATATGGTGATAAGTACAGTATGTTTATTTAGTAAGGATTTAAACGTTGTCCATTTATGTTCAGTATTTTTACCTGTCAGTTCTCTGTCCCAGTCTATACTTTGTATTACTGCCCTTAGACCGTTAAAATCTGCCCTTTCAAAATTAAGTGTTTTCGTTAGCCCCTTACAGTTATGTGTTTTTAATTCAATTTCAAATGAGACTGTGTTGTGATCACTGTTTCCCAAAGGTTAACCTATTTCAACATTTGATACTATATCAATATTATTTGTGATAACTAAATCCAAGATAGCCTCATTTCTAGTGAGTTCTTGTATAGCCTTGGCCAGATAATGATCTCTGAATGTACTCAAGAACCTGCTCCCCTTAGCTGAACTGCTGGTCCCAGTTTATTTCAGGGTAATTAAAATCTCCCATTATTAGAACTTGACCATGCTTAGCTGCATTTCCAATCTGTAACAATAATTGCATTTCCTCACTTTCAATTATATTTGGGGGTTTATAGCATACTCCTACTAATATTCTTTTAGAATTTGCTGCTCTGCTATTTAACTCTTCCCCCAAACATTCAATAATATCACTAGTTCCACCATAAATATCTTCTCTGACCATAGGTTTAAATTCAGGCTTAACATACAGACAAATCCCTCCTCCTCTTTTACCATTGCCCCAATCTTTCCTAAATAGGTTATAACCATCCAGATTAACAGTCCAGTCATGAGATTCATCCCACCACGTTTCAGTAATGCCTATTAAATCCCATTTCTCATTAACTGCTAATAATTCTAACTCTCCCATTTTTGCTGGCAAGCTTCTGGCATTAGCAAGCATACACCTTATGTTATGAGTCTGTAGTTACTTAGCAATACCTCCCTATTGAATGTACTAACCCTCCCCCCATCTCCTCCGCCATAACTAGTTCCTTACCCCCTTTACACCTTCTACCCCATTACTTGTTTCTCGTCCTCCCCCACCTACTAGTATAAAAACTTACCCAACCATTCTACCATCCTATCCCCTAGCACAAAAGTTCCCTCATCATTAAGGTGCAATCCATCACTGCTGTAGAGATTGTACCCAAGTGAGAAGTCTAAAAACCCAAACCCCTCCTTAATGCACCACATTTTTAGCCACCAACTTGTGTCACAAAATTAGCTTTATTGACCAGACTAGGAATGGGATGGGAAAATAACTATAGCATTAAGAGTTAAGGAGGGACTATTGGTGGGTGGAGCAGTGGCTGGGAGGGGTTTTGGTTACCCAAGCTATTCTCCTCCCCTGGGGCAGCAGTTAGCCTGACAGTGCACAGATCTTCCTAACATGGCTTCTTTAGCTATTAGGGAGCTATTAGCTAAATTAGTGGGGGAAAAGGCTCCTGAAAACTGCTCAACTCTATTTTGTTACCTAGGTGGCATGGCGTGGTGGCTCTATGACAAACATTTTCGGCAACAATTGGCGGTGAATAGAGACATGAACTGGGGTCGGTGCATTCCTGACATAATGGATTTCAGTTTTTTGGTTGCGTGGTATTGTTGCAAGTTTTTTCTCTGTTTTACAGATGCGGCAAGGCCTGTGCAGGCTTGGATACTGGGCCACTCCTATATTTACTGGGCCAGAAGGATGTCAGCTGTTAAGGAGCAGGTGTTGCTGCTTGGCTTAGACCCTGTTGCGGTAGGGACCGGTGGTTCGGAAAACATGGCATGCGATGAGACGGTGTGCTATACGAGGCAGTGCAATTTGCCAGGTGAGCTGGACATTCTGGTAGAACATGCGGGGGGGGGGGGGGGGAGCAATGATCTCGGAACCATGCCGGTTAAGAACCTGATAGAGGACATTAAGAGGGATTTACACAGACTGTTGGTTGTTGTATTTTTTTTTTCTGATAGGCGCTTTTGGTGTTATTGTTTGGTCGTCGGTGATGTGTTTTTTGCGCTTCTTGCAAGTGTTTGTGTACTATGAGCAGCGTTGGCGGTCATTGTGAGTGGCGCAGTGAATGGCTTTTATGTGTATTGTGAGATTTTTTTTTTGTGTAGATTTTTTTTGTATGCTAATGAAATAATTAATAAATTAATAAATTAATATACTTTACCTATTTTTTTTTCCATTCTTTTTTTTATTGAAGACAAATTAACAATATAACATCACATAAAACAAGAGAAGAAAGGAGGGGACAACAGGGCAGCCAGATTATACATCTATACCATTCCCTAGCATCTTAACAAAAGAGGCCACATGCAGTTTTCATACTTGTCATATTGGTACATTACTTCATCATTATCCTGGGCCCTGTCTAACCCTCTATGTCTTCAAACATGGTATTTTTGAAAAAAAAATCTGTTTCTTTTGTTGTCTACCTCTCGTCAAGAGATAGATATAGAGAAGCTGAAATAACCTCAACTATGTCAACTGAAAAAAGGGGGAAGAAAACACACAAAATAATTAAAAAAAAAATAACAAATATGTTCCCTACTGTCCCTGTCAAAATAATTTAAAAAAGTGGGCTGCTAAGCCACCATTGCCTAGAGGTAAAGTTAAAAGCTGTCCCAAATTCTGAAAAGGATCTTATGGACATCAATGGCGATAGGAGGGGAGCCAAGCCGCCGACCGACCCCAAGCCTGTAAAATTGAAAGATATTATGGGGTTACAGTTTTGCTGCCTGACGCCTGAGGGGGGCATATCCCAGACTATAGTATCCCAAGAGTGAGGTCTCATTTGTCAGTTTTCCACAAAGGTCCACAGTGGTTGTAGCTCACCCGAATGAGCCAGTGGGATAAATGCGAGCTGCATCGCTCTCAGATAAAGTCGGGCACGAGAGACCCCCTGAGACCTCCGCCGGAACATAGTCGTTCTTGCTATACGCAGCGTCCTTCCCCGCCATATAAAATTGAAGATGGAAGCCTGAAGTTTATCTAGTTCCTTCATATCTAGCTGGACTGGGAGAGTTCTAAATAAATACAGTATTCTTGGCAAAACTGTAATTTTTACCGATTTTATCCACCCTGTCCATGACATATGGTATTTCGCCCAGCGTCGCATTTCTTCCATTAATTGTTTAAATAGGGGCGGGAAGTTGGCCTTATATATGTCCGACAGCTTCCTGGTGATTCTAACCCCCAAGTATTTAATAGAGTTTTTTGGGCCATTAAAATCTATATTCTGCTTTCAAAGCCCCCAGGACCGCATGTGGCATGCCAACTCCCAAGGCCTCAGTCTTTTCAACATAAATGTTTAGGCCTGACAGGGCGCCAAATCCGCCTAGAGTTGACAACAAAGCAGGAATTGGCGTTGATGGTTACGTTAGTGTGCAGATAAGGTCATCCGCGAAGAGCGAACATTTCAAGTGGTGAAGACCCACCCGCATTCCCTTTATCTCAGTGTTGTATCTAATCTTTTTAGCCAAAGGCTCAATCGCCAGCACAAATAGCAGTGGAGACAGTGGGCATCCCTGCCGGGTCCCCCTCTGGATGGCTATGGATATGTTCTAAGTTACCAGGAGTTTCGGCAGGCCTGCGGATTTTTGTACAGTGTTCTGCTGAGTTGTATGAATCTCCCTTCAAAGCCAAATTTGGCCAGCACTGCGTACAGATAGGACCACTCCAATGTGTCAAAGGCTTTTTCCATATCAAGAGCTAGCACACAGAGGGGCGACTTGCTCTGGGAGGCCAAATGGATGATATTCATAGTTCTCTTGATGTTTTCCACTGTCTGCCGATGTTGGACGAAACCTGTTTGATCCTTGTGGATCAGATCTGGGAGGAATCCTGAAATCCTATCTACAATAATTTTGGCCAGCAGTTTAAGGTCCCCATTTATCAGGGAAATAGGTCGATAATTCTTCGGATCTAGTGGGTCCGTGCCTTCTTTGGGAAAGACAATTAAGTCCGCCCTGTTTAGCTCCGGGGGCATCGGTTCCCCATTTAGGATGGAGTCAAACAATTGGCAAAGATATGGTGCTAGAATATGCGCAAAAGACTTGTAGTAAGAGTTGGTAAAGCCGTCAGGGCCGGGGGCCTTCCCTGGTTTCAAGCTGTTGATGGCTTTTATTATCTCATCTACTGTTATGTCTGAGTTAAGTGTAGCCGCGTTCTGATCTGAGACTTTGGGGAGGTCGCAGGTATCTAGGTAAGAGCTGAGAAGATTTTCCTTCGGTTGCAGCTGCGTGGAGTAAATCGAGCTATAGAAGTCAGCAAACGTTCGCTTAATGTCATTTTGGCTAACCGTTAACTGCCCCTTTGCAGTTCTGATCCGCACTATCTTAGACTCAGCTATCTTAGACCGAAGCTTCCTAGCTAATAGGGAGTTTGGCTTATTGGCTTTGGAGTAGAATAGATGCTCGGTTCGTCTAAGGGCTTTCTCTGTTTTGAGGGAGAGTACTGCGTCTAACTCTAGCTGACACTGATCTATCATCTGGCGAAGTCTGGAAGAGGGGCATGATTGGTTCCTTGACTCTAAATCCTGCAGCTTAATGGTAAGTTCCTGCTCTTTGAGTTTACGTTGCTTTTTAAAAGCAGAAGCCAACTTAATGCAGGAGCCCCGGATAAAGGCCTTGTGGGCCATCCATACCCAGCCTATGTTCGAGTTACCAGTCCTGTTACACTTAAAGTAAAGGTGAAGATCTTTTTCAATTTGTTCTGACAGCTCTGGGTGAACGAGTAAGAGCTCATTTAGTTTCCAAGCATTAGGTGTGGAATATATTCAACCCTAAATCAATGTCTATGCTCACGGCCGCGTGATCCGACCAGGGGCATACCCGTATTTCCGCCCTCTTTGATCGATCAAACTGTGGGAATAATATGTATAGTCCCTTCTGTGTGGGTGATGCCCCCTCCAGGCGTCCACCAGGCCTAGACCGTCTAGAGCCTTCTTAATTTATCTTAATTTGTTTGAATACCGGTCTGTGGCCTGCGTACCCAAGCGGTCCAGGGCTTGATTAAAGGAAAGGTCGAATTCCCCTCTTATCATCATCATGTTACCAGAGTGAGGCTCCAAAAGCCTCAGTATATGTAGAAGTGATTTATGTGGTGCATTGGTGGGAGCATAAAAGGAGATGAGGGATATATTCTCCAGGAGTGTTACGTGGAGTATTACATAGTGTCCATCTTTATCCACTACTTTAGACTCTACCTGAAAGGGGAAGTTAAGATGAATCAGTATCGAGGCCCCCGCTTTCCTGGTAACTTGAGTAGAGGAGTAGCTGGTGGGATAATCTCTACTAAGATAATTTGGTATATGTTTGCGAGCAAAATGTGTTTCCTGCATGAATATAATCGATGGCTTAAAATCTTTGTAGTACATAAAGGCCTTCCTTCTTCTGAACTGAGAGTTAAAGCCCTTAACGTTGTGAGTCACAAAGGTAAAGTTAGCGTCAGCTGGTCTAGCAATTACTAGTGTATAGTGTGGGGCTGTGTTGTCCAGTCATCTTACCTTGTCCTGTAGAGGACCCACAAGGAGAAAGCGGCCGGGAGGGAGCCGGGACCACACCTGAAAGCCAAGCACGGCCCACATTGGCACGGAGATGGAGAGAGTACGCCAGGGGGAAAAGGGAAAAAAAAGGGAAAAAACTAAATAAGTGATAACAACTTTGTAATTCTTTGCAGATAGTAAAACCAAACATTTATAGAAACACACTGAATCCTTTAAACACATCTTCCTACACCAGTCATCTGTCCTGGCACTTCAGGGAAGGATGAGTGGACCTGCCACTCTTCCTTAGGACCCCAATAGGAAGGGGTTGGTAAATTCCAGGGAAGGAACAAGAAGAAAAAACAAATCAGTATATGAGGGGGGAGTATGTCCGGATCTAGAAATCGTTGTGTAGTAAAAAACAGTAGAGCCAGCAGCTAAGTCACCACTTAGGGAAATAGAGCATTAGTGCTTAACAATAGTTAAAAAAACTTGATATTCTGTCTCAAAAAACTTAACAGAAAATCATCTATATTTCCAGGAGGAGCAAGATTCAACACAGCCGCACTCATCATCTTTCTTGGCTGTCCTTTGGTCACAAGCCGCTTGCATCTGGGCCCTCTGCGGCCACTTCGTTCTGCGCCTGGGTGGGCCGGGTCTGGGCTGAGGATGTGGGGCCTAAAGCTGTAATCTCAGTTGTCTGGGCCCGGGCTTTATACAGGACAGTAGACCATTGCTGCTTGGGGTTGAGACTTGGCCTTTCCCGTCGGAGCTCTGATCACCCATCCCCTTCTTTCGGGACAAGCCGTCTTCAAGTGAGCGGGCAGAGTATGGTTTGTCCTTGTATTGGAATACCAGGGCAAAGGGGAAGCCCCACCGATACTGAATGTTGCGTTGAATCAGCACTCCCAAAAACGGTTTAATGTCTCTGCGCTTGGCCAGCGTGATGGTGGAGAGGTCCGCGAAGATAAGAAGTGGAGCATTATCAGGCCCCTTGATGTCTGGGGAATTTTGGGCTGCTGCTAACACCAAGTCTCTTGTTTGTTGCCAAGGACATCAGATGATAACGTCCCTGGGCACTTCCAAGTTTCTTGCCGCCCCTAGGGCTCTATGGGCCCTTTCAATTTCCAGCCGCGAGGCTGGGACCTCCGGTAGGATCGTGGCCAGTGTCTCTGAGACATATTGCTTCAGATCCTGCACCGCTCTGGAAATCCCTCTCATTCTTATGTTGTGGCGTCTCGAGTGGTTCTCAAGGTCTTCGTACTTATCTTCCAAGGCCGTTATGCGAGAGGAGTTCTGATTAATCTCCCGCCTATACCGATCTTGCGCCTAAACGATCTTATCGGTGGTCTCTTCAAGCAAGTGGGTCCTTTTGGCCCAGCTCATGAATATCTTTCTTGATGGCATCAACTGCTTTGGTCATGTATGCTTGCAATAGTCCCTCAATCTGGGCTAAGGAGCTTTTAGAGAGGTTCATGTCGGGATGGGGCGGGTCTAAAAGGACCTCATCCCCCGATTCTCCCAAAGGGTCTAATGCCACCTCCTTTGTTGCCCCTGCAGGTTTGCAGAAATCTGTAATCCTCTTTGTAATCCTCTTGTTTCTCCCCATCTCTTGCCGTCTTGTTTCGTGCAGTGAATTGAACATAGGATCAGAGTGGCTGGATGTACAGGGTCCCGGCCGGCGGTCAAAATCTTTTAGTAAGTCAACTGTTTAGTGATAGGGTACCCCCCTCAGGATGAGATTCAGTCCCAAGTGCCCATTGCTTAAGGCATTGGCCTCCGTGGATACATGCCCTTGATATATAAAAATACGTAGCATTCAAGATGAGGCTTCTTGTATTCCCGTATAGGCCTGTTGCAGGGCGTATCAAAGATGGCGGACGATGTTTTGCGGGTTTTCCGCCCTGTGTCTTCTCCCTCAATCTCGGGTCCTAATTAGCACCGGAGCTCCCCCGTCGGAACCAGCCGCGGGCACTCTGCCAAGCCCCCTCTTTGTCTCTGACCGGATGTATTCCGCCATCCAGCGTGACCTCTGGAGTAGGCTTGTCGGGCCTCAGTTCCCCCTTCTTCTTGTACTGGCAGGTAGGAGGATCAGAGGGTCCCAGGGGGTCAGGGGTAACCTCCCCACTTGTCCCCAGCTTTTTCTAGGGGAACCTGCTCAGTTGGGGTAAAATATAAGGCCCAATTCAGCACTTTGCTGCGGAGCTCTCACCAAACACGTCTGCTATGGCCAGACGCTAACTCCGCCCCCCTTACTTTACCTATTTTGAAGTAATATATGCAGGAAGCATTGTGTTGAAGAGCTGACAATCTGTTTTGATGTTGCTGCAGCATACAATATCGGTTTGCACTGTTGTGAAGCTGATGTGTAAGTGTCAGCAATATGTGCAGTGTGTAGTGTAAATTGTGTGCGTGCGTGAGTAAAATCCATTAGGGTAGCTGTGTACTTTCGCATTGTGTTGTAAAATAGCGGCTAATGTGTATGTCCTTGTTAATAGTGTATCTTGGACCTCGTACGGCTTTTTCGGAAAATCCGTATGTGTTTCGTGGTATTTTGCGTGTTTAGGGTCCTGTAGCCTCGTTTTCGTTTTTTTCGCCGGCCATTTTTTCTCTCGCTTAGGGGATTTTCGTGTGTGTAAACTCTTGAATTTGGACTTAAATTGAGGTGTAACTTCACTTGCAGAGGTCCTGGGTGCCCCCCCTTGCTGTGGGTAAGCTTTTTATGTGTTTGTTCTGTGTATTTATTGTGTTTTTTATGTTTTCATGTGCGGGTGGTTCGGGCGCTAAGGTCGTATTTTTGCAAGCTCGTAATGTTTTTTTATTTTAAGTCCCGGGGCTCGTATTTGTGAATGCTAAGTCCGTAAATTTTGCGGTGTAAGTCCCGCCTGCGGCTCATCTGTGGGTCCTCCACCTCCGCAAATGCAGCCCCTCGCTTTGTAAGGGTCCGCATTTGCGGGTCTAAAGTCGTAGGTGGTTGTAGGGATGAGCACAAGGAGCGCCTTCGGCTACGCGAGCCTGCAGCGTTAGCAACAACCCGCATGCTCACAACTATATATGTGATTTATAATGCTAACACTGTTGCTAGTTAATATGCCCCTGTGGGTGTTTGTAATGGGGTTTTTTTGCAGACCCGTCCACCCGGTATGTAATATGATCATCACTCAAGCAGACAGGTGGGTGAGGCTGTGAATATTAGTATTACTCTCTGAATTGGTGAAAGCTTAACCAACATCATTATGTAGATGATGTAAATCGTCAATTTGAGGCGGAAAAACAAAAGACAATAGAATAGTGCATCAAGTTCAACCTGGAGTGTCTCTGACAAATGCACATTTATTGTTTGCATTAACTATTTTCAAACTAATGTGTTAGGAGCATGTGCAAATTCACAACCCAAGTTACTAACCATTTAATGGAAAGAATGATATAGTTACATCATTATATCACCACCACAACAGAATCATGAAACTTACTCCCAAAACACATGTGAATCGTATGTTCCTTGAATTTTCCTTGGTATGGACAGATCGTCAGAACATGTGTGTTTTTGTCGTTCAGTTGTGACCTCATAGACCACCATGCTGATCCACTTGGTATTCATGGCAGAGATACAGGAGTGGGTTGCCAGTTTCTTCTCCAGTGGGCCACAACATACAACTCCTGGTATTCCTAGGTCATCTCCCATCCAAGGACTGACCAGGCCCAAGCCTCCTTGGCTTCAGGGTGGTGTGACCTCTTGGTTCCCTGACTGGAATTGAACCAAGATCGTAGAGGTGAAAGCACTGAATCCTAACCATTGGACTACCAGGGAACCAACAACAGATCATACTCTCCCCAAAACTCATTAATTTTTGAAACTCAAATTAATACAATTAGTAAAACAGTCAAGTCACAGATAATTGTACTGCAAATTAATAAAATTAGTGGGGCTGCCAAATCACAAATAATTGTAATGCATGTATTAGATTAACTTTTATGTTTAATAAAAATATTTGTGTATTCATATATGTAATCTGGTGGTGTGCGGACATATTGATGAGTTTGAGTAGGATTATTGTCTTGCTAGTGATTTATATAGGAGCAACATGAATCTTATCTTCATACAATGGGCCTCATTCAATTGCGATTTGGCCAATTGAATAGGGCTCTAAATAAGGACAGAGCATATTTTTTTACAGAAGTTTTTAGTTAGTGAAGACCTTGCTTTTGGATAGAAGTTCACTAACTAAAAACTTCTGTAAAAAAATATGCTATGTGTTTATATAGAGCAAAAGCTGATAATATGCTATAGCTTCTTAACAAAAAGCTTCTATACAGAGGTCCCATGAAGATATTACATGCTTATGCTGTCCCATAGAAGGTATATGTAGTGGCCCAGGTATAGAGGGACCACAAGGTATAATATATCCAGTTTATATAAATGTCCAATTGCATTTAGAACTTTAGGGTATAGCAGTGGTGTCTAAAAAAGAACCACAAGATACAGTGGATATAAAAAGTCTACACACACATGTTAAAAAGTCAGGTTTCTGTGCTGTAAAAAAAATTAGAGAAAGATAAATAATTTCAGAACTTTTTCCATCTTTAATGTGACCTATAAACTGTACAACTCAATTGAAAAACAAACTGAAATCTTTTAGGTAGAGGGAAGAAAAAATATAAAAATAAAATAATATGGTTGCATAAGTATGCACACCCCTAAACTAATACTTTTAAACTAATACTTTGTTGAAGCACCTTTTGATTTTATTACAGCACTCAGTCTTTTTGGGTATGAGCCTATCTGCATGGCACATTTTGACTTGGCAAGATTTGCCCACTCTTCTTTGCAAAAACACTCCAAATCTGTCAGATTGCGAGGGCATCTCCTGTGCACAGCCCTCTTCAGATTACCCCACTGATTTTAAATCGGATTCAGGTCTGGGCTCTGCCTAGGCCATTCCAAAACTTTAATCTTCTTCTGGTGAAGCCATTCCTTTGTTGATTTGGATGTATGCTTTGGGTCGTTGTCTTGCTGAAAGATGAAGTTCCTCTTCATGTTCAGCTTTCTAGCAGAAGCCTGAAGGTTTTGTGCAAATATTGACTGGTATTTGGAACTGTTCATAATTCCCTCTATCTTAACTAAGGCCCAGTTCCAGCTGAAGAAAAACAGCCCCAAAGCATGATGCTGCCACCACCATGCTTCACTGTGGGTAGGGTGTTCTTTTGGTGATGTGCAGTGTTGTTTTTGCTCCAAACATATCATTTGGAATTATGGCCAAAAAGTTCAACCTTGGTTTCATCAGACCATAACACCTTTTCCCACATGCTTTTGGGAGACTTCAGATGTGTTTTTGCAAAATGTAGCCTGGCTTGGATGTTTTTCTTCGTAAGAAAAGGCTTTCGTCTTGCCACTCTACCCCATAGCCCAGACATATGAAGAATACAGGAGATTGTTGTCACATGTACCACACAGCCAGTACTTGCCAGATATTCCTGCAGCTCTTGGTAGCCTCCCAGACCAGTTTTCTTCTTGTCTTTTCATCAATTTTGGAGGGAGCTCCAGTTCTTGTTAATGTCACTGTTGTGCCATATTTTTTCCACTTGATGATGAATGTCTTTCACATGGTATATCTAATGCCTTGGAAATTCTTTTGTACCCTTCTCCTGACTGATACCTTTTAACAATGAAATCCCTCTGATGCTTTGGAAGCTCTCTGTGGATCATGGCTTTTGCTGTGGGATGCAACTAAGAACATTTCAGGAAAGACCAACTAGAGCAGCTGAACTTTATTTGGGGTTAATCAGAGGTACTTTAAATGGTGGCAGGTGTATGCTGACTCCTATTTAACACAATTTGGAATGTGATTGCTTAATTCTGAACACAGCTACATCCCCAGTTATAAGAGGGTGTGCAGGCTTTTCAACCACATTATTTTTCTTTCTTTTTTTTTCTCTCCACCCAAAAGATTTCAGTTTGTTTTTCAATTGAGTTGTACAGTTTATAGGTCACATTAAAGGTGGAAAAAGTTCTGAAATGATTTATCTTCGTCTCATTTTTTTACAGCACAGAAACTTGACATTTTAACAGGGGTGTGTAAACTTTTTATATGTACTGTATAACCTACTTAGTCATATAATGATACAAAAGGTGTAGTGGTTTCTCATAGAAGAACCACGAAGTATAACCTACTCAGTCCTAATATGATACAGAAGGTGTAGTGGTCTCTCATAGTAGAACCACGAGGTAAACAGCATAGATTGCCAGTTTCCAACTTGTAGTGTTTATCATAGTAGAACCAAGAGATATATTAACAGCTTGCCCTTAAGTTTGCATAAAATTAAGTTGGTATAGTAGTGACATTTTTTTGCCACAAGGTAATTGTTGCTGAAGACGCCGCTGGTGAAATGGTGGTCTCATAGAGATTACACAGATTGTGAGAAACATAAATACAAAGTTTATTTCAGCAACATAAATATCTTTATAATGCAATTGAACAATAGTAGGATGTAGTGACACTAGCCAAGATAGTGTCACATAATAATCACAGTCACTCTGATTAATATTTGTGAGAAAAGCAGTAAAACTTATGTAATCCAATATACATAACTTGATATCTTGATAAAACCAACAGTATAAACAAATAAACTATTCATAGAAGTTATATATTCAGCTAAGAGGATAATTTCCACCACCTTTGTACAGAATGTATAGAACTTATTTCATTCTTTCACTATTTTATTTTTTCATTTGAATTTTATCACATTTAATTAGTTTATGTAAAAATAAACCACAAATATATATGTCAATATACTTTGGGAATAGTAAATCATCACTTACACAGATATCAATGTTGCTATATTAAAAGCAACATTTAAAGTCTCACTAGTCACTTATCACATATATAGTTGTCAGCAGTACGGGTTGCCAAAAGTTGTTACTAACGCTGCGGCCCTCGCAAAGCGCTCCTTGCGCTGCTGATGAGCGCAGTAGGCGCTCATCCCTACGACAGGACTTACAGCCCTAAATTTACGGACTTAGCATCCACAAATACGAGCCGCGGGACTTAGAAAAAAAAACATTACGGGCGGCTCGGTCAACGACGGGATCGTCAAACAGTATTCGTCAGTGTCTTACGCTCCTTTCAATGGGGCCACGGACCTGGTTAGATGGACGGGTGTCAGGGCCAAGATGGTGAAGGTGGATATTGAATCCGCTTTCCGTCTACTACCTGTGCATCCCCAGAGTCATTGTTTCTTTGGCAGTTTTGTTGACGGTCAGTACTTCATGAACCTTTGTTTGCCCATGGGGTGCTCTATTTCTTGTTCCTATTTTGAAGCCTTCAGTACGTTCCTACAATGGGTAGCACAGGCCGAGTCAAGTTGCCATGGGGTTACCCACTACCTCGATGATTTTCTCTTTGTGGGTCCTGCTCGTCTATCCACCTGCGACTTCAAACTGAGGACCTTTTCATGGATATGTCAAGATTTTGGGGTTCCCCTGGCAGACAAAAAGACGGAAGAGCCCACCACGGAATTGGGTATATGGGTATATGGATCAATTCGGACAAAATGGAGTGCAGGATCATTCCAATGGGCCGAATATTCAGCAGAAGAATGTTGTTGGCTACAGCTGGAATATCACAGCCACATCATTTTATAAAAGTGTCTGGGGCAATGAAAGAGGATGCACGAGTGTGGATGGCATTCCTTCGGAATTTCAATGGGAGTTAGTGTTGCAATTTATAGAGCAACTCTAACCAATATTTGTTATACACTAATATCACCGGCTACATTCACTTAGCAGCTATAAAGAAATTGTATAAATCTTAAAGGACAAAAATATATTCCCATGGCTTCAAATTTTATTGCCCCGTCATTTTGGACGGGCCAGTCTCTAATTCATGTAATAAGCCTCAAAATCTCTAGATGACCTTATGTTATGATGCACATGACTAGATGGGAATCATATACCATATATACTCCAGTATAAGCCGACCCGAGTATAAGCCGAGGCACCTATTTTACCACAAAATACTGGGAAAATTGAGTGACTCGAGTATAAGCCGAGGGTGGGTAATGTGCTGCCCCCTGTGTCCCTCTTGTGCCCTCTGTGTCCCCCTCTTGTGTGCCCTTTTCTTGTGTCCCCCCTCTCTCTCCAATGTGTCTCTTCTCCCCTCTCCCTCCCCTGTGTCTCTTCACCCCTCTCCCTTCCCTGTGTCTCTTCCCCCCTCTCCCTTCCCTGTGTCTCTTCCCCCTCTCCCTTTCCTGTGTCTCTTCCCCCCTCCCTTCCCTGTGTCTCTTCCCCCCTCTCCCTTCCCTGTGTCTCTCCCCAACCCCCCTTATCACCCTCCTCAAACTGATTAATGAATTATCCTCTGATAATAATGATTTCGTTCCAGCAGCACCAGTGGCCAAACAGATGAAACAACTAGCCAGGAGGGAAAAAAGCCACCACTACGGTGCAATCGGCTCCTCAATAGGGAGCAGGTGACCAGGCGTCAATTGGGCGCAGGTCTGGAAAGGGCATCAGACAGGCAAGAGCTCTGAGGAGTGTAACATTGGGCCGGAGAGAGGTGTTTTTTCTCTTGACAGACCAATGGAGCAGGAACCGGAAGGCAGCAGAGGAGCAGCAGATGCGCCAGCGGCTTTTCTCTAGAGCATAATTACACCGATGGAGGGTAAAAATAACAGCGTGGCCAGTGCCTGGGTCCCATCAGGGGAGCATAGGTCTCTCCTGCTGCATAGCGCACTAGGGTCCAGACAGGAAGTGGGTGCCTGTTCAGGAGGCATGGGGGGGGGGGGGGGGGGGAGTCTCCAGTTCCTCGACAGATGGCAGTTAATAAGCAAAAGGACAAAGTCATTGTTTTAGCAAACACAGCAAAGGGGAGACCATCTTTGTGCCAATTAGGGCCCATTGGGATGCATGTGCCTATAGAGGTAAGTGAAAAAATATGAAAAAGGGAGTAAATTGAGATGTTTTCACTCCTTCCCCATGACATCTACTTTGAGGTCAAGGAAAGAAAGGATGAAACCAAAAAACAGGAGGAAGAAATTATAAAGAGGTATATGAGGCTACCCAAGACATTCAAAAATTGGCTACAGGCTTTTGTAATAATGATCAGCATAGTCGGGGAAAAGGCCCCCTAGAACTGCTCGACTATTTTGCTACCTTGATGAAATTGAAAATATACATAGGACATATGGTGGCATGGCGTGGTGGCTCTATGACAAACATTTTCGTCAGAAATTGGCAGTGAATGAACTGGGGGTGGTGCATTCCTGACATGATGGGTTTCAGTTTTTTGGATGTGTGGTATTGTTGCAAGTTTTTTCTTTGTTTAACAGGTGCGGCAAGGCCTGTGCAGGCTTGGATACTGGGCCACTCCTATATTTACTGGGCCCGAAGGACGGCAGCTGTCAAGGAGCAGGGGTTTGCAGCTTGGCTTAGATCCTGAGGTGGTAGGGGTCAGGTGGTTTGGAAAACATGGCATGCGATGGGAGGGTGTGCAATTTGCCAGGTGGGCAGGTCTGCCGGACATTCTGGTGGTCTATGCAGGGGACAATGATCTCTGAACCATGCCGGTTAAGAACCTGATAGAGGACATTAAGAGGGATTTACACAGGCTGCACCATTTATACCCTGGGACAGTGCTGGTGTGATCAGAAATGATTCCATAGGTTTAAGTGGTGCTCTCACATTGATAATGCAGTGATGCTTAAATGCAGCAAGATTTACATCCAAGATGGGGTCCTCTTAAATGAAATTGGTTTAGGTTTTTCAATCTGGGCCTGGAGGAAGGTAACTGTAAGGCTTTGGTAGTGATTTACCGGACGGGTATGGCTCTTAGTTGAGCGTACTCCGGGTGGGGCGTTTCCTTTCCAAAGTTGAGAGGTATGGGGGTGTAGACACATTGTTCAGCCCTAGGTTAGCACCTGACAGCAAAATGACTACGACTTGTGTTAGAGGAGTGCCTAAGTCGGGTTTAGAAAGCTGGTCATGCAACTCCCCAGCCTCACGAAGTTAAGATAGGGGAGGTTTCACCAGTCTAGGAATGGGATGGGAAAATAACTGGGGCATTAAGAGTTAAGGAGGAACTACTGGTTGGTGGAGCGGTGGCTGGGAAGAGTTTTGGTTACCCAAGCTATACTCCCCTGGGGCCAGGGAAGCAGTTAGCCTGACAGTGCACAGATCGTCCCTCCCTCCCTCCCTTTCTTAGGGTAAGTGTAGTGAGCATGGGTCTCTAGCAGTGGTAATTAGTAGCACATGGTTGTCACAGCTGGGGTTGGCGGGTAAATGCTTGCCCTGTTTACTGTTGGGGGCAGTTAGCCATTGGGAGTAGTGGACTCTTGGGGCACGGGGTTCCCTCGAGTCAAGCAAAGGGTGGGGAAATCGTTTTACTGGAGGCCCCAAAAGAGTTAAAAGAAGTTTAAAAAGAAGTTTAAAAAGATTTAATAAAAGGCTGTGGCCAATTTTACCCCATTTACGACTAAGCGTCCTTATTGTGTGTGTCTAATTTTATTTGGGAATTGCTATTGACTATGTCCTGGACAAATAATTTTAGTCCTTGTATATCTGAGAAATTGTAGTATTGTTCATAAAATGTTTGGATTGTTGTATCAGTATAATTTAGAAAACATCAGAGAGGATCCATCTCATGATAGCTGCCATTCAAATACATTTTATTTGATACTGTTATCTTTTTCCAGCATTTTTGTTTTATTTTAAAACCAGGTTATGTGAATTTTAAGCTGATTGTTTTACTTCTATTGGACAAGACCCAATGATTCTCTTTTGCGTACCTAACTGACACTTAATTTAAAGGCAAGTTTCACTTACATGTAAGTTTCTTTGTTTTAAAAGTACCACAAAAGTTTCACAAATACCTTGTTTACATAGTTACATAGTAATTGAGGTTAACTTTTAGCCTATTAATTTCAAACTTTTTAGATCTCCTTGGTTTATTGTAATTTGCGGATTATTTGATCCAGAGGAAGGCAAACAGAAAAAAATATTGAAACATTGGCAATTGACTCATAAGGGAAAAATATAAAAATCCTTCCTGACCCCAGATACTAGCAATCAGATTTCTCCCTGGAACAATACTCTCTAATTATCCAGGACAACCCTGATTGTCCATTTTATTCAAAAATAAATCCAACCCCTTTTTAAAGTTATTGAAACCACTCTCACTACCTTCTTTGGAAGAGAATTCCAAAGTTGAACAACCCTTACTGTGAAGAACCCTTTTATTTCTTTACTGTGAAATCTTTTTTGCCAGTTCCATATCTGAGAAGGTATAAGAGCTGTCTACAGCTGCAGTTCTATTCTGTGTGAGTTACAATCATTTTCTTCTGGGTTCTTCAACAGCTCCAGTCACCTAACATACAGAGATATTGAAGCAGTAAAAGTGCTAAGGCTTCTACAGATATACTATCCATGTACTCCATGATGTACAATCAGCTTGTGTTTAGGGGTACCTCCTTCAGACTGGAATCACTAAGGCTTGCTTATTATTATTATTATCTTATATTTATAATGCTAACACTGTTGCTAGCTAACATGCCCCTGTGGGTGTTTGTAATAGTTTATTTGCAGACCAGTCCCACCCTGTATGTAATATGATCATCACTCAAGCAGACAGGTGGGTGAGGTTGTGAATATTAGTATTAATCCCTGCATTGGTGGAAGCTTAACCAACATCATTATGTAGATGATGTAAATGTGCACGCATATTATAATCGTAACATATAACATAGTAACAGAAATTTGAGGTGGAAAAACAAAACACTTATAGAATAGTGCATCAAGTTCAACCTGGAGTGTCTCTGACAAATGCACATTTATTTGCATTAACTATTTTAAAACTAGTGTGTTAGGAGCATGTGCAAATTAACAACCCAAGTTACTAACCATTTAATGGAAAGAATGATATAGTTACATCATTATATCACCACCACAACAGAATCATGAAACTTACTCCCAAAACACATGTGAATCATTCACGGATTGTGTCATTAGAATTTTCCTTGGTATGGACAGATCGTCAGATCATGTGTGTTTGTGTCGTTCAGTTGTGACCTCATAGACCACCATGCTGATCCACTTGGTATTCATGGCAGAGATACTGGAGTGGGTTGCCAGTTTCTTCTCCAGTGGGCCACAGCTTACAGCTCCTGGTATTCCTAGGTGGTCTCCCATCCAAGTACTGACAAGGCCCAAGCCTCCTTGGCTTCAGAGTGGTGTGACCTATTGGTTCCCTAACTGGAATTGAACCCAGATCGCAGAGGTGAAAGCACTGAATCCTAACCATTGGACTACCAGGGAACCAACAACAGATCATACTCTCCCCAAAACTCATTCATTTTTAAAACTCAAATTAATACAATTAGTAAAACAGTAAAGTCACAGATAATTGTACTGCAAATTAATAAAATTAGTGGGGCTGCTAAATCACAAATAATTGTAATTCATGTATTAGATTAACTCTTATGTTTAATAAAAAATATTTGTGTATTTATATATAGTGGTGTGCGGACATATTGATGAGTTTGAGTAGTATTATTGTCTTGCTAGTGATTTATATGGGAGCAACAGGAATCTTATCTTCATACAATGGGTCTCATTCAATTGTGATTTGGCCAATTGAATAGGGCTCTATATAAGCACATAGCATATTTTTTTACAGAAGTTTTTAGTTAGTGAACTTCTATCCAAAAGCAAGGTCTTCCCTAACTAAAAACTTCTGTAAAAATATGCTCTGTGCTTATTTAGAGCCCTATTCAATTGGTCAAATCTCAATTGAATGAGGCCCAAAGTAATGACTGCAGTCATTACAATATGTCTGCATTTTAACAATGAAAACTGTAAAGTAAATATGGGCCATCAGATGAAGACCTGCACTTGAACAATAGGGAGTTTTGTTTCAAGAATGTAAAAAAAAATAATTGTGCTGCTGTGAAATCTACAATTTTGGTGTCTGCTGGACAACTTCCAGAGGTTGGAAGATCTGAGTTCACTGAAAGTTTATATCTACACAATTAGGCCCTCATTCAATTGCGATTTGGCCAATTGAATAGGGGTCTAAATAAGCACATAGCATATTTTTTTTAAATAAGTTTTCAGTTAGTGAAAACCTTGCTTTTGGATAGATGTTTACTAACTAAAAACTTCTTTAAAAAATATATGCTATGTGCTTATTTAGACCCCTATTCAATTGGCCAAATCACAATTGAATGAGGGCCTTAGAACGTAGCGATCGTTTAAAACAAAAAATATATACAAACAGATCTCGAAATGTATTCTCCAGAGAATACAATGACATCACTACAGTAATTGGTTTAGATATAATGTGATATATTTTTTATTTTTAAAAACGGCTTATAACAAATATATTTTTGCCCTTTAAGATTTATACAATGTCTCTATAGCTGCTAAGTGAATGTAGCAGGTGATATTAGTGTTTTACAAATATTGGTTAGAGTTGCTCTATAATTTGCAACACTAACTGTATTAGAATAAGTGACTAGTGAGACTTTAAATGTTGCTTTTAATATAGCAACATTGATATCTGTGGAAATAATGATTTAATATTCACAAAGTATATTGACATATATATTTGTGATTTATTTTTACATAAACTAATTAAAAGTTCAAATGAAAAAATAAAATAGTGAAAGAATGAAAAAAAGTGCTATACATTCTATACAATGGTGGTGGAATTTATCCACTTAGCTGAATATATAACTTCTATGAATAGTTTCTTTGTTTATACTGTTGGTCTTATCAAGATGTCTTGAGTATAAGAGTATCTGTCAGTATGTTGCCAATACTATTATGAACAATAACGTTTTAGAATTCAATCGGTTATGTATATTGGATTTGTAATTCGATATACATAGATTTCCATAAGTAAGATTTACTGCTTTTCTCACAAATATTAATCAGTCTGACTGTGATTATCTTGTGACACTATCTTGGCTAGTGTCACTACTACATCCTACTATTGTTCAATTGCATTATAAGGATATTTATGTTGATAAAATCAACTTTGTATTTATGTTACTTACAATATGTGTAATCTCTATGAGACCGCCATTTCACAAGCGACGACTTCAGCAAATAATTACCTTGTGGCAAAAAAATGTCACTACTATACCAACTATATTTTCTGCAAACGTAAGGGCAAGCCTTTAAAATATCTCTTGGTTCTACTATGATAAACACTACAAGTTGGAAACTGGCAATCTATGCTGTTTACCTTGTGGTTCTACTATGAGAGACCACTACACCTTCTGGATCATTATAGGACTAAATAAGTTATACCTTGGGGTTCTGCTATGAGAGACCACTACACCTTCTGTATCATTATAGGACTGAGTAGGTTATACCTCGTGGTTCTACTATGAGAGAGCACTACACCTTCTATATCATATTAGGTCTGAGTAGTCTATACCTCGTGGTTCTACTATAAGAGACCACTACACCTTCTATATCATATTAGGTCTGAGTAGTCTATACCTCATGGTTCTACTATGAGAGACCACTACACCTTCTATATCCTATTAGGTCTGAGTAGGCTATACCTTGTGGTTCTACTATGAGAGACCACTACACCTTCTATATCATATTAGGTCTGAGTAGGCTATACCTCGTGGTTCTACTATGAGAGACCACTACACCTTCTGTATCATATTAGGACTGAGTTGGTTATAACCTGTGGTTCTACTATGAGAGACCACTACACCTTCTGTATCATATTAGGACTAAGTAGGCTATACCTTGTGGGTTTTTTTTAGACACCACTACTATACCCCAAAGTTCTAAATGATAGTGAACATCTATATGGTATGTAGTATACCTCGTGGTCCCTCTATACCTGGGCCACTACATATACCTTGTTTGGGACAGTATAAGCATGTAATATCTTCATGGGGCCTCTGTATAAAAGTTTTTTCTTAAACTTGATGTTAAAAACATACATCTCTAAATTATATATATACAAAAATGAAGAAAAAACAGTCAGATATGCCTATATAATATATGAGGAAGGTTATCTGCAGGAACTGAAATAGTGAATGAATTGCTTAGAGAGGCTTTAAATAGAGACCTACAATGTGGTAATCCGGAGCCCCTGATGAGCTGAGATTTACAGATCTCACGAAACGTACGTCGGGTGTTGATGATGTCACTTTGGCGCCAAAAAAACGGCTGAAGCTAAATCTGATAATATGTTATAGCTTCTTAACAAAAAGCTTCTATACAGAGGTCCCATGAAGATATTACATGCTTATACTGTCCCATGCAAGGTATATGTAGTGGCCCAGATATAGAGGGACCACAAAGTATAATATATCAAGTCCATATGAATGTTCAACTGCATTTAGAACTTTGGGGTATAGTAGTGGTGTCTAAAAAAAACCCACAAGGTATAACCTACTCAGTCCTAGTATAATCCATTAGGTGTAGTGGTCTCTCATAGTAGAACCATGAGGTATAACCTACTCAGTCTTAATATGATACAGAAGGTGTAGTGGTCTCTCATAGTAGAACCACGAGGTATAACCTACTCGGTCTTAAAATGATACAGAAGGTGTAGTGGTCTCTCATAGTAGAACCATGAGGTATAACCTACTCAGTCCTAATATGATACAGAAGGTATAGTGGTCTCTCATAGTAGAACCATGAGGTATAGCCTACTCAGACCTAATATGATTTAGAAGGTGTAGTGGTCTCTCATACTAAAACCACAAGGTATAACCTACTCAGTCTGTTATAAAAACGGTTAAATTAATTACAATATTATTATTCATAATCATATTAATTATGATTATAATAAATATTCTAATCTCATCCTGAGATCTTGCCTTCTACGGATAACAAATTAATAAATATATATATTCAAGAGGCGTTACAGATTTATGGTTACAAAATGTGCATTTATTAGAACACAATACTTAATACAAATACATTATTAATACATGATAATACTATGGAAACAACATCTCTTAACTTAGCAGAAAGGCATTCCAAAGCTACCAATTATGTCCATGTGTGTGTATGAGAGTATGATACTTTATCAGGCCTTCACAGTGTAGTGAAGAGAATGTAGATGGAAAGAGAGAGATTCCCCTTATATCCTGTAATCTGAATCTCACCCCCATACTATGTCCTTAGTTCTTACTGGTCAGTTAGGTCACATGTCCTTCACAAAGTCCCCTCAATGGTCAGCTGTCCACACAAAGGATTCCTTCTGCCACATGTAAAACTAGACATATCCGGTTCTCAAAGTTACACACACCCATGAGTTCAAGAATACCATATATGGTCTTCTGTTAATTCTCTGGATTAAACTGTGCCAGTGAAATCCAGCGCCATCATGTGGTCATTCGGCAAATCCATCCACTACTCAGACGTGTACTCTCCAAGTGAGTGAGAAAAAGAACGAATATAGATAGCCTCTCAGCCTTATATTAAAGCTGGTAATTATTCCCTACTTCTGACGCTAGGTGTGTGTTACATCCTCCCTTTGGCAATGAAAGACAAATGAACCTTTTCATTCCAATAGAAGCTTACGAAGAGTATAAGGGTGAGTATATAATTCATTTGAAAAGTTTGCTATACCCGCTATGTGTGTGTGTTTTTCTGCTATTTTACTAGATCTGTTTCAATACGTATACCATAGTACAAATGATACATACGTGCTATCATGGATTCTAGATAGCAACACATGCATATCTGAACAATACATAATATAGACAATATTAACACAATTATGAATGGGTGTAATATAATATTTTGAAAAGCAGAACCCCATGACGAGTGTTTTGAAAAGGAATTAACTAATTTCTGCCACCAGGATGCACTTGACAGATCAGAAAATGTATGTTCAATCCTTTGGAGTTCTTGCTGTTGATGGTGAAAATGTATGTGTACCCTTTCTCCAAAATTTTATAGGTGTTTGAGCAGTATATGAACATCTTTAAGTTGCATTACCCATTTCTGCCAAGGTGTGTTGTCTGATACAATTGGTACAATCACAGGAGACCCCAGGGTTTTATTGTAGGTTAATATCTGTGGCACTGTGAGATTAAACTGCTGTGAACTTATTCTCACTGGATAGTCTATGACACAGTAAATTCCTTGAGTAATCTGTTCCCTAGATATACAATGTTTAAACCATATGTTTATCTCATCCCTTGGTTTCTACAAAACAAAACACACCTTTCCCTGTCCTAAGGGGAATATCATATCTTGGGGTTTAACCTTTTCTACAAACCCTAGGCAGTATGAATGGTTATGCCAGCATGAATGAAATACTGTTCTAACCTGATTGGGTAGACATAAGATTTTGGTGGGGAATCTCATGCAACCTTCCACATCTACTTGTTCTATGGTAGCACCATTTACTATGAAGTTGGGAAACTCTAACTCGTGTAAAACATATGATTCTGTTACTTGAGTTCCAAATGATGTCATATGGTAGATGTTTTGGTATGTTCCCCTGGTTGGTACTAATGAATTAGCTCTACATATATTTTCCTTGCAACCCAGCCAACTGTTCACCAATAACTCTTTGTGGTCAGAAGCAAACCTGTTAATTTCAGCTTGATGCCAACCTCCCAAAGGGTTATGGTTATTATCCATAGCTTGCCCCAGGATCTTAAAATCACTTGATAGCTCGGTTTGCATGGAAAGACATACAAAATCCCAAGACATTTCCCTTAACCTCCCAATTACCCCTACCAATATTTCCTGAATATGCTGTACAGCAGGTCCCTGTATATCTATAACTGCTTTTGTCAGTCCCTCTACCAGTGTATTTATGGTTTGTTGTGTGTGTAACCCTTTGGAATTTAACAAACCCTCAGACTGTAAGGTTGTAGTTAGACTGGAAATATCGATAGAAATCACAACCCCTAGACCAGTTCCTACACCTCCCAACACTGTATCCACAATATCCCTCTTACTTCTTTTTCTGGTACCCATTACCCATCTAATTAAAGACCTTCTTTGGTCATGTTCTCAGTGATCACTTTTGTTATGCTATACCCTTGCTGATTCATAGACATAACAGGGTTTTGAAAATTAAGGGAAAACCTAATACCTTCACCTATCAGACTTATTGTCCATTTTTCCCAGTTTGTCCATTCACTTTCCCAGTTCCTTTTATTAACTAGATTGTCCCTCCAAAATCCACTAATATTATTATGGCTTTTTGTCCCAACAATGTCCACAGTCCCATCCCCACTTAAAGTCAGTTGATCAAAACATGGTTCTTCCAAATTGTCATTGCTCCATATCTTTGTCCATGCCTGGATCGTCTGTGTATGACTTGATCTTCTTTGTCTTGTGGAAGAGGTAGTTTGTGGTCCATCAATTTCCTAATTATTACATGTGAATATCATTGTCCATACAATCCCCAAAAACAAATGCATTATCATCGTCCTTGTTGACTTCTCATTGCCAAATCTGAAAAGATCAAACAAGTATCAATTCTTAGCAGAAATATCTACAGTACATCTGGGACTTCTGTCCCTTTATACAATTTACATTGGTCCACATGGACCCATTTGTGACCAGGCTGCTTTCGGGTTTTTCTGGGGTTTGATCTCATTACCTTAAGCACTGTAGTACCTAATGTATCTAGAATGACACAGGGACCCTCCCAATTTGCATCCCATGGAGAATTTTTATTAAAATTTTTCATTAATGATCATTCCCCCCTTTTCAAACAAAGTTTGAATTTTAGATGACACTTTACAATCAGTTGGGGCCATAGTAGAGGCAGCAAAATGTAGCAGTAATCTTAACTGCTCCTGAATTTGGGAGAGTTATTGGTCGCTTGACACGGCTTCTCTCAGGGGGGTGGACAATTGAGGATCACCTGGGTGGCCTAGAGCCATCTGTCTCCATGTCATGAGCTCAAAGGGGGGAACATTTAGTAGCAGTGGCAGGTGTAGCTCTAATAGCCATTAGAACTGCTGGTAAGTTTGTAACCCAAGAATTACCATATTGTGTAACCATTTTGGCTAACCTAGACTTAATGGTTCGATTCATGAGTTCTACTATACCCGAGGATTGTGGGTGATACGGAACATGGAATCTATGCTGTATTCCCAGTAGGGCACAGAGACTTTGCATTATCTGAACAGTAAAATGTGTACCTCTGTCTGACTCAATGAGTTCAGGAAAACCCCACCTTGAAAACACATGTTCCCATAATGCCTTTGCAGTAGCTTGTGCAGTGTCACACCTAAGAGGAAAAGCTTCAACCCATTTAGAAAAAATATCCACAATGACTAAGGCATATTTAAAACCCCCCTTTGATAGTAGAAGTGGGCCTATAAAATCAATCTGAATAGACTTCCAGGGACCATCAGCTACTGGTACCCTCTGGAGAATTGGTCTTTGTCCTTTAGGGCATGGATTTATCCGAACACAGATAAGGCATTCTTGAATACACTGTTGAGCTGATGTTGCTAACTGTGGCCAAAAATATTTCTGTCTAAGATGGTATTCTAAGGCACTGTGACCAATGTGTCCCAAAAGAGAGTGAGTTTGCTGTGTAATTTGTCTCTGCAAATGCTTTGGGCCTACAAAAAGAAGTTTGGCCTGTGGCTCTGTAGGACTACTATAGCACATTAACCCATTCTGAATAGAGTAGCCACTAGGGAGACTTTGCTGGTTCTGTAATAAAAGAGAAATGTTAGCCTACTCCCTCAGCATTCCACAGTCATTTTTATGTTGGGCTCACGTGTCAGGGAAATCCACAACCAATTTCCTCAGATCAGAGTGGCTACCAGTGTCCGGCCACACCCTTTCTGAAGGAACTGATATAATGGTTGCTACAGGACTCAGGGAAGACTCATCTAACATAACATGCTTCCTCCCTCTAGTATCCCTCCACAGTACATTATTACACACATCATCCCTTCTGCGCTGATAACATCATCACCCAATAAAATACCTTCTGCATTCCTACTCTGCCAAATTGTAATTTCCTTTGTCCACTCATGTCCTAATGTCAGTTACTGTTGGGTTGGGAAAACCTGGGACTGGGATCGCCAAGTTCCATAAACAATGTTTGTTTTGCCCCATATGGGGGACTTAGTGGCAAATCTGTCAGTGAATCACCTGTGTCAATGAGTGATTTTGTGTCATGAAATCACACCGTTAACACAGGGAAGTCCAGAATGATCCCTAAATGTACTGCAATTAGGAATCATGTCTCCCAGGGATGGTGTTAGTCAGTCAGATAAGGATGTCAGAGAGGAATGATTCTCATATTTCCTCTCATGATTCCTCTCCATCCCTACCATCATCATTCTTAAAGCTTCCTGTGCTGGCCCATACAGATAATTCCCAGGCCTGGTCTTGGGCGCATACTCCCTTCCTGTTTTATCTGGAGGTTTAGGCTCCTTCTGTCTGAAAGCACCCTTCTCATCAATCCTATCTTTTGGAGACCCTAATGTATGTTGGTGTGCCTGCCATCCCTCACCTTGCTTATGCTCCCTCGTCCATCGCCTGCAATCTCTGAATCTGTGTCCAGGCTTATTACAATAATTACAAATCCCTCTGAAGGAAATTTCCAAGGTATTACGTTTTCCTTCATTAGTAGTCACAACTGAAATTTTGTGTGGCCCTGTGACTCCTTTTCTTAAAATGTTTTGCCATGCTTTACCAATAATACATAGCACAGCTTCCATGGTGTCTTTCTCTTCTGCCATCATTTGTATGCTAGGGTCCAAATAAGTAAACTTTCTTACTAGATACTGTAACATATCGGATGGGGTCTGATCTGGGGGGCACTCTATGTACACTTGCTCAAATTTAGAAGCAAACACTGATGGGTCATCCTGTACAGTTACTCTTATCTCAGCAAGGGAATGGCGATCTAAGTCTCTGTTTGCTGTGACTAACCTAGATACAACTTTTAGCCTGTCCCCTGCTGTACCCCATTTGTGTTCTTTAAACCAATCTCTATTGCTATCATTTGGACCACTAACTGGGGCCTCTAATCTAGATGCTAGACCTCCTGGAAGCCACAATTTTAAAATAACACATGCCTCTTTAGGAGAAAGCATGTACTGTTTCACAGATGACTAAAAATTAGACATATTGGACAACACATCTATCTTTGCATCATATTGTGGTTTAAACTTTTTTTTAACTGTTTCACTATTTTATCTCGGTCTTATTGTCTGATTATTGCAGATGCCTGTGATGTTACAGAATTCCCCTCTCTATTTCTCTCACATGGTGTTGAATGTGAAGCATCTGGTACTTGACTTAAACTTAGTGGGTGAGATTTTACTATGTGAGGGGTTAAGTCTGGTATAGTCCTACTAACATCAGAACTATCCCTTACATAATTTCTTTCTCTTACTTGTTGCTCTTCATCTACAAGATGTAATCCACCCTCTTCCTCTGCTGATGCACAAGCTGGCTCATTACTATCAATTACTGCAATTGGATGTTGTTGATCAGATAAACATGCTCTGAGTCAGGCTACTAATTGTCCTCTTGCATGATAATTATCCTCTAAAGTATTCACATACTAATATGCCACATTTTGTCACAATATGCCACATTTTGGACAACAGTCTGTTTCTTGACTAGTCTCTGTAACTGCTGCAACTGGAATACTCCCCATTATAGCCATATTCATCTGGTTCTTAATACACATTAACAATTTCATACAGTTCTGTAACTTATTTCTCTCTTTGGTTAAACACCATTTTTCTTATCAATTTGCTTAATTATGCTTTTCACACTGTAACCATAAATCATGTATTCTGCTAAGCATACTATAATTTCCAACAATCACTGGTTCAAAATCTCTACATTCAGCATATTTAGCAATTATCTCCATTACTTACACTTTGATGTGTCTTCAGCACGGTCCCTAATCAAAAAAGGTGTGCACCCCAAATTGATGTCTCCGTCTGGATACCAATGGATCCACAGAAATGACGTCCGTCTTACTCCAATTGCGTCTCACTCTGATGCGTCTGGATCCCAAAAACCAAAAACATCGTGGCCAACGTCTTTCTTCATAGAAAACGCTTGATAATATCACCAATTATGACAGGTTCAATTTTTCATCTGCTAAGTTCACTTGTAACATCAAAGAGACCTGTGATTAAATCCCCCCCAAATGAAAGTGAATGTACACGGTAAGAAAAATGGGCTGACTTGCCATTAACTGTTATAAAAACGGTTAAATTAATTAATTACAATATTATTATTCATAATCATATTAATTATGATTATAATAATTATTCTAATCTCATCCTGAGATCTTGCCTTCTACGGATAACAAATTAATAAATATATATATTCAAGAGGCGTTACAGATTTATGGTTACAAAATGTGCATTTATTAGAACACAATACTTAATACAAATACATTAATAATACATGATAATACTATGGAAACACCATCTCTTAACTTAGCAGAAAGGCATTCTAAAGCTACCAATTATGTCCATGTGTGTGTATGAGAGTATGATACTTTACCAGGCCTTCACAGTATAGTGAAGAGAGCTGTAGATGGAAAGAGAGAGATTTCCAATGCCTGGTATCCCCCTTATATCCTGTAATCTGAATCTCATCCCCATACTATGTCCCTAGTTCTTACTGGTCAGTTAGGTCACATGTCCTTCACAAAGTCCCCTAACTGGTCAGCTGTCCACACAAAGGATTCCTTCGGCCACATGTAAAACTAGACATATCCGGTTCTCAAAGTTACACACATCCATGCATTCAAGAATACCATATATGGTCTTCTGCTAATTCTCTGGATTAAACTGTGCCAGTGAAATCCAGCGCCATAATGTGGTCATTCGGGAAATCCATCCACTACTCAGACGTGTATTCTCCAAGTGAGTGAGAAAAAGAACGCATATAGATAGCCTTTCAGCCTTATATTAAAGCTGGTAATTATTCCCTACTTCTGACTCTAGGTGTGTGTTACACAGTCCCAATATGATACAGCAGGTGTAGTGGTCTCTCATATTAGAACCACAAAGTATAACCTACTCAGTCCTAATATGATACAGCAGGTGTAGTGGTCTCTCATAGTAGAACCACAAGGTATAACCTACTCAGTCCTAATATGATACAGAAGGTGTAGTGGTCTCTCATAGTAGAACCACAAAGTGTAGTCTACTCAGACCTAATATGATATAGAAGGTGTAGTGGTCTCTCATAGTAGAACCACGAGGTATAACCTACTCAGTCCTAATATGATATAGAAGGTGTAGTGGTCTCTCATAGTAGAACCACGAGGTATAACCTACTCAGTCCTAATATGATACAGAAGGTGTAGTGGTCTCTCATAGTAGAACCACGAGGTATAACCTACTCAGTCCTAATATTATACAGAAGGTGTAGTGGTCTCTCATAGTAGAACCACGAGTTATAACCTACTTAGTCCTAATATGATACAGAAGGTGTAGTGGTCTCTCATAGTAGAACCACGAGGTAAACAGCATAGATTGCCAGTTTCCAACTTGTAGTGTTTATCATAGTAGAACCAAGAGATATATTAACAGCTTGCCCTTAAGTTTGCAGAAAATATAGTTGGTATAGTAGTGGCATGAGCTAATTATTGCTGAAGTCATCGCTTGGGAAATGGCGGTCTCATAGAGATTACACATATTGTGAGAAACATAAATACAAAGTTTATTTCAGCAACATAAATATCTTTATAATGCAATTGAACAATAGTAGGATGTAGTAGTGACAATAGCCAAGATAGTGTCACATAATAATCACAGTCACTCTGATTAACATTTGTGAAAAAAACAGTAAAACTTATTATGTAATCCAATATACATAACTGATTGAATTCTAAAACTTTATTGTTCATAATAGTATCAGTAACATTACGACAGATACTCTTAATCTCAAGACATCTTGATAAGATCAACAGTATAAACCAAGAAACTATTCATAGAAGTTATATATTCAGCTAAGTGGATAAATACCACCACCGTTGTATAGAATGTATAGCACTTTTTTCATTCTTTCACAATTTTATTTTTTGATTTGAATTTTATCACATTTAATTAGTTTATGTAAAAATAAATCACAAATATATGTCAATATACTTTGGGAATAGTAAATCATCACGTAGATATCAATGTTGCTATATTAAAAGCAACATTTAAAGTCTCACTAGCCACTTATTCTAATATAGTTATTAGAGGAATTCTAACCAATATTTGTAAAACACTAATATTTCCTGCTATATTCACTTAGCAGCTATAGAGAAATTGTATAAATCTTAAGGGACAAAAATATATTTGTTATAAGCCGGTTTAAAAAAATAAAAAATATATCACATTATATCTAAACCAATTACTGTAGTGACGTCATTGTATTCTCTGGAGAATAAATTCAGAGATCTGTTTGTACCGTACATACTCGAGTAGAAGCCAAGTTTTTCAGCCCTTTTTTTAAGGATGAAAAGGGCCCCCTCGGCTTATACTCGAGTCACCAACCCGTGCCTCTCTTTCCCCCCCGTGTCTCTCTTTCCCCCCGTGTCTCTCTTTCCCCTACCCGTGTCTCTCTTTCCCCGCGTGCCTCTATTTCCCTCCCCCTCCCTTATCATCCTTAAACCCCCATCTTCATCCTCAACCCCCCATCCTCATCCTAAACCCCCCTCCTCATCCTAAACACCACTCCTCACTTTAGCCCTCTAATTACCTCCCCCTCTCCCTTTCCCCTCACTTACCTTATATCTGCAGCAGCCACTCCTCCGTGCTCCTTCCGGCTGCGTCTTGACCAGGCAAATGACGTGACGCACATGCAATGTCACGTCATTAGCATATGCCGGGGACCCGGCATATGCTAATGACGTGACGTTGCATGCGCATCACTGGGGTTTAGGTTGAGGATGGGGGGTTGAGGTTGAGGATGGGGGGGTTGAGGATGAGGATGGGGGGTTGAGAATGAGGATGGGGGTTGAGGATGGGGGGTTGAGAAGGGGGGTTGAGGATGGGGGGGGGGGTTGAGGATGAGGATGGGGGTTGAGGTTGAGGAGGGGGGTTGAGGATGAGGAGGGGAGTTGAGGATGGGGGTTTGAGGATGAGGATGGAGGGGTTGAGGATGCCCCCCATCCTCAACCCCCTCCATTTTGAAGATGGGGGTTGAGGATGAGGTTGAGGAGAGAGGTTGAGGAGTGAGGTTGAGGATGAGGAGGGGGTTGAGGAGGGAGGTTGAGGATAAGGAGGTGGGTTGAGGAGGGAGGTTGAGGATCAGTAGGGGATTGAGGAGGGAGGTTAAGGATGAGGAGGGGATTGAGGAGGGAGGTTGAGGATGAGGAGGGGGTTGAGGAGAGAGGATGAGGAGTGGGGTTGAGGAGAGAGAATGAGGAGGGGTTGAGGAGAGAGGTTGAGGAGGGGTTTGAGGAGGGGGGTTGAGGAGAGAGGTTGAGGAGTGGGGTTGAGGAGGGAGGTTGAGGAGGGGGGTTGAGGAGGGTGATAAGGGAGGGGAGGGAAAGAGACACAGGGAAGGGAGGGGGAGGGAAAGCGACACAGGGAAGGGAGAGGGGGGAAGAGACACAGGGGAGGGAGAGGGGGGAGAGACACAGGGGAGGGAGAGGGAGGAAGAGACACGGGAGAGAGAGGGGGGACACAGGAAAGGGGCACACAAGAGGGGGACACAGGGGGCACAAGAGGAACACAGAGGGCAGCACATTTCCTACCCTCGGCTTATACTCGAGTCACTACGTTTTCCCAGTATTTTGTGGTAAAATAGGTGCCTCGGCTTATACTCGGGTCGGCTTATATTCGAGTATATGCGGTATATGTTTTGATTTTGAATGATCAGATTTTAATTATAAAAATTATTTTAAATAAATTTCAATAAAGATTGTTTTTTTTTTTAAATCTAGTATGTGGCAATTCATGACATATTTAGCCACATAAAAGTGTTCCCCCCTTTTTTGTTATTTTTCTCTGTGACCATCTTCAAGGACACAGATAACAAAAAGATCTATTATCTAACAGCCTTATTAAATTGTGATTTGGCCAATTGAATAGGGCTCTATATAAGCACAGAGCATAGTTTTTTTCACAGATGTGTTTAGTTAGTAAACACCTTGCTTTTGGATAGAAGTTCACTAACAAAAAACGTCTGTAAAAAAAATATGCTATGTGCTTATATAAAGCCCTTTTCAATTGGCCGAATCACAATTTAATAAGGCTGTTACTGTTCACACTTTGGCTATAACCAAACAAAGGATCAACTCTAAGAAAATTGTACTTGTAAATAAACTAATGAGAAGCTCATTAGCTTGTAAATGCATTAGTTTACAAATCATACAAGAAAAGAGAATTACTCACTGCAGTAAAAATAATTGCATACATTTTTTTACAAATGTAAAGGTTGTGTTTATATTTATTACTTTCTAAAATTATTTTGCTCATTATCAAGCTTTGTTACTTAAAATACTATAAATAAAAATGATAGTAATGGCCATTTAAAGAAAAACTGTGGCCAAATATATTCTATATGCTATCTTGAATAATTAAACTTGATAATGGGCAAAATGTTTAGGAAGTAAAAACATAAATAAATACAGACCCTAAAGTTTTCACTTTTATATGCAATTATTCTTTACTGCAGACATCCATTTTATTTACTGAGTCTGTTTTTAATTTCAACAGGATGTATCCTTGTAAACTAAGGAGGTTTGCATTAGTGATAATGAGAGCACTGGCACTAGTTACTCCCACATTCCTATTGTTACTGTGTAAATGATACAAATATCCTTACATTATTTAGTATATATATATATATATATATATATATATATATATATATATATATTAGAGACTTGCCCGTCAAAAATCATGGCAATAAAATTTTAAGACTGGCAATGCTGTTTGCCACACAATTTGAGGCCCTCTGACTTGCGGGCCTCACTCATCATCATTGCAAGAGTCTCCTCCGTCATTGCAGGCCTTGGCCAACCCCCCACTTTCATGCTTCGCACTGAGCACCTTTGGTTTACGTGGCGTGCGAAGAGGCTTGCAATGAGCACCTTTGGCGGTCATCTTGGGCCCTGAAATGAGCGCCTCTCTCCCCTCTACTTTACATCCTCATCTCCAAGAAGTGTCGTTAGAATAATGCACCTTTATTTCCAATAGATAGTGCTACAAAAAGTATTTCCACTGTTGTAATTTACCCTTACATCCAACAGATGGCACTGTAAGAATGCAAATTATATTTCCACATCCAAATGATGGCGATCTAATACGTTTTTCTTATAACTCCTTAGCGCCAATAGATGGCGGTGTAACAATTTAGTAATGCATTATTATTTTGATATTATTTATTATTTTATTTATTATTAAATCCAATGTATCTAATGCATCCGGGGGTCTTTTTCCTACTGCCTTATTAACATTAGGGAGAGTCATCGCAAGGCCTGCAATGAGCACCTTTGGAGCTCATTGCAGCCTTACTCCTGCAGGCATCGCGATGCGTGCCTGTGGCGCTCATCGCAAGTAGTCAGAATTGCGAGTTTACCTGCTCATTGCAGTGTAATTTAACATTGGTGTGCTGGACACATTTGCATATTTCACAACTAATAGAGTTGATATCATTCATCACTTTTGTAACACTTGTGAACCTTAGCCCTGAAACGGAACTCAGTCCATTACAGGTCGTGATGAATGCAGACAGTTAATTCTGCTTTCAATTATTAAATCATTGTTTTTTATTTTATAAGTGTAAACAAGTCGCTATTCTTATAGAGACAGTAAACAACTTTTTAGCATAAACAAAATTATGTATTTCAATAGTACAAGGGCATAGCTCAAGGATGATCAGGATGTCATATCTGACAATGTGTTATGTGCATCTAGTGGCATGCTTACAGTGCATCTTATTAATTGGATATACTAATATCAATAACCATTCATTGGTCTAAACAATGGGGTGTGGATGGGATGCCCCACTCTTCTAGAAGGGATGATGGGCTATACCATTGTCTTTAAGTAAACAAGTATAAAAAAATATGTTGTTTATATTTCTGTTCAGTCAGTGAGCAAGTAGCAGCCATTTTGGGTGTTTTGCTGCTGACCCACGTTTTTTGGATAAATAAACTCTAATAATAAGAAAATTATCAGAGGACTCTGTGTTTTGTTATCATGACTGGGTTTCGGAGTAAAAAGTGATATGTGAGTATGTTTTTTTCCCCCAAACGTTGTGCAGATAGAGCTTCCTCTCTGCTTTCAAAGTCTCCTCCTACTTTGGGAAGTAGACAAAAGGAAACTAAAATGGTAGATTCTACAGCTGCATAATTGCAGAAAAAGTAATATATTGGAGGCTGTATTGTTACAATTTTTTCATTCTTTACACGCTTGCCTATTTTTTTGTGAAGTGCATCAAAAGAGTATATTTTAGATTGATTAACAAAATGTGTTTTTACGTTTTTATAGCTAGAAATGAATGCTGTAATGTTGAGATGGAGGGAATGCAAACAGTTTATATGGAAAATGATGGCCAGTGTCCTAATAAGTTGGTCACCATTAAAGAACCGCTGTGCTCTAAAAATAAACGCTGCTAAAATGAAACCATTAATTATTTAATACATACTGCAATTTGTGGTGAAAACAAAGATGCAAATTAAAGGATGAGTTTGGTCAAATGTTTTCTATATTGTTTTTGAAAAACTAATCATGGGGCAAAATCCTTTTACAAATGAATCAATCCGTCAATCAAAAAATAAATACAGTTGTTATATTTTGCAACTTTTATATGCAATTATTTTTTACTAGAATATTGCCCGTCAAAAAATGACGGCAATGAAATTGTGAGTGAGCTAAGGGTGTTTGGTGTATATAATGTGGCTGATGTAGCGTCGTTCGTTTTCTATGTCGTGCAAGTTTTTTCGTAATATTAGTTTTCTATGTCGTGCAAGTTTTTCGGAATATTCGTAGCTGTTTGGTGGGCTTTTTCTGAATATCCGTAGGTGTTTGGTGGTGTTTTGCGTGTTTATGGTAGTGTTTTGCGTGTTTAGGGACCTTCAGCCTCGTTTTCGTTTTGTTCGGCGGCCATTTTTTCTCTCGCTTAGGTGATTTTCGGGTCTCTAAACTCCGAAATTTGTGCTTAAATGGAGGTGTAACTTCACTTGTGGAGGTCCTGGGTGTTTTTGGGATTGCGCGGGTTGCGTCCTTGTTTTCTAATCTCGTGTTTTTCGGCAAATAGAATTTTTTAGTGTCTAAACTGCATTAATTTCAGTTAAATTGAGGTGTAAGTTTAGTTTTCGAGGTCCTGGATGCTCCCTCTTGATGTAGGTAAGCTTTTTATGTATTTGTTGTGTGTATTTGTTTGATTTTTGATGTTTTGATGTGCGTGTGTTGCGGCCGTTTTTTGCAAGGTCGTAATGGGTCGTAACGTGTCTCATATTTTGTTTGCGTTACGACATAAAGTTAGCGAGGGTCGCAGTTGCTGGCAAGGAGCGCCGAAGGCGCTCCTTGCCAGCAACTGCGCCACACATAATTTTTGCGAGCCTGCAAGCGTTAGCAACAACTCGTATGCTCACAACTATATATGTGATACCTGTGTGGCTACATTTTGCTTTCTTTCTTGCTGAAACTGTCACTTTCTTTTGTGTGTTTTTTTGTGAACTAATGAACCTTTCCTGTGAATCATTTTCTCCTATTGAGAGCACTGGCAGATGTAACAGCCACTTTGCCATTGTACAGCAGGCAATTCCTTTGTATTCAAAGCCACCTCTGCTGAAGCCATGTCTATGTCATCTCAATGTCTGTGTCCTTACAAGAAAACAAACAATCTTCATGCACATTACATGTAAACAACTTCTGGGCTGGCAAGATTAACCGTCATTTCAACCTCAAGTGATAACTATATATCGGAAGTGTGGTGGCATGTCATAACTGTGGTTTTACTTCACATGTACCAGAATAATCTCATTTATCTTTGTGACGCTTCCTGTGTGTGCCATCTGTTTGAATTCTCGTTATTTTTCGGGGTAGGATGTTTGTTAGGGAGTTTATGTCTAAAGCTTGTTTTAAAATTGTTTTTTCAGGTTTATGATCTTGAAATACTGAAAACGAGTTATGGAGAATACATCATGAATGACTGAAAAGAGAGCAAGACCTTAAAGAATTGGATAATTTCATTGACAAAGAGGTCACAAGGAAAAAATGTGAAAACAAGAGCGACATTATGAGAAAGAAGAAAGTGACTGACAGGTAAGACTGTAATGAAAACCATTTAGTACGGGCCAACTTATATATATATATATATATATATATATATATATATTACTTTGGATATGGTATTTTATAGTGGTAGCAAAGTGTAATAAAATCTTTCAAACAGAAGAGGGTCAATAGCTCACATAAAGTATATATTTGGAGTTAGGAAACAGAATTAGGACAGCGACTGTGCAATCTAGAAGTTAGGTTAATGTAACCAAGATTTGGCTAAACATTAACTTAACTAATGAACACAAGATCCCTTTGATCATAATGCACAATTATACATATTTAGAAAGTGCTAATTTAACATAATTTGAGAATAGAGCCAGGGAGACTGTGCAGTACGATACCTCCATACAATCCCAGACATCCCAGTAGCTATTCCATCAAGTTGGTGTCAAAAACTCCTTGTTGACTCTCAAAATCTGCTGGGGCCATGAATACTGGATCCCATGGATCACTCCAAGAAAGTTCCCATACTGAGGTTATGTCTCTCTCTGTGTCCCAGCAAAATCTGCATAACCTGAGAGTAGCCAGCCATTAGTTGAGTAAAGATGAGAGACAGATAAATTAGTGAAAATAAAATGAAAGACTAGAGAGAGATAAGATGGATTTGGCACTAAATAGTCTGAAAGCATAAATAATATGGATTTTTCCTGGATAAATTAAAGTCGCAATTAGTTAAATCCCCTGGAAAGGCAAAATTTCCTTTTATGTGAAAAAAGTGACCATGTCTCTCACTCACTCTGACTTGTTTCATACAAAGATATCCAAGAAATATATACTACGAGTAACGGGTTCTTTTCTGCTTTATTTACTTGTTTTTTATATTTTTTGTGGGAGGCAAGGTAGGAAGCGTAACTCATTGTATGTAGATTCTTGTGAGTGAAGACACTGAAAAAGAGACACCTATTTTGAAGGGACAATTATTGAAAACATGGGTAGGGGAGGAAAAAAAGGTGCTCAATAACATTTTGAAAAATATGAAGGAAAATATGCAAAGAAGAGCTAATGGTGCTTTTGTTTCTCTCATTCTGAATTATTTCTTCTATTGCCTGTTTACAGTAACCATGGATTACCAATATGTGGTGAGCCCCTCATCATCAGATCGACGTGCTGCTTGGACGCAACCACACAGGCACAATGCAATAAACGAGGATGATGCTGCAACCATCCCAGAATTTGCTAATGAAGAACTGATTGATGCCTTCTTGGAGGGTGAGTTTTATTGCTGGATTCAGTGCAAGTGAAAAAGGATTGTATAGAATGCATATTCGTTTCGGGATTTGAAGGTCCTAAATACTGTAGCTGTGTTGAGAACACACATATTGTTAAGAGAGAGAGGGTATTTGTCCTTGATACATACGCTAATTATTCTGTGAAGTTTAATCAATTTTTTCATTGACTTTACTCACTGGAGATATTTGAGAAATTGTTTCCAAAGCATAAAACTGGGAATGAAGAGGTCTCGCCTTATTGAATATACCATCCTATTAAATCAGTGGTGCTGAATTTAAAATATCTCTGAACTAAGCTTACTGCATGATATATCTGTCCCATACAATAAGAGAAGGCTAGTCCACAGTGTATAGAGAGGACATCTTTAACTGAGTCTCTTTAGAGTAGTGGTTCTCAACAGCTTTCCCAGGGATTATTGTTGAGACCTAAAATCTTGTCTGCCAATTACAGGAATAAGATGTACAGACTGAAAGCTTAACTATTTCTGTCATTAGTACATGTTGGTTATTTCAAAGATTGCCACTGCTATTAGCCACAGTAGTAAACTGATTATTGAAGAACTGTCTGTAGTTAAAGAACCAATCTAGCAGCCTTATTAAATTGTGATTCAGATAATTAAATAGGGCTCTATATAAGCACAGAGCATACTTTTTTTTACAGAAGTTTTTAGTTAGGGAACTATCCAAAAGCAAGGTCTTCACTAACTAAAAACTTCTGTAAAATAAATATGCTCTGTGCTTATATATAGCCCTATTCAATTGGCCAAATCGCAATTTAATAAAGCTGTAGATTTGGTAAAAGTTCAGAAAAACTTAAAAAATTAACAGTTGTATACGTCATGACCATGAAATCATTTGTTTAGAGAACATCTTAATTTTTGAATACTCTTTGTATACATAGTTCCATCTTGTATGGCTTCATATATACCCTTCCTTGAGCTGAAGACACGGGCTGGAGCTGCAGGGTGTGTGCTGATCTTATCGATTAGCGGATGGAGGGATGGGGGATTTAATACAGTATCTCACAAAAGTGAGTACACCCCTCAATTTTTTGTAAATATGTTTTTATATCTTTTCATGTGACAACACTGAAGAAATGACACTCTGCTACAATGTAAAGTAGTAAGTGTAAAGCCTGTATAACAGTGTAAATTTGCTGTCCCCTCAAAATAACTCAATACACAGCCATTAACGTCTAAACCGTTGGCAACAAAAGTGAGTACACCCCTAAGTGGAAATGTCCAGATTGGGCTCAACCTTAACCTTCATGGGTATGGAGTTCACCAGAGCTTCACAGGTTGCCACTGGAGTCCTTTACACTCAACCATGATGACATCACGAAGCTGGTGGATGTTAGAGACCTTGCACTCCCCCACCTTCCGTTTGAGGATGCCCCACAGCTGCTCAATAGGGTTTAGGTCTGGAGACATGATTGGCCAGTCCATCACCTTTACCTTCAGTACTTTAGCAAGGCGGTGGTCGTCTTGGAGGTGTCTTTGGGGTTGTTATCATGTTGGAATACTACCCTGCGGCCCATTCTCTGCTTCAGTATGTCACAGTACATGTTGGCATTTATGGTTCCCTCAGTGAACTGTAGCTTCCCAGTGTTGGCAGCACTCATGAAGGGGGGTGGGGGGTCAGCCTGTCAGTGCTCAGACCATACGCCGCACACTGCATTAAATTGGTCTGCATGGCTGTCGTTCCTGAAGCAAGCCTCTTCTAAAGATGATGCTCAAGAAAGCCTGCAAACAGTTTGCTTATAACAAGCAGACTAAGGACATGGATTACTGGAACCATGTCCTGTGGTCCGATGAGACCAAGATAAACTTATTTGGTTCAGATGGTGTTAAGCGTGTGTGGCGGCAACCAGCTGAGGAATACAAAGACAAGTGTGTCTTGCCTATAGTCAAGCATGGTGGTGGGAGTGTTATGGTCTGGGCCTGCATGAGTGCTGCCGGCACTGGGGAGCTACAATACATTGAGTGAACCATGAATGCCAACATGTACTGTGACATACTGAAGCAGAGCATGATCCCCTCCCTACGGAGACTGGGCTGCAGGGCAGTATTCCAACATGATAACGACCCCAAGCACACCTCCAAGACGACCACTGCCTTGCTAAAGAAGATGAAGGTAAAGGTGATGGACTGGCCAAGCATGTCTCCAGACCTAAACCCTATTGAGCAGCTGTGGGGCATAGTCTAACGAAAGGTGGGGGAGTGCAAGGTCTCTAACATCCACCAGCTCCGTGATGCCATCATGGAGGAGTGGAAGAGGACTCCAGTTGCAACCTGTGAAGCTCTGGTGAACTCCATGCCCACAATGGTTAAGGTAGTGCTGGAAAATAATGGTGGCCACACAAAATATTGATACTTTGGGCCCAATTTGGACATTTCCACTTAGGGGTGTACTCACTTTTGTTGCCAACGGTTTAACATTAATGGCTGGGTGTTGAGTTATTTTGAGGGTACAGCAAATTTGCACTGTTATACAGACTGTACACTTACTACTTGCAACCTGTGAAGCTCTGGTGAACTCCATGCCCACAATGGTTAAGGTAGTGCTGGAAAATAATGGTGGCCACACAAAATATTGATACTTTGGGCCCAATTTGGACATTTCCACTTAGGGGTGTACTCACTTTTGTTGCCAACGGTTTAACATTAATGGCTGGGTGTTGAGTTATTTTGAGGGGACAGCAAATTTGCACTGTTATACAGACTGTACACTTACTACTTTACATTGCAGAGTGTCATTACTTCAGTGTTGGCACATGAAAAGATATAAAATATTTACAAAAATGTGAGGGGTGTGCTTACTTTTGTGAGATAATGTATATCATTAGAGCCTGATAATAATACTTAACACGTACCCCTTCTTTGCACACATTCAGACGCATGCAGTTTAATGGATAAATGCAATGCAGATATGCAAACGACTCTATCTCACACACAGTATTCAATAAAGTATCATGGATGCCTGGAACCAGCAGATGCATCAACATTATTTTTTTTCATAAAAAAAAATACCTTTATGACATTTTCCCTGCCTAATTATGCTTTTATTCAGGCTGAAATATGGCTAGCCGATCTGTATGTCCAAAATGTTCGGTAATCATGGCTATCAATGATTCTACATTTAATAAAGATGTGAAATGTAACAATAAAATATGTTCTATCTTGCATATTTGCTTTCAGAGACCAGTTCAAAGGAAATGATCCATAGGTGGCTTGGAGGTTGCAGGTGAGTGTGCATAAGTAAAGCAGACCACTGGTCAACTATGCAGTGGCATCACAGAAAGGGGTGATGTCAGGAAATTGTAGGCTATACCAGCAACTATATATACCAGCAACTGTAGTCTAAATAAGCTAAAAAAATCAATGCCAGCATTATATATGTGTGTTGAAAGGACTGGATCAAGCAAAGTAGTGCTGAGCAATTAGTCTGGATGCCCATTACCCTTTTTATTCATGAAACTACTTGGCTAATGCTTGAACATACCCTGCTTACCACGCTGAGTCCCTATCGCGCCTATTTCTTCCATTGGCAATTCTAATTTAAGTACACATTATAATGACTTTGTAGACAGGGAATTCCCATTCTTCTTTTTTGTGCTCATTTTAACTTTCCTAATTGAACTTGTTAGCCTTGTTAACTACTGTCCACTAACAAGTGGACAGTAGTTAAACCTTTTATTTTAAAGTGACTCCTCATTCATGTTGTTAAATGTTATGTAAAAATTTTACGTAGGTTTATTTAATCAATTTAATCCTTAATGTCATTTTCATAGAGAGTTTTTAAATCACTTCCTTCTTAAACCTCTCCCTTTCTTTTTATTTACTCCCAGGGGTTCTGACCACATTTATGAGAGCACTAAATTCTGTGTGCAAAGTCTTGACTAAGGTCAAGCCCACAGGGGAGGAACTTCACACTCCCAATATTGAAAGCTAAATGTTAGAACACATAAAAGGACAGATTACACTGACAGTGTTTATGTTTTTAACCTGACAAAATCTGTAAGTGAAAATAAAAATTATAATGAAAATAATACAATTAATTAAATAAACCTTAGTACTAGCCCTTCTGCGTTACAGAGCTATTACATTCAACCATGCCGCGACCAACGGGCCAGAGACGCAAGCCTGTAACTCATTATGCGCACGTAGGATGTGCGGCCATGAACATGATCAATTAGTCAAACCCGTAATTACGGGTTTAGATGGAGCCAATGGTAAAAGAGATTGTCATCATTATGTCACTGAAAAATGGAGGTTAGATTTCAAACACTTACGGTTTTCAATTACGAGTTATGATTGGACCCACATAAATAATGCAATATTAATAAATCCATAAATATGAAAGTTCCATTATATGTATCAACACACTGATTGCCGGGATCGATATAACACAGAAATTAAACATTAAAAAAGTATTTTACATTGCAGATTTGTGAGCTTGAGAATGTTGTGCTGTTAATATTAATACCTAACATCACTTTACCTATAATTTTATGTACAGTATTGTGTTTATATTTGCATTTACAGTGCAATGGATATGACTTTAACCCCCTTGCGGGTCCTCTCTAGTACCCGTAGGCTTTTTGGCACCATTTGCGGGTTATGGGTTTGAACGCCAGTGGATTGATAGTGATTACCGACAGTAACAGGCTTGACAGATCAAAGGAATTGCGGCAACGTAGGTCAGATTTCGACTTCCCGTAGGGATTTTTCCGCCTGTAACCTGCAAATGAAGGGTAGCTTTACGAGGCCAATTTAATATCTGTAAGTCTTGCGGGCTACGATTTTACACATTGGGGGGAATTTAATGTGGCTGTAAGTGTGTTCAAAAAATGTGTATGCCAACCACGTGCAAGTTAGAGATATTTAAATCATAATAATTTCACTGTATGCTGTGGTTTATTGCCTTCTGATTCATCAAATATTATACTTTTTTTATATGCATGCAATTTTATTTTTTTGGCACATGTCACTAGGTAGTGCCTGTTAGTCATTAATAAATCATGGTCCTAACATTAGTAACTAAGAGTTATTATAGTAAAATTGTGACCAGTTCATATTAATTACTATTTGTTTGGTCGTTTTAATATTTATTTTGTCTGTTGAATATTTATTTGCTTTGGCAACATTGGTACATTAATCATGTACATTTGGAAGTAATAAACAGATATTCTTCAGCCCTCAAACAATGCATACTAGTGAATATGAGTGAATAAGAGTATGTTTTTGCAAGTTGATAATACTTCTCATTGATAAAAAATAATCTAGCCAATTTACATATTGTTCAACAACAACATACATAAAATTGTCCACTTGGATATTGTAGATGTGCTTAGAATAATTATATCCAATCAAAGGCAGCTGCATCAGCTGTGACTGGCCCTTGTGGTAACAGCAAACATACAAGTGGACTATATATATATATATATATATATATATATATATATATATATATACATACATATACACATATATATATTTATATATATATATATATATATATATATATATATATATACATACATCAAAGATTTAAACCTATTTGCTAGAAAATTAGCTCTCCACAAAATGTATTATGAAAAGAACAAAAAGAAAATGGAAAGTTTAGGTTTGACAATAGAAGATAATGAAATATTTAACGACTTCATGGAAATCTTGATTGACAATGAAAACTGTCAAAACTCAAGTTCCAAAAAGATTGATAAATTCATTAGCAAAAGCACATTCACTCCTGATATTAAAAATTATAATAACATTGAATCCTTTCTTGGGTTAGTAACTCACGACTTAGAGAAATTAAATGAGTTGCCGAAATTACAAAGGAAATGTAAAGAAAAAATTAATTTAAATCTAACTCTAAATGAAAGGAAAGCATGGAAAGAATTAGAAAAAAGTGGAGTTGAAATTAAAAACGCGGATAAGGGAGGAAATGTGGTATTACTTGACAAGCAAGAATATCTTGAAATGTGCTTAACAATCCTAAATGACAAGGAAACATATGAAATATTACAGAAAAATCCAATTGTTGAATATCAAAATGAACTTAGATCAATCCTCACTCAAGCGAGAGACGCTGATCTCATCTCTACAAAAAATATGTCTTACCTTTTACCAAAAAACCCGACCGCCGCAACTTTCTATATCCTCCCGAAAATCCATAAAAAGGTGTTCCCAATCCCTGGAAGGCCTATAATTTCTGGCAATAACAACCTGACTGAAAATGTAAGCAAACTAATCGACGAAACTTTGAAAAATTTAGTTGGTAGCTTACCCTCTTACCTTAAAGATACTGGTGATGTTTTAAAACATCTTGACAATCTAAATGCTCCATCAGACTCCTTTCTAGTGAGCATTGATGTAGAGCAACTTTACAGCCGTATCCCTCACGAAAAGGGTATTGAGGCTGTAAAATACTTTTTGAAGAGTAAAGCGCAACAACAAAAAGAATGGAACCAATTCATTGTAACACTGCTTAATTTTGTGCTAAATAGAAATTATTTTTTATTCTCAAAAAAATGGTTTAGACAAAAGAGAGGTACTGCTATGGGCACAGCTTGCGCCCCAAATTATGCTAACATTTTTCTTGGATTTTGGGAGGAGACTGAAGTCTTTAACGAAAAAATGGAATTCTTCACACAACATATATTAAGCTGGCAGCGCTACATTGACGATATCCTAATGATATGGACTGGCACAAAAGAAATCTTTATGGATTTTATGAATAATCTAAATATTAATAAATTGGGGCTGAAATTAACACACACTATACAAGAGAAGGAATTAGCATTTCTGGATTTAAAAATATCAAAAGACGAACGGGGCTATCTACACACAACTGTATATACAAAACCTACCGCTTCTAATACGCTTTTGTCATGGTCTAGCCTACACCCTGAACCATTGAAAAGGGGAATACCGATAGGCCAATATATAAGAATACGAAGGAACTGTGACACAGTGGAAAATTTTAAAGAAGAAGCAGATGTCTTAAGATCAAAGTTCAAAGAACGTGGATACCCTAATCGATCATTAAAATTGGCATATAAAAATGCCTTATTAAAAGATAGATCACAGCTCCTCTACAGTGAACAACAACAAAAAACACAAGAAAAGAAAAATCAGGTTCGTTGTATTATGACATTTGGCACTAACAACAGTGAAATAAAGGCAATTTTAAACAAATACTGGTATCTTCTGAAAGATGATCCAGTTTTAAGTGATGTTCTCCCAAGCTATGCTACAATTACATATAGACGTGGGAAGAGCCTAGGAGATTCTTTGAATCACAGCTATTTCACTAAGTCAGAAATAGTACAACATGGAAACCTAACCCCATTAAAGGGAACTTTTATTTGTGGACATTGCAAAGCCTGCAAATTTATCCAATCTGAAAAGATTTTTAAACATCCTAAAATAGATATACGTCTTACAATAAATTCATTTTTCAATTATAGCTCCACATTTGTCATTTATGTAATGACATGTAACTGTGGTCTGATCTATGTCGGGAAAACCGATAGACAGATTAGACGCAGGATACTGGAGCATGTCGGTGCAGTGAGGAACGAGTTGGACACTCCAGTGTCAAAACACATCAAATTATATCATTACAACAATCCATCAAGTATGAAATTTCATATTATAGATTCCATCGCACCGCACCCGAGAGGTGGAGACAGAAGTAAAAAACTTTTACAATTGGAAAGTAAATATATATATTTATTGAAGGCACAAAGCCCAAAAGGGTTAAATGAAGGTTTCTCGTTTGGAGCTTTCTTGTAAGTCCAATTATGTGAAGAAACCATCTATTTGTTTTTTTGTTTTCTGTGTTTTTTTGCTCATGTAATAATGATTACACCTTGTAAGACTTATTATATCAAGTTGTAACTTACCTACAGGTCATTTACCCCCAAGAGAACTCTTGTTAGATAAAAACAATCTTAGAGCACAATAAGGTCAACTACAAAAATAAATGACTGTATAAAATAATTAGAGCAAATATTATATAATTTTTTTAAAAAAAAAGAAGAGTTACCGTATGTAGCGCAGGAAAATGAAGTCGCGTGAAGACATAGATATGCGGGGGCTCCCCCTAATATAAGGTTTAACTCGGCTTGTGATGTTATCCTAACGGGTTGAGAACGCACTTCCTCCTTGACACGCATACGCAAATCCGTGACTTCCGGAAACCATGCTGGAACGCATAGAAGCGAAGCTACGCAATGACGCAAATAACGCGAGACTTGCTTAACAAATCACAAAACAATCAAAAGAAAAACGCGATGACGTCATCGCGGACGAAGAGACGGGGATAATTACAAACTGGATCATTTAAAAGGAACCGCACCAAATGACTGACAGAGCACACAGCCTTGAGAAAGTCACGCTAAGTGACGAAACCGGTCGGCAGACAGAGCTTACACCTGGCCACCTTATCTGGGTATTTTTTGAGCCTACTAAATGGTATGGTAACTTATCTTTTGTAATATAAATTTTTGTACCTTTTCTTTTGTTTATAGCACTGAATTATATGCATTGTCTCATGTTTTAAATACTATAGACATATAGCAACGGCATTTATACCTTACCTGTATTATATGATCTGGAGGGCATTGTCCCTAGTGAACAGCCCTCCTAGGTGACATACAGTAATTCAGAAAGTACCATCCTTTGTCCTAAAGTGCGACTTAGAAGGTACTCAATATAGATAAATACATATATATTTTTTCTGTTAAAATACAGTGGCTCCAATCCCAGTATAAAGGTGAAGCCTAGTACTTGTTTTTAAATCACTTTTTGTTATCCTTTTTTCAATTTTTTTTGAGAAAGGTTATCTAATGATTTTATTTTATATATGAGGATAACCTACCGTATGGAATGCCTATTGTTTTGATCTATTCAGTTAGATTAGTTACATTATAACACTAGATTATTACATTCACTAAGGAGAATATATCTAGTAGTATCACTATAAAAGGCATATCTTATTCATCACTTCCATATTTAGGTAGTTTATCATACTCACATTTTCAAGTGTGTTTTTAGTCAACACTTTACGGCGTTTTTTCTATTTTAAATTATAAACTATTAAAATGATTCATTGATTAACAAAACACAGAGTGTAAAGCACTCAAACAGTTTGAGCTGCAAACGTAGTTTAAAGCCCAAACAAAACCCAATATATACATACATACACACACATATTGATATATATATATATACATATATAATGTATATACATACACACAGATATATATATATACATATATACACATATATATATACATATATATATATATATACACACACACACACACATATATATATATATGTATATATGTTATGAAGAGTGTTTGGCCAATATGTATTGCAATACTCAGATTGTTTATCTACCTATCTATCCATTTCTGGATCACTACCTTGTCGTGGTGAATGGGCTTGTGTGCCTCAGTGAAACTGTGAGCTAAACCATGTAGGATCACCCAAGATGGACAAGTCATAGCAGAGAGGTCAGACAAATCACGGTCCACTATAGAAGGAACTGGCAACCCACTCCAGTATGTTTGCCATGAAAACCTTATGAATAAATATTACCATATACATAAAGATAGATGTGCCTGGCATGCTGTGGAACATAATGTTGGACGCGACTGAATGGCTAAGCAACAACAACAATATATACCGAGCAGGAAACAAGTTTTTTTAACTTGCTTTAGACATTCAAATGTGAACACAAATGTACTATATATATATTACCAGGGTGAAGCCTCCCATCAGGTACTAATCACTCACTTGTCACTTACTTTTCTTTACTATTGCTTTGATGCATTGGAAAATTGATGCTATATTATTCTGTTTCATATAGATATATAATCTATTTCCTTTTATGCCATAACTACATGAAGAAATAGTTCACTAATACTGAACTTATTAGTGATTGGTTATTTAAATACTAAAAAAGAAACTGATGCTATATTTAGCAGCCTGCGGCCCTGCACTTACTGTTTATCAAGCATATACTTGTTGAGAACTGTAACCTCATTTCCTGCACATCAAGCCAAATAAAGACATAAAAACCGCAAAATATAGTAGACATCCTGAAGAGGTCTGTTTATTATAATCCGTCAGCTAAAAACACTTGGTGTTATCATAAAAATACCACTAAATCCATTGATAAGCAGAATGTTTTATAGCCTTTGTTTATGACCATGAGTAAGTAAAGATTATTATGTAAGACAGCAGGACTCCAGACATACCAATAGACCATAACTCAGCTGAGCGACAGAATGAGACCATTAACACTGCAGATAATGAACTTTATAATGGAACTAGCGAATTGCCTGTCAAAAAATGACGGCCATGAAATCGTAATGCAGGTAATGTTGTTTTATCAATTTTTTAGCGTGAGGCCCTTCGGCGCTCATTGCGAGGCTTGCGCTGAGCGAGCTCGCAAAGTGTGACGACGATTCGTAGTTTGACAACTATTATAGGTGATTTAAAGGATAACTGCAATCCTGAAGTCCCGTAGGCTACCATAGGCTTGCCTGTGGTTGGAAGGAGGGACCACTTGACCTGGCAGGACCTGGCAGGACTGGGTATGTGGAGGAGGTGGCTAGCTGGGGGAGTTGGAGCCATTTATAGGCGTTTGGCACCTTTTCCACCATTATGTCCCCAGCTAGCCATGTGATTAGATAGGCCACCAATTTCCCCTGTTCTTCCTTTCTTTCCCCCTCCGCCTTTTTTTTTCTTTGCTATTCTTTATCTCCTGCCTTTCTCTTTCTTCTTTCCCTTACTCTCTCCCCTTCTTCCCTGCGCTGTCCTGCGAGGAGCTGCTGTGTGGAGGAGGAAGGAGACTGGTGCGTCTGCTGCAGGGGGACCCGTTGGTCGCAGCTGGGGTTGTTGCCGGCGGCGCGCTGCAATTCCAATGGAGACGGTGAGAGAGATCCCCGGCAGTCCTCCTGGCTCGGGATCGTGGCGTGACATCATCGGACGGCGCTGTGAGCCCGGAGGATCTTGGGATTAGTAGTTCTCCCTGATGACAGGCAGTACAGTGCCAGTGAGGGGGTTTGGGCACAATTAGGGACCTCCGCATCCCCCACTGACATATTGGCAAAGTTTAACCCCTCACTACCCCCCATTTTCTTTCCTTTCTTTTTCTTCCGTTTCCCTTTGTTTCCTCCTTTTCCCTTCCTATCTTTCCTCCTTTCCCTGCCCCCCTTATTCCCCTTCATGCCTTGTTAACTGCAGCTGGCTGTTATCCGGGCCTGCAGTATCCCCCTGTGTTCTCTGGGCTCTGGAGAGCGGCGGAGCACCATTGGGTGGCACCGGTAGCCTAGGGGATAGTGGGATAGGCAGTCTCCTTTGCGCAGGTACGCCACACAGCACTGAGGCTGCGCTGGCTGCCTGAAGGGTGACTCTGCAGCACTGAAACTGCATCCCTTTGCGGTCCCCCTGGGGCTCCAGAGTACAGCGCGACACCATAGGCTGGTGTGGTGAACCTGGGGGATCATGGGATAGGTATTCTCTATCAGCAGGCATGCCACACAGCGTAAGACAGCGCTGGCTGCCTGCAGGGAGACTGGGCAGCATTAAAGCGGGAGCGGCTGTGGGCGCACCAGCTTGAGGAGCTGCTGGAAGGAGGGAGATGAAGTCCACCGGAGGTTCCCTGGGCTCGGAGAACAGTGTGCCGCCATCAGGCGATTATGGGGCTTGTAGTCCGCTCCTGTGAGGCTGGCTAGACAGTGGCAGATGGGAACTGGCAGCTTACAGGGAGAGGTGGCAGCTCACCCCAGGCGACCAGTGAGGGGGTTAGGGCCATGACGGCCCCCTCACAGGCACAGTACTTCATATTGGCCCCTGGATTGCCGACCCATAGTCTCTTGGATGTCCCCTGGGCTCGGGAACATGGCGCTACGTTGTCAGACAACGCCGTTAGCCTGGGGGACGATGGGATTCACAGTCTTTCACGTCAGGCATGCCTGACAGTGTTGGGAGTGCGATGGCTGCTTGCAGAGAGACTTCACTGCGACAAACTGGCAGTGACAGTTAACACCATTGCAGCTCACTGACCAGTAACCCCTTAGACCCTCCTTCCCCTCATTCCTTGGTGGTACAATCTCTTAGCCTTTAAGGCCACAAGGATAGCATGCTTTTAGAAAAATGGGAGTTGTATAACAATATGTATGAGGTTGCCCCTCTAATCCTCCCTATATAGTGTATCTTATGTTAAATTAGATAGTAGCATTAGTACATAGGCTGTATTGTAATTCTGCATAGTGGGGTATTCATAGGTGTTGGTTAACAAGCGTAGTGGATGTGGCAGACACGGCATATGTTTGGGTAGTGGGTAGCCCAGAACTTTTGATCAGTTTACGGTTAAGCCCTGTTGTAGGCGGTACGTTTGCAATATGGGGAGGTAGTACCGTTTCCCTTCCCTCTCATTGCTCAAGCATGTTAGGTACCTTTATAATTGCCCTGGTACAAGGGCATCGGGGCCAGGGGGCTATTAAGCATACTGATATGGGTAATTTGATTGGTTTCTGGTAAGTGTAGATGGTCCCTAATTCATTTTCAGGCCTTTTATCTATGGTGTAGAGTATTATGGTATTATACATGATGGTAGTATAATAAAATGAATTAAGTCAGGTCTATGGGCTATGAAGAGTTAGACATTGGCATGTATTATACATCATTTTAAGCATGGGGACCGGTGCCTGCCCGTTTTTTGTACGATGCCCTAGCCTCAGTAAATGTAGCTTGCAGCGGCATTGTGTGACCTGTGACAACGGCGTACTCCCAATTGGTCCTTGTTAGAGCTAGAGTATTAATTTTGTCACGTGTTATGGGTCTGTGACACAAGCCAGTAAACCAGTCTGGTGCAGTTGGATTGGCAGCTGTGTGCGTGTTCATTTAGTGTTTTCCGTAGTACAGGGTTTTTGACGGGCCATGTAGCGGAGATTGTCAGCGTTTCGTCTCTGAAAAGGTAAAAGCCCTATGGGTTTTTAATGGCAGGGTACGATCAGTTTTGTATTATGTGAATTGTTATAATCATATAGCGATGTATATTATATGCTGGTCCATGTGAGTTACATTATGAGTATTAAGTCATTTAGTGCCAGGATTGGGGTATCACGGTATATCCATTTTATATGGCAGTTTGGCGAGCCTGTGAGCGTGGTATTATAGATTCTAATGCATAACACCACTCCCCTTTCATGATTGGTACAGTAGGGTGTGTATTGTGTGTATTTGCAATTTTGACCGGTTGTATAGTCTTGTGGTCTATGTTTTTTTCTCTTCTAAGGAAATTATGAATCTGCCTGTCTTTCAGCATCGGGCGGTGTCCGGGGTGCCTTGCCGTAACGCTGCGCCTGGGTTCTAATGGTGGACTGGGGGTGTATATATGGGTTATTATAAGCATATTTGGTGTATCGCTTTTTTCATCGGACCAGGTACAGCACTGGCTAGTAGCGTGCTTTACAGATTTTCAAGATTACCGCTCTTTGTGGAGTTGATTGGCTTATGGGGCCATAAGCCCATTTGTTCAGGTTATGTTACCAGGGCATAGGCGCTATAGGCTACCGATGTGATTGGCAGATGAGCGTTTTACATGTTTATGTAATTGTCTTCTCTGGGTCTCTGCTCAGACAGTTTCTACTCTACTATTGTATTGGAATTGACGGTTTTTCTTTTGGGAGTCTCTGTACCTCTTTTGGCGGACTTGCAAATACAGTTGTGGTTCGGCTTGGTAGGGTCCACTTTTGCCCTGCTGCAGAGGGTCAGGCTTGGGGGTATCATATCTGGGGTTCTTTGGTTTTTCATCTGGGTATGTCGGATAATCCTCAGTTGTCGGAGTAGCAATGGGTAGGCATCGTGGTGGTCAAGGTGCTTCTTCTCTTCACCCTCTTGGGTGCGTATGAGTTAATGGAGGACTCAAAAGGGTGGCTGTGTGTGGTAGTAGGAGGTATCACTCCATTCATCCGCTGCTCAGTCAAGCGGGTATCATAAGCTATGGTGATAGTGTCCGGTGCTGTAGGTACGTGGCTTCGTAGATCATTCTATGCACAGCTTGTTGGTGGTGGATAAAGGGGCAGTAAATCATGTGTTCAGAGAATACGGCGGTGGTGCAGGCTCGTTAATCCCAGTATGTAGTATCCTGTTCGGGACTATGTTGTCGGAAACCCTGTGTGCTGTACTGGTAAGGGAGCAGATAGTGGTAGAAGGTACCAGGATGGCATCTTATGGGCGCTCCTCAGGCTGCTGGTCGCAGTGGGAGGATGGACAGTTGGTTCGCTGGGTACGCGTATTGTAAGGGTTGGGGTTTTTCGGTAACCCAAGGCTCAGAGGAGGTGTTCCCCGGAAGTGGGGTGTCAGGTAGCAGTGTGGCCTAGCGGAAGCAAGCCGGGTTAATAGATCCTGACGAGGGATTGGATGGCTTGGTGCAGAGGCAGCCACCGTAACGGGCTTTTGTAAAATGTGGTTTGGAGAAGGTGAAGGTCATGTGTGGTGATGTAATTGGCTATTGGTAAATCAGACCAGATCAGTAGATGCATTGCCGGTCATGGCCCACAGCAGGGCGGGGCTCCAGTTCAGATGGATCATAAGCAGATATGGAGCTCAGAGGGTTGGTGTTATAGGAGGGTATGCGGCTGGTCATGGCGTTTTTTTTGTGGGGAGTCAAAGCCGCAAAAGATATTATTCAGTCTTCTCCGCGGCGGGTGATGAGGGGAGTCGCCGGGTCAGTGGTAAATGGGTGAGATCCTACCCTACGGTGTTACGGATATTCCAACACGGTAGGCCCTTGACGCGGGTTCAGGGTGTAGGGTGTACTGTCTCTGGCTAGGCTCCTCCCCTCATGTGGTTATGTTGATATACTTATTGTTATGATTATTACGTCACTTTGTGTTTACCAATAAACGCTGTGGCCAGTTATGTCCCAAGAAGTGGTCTGTGTCTAATCTTTATATTTAATAAGTGATTGGATATAAATTAATATGTACACATACCAACCGGGCCTTGCTTAGGTCATGTTTGATATAATATAATAGGTGTAATTAGGTTTTATGCAGCCCTAGGCCTATTCAGACTTATGAGCCTCCCCCCAGATTTTTCTACTTTTGTATGTGTGTATATAAAAGCTATTTTACAGCCTGTGTGTGCAATGAGCTGTATCCTCCCCAGAATTATTCTGGCTCCCACACTCCTGGCCCCACACCCTAGTTATTACTCATCCTGTCCCCTTTCTATATTCCAAACCATAGGTTTATGAGAATTTCTGTATATCAAAAAGTGTTTGGTACACTTACAGACAGAAATGTTTCTACAAATAGGCATTTTTGTGACTATGTAATAATTATTCTATGGTGCTGCACATGCATCTTCAGCCAGCCTGCTGCCCCCTGAAAATTTGCTTCCCTTGGGATCATGGGGCCTTGGCCTAAAGATATCATTATATAATATAATATACTTTATTAAAGACAATAGGCAAAATGTTTTCAGTGTGTGAAAACTTTTTATGTGCAATCATTCTGCAGTAAAATTTACCATTTTCAGTTTTTGTTGATGCCCTTACCGAGGTGTAAGAAAACTTTGATTGCACGAAAAGGTTCAATTTGCACACCGAGAACAGGTCAACAGAGCTAATGGACAGGTCATTCTTTTACAACAGGGGCCGTCAACCTTTTAATTCCTAAAACCCACTTTTGATGGTACAATTTCCTTACCACCCACCGGTGCCGTCGAAACTCTTAACTTAGCCTCTAATTTAGCTTATCTCAGTACTGGTTACATAAATTATATGACCCAAACTATGTATCACCCTGTACTTACTAGATAGTGATCCGGTCCTGACTGCTGTGCCCAGGATCTCTCACCAGCTCTCCACAAAGCCAATCCCTAAAACTACAGTAAACACCTAAATATAATCCCTACCCCAAACACCAGCATGCCAAAAAACTCCAATGCTCACATACAAAATTAAAAATTGGCTATTTATATACATATAGAGTAGACTCTCAGTTAACCGACACCCATTGGGATTGATAAATGCCGGATAAATGTAGTTTCTGGTTGCTTGAAAGTTACATAGAAAAGAGGCCTAGACTAGCTGCACATAGGATGCTCTGCTATTTGTCAGTGAGGGCTGTTCTAGCAGCAGCAGCTTTAACTCCTTACTTACACACAGGTACATTGGGCTGGAGGGTGCGGAGCTGAACCCGGGTAATGTAACGCTAACACTGCACTGGTTAGTCACTCATGCCTGTCTCCTTCCAGGTAAAACTGAATTGCAGAGACGTAGATTGGATGAAATCTAGGCGCCTGTAAGCATTTTGAGGCATGACACCCTGGATCCTGGCATGTGTTGAGCCCTATAATTTTTTTTTTTAATTTAAGGTCAGTATTCAATTTTGTTCTGGTGTCTTGAGTTCTGGTTAGCTGAGAGTCTACTGTATACCTAATTCTAACTATTGTCTTTACCCTATATCTTAACCATAGCCCAGAGGATAAGGCAATAAATTATACTGTGGACTAATAAACACATATACTCTTATAAATGATTCCAGAGAACAGACCTGGCACTAAATGTTCCTCTGGTGTTTGAGTTTTTTTATAATAAGGGACATCTCAAACTCACCATCAAGCTTTTAAGACTGCATATTATAACCATTTAAACCAAGGGGTTTTGTCTGATTTAGCAAGGTTGGAGCTATGGATTGTTGTTGCTTTATATAAATGGAATGTTTCTAATATTTAGATTACATATCTTGTGAACAGTTCAGTTGTGTGATAGTTTAAATGCATGATAAGATAATGGTGTTCCATAACTTGTTTTAAATTCATACATTTCAATCTATCTTGATGCAGTTTATTTTTTAGTGCTTTTAAATACTATAACCTGCTGTTATTATTCAGAGACCATTAGAATGGATTGTGAGTACCCACATGGAAGTAAAAGTACTACCTTAGTGTTATGGCTTCTTATTTTAATAAACTAGTATGAAAAATGCTATATAGATGATTGATAGGATTTAAGTCATAATGTGCAAGGTTATATATATATATATATACATATATATACACAGTGGGGGGGAAAGTATTTGATCCCCTGCTGATTTTGAACGTTTGTCCACTGACAAAGTCTATAATTTTAATGGTTGGTGTATTTTAACAATGGGAGACAGAATAACAAAAAAAACCCCAAGAAAAACACGTCAAAAAAGTTATAAATTGATTAATTAGTATTTGACCCCTTCATCTTAGTACTTGGTGGCAAAACCCCTGTTGGCAATCACAGAGGTCAGAAGTTTCTTGTAGTTGGCCACCAGGTTTGCACCCATCTCAGGAGGGATTCTGTCCCACTCCTCTTTGCAGATCCTCTCCAAGTCATTAAGGTTTCGAGGCTGATGTTTGGCAACTCAAACCTTCAGCTCCCTCCCCAGATTTTCTATGGGATTAAGTTCTGGGGACTGGTTAGGCCACTCCAGGACCTTAATGTGCTTCTTATTGAGCCACTCCTTTGTTGCCTGGACTGTGTGTTTTGGGTCATTGTCATGCTGGAATACCCATTTTAAATGCCCTGACTGAGGGAAGGAGTTTCTCACCCAAGATTTGACGGTACATGGCCCCGTTCATCGTCCCTTTGATGTGGTGCAGTTGTCCTGTTCCCTTAGCAGAACCCCCCCCCCCTCCCCCCACAAAGCATAATGTTTCCACCTCTATGTTTGACGGTGGGGATGGTGTTCTTGGGGTAACAGCAGCATTCCTCCTCCTTCAAACACGGCGAGTTGAGTTGATGCCAAAGAGCTAAATTTTGGTCTCATCTGACCACAACACTTTCAGCCAGTTCTCCTCTGAAGTTTGCCAATGAACATCTGATTGATTCAGACGGGCCTGCACATGTGCTCTCTTGAGCAGGGGGACCTTGCAGATGCTGGAGGATTTCAGTCCTTCACGGCGTAGTGTGTTAACAATTGTTTTCTTGGTGAATATGGTCCCAGCTGCCTTGAGATCATTAACAAGATCCTCCCGTGTAGTTCTGGGCTGATTCCTCACCATTCTCATGATCATTGAAACTCCACGAGGTGAGATCCTGCATGTAGCACAAGACCGATAGAGACTGACAGTTATTTTGTGTTTCATCAATTTGCGAATAATCACACCAACTGTTGTCACCTTCTCACCAAGCTGCTTGGCGATGGTCTTGTAGCCCATTCCAGCCTTGTGTAGGTCTACAATCTTGTCCCTGACATCCTTGGACAGCTCTTTGGTCTTGGCCATGGTGGAGAGTTTGAAATCTGATTGATTGCTTTTGTGGACAGGTGTCTTTAATACAGGTAATGAGCTGAGATTAGGATCACTCCCTTTAAGAGGGTGCTCTAATCTCGACTAGTTACCTGTAAAAAAGACACCCGGGAGTCAGAAGTCTTGCTGATTGAAAGAGGGTCAAATACTTATTTCCCTCACTGACCTGCAAATCAATTTATAACTTTTTTGATGCGTTTTTTTTTGTTATCCTGTCTCTCACTGTTAAAATACACCTACCATTAAAATGATGGACTCATCATTTCTTTGTCAGTTGACAAACGTTCAAAATCAGCAGGGGATAAAATACTTTTTTACCCACTGTATATATATAAATATATATATATATATACTGTAATGAAGTGCAGCAGGAATCCCTGATAACCTGCAACAGAGTGCATCAGGGAAGATATATAAGCCGCAGATGGAGCAGAGCCATATACCCTGGACTGACATAGAGAGGGTTAATCCAAAAATCTTTAGCCTAATCAGGCCAACACCTGACCCTGCTCAGGAGCAGTTAAAGAGCCTGCTCAGTGAAGTTTGGGGTCTGCCTAGCAGTCTGAGGAGGAGGGTGACTAAGAAACTGTTTCAAAGAAAAGAGCGGCTCTCTACAGTTCAGGAGAGACCCAGCTGAGGAAGGAGCCACCTAAAAAAGACCCCCATTCCTGCTAAGCCGGATGAATTAAGGATAAAAGGTTGGTGCCACCTGCATGTATTTTGAGCACACCCGAAAAATGATTACAAATGCCCCAGGGAGAAGAGAGTGCTAAGCAAGCATAACCGTCCCTCATCACAAGAGGGTGTCAAGGGTCCCTGGGGTGAAGCATAAGGGAGAGTAGGGTGGGCCCTATGCTTCACCCACTATTGGCAGAAGCCGTAGGGGAAAAGACAATCAGAGACTGTTTGTTTCCTGGCCACAAGGTGGCGACATAACAAAAATAAGAGACTGTTTGCATCCTGGCCACAAGGTGGCGACATAACAAAAATAAGAGACTGTTTGCATCCTGGCCACAAGGTTGCACTCTCCGGAACCAGAGAAGCTGGCCGGATATAGTTAGGGTGTTCCAGGTCATAGCAAGCACGTTTATGTAGGGTTTTATTTTATTTTGCTGAAGATAAGCACTGTTTTGTTCTGTTTTGTGCTGACCAATAAATAGCAGTAAAACTCTGTCAAGCCTGCTGTGTCTTCCTCCCTAAACCAAAGTAAAAGGAAACAGGACGCAAACCCCGCCAGAAGGGGGCGCCCTGCTACACTGGTGGCAGTGGTGGGATATCTAATCGTCTGAGTTCACGAGGACAGCCCACAGTACAGTACAAATGATGGAAGACATCCTGAAGGCCTTGCTGCATCAACAGCAACAGCAGCACCAGCAGCAGCAACTGCAGCAACAACAGCAGCAACATCAGCAGGAGCTTACCCAACTGTTGGCAGGCCACCTGGCTCAGAACCAGGCCAGTTTACAGGAGATATTACGTCGGCCCACACCGCCCTCAGCAGTAGAAACAAGAGGACCTGTTACGGGACTGCCTACCAGTCAACCCCTCCCGAGACTGAGCAAGGAGGATGATATAGAGGCCTATCTGCTGTCCTTTGAGAGGGCGGCTCTCCAGGAAAACTGGCCTCAGACCCAGTGGGCAGGTATACTGGCCCCGCTACTAACCGGCATGGCACAAAGGGCCTACTACGACCTCGCGACGGAGCAGGCAGCTGATTACAAATGTTTAAAAGCGGAGATTCTAGCACGGATAGGGGTGAATCCAGCTGTCCGGGCCCAGAGGTTTCACAACTGGAGATACCAAGGTGATCAACCACCAACTATTCAATCTACTCCACCTTACTCGCAAATGGCTGTGCCCTGAGAACAATACTCCGGAAAGGATAGTGGAGATACTGGTGATAGATCGTTACTGGAGAGGGCTACCCACGGGAATGCGAGAGTGGGTGGCACAGTCTGGACCCCAGACCCTTGATGATTTAGCTACCCAAGTTGAGCGCCATCAAGCAGTAAAGAGTATTACGGATGACTCCTCTGGAGAAAAAGCCAGGTCCTGGAAACGGGGCATATCCTCAAAAGGGCGACCTACCGAAGGGGTCCCAAGAAATCTCCATCGAGAACTTCGGGGACTCAATGGAGCCGACGGGAAAGAAAAGGGGGAGAAAAAATATGCCTACTTGCATACCATGAAATGCTTCCAGTGCGGAGAACTAGGGCATGTGGCAGCTCAGTGCCCAAACCGAGATGAGCCCATGCAGTGCAATATGGGAGGCTGCAGTGTGGTTAATTTGGTAGGCATGACAGAAATGAACCATCCCTTTCTCACTGACGTCATAATAGACGGAAAGAAGGTGAAGGGACTGATTGATTCCGGGAGTGCAGTTACCCTATTATCACGAAGGGTAGTCGCCCCAGACAGCGGGAGGTACGGAAAAAGCATGGGCATTACATGTGTACATGGCACGGTGATGAATTACCCTGCGAAAAACATTGGGATCGAGGTTAAGGGCTTGAAGGCCCAAATAACGGCTCCGATAGTACCTCATCTGCCCCATGCCGTAATTGTGGGAAGGAATTTCCCATGCTTTGAGCGCCTCCTATATACCGACGACTGTGGGACAAACACTGGATCTATACTGGAGATCTTCCCGTTTAAAGATAAGGAACTTTTCTCCAGCCGAGAAAAAGTAAGGAAAACACGCCAAGAAAGACGTAAGGAAAAAAAAAGGGGAACAGAAATCAAAAAGAGGTTAAGCCGAGACGAGGCCCTGATAACTTCTCAGACCACTTCTGAGGAGATAGTAACCTTAAGGGGTTCGTATCCTAATCAGGTTATAAACCCTCTGGAGCAAAGGGAGACGGTTGAAGAGCGAAATGTGCTCCAGGGAGACGAAAACTTTGGGAGAGACCAAGCAAATGATCCTCTCCTACAGAACGTCCGCCGAGACGTGGCCAGTGTGAATGGGGAAATCGTAGAGGGTCGAGAAAATCCCCAGGGACCTTTTTTTGTGTTGAAAAGGGACCTCTTATATCGGGTGGTTAAATCAGGAGCGGAGGTCACCGAACAATTACTGGTACCACAGGGGTATCGACGAAAGGTGTTAGACATGGCACATAGTCATCTTTTCGGGGCACATCTGTGGGTGGAGAAAACCTTGAAACGAGTGTTGAAGAGATTTTACTGGCCGGGGGTATATGAAGAAGTCCGCCAGTATTGCCTGTCTTGCCCCGAGTGCCAGCTAGCAAGCCCACGTCCCCAGTTAAAAGCTCCTCTAATACCCCTTCCAATTATAGAGGAACCATTCGAGCGAATAGCAATGGACCTGGTGGGACCATTAGAACGAACAGCTAGAGGACATCAATATATTCTAGTGATAATGGACTATGCTACCCGCTACCCAGAGGCCGTGCCACTAAGGACCGCCAACTCCAAAAGCATTGCAAAGGAACTGATTCTTCTTTTTTCAAGAGTGGGCATACCTAAGGAGATCCTGACGGACCAAGGGACACCTTTTGTCTCGAAGTTAATGAAGGATTTGTATGCCCAACTTCGAGTGAAAGCCTTGAGAACTTCAATATACCACCCACAGACTGATGGGTTGGTAGAAAGATTTAATAAAACCCTAAAGAGTATGATACGGAAAATGGTGGACAAAGACGGAAAAAATTGGGACCTACTACTACCTTTTCTACTGTTTGCAGTCCGAGAGGTGCCCCAAGCATCCACAGGTTTCTCTCCATTCCAACTCCTGTATGGGCGTCATCCACGGGGCCTATTGGATTCCCTTCGTGAAACATGGGAAGACCAACAGAACCAAAATGAAAATATCATAGAATATGTTCAAACACTGAGAAACCGAATTTTACAAATCACCCCCCTAGTTAAAGAACATATGGAACAGGCCCAACGGCACCAACAGACCTACTATGATCGAGATGCCCAAGTTAGGAAGTTCCGGCCAGGCGACAGGGTAATGGTCCTGGTTCCAACAGCCGAAAGCAAGCTTTTAGCAAAATGGCAAGGACCCTACGAGGTAATAGAGGCTGTAGGGGACGTTAACTATAAAATCAAGCAGCCAGAAAAGCGTAAGCCGGAACAGATTTATCATGTGAATCTTTTAAAGGCCTGGCGCGAACAGGAAGCAGAAGTAGCCGCAGTATATCAGGAGAATCCAATGGAAGTGGATCTCCCCAGGGTACAGGTGTCCACAGAGTTGTCCCCACAGCAGCAGGAGGAAGTAAGACAACTGATTCTCCGCAATACAGAAGTATTCACTGAATATCCTGGACGAACAAACTTAATATACCACGACATTGTCACTAAACCTGGGGTGGTCATCAGAAACAGACCATATCGTATTCCTGAAGCCCGGAGGGAGGAAGTGAAATTAGAAGTAAAGAAAATGCTCGACTTAGGAATCATCGAAGAATCCAACAGTGAATGGTGTAGCCCCATCGTCCTGGTCCCCAAACCCGATGGGACAATTCGTTTCTGCAGTGATTTCCGGAAGTTGAACGAAGTGTCCCAATTTGATGCTTATCCCATTCCCCGAGTAGATGAGCTAATAGACCGGCTAGGGCCTGCAAGATTTATGTCCATCTTAGACCTGACTAAAGGATATTGGCAAGTTCCCTTAACAAGGTCAGCAAGAGAGAAGACAGCGTTTTGTACCCCTGGTGGCCTGTTCCAATATAAGGTTTTGCCTTTTGGTCTTCACGGAGCCCCGGACACATTTCAGCGGCTTATGGACAAACTCCTTAGGCCTCATTCTGAATATGCGACGGCCTATTTGGACGACATAGTGATACATACCCCAAGTTGGGATTCCCACCTGAGCAAAGTGGAGAAGGTCCTGGAGACCCTGAGGAGAGCAGGCCTCACCGCAAACCCCGCGAAGTGTGCACTTGGGCTGACGGAGATCAAATATCTTGGATACACGGTCGGTAGAGGACTGATTAAACCACAACTTAACAAAGTGGACGCAATACAGGGTTGGCCAAGGCCGTTAAGAAAGAGGCAGGTACGGGCATTTTTAGGAATAGTCGGATATTATCAGAGATTCATACCCGGTTTTGCCTCCATCGCTGCCCCCTTAACAGACCTAACTCGACAGAGGGCCCCGGATACGGTACAGTGGAACCCAGAAGCAGAAAGGGCGTTTGAGGACCTGAAAGTGGCCTTATGTCATGAGCCCATACTAATGGCTCCCGACTTCCGGTGCCCCTTCATATTGCAGACGGATGCCTCCGCAGTTGGGTTAGGAGCAGTATTGTCGCAAGTAAAAGAGGAGGAGGAACATCCTGTACTATACCTCAGCAGGAAGCTGTTGCCCATTCGGTGGTGGAGCATGAATGCTTGGCCATAAAGTGGGCTACCGAGGCCTTAAAATATTACCTCCTGGGGAGAACTTTTAAACTTGTTACGGACCATGCCCCGTTGCGGTGGATGCATCAAAACAGGGAGCGAAATAGTAGAGTGACCAGATGGTTTCTATCCCTTCAACAGTACCGATTTACGGTGGAACATCGGGCTGGGAAGAAACACGACAATGCAGATGCGCTGTCCAGGGTCCACTGCCTCTCGGCTCAGGTCGCTCAACTACGTGGTGTTGAGCTGAGGGGGAGGATATGTAATGAAGTGCAGCAGGAATCCCTGATAACCTGCAACAGAGTGCATCAGGGAAGATATATAAGCCGCAGATGGAGCAGAGCCATATACCCTGGACTGACATAGAGAGGGTTAATCCAAAAATCTTTAGCCTAATCAGGCCAACACCTGACCCTGCTCAGGAGCAGTTAAAGAGCCTGCTCAGTGAAGTTTGGGGTCTGCCTAGCAGTCTGAGGAGGAGGGTGACTAAGTTGTTTCAAAGAAAAGAGCGGCTCTCTACAGTTCAGGAGAGACCCAGCTGAGGAAGGAGCCACCTAAAAAAGACCCCCATTCCTGCTAAGCCGGATGAATTAAGGATAAAAGGTTGGTGCCACCTGCATGTATTTTGAGCACACCCGAAAAATGATTACAAATGCCCCAGGGAGAAGAGAGTGCTAAGCAAGCATAACCGTCCCTCATCACAAGAGGGTGTCAAGGGTCCCTGGGGTGAAGCATAAGGGAGAGTAGGGTGGGCCCTATGCTTCACCCACTATTGGCAGAAGCCGTAGGGGAAAAGACAATCAGAGACTGTTTGTTTCCTGGCCACAAGGAGGCGACATAACAAAAATAAGAGACTGTTTGCATCCTGGCCACAAGGTGGCGACATAACAAAAATAAGAGACTGTTTGCATCCTGGCCACAAGGTGGCACTCTCCGGAACCAGAGAAGCTGGCCGGATATAGTTAGGGTGTTCCAGGTCATAGCAAGCACGTTTATGTAGGGTTTTATTTTATTTTGCTGAAGATAAGCACTGTTTTGTTCTGTTTTGTGCTGACCAATAAATAGCAGTAAAACTCTGTCAAGCCTGCTGTGTCTTCCTCCCTAAACCAAAGTAAAAGGAAACAGGACGCAAACCCCGCCAGAAGGGGGCGCCCTGCTACAATACATATATATATATATATATATATATGGCTGATAAGTATATACTGTATGCTTTTACATATAGTACACGTAAAATTGCTAATTTGTTTTATGTGAGTTTACTACAATAATCATTTAGTTTATGGTGAGCAAAAGAGTAAGCGAAGCTCTCCACTATACAGAGTACAGAAAATAAATAGTACATTTGTAAGCCCATTTGAAAGTCTAAAAATAAGTAAAAAAATGTATTTATCACTCCGGTTTCCCTGAAATATAGTTATTGTACTGCATTCTGGGATATTGGCAGGGCATGCAAATGAGGATACAATGTATCTTACTCTTAAATCCGAAGCACCATGTAAGTACAGTATAAAGACTGTAAGTACAGTATAAAGACTGTATTTCTGGGAAACATGAGCGAGAAATAGTTTTTTTAACTTATTTTTAGACGTTCAAATAGGGTTACAAATACACAATATATTTCATGTGAGATTATATGTACTTTCACTCCTTTTTGGGATTTCATATTCATCTCAATAAGCCTTACAAACGACTATTTCCTCTTATAAATTTTACCGGATGGGATACAGCTTAGTAAACATGGCCCTCTGTATTTATTGCAAAAGGGCAAATCAGTCAGTACATGTTTATTGTCTCGGTGTATCACCCTCTGCAGAGATCTTTTTCAGCAAAAAATGTAATATCAACAACAACAATTTAGAATGAAAACAAAAAACAATTAAATGATTAAAAAAACAGCCAATCAAAACAAATAAAACCCTCACATACCAAACAACAGAACTTCATTATTTTGATAATGAGATTTTCCTTGGTATCAGGGAATAGATGAAGCATGTAAAAAGCCAATTACATAGTGATAATGACTACTCCAATCTGCATTCTTTATGCAATTTATCACAAACCTAAAGATACATTTCCAGAGGAAAAATGATAGATTCATGATTGCCATTATGACTCTTTTATAATTATCTTACTCAGACTCTGCACAGCTCACATATTGTCTCTGTTTAATAATAACTGATTAACTCAGCTAAACAAGTAACTTCACATACCGACATCACTGACAAATATAGTCATTATTCATATAGATAAGAGCTGTCCAATTTGTGGTCCAGGGGAAGATTATCCCACTTATCTACTGCCCTTTCTGTAAAGTAGTACTTTCTCCCATTACCTCTAAATCCTCCCTCATTCCAACTTCAAATCATAACCTCTTGTTCTTGTGTTCCTTTTTTTTCTCTCTTGAACTCAACCATCCACTATAATGATTAGCAACTTGTGTGTAACGCCTGCGCAGTGCTCACTGCGTCACACTTTGCTGTTAACTATTAGCAATACGTATCAACTGCACAGATGCGACAAAGTTGCACATGCGCAGTTGCTTTACGGATGCAAGCATGGGGGGAGAGAGAGACTGTGTGCACAGAGAGAGAGCACACAGTGAGGGCACACAGAGAGATGGATGGCACAGAAAGAGAGAGAGAGGGCACGGTGAGCGAGAGAGAGGGCACTCAGAGAGACAGAGAAAGATAGAGGGCAGAGAGAGAGAGAGTCAGAGGGCACAGTGAGAAACAGGACACAGAGACAGAGGAAACAAAGAAAGAGAGAGGGCACAGGGAGAAATTAACAGGGAACAGTGAGAGACAGAGGGCACAGAGAGAGAGGACAGATACAGATTGCACAAAGAGAGAGAGAGAGAGAGACAAAGAGGCCATAGAGAGAGAGAGCAGAGACAGAGGGCACAGAGAGAGAGACCGCACAGAGAGAGAGAGAGAGACAGTGAAAGGGCATAGAGAGAGAAAGAGAGAGGGCACGTAAAGCACATTATACTGTAACTTATGACGGATAAGTTATTAGCAAATAATAAAAACTAAGAATTTGAATTTAAAAGGCAACTGTAATCGTTCATTTTTTGTGACTTTTTGATAAAAAAAGTCAACTTTGTTATTTAAAAAAAAGTTGATTGGTGCTAATTGGAATTACTGTTTACTTGTTTCTGTAGTGGCCAAAATAAAACCCCTCAATGTTATCTGGCAGTTAGACCCCTGTCCCACTTGTATCAAATACTTTGAGCCACACATTTGTCTGTCCATGCTCTCTTCTTAGCTTTGACTATTTTTGATCCAAATCATTCTGGGACCATCCAGTAACTTTACACAAAACACTGGTAGCCCCAATCAAAGTGTGTTCATAAATTATACAGTTAAAATATTCTGGACTGATTTATAAAGGATAAACATGTCATACATGCAACTCTCACCTTCTCATCCCCACATCCCAACCCTCACCTCCACCATCTCTCCCTTTCCCCTTTATTCCCTCCCTCCTTATCGCACTGCCTCATTGCTTCACCTATCCTTTATATCACCTCAATTCTGCATTACCATTCTTCCCTCACTTCTACCCTGTGTTCTTAACTCTCACACCCTCTTTCTCCTCACTCCATATTTTTTCTTCTCACCTCCTCACTCCTAATCTCTCACCTCACGTCCTTATCTTTACCATCTCTCTGCTGACACTTCACCCTCAAAATATTCTTATTCTCTCACCTCTACTTTCTTCACCCTTATTTCTTTCTTACAGTCTCTCACTCCACACTTTTTTTCCATCATGTCACTCATCTCCATACTCTAACCCTCTCATTAAAATATTTTTTTTGAGGAATTAAAAAAAAATGGTCTGCCCTTCTTATACTTGTACAGTGTAGAAAGGCAACCGAAAAGCACCAAAAATGTCTAGCCTAGCTAACAGGGCAATTAGGGCATTTAAAAAAATCTAGGAGCATTGATATTAAACCTATATTTTATACCTAAAAGAGAACAAAAAGCATCCCACTAAAAATATGACATGACAGTTATAATACAGCAATAGTAATTTGAACTCAACTAAGTGGTGGTATTTAATCTTTATTAGAATCTAATTGTGAATATTAAACAAGAGCCCCATCACATATAATAGTTGTCAAACTTTGAAAAAAAACCTCTAACACGCAATGACTAAATACGCACACAAAAATACGAACCGCGGTACTTCGGAAAAAAAAAATTATGGACCTAAATCAAAAAAAATACAAGCCGCAGGACTTAGAAAAAAAATTCCGAACTTGCAAAAAACAGCAAGGGGGGACACCCAGGACGTCTGGAAGTGAGGTTACACCTCAATTTAAGTCCAATTTACCGAGTTTAGACACTCGAAAATCCCCTAAATGAGAGAAAAAATGGCCGCCGAAAAAAACGAAAACAAGGCTACACGACCCTAAAGCCGCAAAAAAACACCAAACACATACGACTTTTACAAAAACCCGTACGAGGTACAACATACACTATTAGCAAGGACGCTAAATCATCCACACCCGTGCACCACATACACAAATCGCCGCCATTTTGCAACACTAACTTACAGAATGCGGAAGTAGTCAGCTACACAAACAGTTTCCCCTCGTGCACGCAGCCTATTTACACTACACACTGCACACATTGCTGACACTTATACCTCAGCTCAACAACACTGCAAATCTACATTATATGCTGCAGGAACATCAAAACAGATTGTTAGCTCTGCAGCACATTGCTTGCTGCATATATTAATTACAAAGAGGTAAAGTATATTCATTTATCATTTCATTAATTAATTATCAAGAAAAAAATATATATACACAAAAAACAAAAAACACCACAGTATCACAATAAACCACAAAGCCCTTCACCGCAAACGTCTTACAAGGAGCGCCAACAGTGCTCATAGGACACAAACTACACCAGGGGAGAGACTTGCAATAAGCTCAAAAAGGACATCAGCACGGACCTTAAAATGACAGCAAAAGCGCCTCTGATAACAAAAAATACACCAACCAAAAAGTGCTCAGCGCCAGGCTCACAATGAGCGCCGAAGGATCTCAGACGACCAAAACACTTACTGTCTGTGGCAAACAGCATTATCTGCCTTACAATTGTATTGCCTCTTCATTTTTGATGGGCAAGTCACTAGTTATCTCATAGTTTATTAACTAAGCATCAGATTCTGTTCTTTCAGTTCCAGCTGTGTTAATAGGAAATTAACATTTCTGTGAGATAGGATCTCTTGCCCTCTGTGATCCTGACGTGAATTTGAGTTATTTTGTGTTCCTTGTCTTACAGGGCATCGATAGACAGTACATCTGAGGATCTGCCACAGGCTCACATGAAAGGTAATAATAAAATAATAGTATGAAAACTTTTAATAACAATCTGGGAAAAAAGTATGACAGGTAAAATAATTTGAGAACAATTTGAAAAGATATTTTAAACATACTTTTAGAAAGCTTATTATTATCATATTTTATTTGTGGAGAGCCAGCAGGGTTCGTAGCGCTAGGGGTACAATAAATATTGGTTAATTTAGAAATATATTTGAAGGCACTATAAACTCAAGACAGAAGGACATGGGGGTCATGCTGTTGTGAGCGCTTACAGTCTAAGTGCTCGATTCAATTGTAAGCACGCATCTTGCGGGATACAGGCCATGTGTCTGCCGTTCGTTTCTGATTCTGGTGCTATTCAATTAAAGGAGCACACAAGTTACGGGCTGAAAGCCGACTCCGTAAACCATGTACTCGTTCGTAGCAGTTCATGGCGAGAATATGATCAATTAAGCAAGACCATAACCTCCCATTTCGAAACAGCAATGAGACCGACATCATTACGTCAGTAAAACATATAGGTTACATGTCAATCAATTAGGTTCGGGGGTCCGATATGCGATGGAACTCCCAAACCATCAAAATACAAAATTATAAACATGAATGCCAATACTGTTCTAGTCCATATGGGTGGCCTGATATGTATTAACTCATTGCTTTGCGAGATCCATATGACCCCGAAATAACACATAAAAATACATTTATTCGAGAGGCTGTAAGTTCATGGTTTAGCCATCGCAAAGTTTTCAAGTCCGTAACCCGTAAATCGTCTGGAGCCTGCAAAAAAACATATGATTGCTCAATTGAATCGGGCTCTAAGACTTTATGCTCCCCCTTTTCAAGGCTCTCCCCTCTCTACCAGAAATTCATCTGCAATTTTAAAGATATAGCCTACAGTGTCACACCAAAGAAATTCCAAGATGTAAACATTACACCAACTGAAATATATGCAGAAGAATATTATAAGGTGTACAGTCTACTGCAGGACATAGATTTGATGTCGGATAAGTACCAAAAGGCCCATCTGCCCATTCTATCTGTTGGCTTAACTTCGTCTCTGGATAGCCAGGCATGCTTAAATTCCTTAACTGTGTTTGACTCTACTACTTAACCGGAAGGCTATTTCATGTTTTCTCACATTACTCCTTATTCTTCCACCTTCCAATCATGAACTCTGATTTTGGTATTACTCATTTTCTAAAAGACACTTTCCTCTTGAACTTTTTTAAATCCTTTTATATATTTGAAGGTTTCTATCATATCACCTCTCTCCCTTCTGTCCTCTAAGCTACATATTCAGGCCATGAAGTTTTTCCTTATAACCTTTATTTTTTAGACCATTATTTTGCATTTCTCAGTGTTGAATTTTAGATCCCATATGTTTGACCATTGTCCTAGTTTTATTAAATCATTACACATTTGACTCATGCATCCTGGAATGTTTACCCAGTTACATATTTTTGAGTCATCCGCCAAAACTCAAACTTCCCTTGAATTCGACTGTTAATATCACTAATAAATATATTAAACAAAAAAGGCCCCAGCACAGAACCGTGTGGCACCATCCCTTCCTCTGACTGTGTGCGTATTTCATTAGGTATGGCTCTGACTCCTATCCTTCAGTCATGATCCTATCCACTGAACTATGTTTGAATCTAGTCCCAAGCTATGAAGCTTATAGATTTGTTTATTGTGTGGGACAGTGTCAAAATTACTAAAATCCAGATATGCTACATCTACTGCTTCATACAGGTCTATAAATTTACTTAAATAATCAAAAAGATCACTTTAGATTAGTCTGACATATAGTTGATAATGTAGTGAATATAGGGCCCTGGTGCAAAAGAAAAAAAATTTTGAGCACAAAACCATAGTTTGATCTCCCAGCAGATTAACAAACTTTACTCTACCATTCTCTTATACAGGGCCCATAGATCACCCCAGGCCTTCTGGGGTTGGTGGGAGGGGCTACTTGACCTGGCCGGACCAGGGTATGTGATAGGAGTTGGCTAGCTGGGGGCTGAAACTATAGGCTCTTTAGCGCCATCCGCGCCATTATGCCCCCAGCTAGCTATGTGTATAGTCTAGGTCCTCCTGTCTCCCTGTCATTCTCTCCTTCTTTCTTTCCTGTTTCTTTTTTATGCTCCCCCCAGCCATCATGCCATTTCACTTACTAATCTGCCTGCAGTCCTGGCTGCATCCTGGATGGGGGTAGATACTGGGGCATCGTCGTGTGGGGGATGAAACGCCTGGATTGGCTGCTGCTCAGTGACCCCTTGGTTGCAGCTGGGATACTGCTGGGGGCACGCTGGCTGGAGGAGTCGGCCGTGGGGGGTGAGCCAGCACCTTTCGGCGGTCCCCTGGGCTGTGGAGCATGGTGTGACGTCATCAGACGGCGATGTGAGGCCGGAGGATCATGGGAGCTGTAGTTTCCTCCTGCAGACAGACTATGCAGTGCCAGGAGAGCTCCGACAGACTGAAAGGAGAGTTTACAGCTCCTAACCAGACTGCAAATGAGGGGGTTAATGCCCAGACAGCCAACACAGGCAATGTTTCTCTATTAACCCCTTAATTTCCTCCACTTTACCCCCCTCCCCACCACTTACCTCTAGATTTGGCCATCAGGGCCACATATAGTATAGTATAGAATTTTAAAAGATACCAGATCATTATAGTATATAGTATAGTAATATAAAGTATTATATATTAAAGTATATATTGTTACAATAATAAAGTGTATTAGGGTGCACCAACAACAGCTGCCCCGAGCACAGCAAATGTTACTAAATCAGCTTTTTTAGCCTTGGCATTTCTAAAAGAAACAGTACCCACAAGGGTCCCAAATTATTTACCAGGAGTCCTTCCTTGTGCATTAGCTTCATTCTGATCTATAAGACGCCCTATGTGGGTTTTTTTCTCCCCGAAGGGAAAACATTTGATTGAAAGTTTATGGTGCATGCCTTGAATTGGGCATTGGTATATTTTTTTTAATTTGTCCATTCTTATTCTATGTGATAGAGTATGTGCTGTCTGGGAGTGAGGGTCTTCATATGATATGAGATGTTGTTATTTATACCATATAATCGCCACCCCCCTATTTTCAAGTTTTGTTATTCCACTGGCTCTGTTTCCTGCTTATAGTTTTTCCCCAGCTTATATATTTTATATATTTTGGTTTAGCATGTAGTTAGGTTGGGTATTTTTGTACTCAGCTGGTGTTGGCAGGTCCTCTTATGTAGGATGTTAGAATATCTAGGCCATTAGATTTCATAATTGCATAGCCGTCGGGATGGCCAAGCGGTCTATGGCGCTGCGTTTAGGTCAGTCTCTTCTGGAGGCATAGGTTCGGATTCCACTTCTCCCGCGTGCACTATTTTCTTCATAGGTGGTGGCGTTAATATAAACGTGATGTTTGTCTATGCTGTTTGTCCTCTAGTTTCACATGTAGGCATTATAGCATGATCATGTGGTAAAATCTTGTTTCCAAGGGACACATAATACATCTGAGGGATTTTCCAACACTTTAGAGTCAGTTTCCAATGGTCTGCTGGGGGTTATGTAGTGTCTTCTCTTTTACCATGTGTAGGGTATGCAAAGGCAATTTATCGCTGTTATCTAGCGTTTCATCGATTCGATAGATTGTTTATTCTCCCTCCCCTTATCTCTTTTTGGATGTCCCCTCTTTTGGGTCATGGTATGTAGATGCTATTATTTATGATTCAACAATCTGTTTTTCGTGTCATATGTACCTCGCTATTCTGCTCCCTCGCGGGTTCTTGTACGGGTACGACGTTCTATATATGCCCGCCATTGCTAGGTAATGATCCTTGGATGCCTTTTCCTCATGATTGCATATTCATATGGTTCCCAATTTCATCATTTCAAATTTTCTTGGTGTAGTTGCATAGATTTAGGTATCTTTTGGTGGTTATTTGTTTGTTCATCTTCCCTATCATTTGGCGCCCATTCGCTTATATATAATTTTTTAAACTTCTATTTGGGCATGTAGGATTATTATGGCGGGTGTTGGGTTGTATTCCTGCAAATATTATGGTGATTGTGTGCAGAGAGATCCACTCTTGCCCTGCTGCAGTGTTTCAGGCTGAATCGGAACCCCCTTGCGGGTTATTTTGGGGCATGTTAAATAATCCCCACAGGATTACATCGCTATGGTGCTTCATTGATGTTGGTCAAGATTCCCTTTCTCATTGTCGTATTTGGTTGAGACTCATATGAAGGAAGATTCAAAGGTATGGTTTGCTATCTGTTTTTTGTAGGATTGCTCTTTCATCCTGATAGAGTTATAGAGTGAATCATAAGCTACAGTGATGGTGTCTAGTGTTCAAGGTACTCACTTTGGTGATCTTACAAGAGTTGTACACTGTTAGTTGGTGGGGCAGCTTGCTGAATAAGTAAATATTTTTTGTTTAGATAATACGACCGCAGTACAGGTTATTAACTCCCTGTTAGCATCACCCCTATCGGTACGATGATTGCTGAAACACTTGGGCTCAGTACCGATATTGGAATGTATAGTGTAAGGGGATGCAGGTACCAGGTTCCATGCACAAGATTGCTGACTGGTTATTTTAAATGGACCAGACGAAGGAGTGATTGGTAAAACAAGTGGCCCAAGGTATAACATGAGGTACAGCAAAGTGGGACGGCAGGCGAATGGTAGCCTCTTCCTAGGGCTGTGGATACCACTGTTCTGGAAAGAGGTCCGTGATAAGTATGAAACTTTGCAGTTCTGTACAGCCATCTCTCTTGCCCGGTGATCTGCTTGCAGTGGGAGAGTTGGTTTGGTAAACTGACAAGGTGTGGGTGACCTCAAGTACTTGTTTTTTATATCCATGGTGATCAGAGGAATAAGTGGCTGCGATGGTCCAAGATTGACTGGCTTGGTAAAGGAAGCAGTTTACAGTTTATACCCTTCGTGGTATTAAGGCTTTCTTGGACCAAGGGCCTGGCTTGTTTATTCATACAGTCATCTCTCTTCCCCGTTGGTCGTCTTGGAGCGAGAGAGTGGTTGGTAAACAGACAAGGTATGGTGACCTCAAGCACTTGGTTTAGGGATCCATGGTGATTATGTGACGATGTGGTTGTGATGGTCCAAGATTGACCAGGTTGGTAAAGGGAGGAAGTTTGCAGTGTACCAGGCGTACTGATTGCTCCCCTTTCGTTGATATGATGGCTTTCTTGGAACCTTTCCTTACTCAAATATGATTAATTCTTCTACACTTACGATTCTCCAAACATGGATGACTTGTGAACAGTGTTTGGGCACTCCTTTTAAGAAAAAGCATCAACTGAAGCAGCCCTATGGGCTTTCTGGAGAATGTGGTTTGGAGAATTGGAAGGTCAGGTACTTCGATAATAGATCATTGCCCATTTGTAAATCTGAACATATGGGCACTTTGCTTCAGTTGCCAATCATGGCTTACAGCTGGGGTAGGGCCTTGGTTTCTGAGGTAGGTGCAATTAATTTGTTCCAGGGATAGGTAATGACACCAGATGGAGGAGCAGGTAGTGAGTGGCACTTCCCACTTCCTACCTTGGTATTGATCCAGATGGTCGTAAAGATTCTGGTAACGCACTTGTAAAGCAGCGAGTTCATGGAGTGCAAAAGACATCAGGCATGGATGCAACTTTCCTCATCTATCTATTATCTGGTCCATAAACGCCTTAAAAAAAAAAGACTGTAAAATGTGGGGAAGTTGATTAAGAAATTTGTTTTCTCTACAGTAAGGTGAGCTCAAGGGCTCAGAGGCTAACAGTTTTATTCTCATGGATGGGCCCATCTTCATAAGCAGATATTGAGCCCATAGTGCTGGTGTTTGAGGAGGGTATGCAGTGGGCCATGGCATTTTTTTGGGGGTCGAGGCCGCATAAGTTGTTCTGCGGTCTTCTCTATGGTGGATGGTGAGGGTATTCACCGGGACGATGGTCATTGTTAATTTATTGATTGTTATTGGTTATTACATCATTTATGCTTACCAATAAATGCTGTGGCCGTTTTTCCTCCAATAAGTGGTCTAATCATTATATCCAATATGTTATTTGTGTCTAATCTTTATGTGTACGTACCAACTGGGCCTTGCTTAGGTCAAGATTGTAAGTTTGCGAGCTTTCAGTGTTGTAAGGTGCTTTAGGAAAAATCAGTTTCTATGTAAGATGTTAAGCTCAAAGACAGGGCCCTCCACTCTTTTGTAATGTGTTACTATTGTATTTTGCTATGTACTCACCCCCTGTATGTCTCCATGTAGCATAAAAAATAACAAGGGTAAAAGGACCACTGTAGTTGTATATTTAAAATATACTCTTTTAGAATGTCAGGAATGGCAGCTACAAGTGCCATATAAAATACATATAAAATACATACATAAATACATGTGCAATTTAAAAATGTAAAGTTGTTTCTATTTTTTTTTTTTTTGCTTTCTAGAAACGTTATGCCCATTGTCAAGATTAGCTATTTAAGCATATTATATCTATACCTTATAGATCCCCAAGGTAACTAAATGTAACCAGCCAATTACTACCATATGGTTCCACTTACAATCTCTTCTGTGATTCTTTTTTTCAATAGCCAATCACAGATGGATGACATTACTATTAAGCCCTCTTCTGATTGGCTGTCATTTCAACCAAACAAAAAAGGTCAATATAGAGCACTTTGATTGGCTAAAATCGAACCAATAGGATTGCACAGACTTCAATCCCTGCAATCTGATTGGTTGAAGTATTAACCAGTTAAAAAAGGGTCAGTGACTATATTCAAATACTGGATCCTGATTGGCTGAAATTTGATAGAACGGACGAACCGCAAAAATCCAAAAAACACAAAGAAAATAAAAAAATACAACAAAAACATCACCCACAGCACTGGGGAACAGCCAGGACGTCTGGGAGTGAGGTGGAACGCAAATTTAAGGCGATTTAGACGACTTTCGCCACACGAAAATCGCTAAGCGAGAAAAGAAATGGGCTCAAAAAAAAATTCAAACGAGGCTACATGACCCCAGACCGTGCAAAACGCTGCCAAACACGTAGCACTTTCACACAGGAAAGAACGAACTACTAAATACACTATTACAAATGCCGGAAAATGCCGCGTAACACATTAATAACATTACGAATCTACGGTGTCGCTTCACACAACTAAACCAACAGATTTTCCTTGCGCACACAGCCTATTTCTAATGCACAGTTGGGACATTCATTACACTTTATCATCAGGGCACCAACACTCAAACTGTACATTGTATGCTGACGGAAAATATAAACAGATTGTTAGCTCTTCAGGCTATTGATTGCTGGATATATTAATTACAAATAGGTAAGGTATATTAATTTATTCAAGAACTAATTATATTCATTATTGCTTAACTAAATATAGATAAATATATATCTCTCTTTAGAATGAGTGAAGAAGGTGCTTAGAGGAGCAAAAGTAGACAAGAGGAGAGGCTCGCAATGAGCGCAGAAGGTCCTCACAGTACAAAAAAGTTTACATTGTGTGTCACACAGCATTCCCATGGCTTAACATTTTATTGTCCCATCATTTTTGATGGGCAAGTCACTAGTTTTTTATATTCTAAAAACTTGCTGCTTATTTTCAGATGTAGTTATTCAAAAGAGTATATTTAAATTTTAAAACCACAGTGATCCTTTAATTATTAGAGTAAGGGAGAGTTTGTTTAGAAAGACAAGTGTGCCTGGTATAGCCCTGCTAATGCTTAGAACCAGGATTAAATAAAGAACAAAGATTTGCATATTGAAGGCTACAGAAAAACAATAAATGAACAGAGTAAACAAGTGTTATCTTTCCACAGGCATCTGCAGTACAGGAAACAGCTTTGAAGATGATTTGACTCTGGGAGCTGATGGTAAGGCCAATCTATTTCTTCACTAGAACTTGTATGCATATAACGAATTCCAACAAGCTAGGAATGTTCTACCATATTGAATGGATTTCAGTCTTATCCTTTCTACTAATAAAAAATGCAAATAATAAACAGCACTTTCTGGAAAATGGCACTCGTGTTTTTTTTACATTTTTTTCTTATATTCGAAGTATACATTGGATTTTTTTTTCAAAATAAAATTACACTCTGAGTCTCAGTCTAAAGATGACGGGAAAGCAGCTATTTTCAGGGTATTTTTTTTACAAAAGATCAATTGTATTAGATTGCAATAAACTGATTTCTTTTAATATTGATTGTTACTATTTAATAGTTAAAGTATCACAAGGAAAACTAGACAGACTGTCAGATTTATCACATTCGCTAACATTAGCTATACTGCTTTGATGGTCATGTATGTGCGAATATTTTGTTAAAGGTAGGAATGGTACCAATACTTGCCATGTGTTGTTTTATTTATACTCTACCCCTAAGTAGTAGCTGTGGAGCACATAGTAGATCTTCAGCTCATCCCTCATTTACACCATCCATCAAATGGAAATCTTACTTTACCTTGTAAAGTGTTTGCAATCTGGTTTTATTTATTTTTGCAGATAAAAGCTTGGAATCTTTTCCTTTGTTTTGGTAAAAAAGCTTTCAATATGCTATTTCTTGAAATGCACAGATGTCTTGGTAACAGACAGTAACAATCTCTGATTAAAATACAATTTTTTTTTTTTTGTGATTTAAAAAAAAATAATATATAGGGCCTCATTCAATTGTGATTTGGCCAATTGATCAGGGCTCTATATAAGCACAGAGCATATTTTTTTTACAGAAGTTTTTAGTTAGTGAACTTCTATCCAAAAGCAAGGTGTTCACTAACTAAAAACTTCTGTAAAAAAAATATGCTCTGCGCTTATATAGAGCCCTATTCAATTGGCCAAATCGCAATTGAATCAGGCCCATAGTCTTTATAACTTTTTTGTGAAATCCGTCTTTACTGTAGGCTTCTATTTTCTATCGTTACTTAGTTCCTTTTGCTACCTTCTCAGGAGGTGTGTTTGTAAGATAATGAGCTTTCCAATAGTCCTGTTGAAAGCATTGTCATTTGTAGTTATCCTATTCCCACTGTGCAGATAGAAGCTTCCTGACTGCATTAACATTTTTTCAAGAAATTGTTGAGCAGAAACCAAACTAGCACAGTAGCATATCTGCATAAAGAAAGTAACAAATTAGAAATTGTGTTGTTTATTTACATTCTAGAAATATTTTGCCTATTTGTAAGTGTAGTTCTTCAAAACAATATAATACAATATAGGCCCACAGTGACTCTTTTAGAAAATGGTTGCTCTAAGCAGTAGCAATGACAAAACAATGTTTCATTGCATTACATCAGTAAACGTTTCTTATCTTCTAATCTATTTCATACATAGTATTTTAATAATTATTTATATTGTATATAAGAGATGGTGAAATATAGAAACAGAAGTATAATATCAGTAAAATATTAGCTTAAAATCTTATTTTATTGCCTCTCTTCTTTTCATTTTAGCAATGCAATTATCTGATCATTGTGAGAGCAGTATAAGGTAAGAGTGCTTTCATATACCCAAGACTAATTTACTTTTATCTTTCAATTATGTTTTATAGAGCGTGTTCCTCCTCACACTCACTCTTTCTACATCATTGTATCAGTTGCAGAAAAATATATAATGCAGCAAATTATTCACTAAAAACACTGGCAGATTCTAATTATTTCAGCACACTGATAAACCATTAACTGACCTGTTCTATGGTAAAACCTGTAAATTTGCTTTTGCCAAATGTAGTTATTCAATTTATTATTATACATTATTGTTTATATTATAGTACTAGTAACTTGTCATATGTTATGTTCAATTGTCTGTGCTGTCTCTCTCTGCGCTGTATCTGTGCGGCCTCTCCCCGCGTACCTTGTCTTTCTCTGTGAGCCCTCTCTTGTGCACTGTCTCTCTATCAGTCCACCCTCTCTTTGTGTGTGTGCAATAAACTGTACTCCCTAAAAAAGTCTGAAAAAGGTGGGAGGAACTCTAGGCCAAATTCTGTATGAAAATAAGCAATTAATATTTTCTCACAAAGGATATTTTTTTTTGAATCACAGCAAAGTGAAAAGTTGTTTATTCTGATCTTTACTAATTAAATGTTATGAAAAATGAATTATTATAGGTGAACTTTTAAGTGACATGGGACAGGGAAATACCTTAGAGACAGGGTTTGATTGTTTCTCCTAGATTTACCCTGACATTTTACATGATGCAGAGATGTAGGGAAACTTGACACCCATTCTGTACATCCAATGCTTTCTGTTTTAATTGCAATTAATTTGAATTTGAAATGAAATGGGCTTTAAAATACATAATAGAAAACATAGGAGTATAGTTACATAGCATTTGAGGTTGAAAAATACTTTCAGTCCATCAAGTTCAACCTTTAAAGATCTTCTCTGATCTGCAATATGCGGATTAGTTGTTAATTATTTATAGTGGCCCTTTAATTAAATAATCACTTATTTTTCTTCAACTACTGCAACTTGCTCCCTGCAGGCATTCCCATCACCCTTCTATCTCCACTTCAATCCATATTGAATGCATCCGCTAGACTCATCTACAATGCCCAACACATAGTGTCTGCAGCTCCTCTCTGTCCGTCATTCCACTGGCTTCCCATAGACTCCTGAATAAAATATAAAATCATGACCCTGCTCTCATCTTAACAAACTCTCCCAAGCTCCCTCTTTGCACTGCTAATGACCTTCTTCTTTCCTCCTCTCCAATCACCCCTCTCTCCAGAACTTTTCTCATGTTGCCCCAATTATTTGTAACTCTTTACCTCGCTCCACTAGACTATTCTCCCGTCTCAAAACCTTCAAAAAATAATCTGTTTCAAGAAGTGTATCACCCCAAGCCTTAACATGTACAATGACTAACAGTCACATTAAATTCCAAGCCTGTAAATGCAACATGAGACCCACAACGGCTGCAGGTTCGAAATTTGGCCTAGTTACAGAGCTATTCAATTCGAGCAGGGTGCGAGTTACAGGGTTAAGAAGTAAACCCATAAACCATTTGTCGAACGTTGGATGAACGTGATCAATTAGTTGAACCCATAGTTACGGGTTTAGATGAAGCCACTGGCAACAGAGATTGTCATCATTATGTCACTGAAAAATGAATTACGAGTTTCGATTTGACCCACATTCCAGAAATAATGCAATATTGATAAAGATGTAAATATGATATTCTAGTCCATGCGAGTTCCATTAACTGTATTAACACACTGATTGCCGGGATAGATATATAAAGTATTTTATATTGACGATTTGCGAGCTTAAGAATGTTGTGCTATTAATTCTAATGCCTAATATCACTTTCCCTTTTATTATATGTACAGTGGTATGTGTATATTTGCATTTACATTGCAAATATATTACCCCTCTTGTGGGTCCTCCCTAGTACTCATTGGCTTCTTGGCTCTATTTGCGGGTTACGGGGTTGAATGCCAGTGTTGCAATTTAATAGCGAAATTGGAACATAGCAGTTGCAGGTGTGAAGTTACACATTCCGTAGGTTTTTTTCACTCATAGCCCGCAGATTGGCAGCGGCTTGCTTTACGGGGCCAATTTAATAGCCGTAAGTCTTGCATGATACGTTACTGGCTACGGTTTTACATGTTAAGGTAATTTAATCGGGCTGTTGTTTTGCAAGTTTTCAATCTTTTTGGTGCTTTCATGAAAGCACTATGTATGTTTGGTTTTAGGCTCAATAAAAGGGTCCTTCATTCTGTTAACAAATATTTTGCTTTGTACTTAACCCCTGTACAGCTCTATGGGATAGGTTGGCACGTTACAAAGAAAATATAATAATAATAATAATTTCATTCACAGAGTGGTGCTGGATCATCAGCGATTAAAGAATTTACACATGGGAAACAGTATGACATCTGACAGCACAGCTAAAACTTCTTCCAGGTAGATTACTAGTATCAAATGCTTAAAAAGTGCCAACAATTACACATGCTAAATATTTTGAGTAATTACAGTTTTGACTTTGCTCATCATTCAACCAGTATGGAAGACCACAAGGCTCCTGGTATTGTGAGCTCACAAATCAATGGGGAAATGTTTGCAACAGACATCCAGAAATTAAACTTCAAGCTTGCTTATCTAAATATTTGCAAATCTATTTGTACAACTATCATCCAACCGGAAGTGGTTTCTATGTACAGTGAATATAAAAAGTCTACACACCCGTAAATGTCAGGTTTCTGTGCTGTAAAAAAATGAGACAAAGATAAATCATTTCAGAACTTTTTCCACCTTTAATGTGACCTATAAACTGTACAACTCAATTGAAAAACAAACTGAAAATTTTTAGGTGGAGGGAAGAAAATAAATAAATAAATAATGTGGTTGCATAAGTCTGCACACCCTCTTATAACTGGGGATGTAACTGTGTTCAGAATTAAGCAATCACATTCCAAATCGTGTTAAATAGGAGTCAGCATACACCTGCCATCATTTAAAGTGCCTCTGATTATCCCCAAATAAAGTTCAGCTGCTCTAGTTGTTCTTTCCTGAAATTTTCTTAGTCGCATCCCACAGCAAAAGCCATGGTCCACAGAGAGCTTAGAAAGCATCAGAGGGATCTCATTGTTAAAAGGTATCAGTCAGGAGAAGGGTACAAGAGAATTTCCAAGGCATTAGATATACCATGGAACACAGTGAAGACTGTCATCATCAAGTGGAAAAAATATGGCGCAACAGTGACGAAAGCCTTTTCTTACGAAAAAAAAGCCAGGCTACATTTTGTAAAAACACATCTGAAGTCTCCAAAAAGCATGTGGGAAAAGGTGTTATCACATATATAGTTGTGAGCGTACGGGTTGTTGCTCACGCTTGCGGGCTACTGCGTCCGTTCCCCGCAAATGCGGGTCCTCGCGAAGCAAGGGCCCGCATTTGCGGTGATGGAGCATCCCAACGTCCCCGCAAATGCGGATCCTCGCGAAGCGAGGGTCCGCATTTGCGGAGGTGGAGGCTCAACGTCGGCTGTTTTAACACACACATACACACAACTTTTTAACAGAATAAACCCAACCGCCCAGCCAACAAAAACCCAACAACGTCCCCGCAAATGCGGATCCTCGCGAAGCGAGGGTCCGCATTTGCGGTGGTGGGAGCATCCCAACATCGGCTGTGTTAACACACACATACACACACACACAACTTCATAACAAAAAAAAAATTAAAGTCGCCTCACACCCGCTTACACCCAGACACACAGACGCAAGACTTAACAAAAAAACAGTAAAAAAGGCCCCTCATCCGCTCTTAACACACATACGCACGACTTAGAAACAAATACACTGCGTCGTACACGTAAAAGCTAACTGCGTATATCGCAAAAAAATATGGCAACATCGCAACAAAATACGGCCGCATCTGAAAAAATTACGTCCGCGAAAGACCCATTCCAACCGCCGCGCATCAAAACATCACAAACACAAGAAATAAACACGGATGGAAAGCAAATTGTAAGCTGGAACGCAAATAGCGCATGCGTATTGCGTTCTAACGGTCTAACTTTCCAGAATGTTCTACAAGTTTATAAATACTGCCTATTTGACAGAGAAAAATACATTTCTACTCAGGTGATGAACAGAGTGACTTCAGACATAACTGCTGCTAAAACTTGAGAAGACAATTCTTTACTAATTTACTACTTTACACTGTGCAAATTACAACTGAGAGGTAAGCTATAATATATTACATTTTATTATCAAGACAGGACATCAAAAAAAAAATTTAAATAAGAAAAAGAGGTTTATGTATACTGACATGTGACACGCACATATATGCGTATAATGTATAGTGACATGTGACACGCACATTTATGTGTATTGCCCCTGCAACAAAATTATCTTAAAACAAACTAATTAAACAACTACATTTAAATTACATTAGAAAAAAATAAGTTGGGACTATTAAAATATGAGTCATGTATACTGATATGTGACACGCACATATATGTGTATCATCTATAGTCACATGTCACACACACATTTATGTATGTTGGCCAAAAATAAAAATAAGGTTAATTTAACAATTAAAATATGATTCATGTATAGTGATATGTCACACGCACACAAAAATTACTTTCAACTATGGAAATGTGCTTCATGTATGTGACATATGTGTGTAGCCCCCACCAAAAAATAATGTTAATTGAAAATAATTACAGAAGTATATTTAAATGACATTAATTTACTGCAATTCAATAGATCACCTAAAGCTTAATCTTTCTACTTTTTTTAATATTCAAACAGACTCTGCATCAACGGCGTCACTCAACAATTTGCACCGTGCATTGTGAAGCACAATCCCTTTTAAAGAACACCAACAAAGAAGAAGAGGTAAGATACAAAAATACATTAAATGCTGAAAAGGCCATGCTTTGCTAAATAAATAAAAAAATTATATAATTCACTATTTCACTTTATTTTTCAAACAGACACTACAAGAAGACCGGCAGATTAAGATTGGCAGGAGGGGACCCTCTGTCATTCCACACTTCAATCAAGGTAAAGTATTAAGTATAAAAAAGAGCCGAACCATGAGTCTCATTCAATTGTGAGTTGACCAATCGAATAGGGCTCTATATAAGCACATAACAGATTTTTTAGACAGACATTTTTAGTTACTGAACTTCGATACTAAATCAAGGTCTTCACTAACTCAAAACTTCTGTCAAAAAATGTGTTATGTGCTTATATAGAGCCCTATTCAATTGGTCAAAACGCAATTGATTCAGGACCTAAATATGTTTAATGGCCGAGGGCCTCATTCAAATGTGATTTGCCCATTTCAATAGGGCTCTATATAAGCACAGAGCATATTTTTTTACAGAAGTTTTTAGTTAGTGAAGACCTTGGTTTTGGATACAAGTTCACTAACTAAAAACTTCTGTAAAAAAAGATGCTCTGTGCTCATATTGAGCCCAATTCCATTGCCAAAAACGAAATTCAATGAGGCCCTCACAATATAACAAATCCAGCAACCAAAGGCCCTCATTCAATTGATATTTTGGACAATTCAATAGGGCTCGAAATAAGAACATTTAGAACCCTATTGAATTGGCCAAACTGCAATTGAATGAGGGCCAAAGTATGCAACATATGGTACACACAAACTGGTACACACAAAACAGGATTGTAACAAACACATAGCAAACTAAATTCATATTCTTTTTCAATGTTTAACAACCTATAACCATTAGAAAAAACACTACATAAGTATAACAAAAGTGGTGCCCATCAAACAGGATTGTACGAAAACTCACACAAACACATAGCAAACTACATTTAAATTCTTATTTAATGTTTAACAACCTATAAGCCTTAGAAAGAAGCCTAAATAAGCATACCAACATTGGTGCGCACCAAACAGGATTGTACGAAAACTCACACAAACACATAGCAAACTACATTTATATTCTTATTTTATGTTTAACAACCTATAAGCATTACAAAACAACATTAATAAGCATACCAACAGTGGTGCGCACCAAACAGGATTGTATGAAAACTCACAAACACATAGCAAACTACATTTAGATTCTTATTTAATGTTTAACAACCTATAAGCCTTAGAAAGAAGCCTAAATAAGCATACCAACAGTGGTGCGCACCAAACAGGATTGTATGAAAAGTCACACAAACACATAGCAGACTACATTTAGATTCTTATTTAATGTTTAACAACCTATAAGCCTTAGAAAGAAGCCTAAATAAGCATACCAACACTGGTGCGCACCAAACAGGATTGTATGAAAACTCACACAAACACATAGCAAACTACATTTAGATTCTTAGTTAATGTTTAACAACCTATAAGCCTTAGAAACAAGCCTAAATAAGCATACCAACAGTGGTGCGCACCAAACAGGATTGTATGAAAACTCACACAAACACATAGCAAACTACATTTATATTCTTATTTAATGTTTAACAACATATAAGCATTAAAAAAAACACATAAATAAGCATACCAACACTGGTGCGCACCAAACAGGATTGTATGAAAACTCACCCAAACACATAGCAAACTAAATTAATATTCTTTTGCAATGTTTAACAACCTATAAGACGTACAAAAAAGCCTACATAAGCATACCAACAGTGGTGCGCACCAAACAGGATTGTACGAAAACTCACACAAACACATACCAAACTACATTTATATTCTTATTTAATGTTTAACAATCTATAAGCCTTAGAAAAAAGCCTAATAAGGATACCAAAAGTGGTGGGCACCAAACAGGATTGTAGAAAAACACAGAAATAATGTCATTTTTTAGTTAATACAAATACATTCAAATAAAATTACATTTTCATTTTTATTTTATAACAGATACTGCGTCAAGAACATCGGACCAGGAGTTTCAACTGAGGACCAGACCAGCGGACGAGGACTTTCAACAGAGGACCAGACCATTGGACGAGGACTTTCAACTGAGGACTACACCAGCGGACGAGGACTTTCAACAGAGGACCAGACGATTGGACGAGGACTTTCAACACAGGACCAGACCATCAGACGAAGGCTTTCAACACAGGACCAACAAAGATTCTGCTTGAAATCAAACTTCAACCAAGGTACAGTATAACAAGTAAAAAAAGAGAAAAATTAATTAATATTCTTCTTTAATGTTTAACCACCTATAAGCCTTAGAAAAAAGCCTAAAGAAGCATACCAAAATTGCGGCGCACCAAAAAGGATTGTAGAAAAACACAGAAATAATGGCATTTTTTCATTAATACAAAGACATTCAAATAACATAAGATTTTCATTTTTATTTTATAACAGATACTGCGTCAAGAACATCGGAACAGGAGTTTGAACTGAGGACCAGACCAGCGGACGAGGACTTTCAACAGAGGACTACACATCGGACGAGGACTTTCAACACAGGACCAGACCATCGGACAAAGGCTTTCAACACAGGACCAACAAAGAATTTTGCTTGAAATAAAACTTCAACCAAGGTACAGTATAACAAGTAAAAAAAGAGAAAAAAAAAATAAAGATCTTAGCTTTGCATCAATGTCAACAGAAAATAAAATTTAAAATAAACCACTGGTAACTATAACTGTTGAAAAAATATAACTAACACATTTTTCATCTATCTCTTATTTGTCTTTTAGGGCCAATAATCTTTAACAGTAAATACAAACTTCAATGTAAAATTAAAAAAAAAAATTGCATAGTCCCAAAAAGTCTAAAAACACAGAATCTATACAATTTATCATTGTAACATTCCAGTCCTAAACCCTAATTTAATTGCTATTTGACAAATTGAATAGTGCTGTAAATAAGGATATAACATCTTTTTGAAAATACCTTTTTAGTTACTGAAACACTTGCTTTTGGATACATGTTTAATAAATAAAAACTTCTTTAAATAATTATCTGATGGCCTTATTTAGACTTCTATTCAATTGACCGCATTGAAATTGATTAAGTATAAAATGTAAACACACTGTTGATAACAATTTGTCATGAAAAACAACTTAACATCTCTAAATAAACTAATGATACATTATTTTATTTTTACAGATTAACATGGCTGATAACGAGAGTAAACAAGAAAAGAAAAGACGCCAAGCTAGAGAACGACGACAGAGAGCAGACAGCCAGCAGACACCGGAGAAGAAGGAAATTCGACGAGAAAAAGAACGCAAAAGAATTGCAAGCAAAAGACTGTCACCTGCAGAAATTAAAGATATGTCAAAAAAAGCAACAAAGAAAATAAAGCATTTACAACCTGTTGCTCAAACATCAGATGACATTTTACCAGAAAAAATACAACAGATACCAAAAAAGGCAACAAAAAAAACAAAGCATTTAGAACCGTTTCATGAAACATTACATGACATTTTACCTCAAACAATACAACATATACCAAGAAAAGCCACGAAAAAAACAAAGCATTTAGAACCTGTTGTTGAAACATTATATGACATTTCACCTGATGAATATGAAAGTCAAAATCCTATATGCTTTGCAAATTGTCCTCTACTCAAGTCTTTAGCAGTAGAGGTTCATAGTTGTGGGGACATGACTACTCAATGTCAGTTTTGTGAGGCTTATTATTTTAAACAGGAGAGACCCAGAGATGGCCAATTTATTAGTTGCTGTCAAAAAGGCAAGTTCAAACTTCCAGAAAGGAAACAATTTCCTCTCTATTTACAAAACATTATGACTGAACCTACTTTTCAAACTACAAAAATTTTAAAACAAACATAAGATCCTACAATAGTGCCATATCCTTTGCATCCATGGGGGCAACATTAGCTGCTAATGTACCAGGACATGGTCCTTACTGTTTTAAAGTCCAAGGACAAATTTATCATCGCACTTCCCATTTACATCCAGAGGAAGGAAATCAAAGAAAATTCACTCAACTATATGTCCTAGATACAATGGAAGCTGTTGACCAACGTATGCAGATGGAAGAAAATAAAAAATGCTTACCCAGTGTTTTCATAGAGCTAAATAACATTATGGACAACAATCCCTACAGTAAAGCTTATAAAAAATTGGCAGAAGTAGAAAATGAACAACTACTTCATGCACAAACACATCAATTACCAATGCCGAAGGTTAATATGGTGCTTAAAAGAGACAGACATACTGATAAACGTCGTTATAACTTGCCAACATCAAATGAGGTTGCAATGGTGTTTCAGAATGATGAAGGAGAACCACCATTTCAAAGAGACATTCGAATATATCCCAGAAATGAGGAGCAACCGTTTATTAATATGAGTATCTTAAGTCCAAATTTAGATCCAATGACATATCCCATCTTTTTCCCACACGGAGAAGCAGGTTGGCAACCAAAATTAACTCTTCCCAGTTACCCAAATGCTAAAGCCAGAATCCGAAATAATGTTTCTATGCTTGAATTTAAAGTAGCTCAAATTGCCATTCGCAATGTATTTAATCCAATTTTATGTGGTGGGAAACTAACACAACAATGGATTATTGATTCATATTTGCAAGTTGAGGCAAATAATTTTAACTTTATCAAATATCAACAAGATAAACTCCGTGTAGAACAATATTCTGGATTAATGGACTATGTTGCTGACGTGGCTACAAGCAGAGACATGACAGCTGGCAAAGCCATCATTTTACCATCTTCCTTTCAAGGATCTCCTCGGAATATGAGAGAAAGATACAATGATGCTATGGCTATTGTCACTAAATTTGGCAAACCCGATTTATTTGTGACATTTACATGTAATCCACAATGGCCAGAAACCACACAAAATCTACTTCTTGGACAAAGTGCTTCTGATCGACCAGATTTAGTAGCCTGAGTTTTTAAGATTAAATTAAATGAATTAATACGTGACTTCACTATAAATCAGTTATTTGGCAAATGTCTTGCTTATGTATATACCATTGAATTTCAAAAAAGAGGCCTTCCACATGCACATCTTCTAATAATACTTCAAGAAAAAGATAAATTAGATACTTCAGACAAAGTGGATGCAGTCATTGTGGCTGAACTACCAGATCCAGAACTATATGGTAGACTATATGAGATTGTTACTCATCGCATGATTCATGGACCCTGTGGTGACCTTAATCCACAATCACCATGTATGGAAAATAATAAATGTTCCAAAGAATTTCCAAAAGATTATAGAGACAAAACCTATGCCAATTGTGATGGATATCCACTTTATAAAAGAACAGAAGGAGACAGTGCCATTATTCGTGGAAAAAAAGTGGACAATAGATATGTAGTACCCTACAATCCACATTTACTCATGAAGTACAACGCCCACATCAACGTAGAAGCCTGCACTTCCATCAAATCCATTAAATATGTCTACAAATATATTTACAAAGGTTACGATGCAACTACTGTAGTCGTCAAAAGTGCAGACAACCCTGAAAGTAGTGAGTTAGTACATGATGAACTTGCATCTCATGTAGATGCTCGCTATGTCAGTGCGCCAGAAGCTATGTGGCGGCTTTTAAAATTTGAAATGCATGATAGATCACATGCAGTATATAGGTTAGCAGTATATTTGCCACAACGACATTTAGTCTATTTCCATGCTGGAAATGAAATGAATGCATTGGCCCAAAGTGAAGATCGTCACACTACACTAACTGCATGGTTTGCATTAAATTCCACTGATGCTGAAGCAACACAATACTTATATATTGAAATTCCATATCACTATGTTTTTGTGAATGGATTATGGAGACCAAGAAAAACCAGAGGCAATCAAATTATTCCAAGAATTTACACAGTCAGTCCAAGAGATGTTGAACGTTTTTGCTTACGGATATTACTTTTAAATGTTCCAGGAGCACAAAGTTTTGAACAATTAAGAACTGTTAATGACATTGTATATGAATCCTTCCATTTAGCTGCAAGACATAGAAACTTACTCGCTGATGATACAGAGTGGGAAAGATGTTTAGAAGAAGCAGCACAATGTCAAATGCCACGACAGATGAGAGAACAATTTGCTTTTATTTGTATCTTCTCAAATGCTCCAAATGCATTAGCTTTGTGGGAGACTTTTAAAAGTAATATGGCTGAAGACTTTATGCGACGATACAATGAACCCATTGCACACTTAAAAGCGTTAATGGAAATCCAAGAAGTCTTTTTAACTCATGGATTAAGTTGTGCAAGTTTTAATTTGCCTGATCCAGGTCTTATAGATGACATTAACTTTGAAGACTATGACATTCAACTACAAGCAGAAAGAACAGAAGAAAGACTTGCAACTTTAAATACACTACAATTGCAAGCATTTCATGCCATTAAAAATGCTATAGATGATGACATGGTGACAGAGCGTTATTTCTATCTTGATGGACCTGGCGGATCAGGAAAAACATATTTGTACAATTTATTAATGAGTTCAGTACGAGCACAAGGAAAAATAGCAATGGCGTTTGCCACTACTGGAATTGCTGCACTTTTATTAGAAGGTGGAAGAACTGTTCATAGTGGATTTAAACTGCCAGTGCCTATTTTAGAAAATTCTGTGTCAGATATTCGCATGACATCCTTACAAGCAAAGAAATTGAAGAAATGTAAATTAATTATAATAGATGAGGCCACAATGATGTCATGCTATGCCCTCCAATGTATTGACCGTTTGCTTCGTGAAGTCATGGATAATATTTTTCCATTTGGTGGAAAGGTAATGTTGTTGGGTGGCGATTTTAGACAAACATTACCTGTCGTTGTACATGGAAATCGAACTGACATTATCGAAACATGTATAAAGTCAAGTACAGTATGGAAACATTTTACCCGTCTTCAACTGCAACAAAATATGAGATCAGAAGGCCAAACTGATTTCAAAAATTGGCTTATTAAAATTGGAGAAGGCAGAACAGAAAAAATACTACATTTACCTGACGACACTGTAGAGATCCCACCTCATATGATTTGTCAACAAGATATTATATCGGCTATATTTGAAGGGAGCATAAATAACGAAGAATATTCCGAGCTTGCCAACCAAGTTATACTGACGTGTAAAAATAAAGATGCATTAATACTCAATAATGAAATCTTAAAAAAAATTAATGCACCACAAAGAAATTATCACAGTGCTGATTCTGTACTTGCTGATGACAATGAAAGTCAGGCAAACTTTTCAACTGAACTCATAAACTCTTTAACTCCTTCTGGAATGCCACCACATATTTTGCAGCTAAAGAAAGGTGCAATTATCATGTTACTGCGAAATATGAACCCCAAAAAAGGCCTATGCAATGGCACAAGATTAATTGTTCAACAATTAAAGGACCATTTTATAGATGCTGAAATTTTAACTGGGACCCATAAAGGAGAGAGAGTTTTCATACCAAGAATAGATTTAGCACCAAGTGAAAGTAGTCTCCCTTTTATACTTCAAAGAAGACAATTTCCCATTATTATGGCATTTGCCATGACCATTAATAAATCACAAGGTCAAACTTTCAAATCTGTGGGTATTTTCTTGGAAGAACCAGTTTTTGCACATGGTCAATTGTACGTTGCGTTGTCACGGTGCAAAAATCCACAGGCTATTAAAGTTTACATTGAAAACAATGAAAGTCAAGGTGATTTATTAGAAGATGGACGTATTTTTACTAAAAACATTGTCTACTATGAAGTACTATAAATTTGCAGGATACAAATTAAAGATGCCAACATTTTTTAAAAGCATTCCAAAATACATAACAATTGGTTGTTTAATTCAGTCATAATTAATGGAAGTACTGTTTATGAATGATTCGCCTCACAAAATACTTGCCTTGCATTGTTAGTAAAAATTATGTTAAAATGTTAAGTCACTATGTTAATGTTTCTAATGTTACAAGTTTAAAAAATATATTTTCAAGTTATTTCATTCAACAGATTACAAAGTGGATGTTAAGAGGTCAAGCACCTTTTAAGTCACAATGTAAATATTGTCTGTTATCTTAAGATTACTACCTACATTAATGTTTATCGCCAGTTTATGTGCTCAGTAATGAATTACTTTAATTACGTACGTTTTACTGTATGCCTTCCTCTACATTCAATGTATATTCAAGTTAACAATTATTGTGATAGAAATTGCATTTTAATACTGATTAATTTAAAGGTCAATTGTTTTTACATTCAAATGTTAATACTTTTAATAAAAAATTAGGTTACAAAATGTATTCACTATGTTCCTGTTTATAATGTTCAAAATTATACCAATGTTTTGTCAACTTCTAAACTTACATAAAAAATAAAGTTCAAGTTTAAAAATATATACTTTGAAGGTTATTGCTTACATATATTTTAAACTTCATGTTAAAATTCGCGACGTTTCAAGAAGGCTTTTTACTTTTTGCTTTCCTATTCATTCAATGTATATTAAAGTGAACAATTCTTCAGATACAAATTACATTTTAAAAAACCATTACATCAACATTTTACAAAAATACACGTTCATATTAAAATACTTACAAGTGACAAAAATATATGTTAATAACTAAACAACTTGACAAACATATACATCACATTGCCGTCATTTTTTGACGGGCAAGTCGCTAGTGGTCTGATAAATTCAAGGTTGAACTTTTTGGTCATAATTCCAAAAGATATGTTTGCCGCAAAAACAACACTGCACATCACCAAAAGAACACCATACCCACAGTGAAGCATGGTGGTGGCAGCATCTTGCTTTGGGGCTGCTTTTCTTCAGCTGAAACTGGGGTCTTAGTTAAGATAGAGGGAATTATGAACAGTTCCAAATACCAGTCAATATTGGCACAAAACCTTCAGGCTTCTGCTAGAAAGCTGAACATGAAGAGGAACTTCATCTTTCAGCATGACAACGACCCAAAGCATACATCCAAATCAACAAAGGAATGACTTCACCAGATAAAGATTAATGTTTTGGAATGGCCCAGCCAGAGCCCAGACCTGAATCCGATTGAAAATCTGTGGGTTGATCTGAAGAGAGCTGTGCACAGGAGATGCCCTCGCAATCTGACAGATTTGGAGTGTTTTTGCAAAGAAGAGTGGGTAAATCTTGCCAAGTCAAAATGTGCCATGCTGATAGACTCATATCCAAAAAGACTGAGTGCTGTAATTAAATCAAAAGGTGCTTCAACAAAGTATTAGTTTAAGTGTGTGCATACTTATGCAACCATATTACTTTATTTTTATATTTTTTCTTCCCTCTACCTAAAAGATTTCAGTTTGTTTTTCAATTTAGTTGTACAGTTTATAGGTCACATTAAAGGTGGAAAAAGTTCTGAAATGATTTATCTTTGTCTCATTTTTTTACTACACAGAAACCTGACATTTTAACAGGGGTGTGTAGACTTTTTATATCCACTGTATGTTGCTGCCACAGCTACGACTTGAGATTCTATGCAAATGAAATATAGCAACCCTTGATAAAAAGATGAATAACAGTCTTTCTGCAGCTTCTGTATCAATAAATGTTAGATTTTAAAGTCAGAAGTCTAATAATTAGTAAAACACATTGACCATTCCTATAATAAAACAGAAAGTACATCTTGTTTTTAATATTTGTTAGAGGTCCGGTGTGTGATTATAAAAATTAATCTTTCAAATTGCGTAGGACTGGTTACTAATTTCCTTTTTTTAGTGTCTCAGAAATCTTATCAATGTGTGAGGAAAATGCAGAGGATATTTTGTATAACTTGGGATTTGCCAGAGAAGATCCATCCGCCACATCAAAAATCCCAGCCAGATTTTTCTTCCTCCCATCTAAGGCAGAAGGCATTGATTTCAGAGTATTTCTGGAGTCCCAAGTGAAAAGAATGGAGAGAGAAGATTCCAGCTACACTCCAAAAAGTAAGTGAAAAAAATATATTGGTCTCCATCATTTCAGATTTACACATCAGATTTAGTGATACAATCTACCAGTAAAGCTGTGCAGTAAATAAGCAGCTGCAGGGAAGTATGTTGTAGGCTTTGCTACTGTCTGAACAAGATGGGACAAGCTTCTACCGAAACCCAGAGATAGCGGGAAAACAATCCTTACCCACCCCTTGCGTCCTCACTCTTGTCCCTGGACAAGAAAGCACTTAGTGGAAGAATCCATCATGTCTTGCTTGATTAAAGCCCTTGGTCCTCATCTCTGCCCCATAGAGATCCTGTGGTTATAGTATAGAATAGTATGTGGGGTTAATATTAGGCACCATGAGAGTCTATAATGGATAACAGGGTTTATTTTAGGTTATTCATTAGATTACCATGGGGGTCCATAAGGCTATGGTTAGAGGCCCCCTTCGGATCTACAGGGACCCAACCATCCCACAGCACCAGCGGTAAGGGGACCCAATGACCTTCCCGTATACTAAGGGGATATCCTGGGGATACCCAGCTCATAGGGGGTATCGGCTATTAAGGGAGAATTCCGGGTGATAACCAGCTCATAGGGGGTAGAGGTTCATAGGTGGAGGGATCTTAAACACCCAGCATTAGTTTTTATTTATTATTTAATGCCCTGCCATGGAAAGGGGTTTATATAGATAGATATGAATTTTGGAGGATGTTTGGGCTGGTGTATAGATGGTACCATTCCACAGCATTGCTATGGAGACTATTGAGATTCAGTCTCAGAATCTCCTGCAAGCAGGCTACAATGACTTTTAAAGCTACAGGCTTAAGTCCGAGTTAGTATGTTTTACTGTATTCTTGTCTGCAGGAGTCATAAAATAGCTCTGGACAATGGGCCTCATTCAATTGAAAGCCCACAATTCACTAGCAGACGGCCGCATGTCTGCGATTGAGTTGCGGGCTCTCATTGGACTCTGTTTGCAAGGCTATTCGAATGCTCCAGGTCGCGAATTGTGATCCTGAAGCCAGCTTCGTAAAGCGTGCACTTGTTTGGAGCAGTTGTGGGCGGGGACCCTATTGATTCAGCGAGCCCGTAACCACCCTTTTTTTATTCGGCCAAAAGAAAAATTAGACTGTCATTATTACAGCAGTAAAACATGGAGTAGCTCTACTTTCACTTACCGATTCAATTGGCCAGAAGCGCAGCTTAGTTCCCCTTCCTGATAATCGCTATCGGCAGTAAGCATTTGCGTGCTTGAACATGATCGCAGCCGCAAGCCTGCACCTCATGGTTCCGGACCGCAAACTCGGAGTACTGTAAATGCAAATATAAATTCAATACAGCACTGTTGAATGACCTCCAAACCCGTAAATTGTTATTCAAGCCCGTAGGACTTCAATGAAATATGGAGGTTGGATTCCAAAGCCCTACGGGCTTTGAGGTTGAAGCTCGTGGGACTTGATGATGAAAATGAAACATGAAATAAAGTATTTATTTTTGCCGATTTGCGAGCTTGAGAATGTTGTGCTATTAATTCTAAGACCAAACATCACTTTCACGTCTAATACAAATTGTAGCACTAATTAAGCAAATAAAAAAGCAATCCTGTACTTTATAAGTAAGACATTTGCAAGACCTCCTTGGTACCAGTAACCTGTTGTTCATGTTTAGCCATTTACGGGCTTGATGGAAGGGTCAATCAGAGCAATTGAATAGTGATTTGTGTTTTTTGCGGCCGCAACTCTTGCGGCCGTGAAAGATCAAAGCCTTTGATGGAAGTAACTTGTGATTATGAGGAAAGTAAGGGATAGTAGCGCGCAGTAAGTAACATGAACGGGGCGCGCAAGTAGCAGGCATTTGAATAGCAAAGTTACTTGCTATCTCCACTTCCGTTTGCAGCTTGCAAAAATACGCCAATTGAATAGCAAACTAGTTTACAGGCTACATTACGGGCTCCCGTAAGCTACAATTTCTTAATTGAATTAGGCCCTATATAAGCCATGAACATAAATATTTTATGGGAAAATCTTAAGTTTTGATCCATTTTGTGTTTGTTACATCACATCTTGTGAGCTAGATGGTGTGAATGTGTTTATAGTTCTCAGTGGAGTAAGGCGTTTGGAAGAAGGGAACAGTCAGAAAACCAGAGCCTTTGTTTCATAAGTGGATACGATTAAAATTGACACCACATCCTTTGTCCCTCACTGACACAGAAACACAATTTTGCATCATTCAATGAACCATAGAAATGTAAACCCTCTCTCTTACACAATTTTAACCAATGTATTATGGATTATTCCATGATCCAACAGAGGCAGTAACATTATTTTTTTTCTAATTAAACATTTCCTGCATGACTTCTAACCTGCTTAATGATGCTTTTAATCAGACTTGGTTCTGCAGTGGTCCTTTAAAAATATTTGTAATCCCTGCACAAAATCATCTTTCTAAATTCTCAAAGCTTCATAACTTTTAAGTACATAGTAATTTTGTGAAAATGAGCTTTCAAATTTTAATTATAATTATGCTTAGGCAAAGTTTTGCTTTTAAAGCTGTTTGATATTAGAGCTGAAGTAAATTTACACATTCTATAAATCTGACTCCTAAAAGACTATTTCACATGAACAAACTATGCCTGATGTCTGTGGATCATTAATGGTCCCTGTCGTCCACTACTTGAATGACTAAGTTATATAAAACAAAAATAATGAAAATTAATGACAGTATTTAAATATGTAGTAGATAATTGCATTAATGTTATATATTTTTGTTTGGATATGTACAAGGTCCCGGGGTTAAGCACGAGATTCATTCCTGAGAACCACATTAAACCGGATTTGTATGTAACTCGGATCCCTGATGAATAATAATAATATCATGGCTCATATGTGGTAATAAGAATACATTGTAATACTGTAATAATAATAATCACCCTCTACTGTAATAATAAGTTACAGAAACTATTGTGCTCTTTCTTTTCATTCAAACAGAACATAAAAATAAACTCATACAAAAAGCCTTGGGAGACCATTCTTAAGTACGGGTCGACTGTAACCCGGTGATCAGAACAGTGCATTATAATTGATACAACATACTTTGTTATTTGAAAAAAATATATTATTTATATAATCTCTTAAACTTAACATTTTTTTTATATTAAAGATCACAGATGGAGAAGATGAACTATCTATGTACTTACTGATCCATGTTTGTATACAGCGGGGGCCACATGATGCACTTACCTCTAGCTAATTTAGTCAAGTTTTATTTCCTCAGGTCATAACATCCTGGCTGATGTGGCTAATGCAGTTTGCTGTCTGTACTCACATGTGACAAGGGAGCCAGTGGAATTCGTAAGCACCACTCCCAGGAGATGCACCTATGCAGATATGTTCCATATGAAGATGTTTTCATTAAAAGAAGATCAGTATGTGACTCCTGTAGAACGACTGAGAAACACAATCTCCAAAATGTGTCTATATGTTCCATCAAAAAACAGGAACTGACTGAAAAATACAGGAGAGGGCACTGAATGCAACAATGATCCTCTACTATTGGGCAATATTTACACCTAATGGACATTGCATGCCAAGCGGAATCACAGATTTATAAAACCTAAACTTACTATAAACCTACATTTACCATATGTCTTTTTGAAGAACTAGACTTGATAATGGACACTTTTTGAAAGTAAGATAAAATAAACTTGGCTTTCATTTATTAGCAGCCATCAACTGCATATCTACCAATGAATGCAATTATCCTTTACTGGGGGCAGCCCACCAACCGCTAGCACTAAACATTGCCACATTTCAGCTGAAGCAACATCTCTGCCTTCAAGGACACCTTCCACTTGTAGAAGCTAATAAACAGAAAAAGCATGGCGTCTCACACTATAGTTGGTTGTATTAATCACTAAATTAAAAGGCTATATACACAGAGATAGTGACAGATAGTATTGCAGAATAAAGTGATATAGTTTCAGCGACAAGCTTTCAAGAAGTGCACCACTCTTTATCGAGTCAGAGGCAATGCTAGTACAAGGGCCACTTAATTCAGTACAGTTTGGACCACATCACAGTAAAGATCACAGTAAAAGCATGTTGAAATACTTTTTGAATTTTTTAAATAAATGTTTACATGGGTCCCCGACAATCCCCAGCTGGACACACACTGCAGTTCCCTGTAGTGAGCAAAAGAACAAAGGGTTACCCTTACCACATCTGTCTGTGCAGAGTATAGGATGCTGGAATCACGTAAATAGGTCAGTTATAGGTTACATTTTCACTGAATTCCTTAGTTCGGGGAAACCTGCGGTTGCTGGGCATGTTATTAATCATGAAACTGTCAGTAGGCAGGCTACACTTTGGGCCATATTAAATTGAAAGTATTGGCTTTGGATTCAGCCTACAGTGCTACCTAGCTATTAAATTCAGCCCGCAAATGCTGTTTTCGTAGACCGCAAAAAATGTGTGGGTTGGAGGCTCAAATAACCTGCGAGTTGGAAACGTACGGGCTACCTCTTAGAAAAGCCTTTGTTGTATCCAGCCCGCAAATGTATCTTTCGCAAATCGCAATAAGATTGTAGCTTTTTAAGCCCACCCACCTACAGACTTTTACTTAAGCCTTACATGTATAAAAAATGCTGCAGGTACTCAATAGTACTCGCAAAGCCCTTACAGAGAAGTGCGTAGCACTTTCAAAGCAAATATAAATTCTAAAATCTATGTTTAAAATAAAATAGACATATTTATTAATATTATTAATATTCCTATGCCCTCAAATAGGCAAGAACATTTTTTTAATGTGATTTTTAAGTGTTATATTCATCCTGGAATTTAATGTGTTAACATTTATTATGGACTCACATGGACTACAATATCATACAGTATATATTAATTTTACTAAAGCACATTTTAGTTGAAATTAGGGCCGTTCGCAATTCAGATGTCAAACAACTGATTGACTTCCGACCTCCTTTGTCTCTGTACTGTCATTACGCCTACCTTTTTTTCTATTGGCTTAGATTGGCTATTGCGGCTTAGAATTACGGCTGCAAAACCAATACACAACGCAGCCGAATTTACAATTTTGCAATGACAATTCGTAGCACCCAGCTTTTTCACCTTTTTTTTTTCAGCCCGCAGGATTTGCGGGTTGCCCGCAGGCCCTTCGGGCTTCTAATTTAATAAGGCCCTTGGTTATGTAAACAGACTATGGATTTTTTTGCTGTTGTTAGTGTAATTAAAAGAATAGATCATTTTAACATACAACCTTGTGCTCTCTCACAACATGAAGAACAATTACAGTGAGGTAAATGGCCCTTTAAGCTGTAACATAAGCATTAGGCATCATAAATAAAATAATAGGTTACAGCTAATATGTGAGTGTGTGGATCTATCAGAGACCTATATATACAGTAAATAAACAGTACATTTGTGTCCACATTTGAATGTCTAAAATGAAATGTTCAGCTGCACCTCACTGACGAGACCCATAAAGGCCAAAACGCGTCTGTGGTTTGCTGTTTCTCCTGTTCAGGGTAGAATTGCCTGGTATTTCGGGGCTGGGTCACTCTTTTGAGTGGGACCAGACTGGTATACTACAGGACATTTCTCCCTGTGAAGAGCACAAGTGAGCTAAAAGAGGTTGCTCTCAGAGTAGCTTATCATGGCCATAGAACTCACCTATTAAGGTTGGTTCGTTCTCTGATGAGCACCTCTGACTTAGTTTTTCTAAAATGAAATGTATATTATTTTATAATATGCTTTCTTACTTGCTAAATTTTTAGAAACATTTTTATAACACAGTAATGTACACTATGCAGGAAATACATATCTTGTAAAATGATTATGAACCACCAGATGGCACCCTGGAAAAATACTTCGGAACAGAGTGTAAAATCCTGTTCTAAAAAAATAAAACAAGTGATGTAAAGGTGAACACTTATTGACTGTGGACATATGCAGATACAAACTGCAGCAAAATTATCTGACTTGCCTTTTAGAACTTGTTTGATGAAGCCAAAGAGCAAATCAGTGTTTTCAGTGGGATGTTTATTGTCTAAAAATCAGTTCTCTAGCTCAACACTGTGCAATTATAGAAAATGGTAGCAATTCTCTGTCCAGAGATTCAGCATTTTGCACAAAAAGCTTCCAGATCACGGGCCATGAAGAACCTAAGAAATACACAGCATATAACTCATCCCACAAACTCCCCTCCCTGACTGCAGATGATGTCACACAGGACACTCGGAGGCTTATACACTGATGTTATTTGAAATGTCACATTATATGCTTCTTGTGCACTACAATAAATACATTATACTAATGATTCCTGTGTGTACATTTTAATTTTAAACATGCATTTAATGATGATTTCTTTAGAATGATTAAAAAGAAGCAACAGATTTCAAGGGACCTCTGTACTTGTAAAACAACACATGTCTGTGAAGTACGTAACAAACCAAAACAGCAGCTGTAGCCAGAAACATAAAACATTTTTAGAAAAACTTAATTGTTGTAGACTTATTTTATGAAGAGGGAAAGGGGTTCTTATGTCATTGGGTTCTTTGGTATTTGATACCTCATGTTCTCTTTGCATATGGTAAGAAGCAGATCGCTTGCAAGCTGATCTCTTCAATTCAAGCTTCACTTAAGTATCATGGATGCCTCCAGAGAGCAGCAAAACCATTAACATGTTTTTTACTATTAAAAACTAGGTGTATGACATTTTCACTTTCTAATTATGATCCTAGTTGGATTATATATATATATATATATATATATATTTGTAGTTGGGACCCTTTCCCCTGGTAGCTGGGGTGTGGCCAAAGTTACGTCATCTCGGCCTGAGAATAGGAGTGAGACGTGAGTGGTGTAGAAGAGGGGAGAGGTGGGTGAGTTGATTGCGGCATGCATGATTGGTAGCAGGTGAGTGGGGTTTATACATGTTGGTGTGGGAGAGGGATCCTCCCACAATTTCAGGTGTTCACCTGATTATTTGTAGTTGGGACCCTCTCCCCTGGTAGCTGGGGTGTGGCTAAAGCTATGTCATCTCTGCCTGAGAAGAAGGCCAAAAATAGCTAGACATTACTGAGTAGGCAGTTTAAAGGCTTCTCTTATTTCTGATTTTGGGTTAGGTATATATCTAGAGTAGCAGTTAGTTTTCCACATCCTAGGTAGGGATTTAATAAATTGGACAGGTGTTTGGTTGTGGGAGGCTGATATGGCTGCTCCAATTCTAAAAGAGTGACCTGAGTAGTTAAATGGATTGTGGCCGAAGCGGGAGAGGATGAGTCTAATGTAGTTAATGAATGTGGATAGAGGTTCTCTGGAAATGCTTAGTAGTGGGTGAAGGCTTGGTTTGTAATTTAAGTTGAGTAGAGATGGCCAAGTGTAGTGACCGGGCACCATGTGTTTCTACTGGAATAGAAGGTAATGGTTATTGTAGTGCGGCTGGTTTTGGTAGATGATAAAGAAATTTTACACGTGTCTTTGTAGACCCGTTGAGTTTGGCGGTAGTGAATTCACTAGGACGGAGGAATCCGAAAAAGGCCATTTTGGTGTCCAAAAGAGTTAGAAGAGAGGTAGGAGGTGATTTGTTTGAACAGAGGGCTGTCAGTAGGAAGATGTGAGGTTTTTGTGGGTTCAGAGATTATTGTAAGGCCATTTAGGTAGAGTTTAACTGGTGGTGAGGAGAGGAGAGATTCCTGGAGAAAGTGAGATTGGGCAAAATGAAACTGAACTCCTGTGAGGTTAATATTTTATAGGGATGGAGATGCAGGTTGCTACAGTGGGCGGGAAAGGCCAAAAAAGTGAGCAATGAACATGGATCGGACAAGCCATAGACAGAGGTAAATTGGGAAAAAAGAGGTCCATGCTCTGTTGTATGTTTTTTGAAAGTTCGGTGCTAAACCTTTGGTCATGACGTGCTTGGAGGAGCAAGTAGTCCAGTGGAGCGGCAAGGCTCATGGAAGAGGGGGCATTTGGATGACATTCGGCGGGGTCGAGAGAGGATCCTGGGGGGAGAAGTTCTGGATGAGCGGTAGTGTATGATGAAGTTGCGGGACATTTAATGCTGGGCCAGTTTCCTGAGAAGGGACATTGGGGAGGGGTCAGGAGATCTGGATTTGGACAAGATGGTAAAGCTGATGTTGTTGGTTGTGATTAGCTGGAAGGAGTGGTGGTAACAATTGGAGCACCAGGTGAGAGCGGCGACCCAGAGGGGGTGATGATCTTGGTCTGAAATAGGAGTATAAAATGAGATGCAAAATGATATACTAAGAGGCGTGGGGAATCGGCTGAAGGGTTAGACAATAGAAACAACTTTCCGTTCCATTTGGAGGAAAATCAGTCCACATGGATAGATCCTGTAAGGAGAGGTGACTGATGATTATGGACTTGCCATATGCTTCAGGTTTAAAAAGGTCGGCTAGAAGATTGCTGAAAAATGGCCTGCCTTGGGGCAGAATTTCGGAAGAGTAGTTCAGGTAGCCCAACAAACTCTGGAGTTCTTTAAGAGTTGTACGTTTGGAAATGGTGAGCAAGGACAAAAAATTGGTGAAGCCTCTCTAGTTTGTTGGAAGGGAGCCTGGCTTCCATCTTTTGGGCCAAGGAAGGAGAAGAGGAGACCGGACTACTGCAATTAAACAGGGGAGAGGAATGGGATGAGCATCAGTGGGAAGAAGAGGGAGGGAGGAGCAAAGGGCATGAAGGATCAGAGGGAGCGGGAAGGAGGGTGCGAACATCGGCAAGGGTGTGGAGCGGGGTATAAAGTGGGCGATAGGGGGTGGTAGGCTGGCGCGGAGGTAGGTCGGGAGGGGGGAATGGATGATGAGATGATGAGCAATGCAGGAGTACAAGCAAGGTTGCATACATACGATGTGGATGAAGAAAGGCCAAGAGGACTACGATAATGATCAGCGAGCAGATCAGAGCAGCAGACCACTGGGTATCACCTGTGATGTGATTGCGACTTGCATGACTGGTAGCAGGTGAGTAAGGTTTATATGTGGTGGTGTGGGGAGAGGGAACCTCCCACAATTTCAGGTGTTCAGCTGAATATATATATATATATATATATATATATATATATTTTATTTTCACCATGCAGTGGTCCATTAAAAGGACAGACTTTGCAAGAGAGAATGAGCGACGAGATAGGCATAAAAGGGAAAGTTGTAGGATTAATTGATGAAGGGTGTGCTGTGACCTTCTACTCATTTTGGAGGTGGATAAAATGAAGGTTGCTTCAGTTGCATCAAAACACAGAAGCATAAAGTTGATGTCTGAAACAATGCATGCATACGTTCCTTTGTCCCCAACAAGGCTACCATCCTCTCAATGGTTTGATTTGAGCTTGTAAATACAATGTATTAATTTAAGAACATTAACATTAGTGGAATACAGAAATAGATAAAAATACAGTTTATTTCAGAGTAGTTAAAATCCCCCATTAATAAAACTTGACCATGCTTAGCTGCATTTCCAATCTGTGCTCTTACCAATATTCTTTTAGAATTTGCGGCTCCGCTATTTAACTTTACCCACAAGCATTCAACATTTCCAGCAAAAACATCTTCTCTGACTGTAGGCTTAAATTCAGGCTTAACATGCAGATAAACCCCTCCTCCTCTTTTACCATTTGCCCTATCTTTCCTAAATAGGTCATAACCATCCTTATTACCAGTCCAGTCATGAGTCATCCCACCATGTTTAAGTAATGCCTATTAAATCCCATTTCTCATTAACTGCTAATAATTCTAACTTGCCCATTTTTCCTGGCAAGCTTCTGGCATTAGCAAGCATACACCTTATGATGTTATGAGTCTGTAGTTCTGAAGTGCCTGCTGCTGTACCTGAGTTACTTAGCAATATCTCCCTATTGACTATACTAACCCTCCCCCATCTTCTACCCATGACCAGTTAATTCATTCATTACCCCCACTTTCTACCCTATTACTTCTACCTAGTGCCTCCCCCACCTGCTAGTTTAAAAAACTCCTCCTGCCTTTCTACCATCCTATCCCCTTTCACACAAACTTCCTCATCACTAAGGTGCAATTCATCCTTGCTTCCTTTTCATTTAATTTTCTTACTCTACATATCATTCATTTTCATGTAGAAAACTTTGGTAATGTTTAAAACATATATTTTTTTAAGTGTAATGAAAATATTTGGGACCTATTCTCTTATGGTAGCGCATATCATCTCTGCACATGCATCTCCGCTCTCTGATGGCATCATGCACGCTCGCTTTTTCTTAAAGGAGAACGCGCACGCTACTCCTGTTACTGTCTACGAGAGAAAATATCACAGAAAGTAGCAGAAGCAGCGTAGAAGACTCAAAGAAGATTAAAAATAAAAGTAAAGTATAAATAAACAATACATATATATATTTAATTAATAAAATAAAAATTGAAAGTATCAAATACATATAATAAGTACTATTATAGTACAAAATAACTAACAAACCTACAAATAATAAATATAAATTTATTTCTATTGTACAACAAAAAACGACTCAAGATGCAGCTGAATTTTTGGAACAATAAGGACTGAATCACAAATTAAAAAAAAAAAAAAGTTTGGAGATGCCATAAAAAATCTTGTTGCATCGATATAGGTTTAAGAACCAACACATGATTTGCTGGGTCACGAGTAGACTTAAAAAACGCCATATTTTTTATGTACTCCTGGGGTCATCAATATACCTCTATTTCATTCTATCAATAAGAATTTGATCTCAACAAAAACACTACTGTGACCTGGAACAATTATATGAGAGAAATCTGTGCATCCTCATTACTCCAAAATCCAATGATAATTTGTGAACCTAACATGACAGTAGAAATTTAAAAAAAGCGTATTTTCTAAGCGAAAAAATTATGTTGGAAGAATCCTACCTTAACAATGGCTGTTTGGCGGAATAAGTCGCAAGACACATGAATCTTTCCTGGTAGCTGTTCCAGAACGAACAGCTACCGCATTAATACCCATCATTAAGCAACATATAAAGCCTGGCACAGCTATCATATCCGATGAGTGGAAGGCGTATAGCTGGCCATTAAAGGAAGAGTACACTCATTTGCAAGTTAATCAGTCCATACATTTTGTGAATCAAGAAACAAACTATTAAATCGATGTGGGGAAAGGCAAAGCCCGTTGGGGCACCCATAGAAGCATGTTAGACTCCTACTTGTGTGAGTTAATGTGGCGTAAAAGATTGACCAAAGAACAGGACCCACTTGACCAAATATTAAAAGACATAGTAGAATATTTGCCACAACCATGTAAAACAAATATAAATGTTCTAAAAATATTGTTTACTGAAGTTAGTTATAAAAAAAGAGTTATAAATGTTAATTTAGGTTGTAATACATATTTTGTCAAAAAGTTAAAACGTCTCTTTCATAATTACCTTATAACACTATAACCTAACCCCTGACCCTATGCTTAACCCCTGACCCTTTGCCTAACCCCTGACCCAAACCCTATGCCTAACCCTAACCTTAACCCCTATGCCTAACCCTATGCATAACCTTAACCATAAACACACTATTCACCTTTTATTAAAACATAGAAAAAAACAGAATCATATATGAAGTATTTTCATTTAAGTAGACTTCAATACCACAATATACCGTACAGATGGCGCTAGAGTGTGCCTCTTACAAGCCAGCATGCATTACCACAATATACAGCCTAGATGACGCTACAGCGCACCTTTACAGACAGCAGGCAGCGCGTCTGGCTGTACAAGAGACAATTGCTTCTATAAAAGGAAAGGACCAATATTTGGATTACAGTGGACCTTTAAGGATAAGTGTATAGACTTTCATGCAGATTTTTGAGAAAGTTTTTAGTGGAGAACAGAGAACTACTTCAAATAAAAAAAAAATATATATTTTTTTAAAAAGGGCATTAAGGTTGAACTTGATGGATTAAAGTATTTTTTTCAACCTAAATTACTATGTAACTTCAGATGTTTCCTCCGCATAAGATTTGCTAGAATATTTTGATAGTGGATAAGGGTTGTGTGCCAATATTGGTAAGGTATCACAGCTTCTTGGTGCAAAGTGTAGTAAAGACATATAATTTGTGTAGGTTGCAAAGCACATGTTTAATCTGTGTCACCTCTACAGCCTTATTAAATTGCGATATGCTAAATTTAAAAGCGCTCTATTTAAGCACATAGCATATTTTTTTTACAGAAGTTTTGAGTTAGTGAAGACCTTGCTTTTGGATAGAAGTTCACTAACTCAAAACTTCTGTAAAAAAAATATGCTGTGTGCTTAAATAGAGCGCTTTTAGATTTACCGAATCACAATTTAATAAGGCTGCTAGTGTTTAAGATTAAGAGGACTGGATACTTTCCACAGTGTTAGACCTGATTGTGTGGAAGCTACTCTGACACAACATGTAACTGAAATAGGCAACTCATTCAAGTCCTTTTTTTCTGCTTAAGGTAGAAAAATCAATAATTGTAAGAGTTTGTGAAGAAAAAGCAAATTTCAAGGGACTTGAAGTTAAGTCATGCGTTAATAATACAATTTTATTTGTACGGCATCCTATAACATCCATTTTTATTTTAATGAATGTCTATTTTAAAAAGAAAAGTTAAATAATTTTATTTGTAGTTTAGTTTTAAAGTTTTTTATAAAGACAGTAAGAAATATAAATAATAATTTAGCACTATAGATGCAAACGTCCTATTAATGCAATGTGAAGTAATGTGAAAAGTGAATGCTCATTGTCAGGCAATTAATAATTGAAGGCACATGACATTACTCATAGAACTGATGCTCTTTTCAGTCATAGAGAGAGCAATAATTGCAAAGATGTAATTAAATTTAATATGAAACTATCTGTAATGAATAGTATGTTTACAAGAAATGATTGAGAATGGAAAAAATATACAGCCTTATTAAATTGCGATTCGGCCAATTGAATAGGACTCTATATAAGCACAGAGCATATTTATTTTACATAAGTTTTTAGTTAGTGAAGACCTTGCTTTTGGATAGAAGTTCACTAACTAAAAACTTCTGTTAAAAAATATGCTCTGTGCTTATATAGAGCCCTATTCAATTGGCCGAATCGCAATTTAATAAGGCTGATAGCCTTTAATCTATTGTAAATGACTATTCACTATTGTATGTAATTATTTATGGATGTGGGAGGCCATTGCGAGGCTCTTCGTTGTTTGTGTGCTATGAGCAGCGTTGGTGTTTTTTTTTTAGTATGGCAATGAATAAGTAATAAAATAAGAAATGAATATACGTTAACTATTGTGAAGTAATATATGCAGGAAGCATTGTGTTGAAGAGCTGGCAATCTGTTTTCATGTTGCTGCAGCATCAGTGCTGTGGAGCTGCTGTGTAAGCGTCATGAATGTGTGCAGTGTGATAGTGTGTGTGCGCGAGGCAAATCCGTTAGGGTAGCTGTGTACTTCCGGATTGTATAAGTTAGTGTTCTAAAATGGCGCCTAATGTGTGTATGCGGCTGTGGCTGATTTAGCGTCCTTGTTTTCGGATGTCGCCCGACTTTTTCGGAAAATCTGTAAGTGTTTGGTGGTGTTTTGCGTCTTTAGAGTGCTGTAGCCTCGTTTTCGTTTTTTGCTGCAGCCATTTTTTCTCTCGCTTAGGGGATTTTCGGGTGTCTAAACTCTTTTATTTGGAGTTAAATTGAGGTGTAACTTCAGTTTTCGAGGTCCTGGGTGCCCCCCCATTGCTGTAGGTAAGGTTTTTATGTATTTGTTGTGTTTTTCAGGTTTTATGTGCGCTGGTTTCGGGCAGTTTTTGCGAGGTCGTAATGGGTCGTAATGTGTCTCGTGTTTTGCTTTCGTAACTCCGTAAATTTTGCGAGGTCCGCATTTGCTGCTCACAACTATATATGTGATGGGGACGTGAACCAGTATTATGATATATATAGACATATTATTATTATTATTGTTTATTTATAATGCTCCAACATATTCCGTAGCGCTATATAATTTCTGGGCAATGGCATATTCAATATTAACACATTGCATAGAATGGAGGGCCCTGTCTTTGAGCTTAGAATCCAGTGTCCATAGTGCTTCCTCAAGCGCCATGCAAGATTGAAAATAGGTTTTGTGTGTGGTGCAGGAGGGTGAGAAATGAGTTGTGTATGTTAGAAGGTGATAGTCTTCTTTAAACAGATGAGTTTTTAATGATGTTTTGAGGCAGGTGGATAGTCTGGTGAAGCGAGGCAAGGAGTTCCAGAGAATAGGGGCAGCACGAGAAAAGTCTTGATGGCTGGAGTGAGAGGAGGTGACAAGAGTGGTAGAAAGAAGAAGGTCGTTAGTAGAATGAAAAGGGCGAGTGGGGAAGTTTTTGGAGATGAGAGCAGAGATGTAATGGGGGGTTGTTTTTGAGGTCATGATTTCAAATTTTATTCTGGAGGCTACGGGAAGCCAGTGGAGTGATTGACAGAGAGGTGCTGCAGACACTGATCCTTGTGTATGGTCGATGAGACTAGTGGAGGTGTTCATTATGGATTGAAATTGGGAAAGACGGGTGGTGGGCAGACCAACAAGGAGCGATTTGCAGTAGTCTAGAGGAGAAATGATGAGTGTTGTAGAATCTTAGTTGTGTCTTGTGTAAGGTTGTGATGTATTTTGGAAATGTTTTTTAGATGGAGAAGACAATATTTTGTTAGTGACTGTATGTGGGGGATGAAAGAGAGGGTGAGGTCCAGCAGAACGCCAAGGCAACGGGCATGGGAGGTGGGAGTGATGTTGGCATTGTTGACGGTGAGAGATATGTGAGGAATTGACGCTGTAGTAGAGGGTGGGAAGATTAGGAGTCCTGTCTTAGACATGTTGAGTTTGAGATGGTGGGCAGACATCTAAGAGGATATACTAGAGAGGCAGTTGGAGACGTGTTATAAGAGAGGGTGATAGATTTGGTGCTGAGAGGTAGATTTGAATGTCATCTGCATCGAAGTTTTACTGAAATCCAAAGGAGTTTATAAGGGTACCAAGTAAGGATGTATAGATGGAGAAGAGGAGGGGGCCTAGGACTGAACCTTGGGGTATGCCAACAGACAGAGGGCGAGGAGCAGAAGAGGTGCCAGAGAAGGAGACGCTAAATGTTTGATCTTGTAGGTATCTTGTAGGTAGGATGAGAACCACGAGAGAGCAGTGTCTTGAATGCCAAGGGAGGAGAGGATATAGATGGTCAACTGTGTCAAAGGCAGCAGAGAGATCAAGAAGAAGAAGTATAGAAAAGTGACCTTTTGACTTGGCAGTGAGCAGGTCATTAGTGACTTTAGTGAGAGCTGTCTCAGTCGAATGTTTGGGCCGAAAGCCGGATTGGAAGGTGTCAAGAAGGGAGTTAGAGGAAATGAAGCTGGTAAGGCGGTTGTAGATGAGCCACTCCAGTAGTTTGGAAGCCAGGGGAAGTAGAAAGATAGGATGGTAGTTAGATGCAACATAAGAGTCAGATAAGGGTTTCTTAAGAATGGGTGTAATTATGGCATGTTTTAGAGAAGATGGAAACATGCCAGTATTTAGGGAAAGGTTGAAGAGGTGTGTGAGAGCTGGGATTAGTATGGCAGAGAGGGGAGGGATGAGCTGTGATGGAATAGGATCCAGAGAACAGGTAGTAGTCTGGAGACTTTGTCCTCTGTTGCAGGGTGAAAACAGTTCATAGTGGCTGTGGGATTGGAGAAGGCTGGGTGTTGTCGGTTAGTTGAGAGGATGGAGTGTGTGAGCTGCAATGAGAGGAGAGTTCATTGTGGATGTTTTAAATTTTATGCATAAAATAGTTGGCAAAGTCTTCCGCCGTGAGACAGGAAGGGACGGGAGGAGGTGGTGGGTGGAGGAGAGTATTGAAAGTGGCGAAAAGACGTTTGGGGTTGGAGGACAGAGTTGATATTAGTGATGTGAAGTAGTGCTGCATGGCAAGGTTGATAGAAGAGAAGCATAGGAGCGCAACATAAACTTGTAATGAAGAAAATCTGCTTAAGTGAGTGATTTCCTCCATAGTCTTTCAGCAGTGTGGGAGCACCATAATTTAGTTAAATCCAGCTTTAAAAGTAATAGCCATAATAAATGTCAAAACAGCAGAGTAGCAAACAGCTTGGAGCCATGAATAAAATCATCAATTACATAGAGTGCTGCAACATTTAACAAAACTGCCAGCTTTATGGTGATTTTCATACTGTAGAAACCCCAGTACTGGCTGTTCAAGATCCCTTATTACCATTTAGTAATTTTATATATTTAAAATGTGCTTCATTGTAATCCTAAATGTTACCAGTAGATGACAGGGTACTACAACAAAAGGATATGTATCAGGCACCATTCTGGTTTGCTGATGATTATTCCTCTCTTTTTTTCATGAAGGAAAACCTTTTATCCCAACACTTTTTTTGCTGAAATAATATCCAGTACTTTTATTTGTTATTATGAGTAGAGGGACTTGTGAAAACTATTACTTGTGAATATAATTACAGCACTCAACCCTGATATAGTTCATATTTTTTCTCTTTGGGGTTAGAATGTCTAAAATGCCCAAAGGAATAAGCTGACGTTTTTTGGCAGTGCTTATGATTTTTCGGAACCTGCAGAATCTAGGAAACTTCACATATATATTAGCCAGGACTGTCTGAGAATTAGAAAAAAAGCAAGAGAGAGGGTAGTGGGAGGAGAAGCACAAAAGCCTTGATAGTGTAGTATATACAGTAAATGTATTCAAGTAAAAGCAGTAAAATCCAATGCACTCACATCTACATTAATTTATATTGACATATAATGCAAAGTGTCACATTTATTATCCCGTCTTCTTTATATCAATAACTTGCTTAAATCCACTTGATGAATGGCAGCATAGTTCAGGAAAAGCTGGATTAATGTCCAATAATAATGTTAGTCCAAAAGCCTGCACTCAGTGAGTCCAAACAGAGTGCTATTATTCCTCAAAGTTCAGCCCCAGCAACTATATGGTACTATATTCACGTGCTTCAGATGCCCAAGCACACACCAAGGTCACACTCCCTTGGTGATATAATATACTAGTAAAGTTAACAGACCTCACATAGAATAGCTCAACGTTGGAGTGGATCAAGGTAACAGCACTATGAAAAAGAAAAAATATACCTATATATGTTGCTTGTCTCACTTAAACAATACAATAATGCAAGCAAATGAATGCCTATACCCACCAACAAGTATTTCGTATATATGGGTAGTATATATATATAAAAAAAAGTATAAACAGAAGACATTGATTCCTGTCTAAAATAAATGCACTAATAAAAAGTATCTCAAGGAGTAAATGGTACCAGACGTTTACAGGCCTTTCTCAATGGTAATATGCACCTTTATATACCTTCTACGTGGATCCTACCCCCTCTCCTGCTATTCCACTCTTGATGGCGCCAAACACCGCTGTCCATGTCCAAACGTCACTTCTGTTATAAAACCTTTGGTCCACCCCGGGGATCGAATCGGCATGGATTCAGTGTCAATATCACCATTATTACTATTATCATACCATTACTGTTACTACAAATAATTGTTAGCACACATTTTGTGCTTTTATAATTGCTTCTATTAATGATATGAAAGATTTTCTAGAAAGCATTAATATCTTACCTGCCTTGTCATCTATCCACCTATCTCTTTTTTATATCTAGCGCTGTAGAGATAGCCACAATTATTTGTGTTTCTGTCTGAGAATTAACTGGATTATATAAACATTCTTATAAAACAGTGAAATATGCATTGATTTAAACAATTCAAAAGTTTTTTTAAATTTAGTTTTAAGTGATTTAATGTAGAGGAGGATTGATAGACTCCATGGGCCTCATTCAATTGCGATTTGGCCAATTGAATAGGGCTCTATATAAGCACACAGCATATATTTTTTACAGAAGTTTTTCGCTAGTGAAGTTCTTGCTTGTGGATAGAAGTTCACTAACTAAAAACTTCTTTAAAAAATATGCTATGTGCTCATATAGAGCCCTATTCAATTGGCCAAATCGCAATAGAATGAAGCCCCATGTCATTTTAATGTAACATTCATCCATTAATTATTCCATCTATATTAACGACTTGCCCATCACAAACGACGGGGCAATACAATTTGAAGCCATGGCAATGCTGTTTGCCACACAATGTAAAGCTTTTGCTACTCTGAGGACCTTTGGCGCTCATTGCAAGCCTTGCGCTGAGCGCTTTTGGCACTCATTGTGTGGCTCGCAATGAGCGCCTTTGGCGCTCATTGGGAGCCTCTACTCTTGTGTACTATTGCTCCTCTGAGCACCATTGGTGCTCATTGCGAGCCTCTCCCCTCGTGTCCTTCAAGTTTTGTGCTTTGCAATGATCACGTTCGGCGCTCATGGCAAAGACAGATATATAAGTACAGTGTTAAATATAATTTTTTTTAGTGCAGTTTAAATTAGAAAATGTTTTCAGGTCTCAGAGCATAATAAAGTGATTTAAATATGTTTTGAGAGTACTATCGCTGGCAGCCAATGAGCAGTAATCCAGATATATATAACTGCAGTGTAAAAAGTAAAAAGAATTTAGTGCAGTGGAAAGTATACATTTTTATTTTCCATTACTAATTAATACTTATTAAATGAATGTATGTTAATAATTCATTCTGAATGAACAAATGTATTAGGAAGTGCAAAGCATTAATGTATTCATAAAGTAACGTCAGTGTAAAATATGCTACGGTATTTAGCTTTTATTTTTTTTTATATATATATATATTTTTTTATAATAATTATTTATTTATTAAATTAATATACTTAACCTATTTCTAATTAATATATCCAGTAATCAATATCCTGAAGAGCTAACAATCTCTTGATTTTCCTGCAGCATATAATGTACAGTTGGACTGTTGCTGCCATCATGAGAAAGTGCCAGCAATGTGCCAATTATGCAGTATAAATAGGCTGCGTGCGCGAGGCCAAACCGTTGGTTCAGTCGGTTAAATCGCCATTTTAGATTCGTAATGTTATTAGTTGCAAGTTAGTGTTGTAAAATGGCAGCGATTGTCTATGTGTTACGAGGTTCGCAAGCATTTTCCGTCCTTTCTAATAGTGTATTTTGTACCTCGTACATCCTGGGTAAGTGGTACGCATCTGGCGGTGTTTTGCACGGTTCGGGGTCGTGTAACCTCGTTTTCATTTTTTCTTGCTTAGCCATTTTTCGAATGACGAGTAGTCCCCTGTGCTAGTTTTCTGTAAGAGGTTGGCAACCCTTGCTGGCATAGTTTGGGATCTCTTACAAGTAGCTCAAGGGAAGCAGAAACAGCGGTATGATCGAGGTACACACTATAGGAAGTTCATGGATGGGCAGGTCGTCCTTCTTTTAGTCCCCAATCCCCAGAGCAAGTTGCAAGCCTCCTGGGAAGGGTCCTATAAGGTAATATGGAAGATCGGGGAAGCCATCTATAGAATAGAGTTAGACCCTTATAGTCACATCCACATAACCATTCATATCAACAGGTTAAAAGCTTACCAAGACAGGGCCGCTATGGTCATGGCTGTCTGTGCTGCTAGAAGTAACGATCCAGCTCTACTGCTGAATTTATTAGAGCTTCCAAAAATTTAACAGTTAGTCAGCAGAGCCAGTTAACAAATGTAATCACTAGCTACACAAGATTATTTACAAGCGCCCCAGGATGTACCCATCTAGAAGCACATGTTGTGCTTACTGCTGACTGCCCACCTCTAAGACAGGCCCCTTATAGAGTACCCGAGGCAGTCCAGGAGACCATCCGTATAGAATTAGCCACACTGTTCTGTGTGGAATACTGTAGGCTAAAACCGAAGCCTATCCAATCGCTAGGATGGATGAGCTCTTAGATTGGTTGGTGTCAGCCACATACCTCACTACTCTTGACGTCTCAAATGGCTATTGGCAGATTACGTGTGCGGATTCGGCCCAGGAGAGTCTTTACCAGTTTACGGTAATGCCCTTGGGATGAAAAATACCCCTTCTACCTTCCAGTGATTGGTTGATCAGCTATTACAGGCGTCATACATATGCCCAGGCGTACCTAAATTACATAGCCATCTTTAGCTCTACCTGGGACGAACATCTTGCCCACATACATCAGGTGTTAGACAAGATTAGGGATGCAGGGCTTACCATTCGGCTGGATAAGTATCAGTGGGCTAGAGCTGAGGTGCACTATTTGGGCTACTGGGTTGGGGGTAGCAGGATACGACCTGGGCCAGCTAAGATTTAAAGAATAACTACATGGCTAACTCCCCAAACTAAGTAGCAGATTATGGCTTTCCTAGGGCATGTTGGGGTATTATCATAAATTTGTCCCTTCGTACAGCAAGATCGCAAAGCCTCTGACTGACCTAACCAAAAAGAAGATGCCGCGCATGGTGGACTGGAGCCCAGCTTGTGAAACTGCTTTTGAACAGCTGTACGATGCCTTGGTTCGAGCACCAGTACTTGCTATCCCGGATTACACTTTACCCTTTTTGATGCACACAGACACTTCAACCTACAGACTGGGGGCTGTACTCAGCCATATCAACCAGCAAGGAGAGGTTGACTGAGAGGTAGCCTATGATGCCACAGAAAAAAGAATGCTTGTCGGTGGTTTGGGCCCTCAAAAAGTTCCAACCTTACTTATATGAACATTTTTACCGTACTCACCGACCACAACCCTTTGTGTTGGCTCCATCGAGTAGCTGGGGATAATGGGAGGTTGTTATGGTAGAGCCTCGCTCTACAGGCACAAGACTTTGTAATTAGGCAGCGTCAGGGAAGTGCAAACCAGAACGCAGACGAGTTGTCCTGACAAAAGGAACCGTGAGCAGCCAGCTCATCATGGGAGATCCAGGGAGATTTACCCCCTCTTCACTGAGTTGCAGGGGGGGAGTGTTTGGGAAGATCTTGTCACGGTAGCCCTGGACTTTTGGTTGGACACATTTTGGGCTTACGGTGACCATAAACGTTCCCATAATATATTTTATACTACAGATATTAATTACCATTGATAAAGCTCAATAGATGAGCGAAACGCGTCTGGTACTTTAGTAAAGACACTTCTGGTGTCTTGGTTTGCTTTTCATTTATTGCTTCAGGTTTATGTATATTTTGGGGGATTTTTTACTAATTTATTATTTCTGATTTGTTTTTTACTTATTATTTATTATTATTAATTTCTATTTTTATCTTTTTTTCACTAGAAGTGTATCATTTGTTAATATATGGACGCTCATATGGACTGATCGGTACTATTGGGTTATTCAGCTATATCACCCAGTTGATTTGACCTGGATATCTATGGCCTCTTTGCTCTTTTGAATCTTTACACTATCAATAGAGGCTTTGGCCACCTACTCTGATACTTCACACTCTCTGGGCTTAGCACCCCTTAGTGAATGAGTTAAAACTTCATAGATATCAAAAGGTGGACTTTTATCCTCTGATAGAGCCTGTTGGTCAATATTATATACCCGATATATACCAGGTCTATGCTGATTTTGGATTAGTGGGACCACCGTGTTCACTAAGACAGCCTGGTGGAAACCGCATTGATAACACCCGTGGAAGATCAAAGCACTATCCTATGTGTAATCTTTGATACCTCTAAATAGATTGCCCTACATGTGAGGGTCAAATTGTTACGCCTGAATGTTTGGAAATAAATCTAATTGATCTGCACTAGGAAATGGTGTGCGCTCTCCTTTTCCTTTTTCCACTTACGGTGACCGGACATGTAATAATTTTATGAACAGCTACTGTAATCACATATAATAGTTGTCAAACCGCGAGACGTCGTCACGCTTTGCGTGGTGCGTATGAGTTAGGCGATGAGCGCCGTAGGTGCTCATCGCTTGCGAGCCTTGCAAAGCGAGGCGAGCCGTTAACACGTAGCACGTAGCCGATTAGCACCGAAGAAGCTCATCGCTGCGAGCCTCGCAAAGCGAGGCAAGCCGTAAACACATAGCACTTAGGCGATGAGCGCCGAAGGCCATTTTTGACATATAATGATGTATCCTCTGCTTATTAGGTAGAACAAGAATTGGTTAAGCTAAAGTCCTGTTTGGTGTAATGTATTTCCTGACAGCTGGGATGGAGTAAGAAATCAGCTAATCTAACTTAGCCTGTATTATCAGCAGGGTTCCCAGAAGGTTACTGTGATACTATATGTGGCACACAAATTTTCCGTTTAGTTTTGTACCATCTGAATAGAGTACAAGGAAATAAATTCATCAATAATCTATCTATAAAGAACAACTAGTTGTATGTTTAAACTATTAGGCTCTCCTTATCCATCTTTATCCCCTAGGACTGGCAAATGTCAGAGACTGGCACTGGTCCTAGGACTGGGTTTTGATAACCACTGCACTAGAGTTCAGTTAGCAAAGAGCCAGTTACTAAGTTGTAGTAGGAATGTCTTATAGTTTAAGGTAACCAGACCTGAGGCATACTCTTTAAGATGTGACACCTATGAAAAATGCTTGCTGCAAAGCTGCTTTAGAGCCAAAATTAATCTAACTTTGCAGGGTGTACTTTCTTGAGCATATCCCCTTAAATTTGATGATCTTACTTTAGATAAACAAAAAGGATCCACCATATGTCAGAGGATGCATTTTAAAGAATAATAGTCATTACTGGATTGTTCTTAAAATGGCAGCATTTAGAGCGTCAGGTTGGTTTCCCTTAGAGTGATGGATTCCATGTCCATGAAGACACTCACAGAACCTTCAAGGAGAATATGCACTTAAACACAATTCACTCTTACGTGTATGAGTACATTTATAGATTTATTAACATATAATTATTATTATCATTACAGTTACAACACTTGCCTATTATTGCTAAATATCTGTATGTTAGGTGGTGAAGTGCTAAACAACACTAGATGATGAATGCACTGTAAATATCAGCTGTTCTCACCTGGACAATCCTAGATTGACAATATTTAGAGCTTAACCTATTTGCAAGTAGGGAACCAGGTTTATTCCCCTGGGAAAATAACTTATGCTGGGTTCTTCTTAAGGCTTTCTTTGCCCTATCTGATAAGATATTATATAACTCTAGCCTGATATTGCCAATCCGCTGGTGTGTAGTATTAGTTTGGGTGGATTGATTTTGTTTTTCAAGAGTGCTTAGTTCTTTAAAGAATTCTGTCTCGACCCACAGCAAACATATGCTAGATCTTTACTTTTGCAAAGTAAAGATCTAGGGCCCTATTAAATTCGAGCTGCGTAAATAATAGGTGAAAACGCAAGTCCTACGTAGTTTAAAAATGAAACCATTTCCGACGCTATTAAATTCCAAGTGCTGCGAGATACGAGCGATGGATGCGAATGCGTAAACGTTAGGATTTGCGCATGAGTTACGATATCTCGGATCCCTTTGCGTAGGAAAAGAGCGCGAAATACGTGATACGTACCACTTAACCTGACGGCAGTATGCCTTTAAAAGGGAGCCAAAAACAGAACATAATTGACTGTGCTGGAGCTTTTGCAAGTAGACACACAGGTCTAGGCGTTGGTGGGTTTTTGGAGAGCAAGGAGAGAGAGAAGAGAGAGGAGAGAGGAGAGAATTTCAATTTTGAACTAGCAGATAATTTAACCCTTTGTTTACAATACACATAATTACTGATATCACATAATTCACACACATAGATTAATACGTACACATAGCAACACCTAGTGGTAGGCCACTGCACACCTACACCCCCCCCCCCCCCCAAGACCTCCCCCCCCTCCCCCCACACATAATACTACACATAATACTGGCATCTTTTTTTACCTCCTAAACCAACACAAAGATCATCTTGCTTTATTGTTAATTTTGTTTTGGAGGAGTTTAGAGGAGAGGAGGTGGTAAGGCAAGAGAGGCGCGGAGGAGAGTGAGGAGAACATCTGAGGAGAGGAGGAGGATGAGGAGGAGAGGAGGAGGAGGAGGAGGGAGAGGAGGAGGAGGGAGAGGAGGAGGAGGGAGAGGAGGAGGAGGGAGAGGAGGAGGAGAGCAAGGAGGAGAGCAGGGGGGGAGGGAAGTGCCCCCAGAGCTAGGAATTCTAGTGGAAGGGGCAGAGGGTCAGGGGCCTGATCCCTTGGTGGGAAGTAGTGGGGATGAGGGAGCGGCCCCAGGGATAGAAGAGGAAGACCAGGCACCGTCTGTAAGGCAACGGGTTGTGGCAAGGCCCAGGGCCCCCAATTACAGCCCAGAGGAGATCCAGGTTCTCCTCAGGGAAATCTGTGCCCGCCAGGGAATTATATGTGGTGGCAGAGACATTAATGCCAGCCAGAGGCAGCAGGCCTGGTCCCAAATTGCCAGAGCTGTGTCGGCAGTAGGGGTTACTAATAGGGACTGGAGGTTAGTGCGGCACAAATTTGATGATTTAAAGATGGCTGTGAAAAGAAGGATGTCCGATGAGGCAGCAGCAGCACGTCAGACTGGTGGTGGGCCCGCGGTCCCTTTTGTTTACAAGGAATGGGAGAGGACAGTGATGCGCTTCATCCCTTCTGAATCTGTGGTGGGAATACCAGGGCAGATGGACACAGATTGTGCTAACACCCTGCAACGTGAGTATCATATCACACACATGGTTGGCTGAGATTGTGGGGGGATGGGCTGGCTAAAAGCCTGCAGATAACATGCTGTATGTATGTATGTATGTATAAATAGGCTTGTGTTCTGGCTGTTGTATATAATGAGCTGTATCCCTCTAGAACAGGGGTGGGTAAGGAGGGCCACATACATGCCGGACTTTCAGGATATCATGCTGTATGTATGTATGTATGTATAAATAGGCTTGTGTTCTGGCTGTTGTATATAATGAGCTGTATCCCTCTAGAACAGGGGTGGGTAAGGAGGGCCACATACATGCCGGACTTTCAGGATATCATGCTGTATGTATGTATGTATGTATAAATAGGCTTGTGTTCTGGCTGTTGTATATAATGAGCTGTATCCCTCTAGAACAGGGGTGGGTAAGGAGGGCCACATACATGCCGGACTTTCAGGATATCATGCTGTATGTATGTATGTATGTATGTATAAATAGGCTTGTGTTCTGGCTGTTGTATATAATGAGCTGTATCCCTCTAGAACAGGGGTGGGTAAGGAGGGCCACATACATGCCGGACTTTCAGGATATCCTTTTTGGGCACAGGTGAGACAATCAGGATGACTGAAAAGGCGATTGGCTCACCTGTGTGGCCCTCCAGGCCCGAACCTGCCCACCCTTGCTCAAGAATTATATGGCCTCCTACACCCCTGCCCACACACTGGGATAATTCACATCCAATAGCACTGTAAGCCCTATGGTTGACTAAAAATTTATGGGGCGACAATAACCATTTCAGACCTGGTAGCAAACCTATCATGTTCATAATTTGTCTCCCTGATATGTCAATTTCTAATTATATCCAGATTAATTGCAATAGAGCAGGGTGTCCAAAGTCAAACTTGCTGTGCTGCGCACAGGCCTGTATATGTGGATTTCCTTTATGTGAACAGATGAGTCAATTAGACTTAATGACTTGGAGAATGATATTCTCAGCTGGGTGCAGCATGGCTATCCACAACTGCAGGCCTGACTTTGGCCTCCACTGCGATCGAGAATAAAAATTTGGCTGTGTGGCATATGTGGATACAGACTCTGTAGCACTGCATGTGTGTCATATACTGTCCTAACCTGGCCCATGTCTCAGCTGCATATTAACAACCATTGCTGGAAACTGGTCAGATTGGTCAGTCTCACACACTGCACAGCAGATGCAGCAGAGCACGTGTCTGAGGCACATGCAGTACACATTCATATGAGCCATGATCCACAATGCTCATTATGCAGCCCGTGGCTCATCTGTGTAACACAAGCACCACAGTCGCTCACAGGTGACCATGATGTCAATGATATGTAAATGCATAGCTGGCAATTGTGTATGGCAACCAACTGAAATATATGTTTATTCCATTGCAGTATCCACAGATTCAGAAGAGGAGGAGGCAGGAAGAGCTGAAGTGGCCCAGGACATTCAGGAGGGCCCGGGACCATCCACATCACTTGCTCATACGGAGCGGGAAGTGATGCCCGGGCCCTCTTCGGTGTGGCCACCTCAGGGCCTGCACCAGCCACACCATCCTGTGCCTCTCTCAGCGGCTCCACCCTCAGCGGCTCCACCCTCAGCGGCTCCACCCTCAGCGGCTCCTCCCTCATCCTGGGCTCCTCCCTCATCCTGGGCTCCTCCCTCATCCTGGGCTCCTCCCTCATCTGGTGCTCCACCCTCACCCTGGGCACAGCCCTCACCCTGGGCACAGCCCTCACCCTGGGCACAGCCCTCACCCTGGGCACAGCCCTCACCCTGGGCACAGCCCTCATACTGTGCTCCCCCGACATACGGGGCACCGCACTCAGCCTGGGCTCCACCATGGGCCCCAGGAGGAGGTGCCCCGGCAGGAGGTGCCCCGGGAGGAAGTGCCCCGGGAGGAAGTGCCCCGGGAGGAGGTGCACCGGCCACAAGTGCACCGGCCACAAGTGCACCGGCCCCAAGTGCCCCGGGAGGAGGTGCACCGGCCACAAGTGCACCGGCCCCAAGTGCCCCGGGAGGAGGTACCCCGGGAGGAGGTGCCCCGGGAGGAAGTGCCCCGGGAGGAGGTGCACCGGCCACAAGTGCACCGGCCCCAAGTGCCCCGGGAGGAAGTGCACCGGCCCCAAGTGCCCCGGGAGGAGGTGCCCCGGGAGGAGGTGCCCCGGGAGGAAGTGCCCCGGGAGGAAGTGCCCCGGCCACAAGTGCACCGGCCCCAAGTGCCCCGGGAGGAGGTGCACCGGCCACAAGTGCACCGGCCCCAAGTGCCCCGGGAGGAGGTGCACCGGCCACAAGTGCACCGGCCCCAAGTGCCCCGGGAGGAGGTGCACCGGCCACAAGTGCACCGGCCCCAAGTGCCCCGGGAGGAGGTGCACCGGCCACAAGTGCACCGGCCCCAAGTGCCCCGGGAGGAAGTGCCGCGGAGTCGCCGGCCGCGGAGTCGCCGGCCGCGGAGTCGCCGGCCGCCCAGCCGCCAGCCGCCAGACCTCCAGGTCCTCTGCCACATCTCCCTGCCCAATTACGGAACATCATGTCCCACATTGATGAAGAGGACCAGGCCCAAAGCCAGCTCTCAAGTCAAATGCTGGCCATCAGTGCTAATCAATTGGCAGTTAGCAGGGCCATCCTGGCTGGAAATCGGGTCATCTCAGCCACCACACGGGCCATATATGCTGAGATGAGGAGGCACAACCGAAGGATGGAGAGATATGAGGAACGCGCAAGCCGGGAGAGACGCGCATTATTGCGTAATCTCCGTCGGCAGCCCATACCTCTCCAGCCTTCGGTGGTCCAATCTCAACCTGAAATGTCTGCCTCCTCATCTCAGACATCGCCCACCCATGAACCCCAGCCACCTGCTGTAGTGGCACCCCCTGATCCCACACCAAGGCGTGGAAGAGGGAGACGGGCCGCGGGCACAGACGGTGGGGGGCCGCTAACTCGGAGTAGGAGGTGTTAGGACCATCCGAGAGGGCCTCCTGACCACTCCTCACAGAATACAGATTGTTATACATGTTGACATAATATTGGCTACAGAGTGTGTACATGTCTGGTTATGTTGAACATTTTAACAATTGATGTTCAATGTGGATTGACCTTGAGCTTAAATGCTGTATTTAATCATAATATTGTTCGGAATGAGACATTGTTTTTGTCTTTGTAGGTGTTAATAGCCAAATCACACAACTATGAAGACATTTTCTTCATCTTCGAGCAGTACAATACCATCATGTGAGTAAACGCTCAACCCAGTTCCCAACGGGCATTCTATCAGGATTATTCCCCACTGCAGATGGCTCTGAAATTAAATATATGACTCCATATCTTTTCACTAAGAAACATGACTGTGTGATCTTCCATTATAATGATCAGTGTCCAGGCTATCGAGTTGCACAGTCCCATTACTATCTGCTAATCCAAACCAGCAATTCCACATAAGTTTATAGCATTCCATCCCGTTAACATTATGAAATTGGCTTCAGTTTTTTCATGTCATCCAAACCAAAGTGGCAATTTCAAGGGTTTGACTTCATGATCAATGTGCATGTGTTTAGGGGTAATGTGAACAGTGTAATCTGTCTGGCCTTGGTACCACCCATTTAGAAGTGAGATGTGATATCAGCATGGCACAACTATTCCACATAGATAGTGATAGTACATTTTGCTGAAGGATTGTGTTCACAGTGAAGCATGCCTTGTCGTATTCCACATCCTAAGCATCTTCCTGGAAGGCTGACTGAACAGGATAGAATACATATGGTTCTTACTGCTCGGAGATGATGTTCATGTTAGTTGGTTTAGAGTAGTGTCAAAAGCAAAAACAATGTACTCTAATAACAGCTTATGATTGTTCTAACACCTCCTACCTCTGTTTTCCAGATTCATATCATCTATTGACCAATTCACACTGTGTGTGAAATCGCTTAGTATGACATGATCCCTGTTTTATAGTGTCTGTTTATTCTGGCAACCATATGGTTGTTGTATGCGCATTAATGGTTATGTTGATTAGATGTCGTGTTATATGCTGTTGGTTACTGTGGGGTCCTGACCACATGTGACCCTAGGAGATGCTATGCATTACCCTGATGATGTTGTCTGTTTCCTCTTCAGATGTCCTCAGATTTGCCACAGCCCCTTGCCATACTAGGATCTCTTCACAACACACACATGATATTAATGCACATTCCTGTCTATTTCTGTTTGTACTCTGTGTATGCAATAAAGTATGATTGTTATACTGTTATCACTGTTTCTGTGTGTTTGTACCATATCATGCTTTCTAGTTGCGACAATACAGAGAGAATGAAGTGTCATTGTTAAATACATATATCTGTGTGTGTTTACATAGATACATATGCTACATTAATCTGGCCCTTGCCAATATACATGTAGGTGCAAGTTGGAGGGGTGTGAATTCTGAAATCAGGTCTAGAGACCTGCAGGGTTGTATATAGTGACTTGAAGGGCTCAACTTGAATGATATGAATCGACATTCATGATTATGTAGTAATGTCAACGCAGATTGCCCCGAATAGTTACACCACTAACTGATGGTGATGAGCACATCTGACTTTCAGGGGAATTGAATTGTTACATGGTAAATATACAGGATTACACAAACATTGAGTGAAAAAAAAACGGTTTAATTGTTCACAAAGCCACACAGTGACAAATTACCACAGGCATGCTCAGTATCATGGTGGAGGTGGGTAGGATACAGAGTTCCAGTAACACAAGGAAATAGGGACATGGGGCCAGAATGCACGCGGGGGGGTGACATTGGTATAGATGATCAGTTGAGGGGGGGAGATACAGTGCATCAGCCAACGTGAGGCAATATCAGTTATATTCTTAAATATATCAGGCTAACATTCAATATTCAAAACCAACAATACAGAAGGAGATATGCTCATGGGGAGAAGTAATCTGTAGTCTTGTGTGTGCGCGCAACACACACTCCGATGCAACTGCAGAGGTAGAAGTGCTCAATCAGTCAATGTTAGAACCCCCGTAGGTCATGTCACTGGAAATGGCACTATGAGAGAAGACTCTACATACATAAGTTTGGACACTCAGATGGGAACATGACCAGGACCATATCAGTGTGTTCCAAATAATTTCAGGTGTTAGCAGAACTACCAACCAACTGGCCAGTTCGAGGTGTATTCTGTTCTGTGAATGAGCATCTCTATTATCTGCTGTTGCATATTCATAACTGAAGGTAAATGGAACCTCATTAACAGTTATGTTCCAAGGCTAGAGTTACTGTTCCCCATATGTACAGGGAGGATCACATCAGCACTGAGGAAGAGATCTGGAAGGAAGTATGATACAGGCTTCACAATAGTCCAAGTAGAGGAGAGAATGGCAGATCTAAAGCAATAGGTACATATAAAGCGATGTAGAGGATGTGATATCACACCCGATGCAACACATGATGACTGACATCTGAACATACATGATGCAATGTGACAATAGCATAGTCCTGGAACGTGGGAATGCTCATCATTCCTTGTTCTGACCGTGGAAAGGGACTAATCTTTGCGATCTGAAACATAAAAGGAACATGTCAAGATTTACATTGCACATGCTCCCAGAGCGCTTACTTCGTCACTTACAGTGGTTATAAAAAGTCTACACACTCCTGTAAACAAATTAGCCAATGAAAAATCATTTCAGAACTATATCCACCTTTAATGTGACAAAAACTGGACAACTCAATTGTCAAACAAACTGAAATCTGTAAGGTGGAGGGAAGAAAATATGAAAGAAAACTAATGTGGTTGCATAAGTCTGCACACCCTCTTATAACTGGGGATGTAGCTGTGTTCAGAATGAAGCAATCACATTCCAAATCATGTTAAATAGGAGTCAGCATACACCTGCCATCATTTAAAGTGCCTCTGATTAACCCAAAAGTAAGTTAAGCTGCTCTAGTTGGTCTTTCCTGAAATGTTCTTAGTCGCATCCCACAGCAAAAGCCATGGTTCACAGAGAGCTTCCAAAGCATCAGAGGGATCTCATTGTTAAAAGGTATCAGTTAGGAGAAGGGTACAAAAGAATTTCCAAGGCATTAGATATACCATGGAAGACAGCGTAAAAAATATGGCACAACAGTGACATTACCAAGAACTGGAGCTCCCTCCAAAATGGAGGAAAAGACCTAAAGAAAACTGGTCTGGGAGGCTACCAAGAGGGCCGACAGCAACATTAAAGGAACTGCAGGAATATCTGGCAAGTACTGGCTGTGTGGTACATGTGACAACAATCTCCCGTATTCTTCATATGTCTGGCGTATGGGGTAGAGTGGCAAGATGAAAGCCTTTTCTTACAAAGCAAAACATCAAAGCCAGGCTGCATTTTTCCAAAAAAAAAAAACATCTGAAGTCTCCCAAAAGCATGTGGGAAAAGGTGTTCTGGTCTGATGAAACCAAGGTTGAACATTTTGCCCATAATTCCAAAAGATATGTTTGGCGCAAAAACAACACTGCACATCACCAAAAGAACACCATACCCACAGTGACGCATGGTGGTGGCAGCATCATGCTTTGGGGCTGTTTTTCTGCAGCTGGAACCTTAGTTAAGATAGAGGGAATTAGGACCAGTTCCAAATACCAGTCAATATTGGCACAAAACCTTTAGGCTTCTGCTAGAAAGCTGAACATGAAGAGGAACTTCATCTTTCAGCTTGACAACGACCCAAAGCATACATCCAAATTAACAAAGGAATAGCTTCACCAGAAGTAGATTAAAGTTTAGGAATGGCACAGCCAGAGCCCAGACCAAAATCCCTGTGGGGTGATCTGAAGAGGGCTGTGCACAGGAGATGCCCTCGCAATCTGACAGAGCAAAGAAGAGTGGGCAAATCTTGCAAAGTCACAATGTGCGATGCGGATAGACTCATACCCAAAAAGACTGAGTGCTGTAATAAAATCACAAGGTGCTTCAACAAAGTATTAGTTTAGGGGTGTGCATACTTATGCAACCTTCAGATTTTCTTTTTTGATTTTTTATTCACTCTACTTAACTGATTATAGTTTGTTTTTCAAATGAGTTGTCCAGTTTATAGGTCACATTAAAGGTGGAGAAAGTTCTGAAATGATTTATCTTGGTCTCATTTTTTGACAGCACAGAAACATGACATTTTAACAGGGGTGTGTAGACTTTAGACCTTTTCGATCCACTGTACCGATATATGTTGCTCATTTCATACAAACGTCTTCACTGTTCTTTCCCTACAAAGGAAACGAGCTACTCATCTGGCTAATGATGTAGGAATATCACATAGATTACACATTAATGCATCTGTGAAGAGCCAAATGTGGTGTTTTACCTTGGACGCAGTCCCAAGCTCATCCACGAGGTGATTTGTTCCACCAGGACACGTGCGCTGTGGATCGTAATTAGTTATCACCGCTTACCTATCTGCTGTATCCTGGAAAGAGATAGGCTGATATTAATAAAGTGATTGATGTGTTATTTGTGTCCTTCAGCATACGTGGCCATATTATTACACAAATACTCGCTATGTAGCTTACATTGATGTAGCAGTTCTGTTGCTGGTCATGTTTTTCCATGTCTAGGTTGTTTAAAGAAGAGTTGACACACGACAGCAGCTCTGTAAGGTTAATATGATGTTAGGATTACAGTCACAAATTAGACTAAAGTATGTGTGTATGGTATTTTTCAACCACATTTGGATCCCATTTCATGTGGTTTTGCAGGATCAGACAATGTGAGCAATCCTGGTCCGTAGAGGTTGTAGGTGACTTTAAAAAGGGATTGGGTATCTTTTTACATTACAAAACCAAACAGGCATTAGGGGCTATCCTGGATAAAGAGATAGGGAGTATTGATCCAGGGATGAATATGATCACCAGTATCTGGGGTCAGGAAGGAATGTTATATTTTTCGTCCCTGTGTAGACAATTGGCAAAGCTTCACTTTTTGTTTTTCGGTGACTTCCTCGGGATCAATTAACAATAATTCTGCGTATTGCAGATCATAGATCTATAGAGGTTGAACCTGATGGACTAAAGTCTTTTTTCAATATAAATTACTAGATAACAATGTAACGTGGGGCATATATACATTGACATAGTGGGATATATAATCCACTCAAATTATCTATGCCATTGATGTTTCTAACCGTCAGTACTTAAGATGTGTATGGGAATGTGTGCTTACTTACCTGTAACTGATCATGTGGCTTGTTCCAGTGTACAAACATTGACAACATCAGTGAACTCTCCTCTACTGTGGACTGGTTGGAATTCTGTATGACAAGGGCGATGGATAAAGGTGGATTTGGGAGTTAGGCCTAATCCAGATACATTAGACTGTGTTCCATGCATATTGGGTATGTACTTACATGTGAAGTACTCACGAATTAGGCGGGCACGTTGTTGTGACCCCTGCAGATTATCCACTTCAGGGTGAAATAAAGGCTCTTCCTCCACAGGTAGCGGAGCCGCATCAATGTCCCCCAGACAGTTGGCCTGTAGTGCTATATTGTGCAGACAGCAGCAGGCAACGATGATGCGACAAACTTTCTGGGGCTTGTATTGTAGAGCCCCCCCAGTGGAATGTAAACATCTGAAGCGCATCTTTAGTACACCAAAGGTACGCTCAATTACATTCCGGCAGGTTTTATGCGCAGCATTATACCGCGCCTCTGCCCGAGTCTGGGGATTGCTCACAGGGGTCAACAACCACGGCAAACACCCATATCCTGCATCACCTGGTGTAAATAAAATATGATGTTGATATGAATAGGATGTTGTGATGTTTGACAAAGCATATGGCCAAATATCGTCATCATGACCTATCAACACATCCCTGTGGCTAATACACAGTTACAGATATATGTAAGAGAGATGGATCATGGATGCATCTGATAGGATAATTAGTAGGGTATTAACACATGGATTCTATCTGAAGCTTCAGATCAATTATAATGTAATTTCAACAAATGGAAAATCCAGATGTTCACACCCACAGGACACTTACATGAGGCGGAGATACAAGGGAAATACAACAGGGTACATATTGCGACCCTTCTGGTAGAGAGCAGGAAGTCACTGTTGCAGTTCTTGTAACGAGCACATGCCAGAGGTCTGAGGTGAAGAGTGATCGTGTATTCTTGTGAACGTAAATGTGATGCTAATTCAGGTGGAATTTCCCAGGGGCGTACACGATCAAACGCAAATGCCAAAAGACCTTGGAGATTTTGATAACTTCAAGGTAAGCTAATTCATGTTTATTCCGGGATATATTCAGGCAAGAAAAAGTTGGCCAAACAATATTAATTCTCCTCTATCAGATGAATTCTGAAGACATCTCACTTACATAGGCCGTACAAGAACACACAACACGTTATGTAGACTAGAGATGTCCATGTCACAGGATACAATGGAATGCATCAGAACATATACCTAATGATTAATCAATTGTGGTTTTTGGCATATGTTGTTGTGAACTGCATACTGTTTGGCCAAGCTAACACAGGGTTCTGGCCAGCAATGAGCTATTATGTTCTGGCTTTGGTCGTATTACTCCGTAATGCACATGTGAACATCAGATCAATAGAGGGAAACATGATGTACCGTATGTGTTATTGTATCCAGTCATAGTAAGATATGGTTGACTGCCATTACTAATGTGTACTCACCCAGTAGCCATCCGGATGGAAATCTGCCGGACTCAAAGATGTGATATATTCCGGATGCTCGCAGGATATAGGCGTCGTGAGCACTTCCCGGGAAGCCTGCAAACACACCTTGTATGCGCATGTTCGCATCGCAAACAACCTGTACATTGATTGAATGATAATGCTTACGATTTCTGTACAGCGCTTCTTGCTCTCTAGGAGGTATCAGTGCCACGTGTGTACAGTCAATAGCACCAAGCACATTGGGGATACCTCCTAATTGGAAGAAATCGAACTTCACCTTCGAGAACTCTTCAGCAGTGTTAGGGTAACTGATGTATCTGGCAGCTCTACGACCAATAGCACGGAGGAATGCACTCAGACAATTCGAGAGGCTTGGCTGAGACATTCCTCCGGCTATGCTCAGGGTGGTCTGAAAGCTCCCAGAAGCAAGGAGGTGTATTGCAACTAACATCCGTGTCATTCCTGGGATGGCTCTATTTGCCCGTGAGCGAGGCTCAAGGTCCGCTCTGAGAACCTCATAGAGCTCCCCAAGACTGGCACGGGTCAGCCGAAAACGCTCATACACCTCCCCATCAGTTAACCCCTCTAATGTGAGTCTCTCCCTGTACACATTGGGTGCCCGCCTCCTCACAGGCTCCTGGTCAGGCTCCTGGTCAGGCTCCCCCCCTTCTGCCTGAGCCAACACATCCTGTACTCCCCCCAGCAGCTGATCACCGACAACATTGTCAGCCTCCCTGGGTGCAGGTGGCCCTATATCCATCTGTCCCTGTGCTACTGGAGCTCTCTCTCCTCCCTGATCCACCCCCACGATACTAGGCATGGCCTGTGGTAATTCCCTTGCCTGGCTTGGTTCTGCCCCAGCATGGATCACATCACCACTCACACCCTCATTCACTCCCAGACATTCCTCTCTGCCACTCCCCATCACCCCCTCAATCACACACCTTGCTTCCTGGTCTTCATACTGTGCTAGTTGAGCTGCACAAAAGCGTCTCAACCTCATACGCCCACTCATCCTAGCCCTCATCCCTCTCTCATGATCATCCATGCTGTTTCAGACATGCTGATGACTTGTTGGGGATGGGGTTATATAGCTTGTTGATTGCATGATCTGGTATTAGGCACGTTAATTTCTGCTTTGCCATTGGTCACCTGTGGATCTTTACATGGCATTCCAGCTGATGATTTTAGGTCAAGAAGCCTCTCAACCTATTACATACGCACTTGGCCGCATGTAATTGGCTGTCCCAACGCGGGACGCCAAGTGTGTATGTAATTGGCTGAGAAGCCCAACGCGGGACGCCAAGTGCGTATGTAATTGGCTGAGAAGCCCAACGCGGGACGCCAAGTGCGTATGTAATTGGCTGAGAAGCCCAACGCGGGACGCCAAGTGCGTATGTATTGGGACTCTCAGCCAATTACATACGCACTTGGCGGCCTGACACTATACGTGCGTATGTAATTGGCTGAGTCTGTTGGCGCGCTCGCAAGCTGATAAGGGGACGTCCTAGCGAGACACGCCTCTCAGCCAATCACGTACGAGCTAAGAATTAGATTGACAGTATGAGCTTATAAATGTGAGTGATACAAACCCATGCGCTGACTGTGTTGTAAGAGCCATTGGAGTTAGCACGCAGTTTCAGGAGCAGGTGGGAGAGAGTCTTTGTGATTACTACTTTGGAGAGAGGGAGATTAGTTATTTTTTTCTTTTTGCATTGTCTATTTCATAAGTCCTTCCATTTAAGCATTACACATATTTACAGATTTCACATATTTGCAAGACACATAGATTAAATAACACACATAGAGACATATATATAGTTAGGACACACACCCCACACACCCATTCCCCCCACCACACCCCATCCCCCAACACACCCCATCCCCCACCACTTATTAAATACACATAGCACACACATCTTTTCTTTCCAACAGACATTCCAGTAATACTTTTATTTCTTTATCGTTCTTTTGATTTGTAGGCGCACTCTTTTTGATTTCTTTGTATTTTATTACTAGCATATTTACACGTAAGAGTTACACATATTTACACATAACACATATTTGCCTGACACATAGATTAAAGACACATAGAGACATACATAGCGTTAGGACACACAACACACACCTCCCCCCCCCCCAACCTTTGCACCGCATCCCCCAACAGTTAGTAAAAACACATAGAACATACACTTTTGTTTCCTTCACATATATAACAGTTACACTTATTTTGAGTTATCCTTTTTTTTGTATTATTTGAGCATGGAGGGAGGAGATAGGTGGAGAGAGGAGGAGAGGAGAGGAGCGGAGAGTGAGGAGAGTGAGGAGAGTGTAGTGGAGGGTGGAGGAGAGGTGGAGGAGGTGTCCCCGGAGGAGGAGGTGTCCCCAGAGGAGGAGGTGTCCCCGGAGGGGGTGGAGGAGGTGTCCCCAGAGGAGGAGGTGTCCCCAGAGGAGGAGGTGTCCCTGGAGGAGGAGGAGTGGTCCCCAGAGGGGGGGGGGAGGAGGAGGAGGAGGGAGACAGAGGCACTTGTAGAGGAGGGACAGAGGGGAAGGGGCCTGTTCCCAGGGGGCGGGGTAGTTTGGGGAAGGGACAGGCCTCAGGAAGAGTGCAGGGAGGCCAGGGTCCCCCAGCACAGTCGAGAGAGCAAGGGGCTATTGGCAAGGGCAGGCGCAGGGCCCGTAATTATACGCCCCAGGAGAATATGGTCCTCCTGGGTGCGATCCGTGACCGGCCCGTCATCCTTGTGGCAAGGGAAGCGAAGCCTGGGCCTAAGGCTCAGGCTTGGAAGGAGGTAGTGGAAGTGATGAAGGAGGTGTCCACGGTTCCTAGGGGCTTGAGGTCCTTGAAGCACAGATATGTGGATATCAGGGCCACGGTGAAAAGGAAGATGGCCAGAGAAGCGGAGGGACACAGTGTCGCCTATAAGGAGTGGGAGAGGATCGCAAGGGACTTTCTAGGACCATCGCCCGCAGCTGGAGCTTCATCCCCGGTGGCCCAGCACGACCCAGCCTCCAGTTCAGGTGAATATCACATACACCAACATGCCACCACACACTACACATGGTGACCAACAAGGACACTGACATGTCAGCTCCATGGAATTAACAAGGGATGGATGGATGTATCATTAAATCCATGAAGCTGACAAATCACTGTCATTCCTGGCCACCCCAAGAGTAATTAAGCAATAGAGTCCATGTACTGGTGCGCCCAATGCAGCCTATGCAGTTACAGACCGCAGGCAAAATCCAGACAGTGTTAGGAGCCAGGAGAGGTCAAGACAAGAAACCAAAGAATAGATCCAATCTAGCAAATGAGAGCTAATGGGAGTTGCAATTAGGAGAATCATCCATGTTCAGGCCTAGATGTCAGATAGTTAGGAGTGAAACCGCAGGCAAAATCCAGACAGTGTTAGGAGCCAGGAGAGGTCAAGACAAGAAACCAAAGAATAGATCCAATCTAGCAAATGAGAGCTAATGGGAGTTGCAATTAGGAGAATCATCCATGTTCAGGCCTAGATGTCAGATAGTTAGGAGTGAAACCGCATGCAAAATCCAGACAGTGTTAGGAGCCAGGAGAGGTCAAGACAAGAAACCAAAGAATAGATCCAATCTAGCAAATGAGAGCTAATGGGAGTTGCAATTAGGAGAATCATCCATGTTCAGGCCTAGATGTCAGATAGTTAGGAGTGAAAACATATCAATGTATTGATCAGCATACTAATGACATGTACCTTTCTTTTCTCTATTTCAACATCCAGTAGGAGGTCTGGGTCCAGTGATGAGCCACGAGCGGGGCCGTCAGCCCCCGCCCCGCAGGAGACCGCTCAGGGGGAGGAGGCTACAGGCTCATCCGAGGGCCCTGGCTCTTCGGAGGGGGAGGTCGTGGTCGTTGACAGCCCCCCTGTCCAGAGCCCGACTGTCCCCCTCCTCCAAAGACTTGCCATCTCGCCGGGGCCCTCAGAAGGAGTGGAATATGCCACAGCTCCTCCTTCCCCACACTCTGAGCCACCGGGGACAACAACATCAGAGCCCCTGTCTCCAGCCGGGTCCCAGATCCTCCCCACTCTGTCCCCGCCATCTTCCCACCCGGCCCTGCCAGCAGGACCCGAGCCCCCACCACCAACGACCGAGGCTGCGCTGCTGGAGTTGTTGGCCGCCGTGAATAGGATTGATGCCAACATCTCTGGCATGAGGCGCAGCCTGGACAGGCGCTTTAGGGAGGAGAGGAGGCATCATCGGAGGCTGGAGCAGCATATGGTCAGGCTGCTGGGAACGGGGCAGGTCACCAGCCAACAGCAGCCTGGCCCCTCCTCTCCTTCCACCATGCCTCCGCCGCCACCACCACCCGTGGTGCCACTACCTCCTCCTGCTCCCCCACCACCAAGGAGACGGCGTCCGGCCGCGGACGATGCAGGTCCTGTGCCCAGGCGGAGGAGGACCTAGGGGCTGTGGACATAATTGTGCCTTCTCAACAGCACTCCTCAGTGACAATCTATTGGTCACAATGCTGACCTCATCTAGCCTGGCTACAGAGTTTTGGATCTTTGCCTATGTGATGGTGACATTTTGTATGCAGATGGCTACCTCCCATCACATGGTCCATGATCCTGTTCTCTGTGGACACGTAGGGTTCGGTTGAGCATGCCACCAATTGATGGTCACTTGGGAATGCTGTTGGGAAGGGATGCTGCAGTCCCCTTTTTTTTTAGGCCCTTAGATTTTATGTTTTCTCTTTGTTTTTCTTTCCATTTGTTTTGTTTTAGGTACAATTCAGGCCCATGAAGGCATCTCCTGCATCTGCAAGCATAGTGGAGGAATTATATGAGGCGTAAGGATTTCCCAGTGCCTCTCAGGTAGACATTACTCCAATGACAGCCCCCTCCTTAACATGTAGCTCCCACAATCTTAAAGCTATCATATTGCCAGATATCTCAGACATGATTGTTGTTAGCTGAAATGTAGACTAATACCGCTAGGGCGGTGGACTTGCAAAGTCTCACAATGGCATGTTAATGACAGCCAGCATTAATATATGCACTAATAAAGCATGTGATCCTGACCTCAATATCGGTCTGAGAACAGATCCTTGGGTCTGATGTAAGAAACAGTCAATGTGGCTGCTGACCTTTGTGTCCTGTCCATATTAATGGCTATTTGCCCATATTACTCATTATCCATAGACCTAGCTAATAGTTATTAAAGCTTGCAGATGGGAATCAGGTGAGTTGGTATATTGGTACAGTATTTAGCACTTTACTGTACATGCATTGTCATTATTTTTTTTTAGCCTCCTCCGCCTTTTTTGTATTTTGTTGACCATTCATTTTTGTGGGCAATTTCACAAACCACACTGTATGTGTGAAACTGGATTGGATTACACAGTCCAGAGGTTGAATCATTTGTTCAATTGAACAGATCCAGACAAGTTGTAAGTGCCGTGCACTCTAATGGTTTCTTCAGTTAAATGGAGAGATTTCTGGTTCCGGTTGCAGCATGTGACCCTGGTAGGTGCTATGCATCATGCTTATTCTAGACTATTAGATTGACCCCTGTAGGTATCCCCTTTTTTTTATTTAGCCCCTTGCTCTCTCGGGACCCGCCCACACCACACCCATGATATTAATGCACAGTCTTGACCACTGCTGATTGTGGTCTGTGTCCACAAATAAAGTTTTGTTATACCGTTCTGTGAATGCACAGTCTTGACCACTGCTGATTGTGGTCTGTGTCCACAAATAAAGTTTTGTTATACCGTTCTGTGAATGCACAGTCTTGACCACTGCTGATTGTGGTCTGTGTCCAAAAATAAAGCTGTGTTATCCTGTTCTCCCCATGTCGGTGTGTTTTCAATGGTTGGGGTTAGGGGACATCCACATGCATCACATTAGTGTCACATTACTATAGCTGTAAACTAATGAGCACTAGTTAACCTGCAATAGATCCATACATACTAAGAGGAATAATAGTCCTAATAGCATTAGATATCATATAATGCATCTAAGTGATCTACAATCTATGCATAATAAAGGGTTAATGCACAGGCCAAGTACAATTTGCGGGAATGGGGAGTAAGAACATTCCCCTGTGGGCCTAAAAGGGTGATGATAGGTGATACTGCAGTGGGTTGTCAGTTCCTTCTCCAGTGATTATTGATTTGTCTGTCAATTCTGCTCTCACACGCACTTCCCCAACATCACTTAGCAATCAAAACTAATGTAAATTGATGAATAGCAGAACATAATGGGAGGTCACCAAATGGGAATGAATGGTCATCTTGGCACATGGCCACCAGCAATGTCGTGGGACTTCCTTGGATAAGAGAAGTGGCGATTACCCCTGATGGAGGTGAGTTGGCTGGTGCTCATTGTGCCTCTGCAAACCTTCTGTGTGTGTTTGCTGCGCTTGTGGGTGGGAGAGTGACAGCAGAACTGACAATCCACTCCGGTCTCACCGGCATAGGAACCTTGTAAGAAAGCAGTGCCAGAGGGTCAGAGTGGGACCCGACCGAAAGACCAAACAAGAGGTATTGTGTATTTCAATGAAGCTGTGAGCTATCTTATTAAGGGTCATTGTGGGGGTGAGAGGGAAAGCTGAATGCAGGGCCAAATCCCAAACCACTGGGGAAGGAACTGACAACCCACTCCGGTCTCACCGGCATAGGAACCTTGTAAGAAAGCAGTGACAGAGGGTCAGAGTGGGACCCGACCGAAAGACCAAACAAGAGGTATTGTGTATTTCAATGAAGCTGTGAGCTATCTTATTAAGGGTCATTGTGGGGGTGAGAGGGAAAGCTGAATGCAGGGCCAAATCCCAAACCACTGGGGAAGGAACTGACAACCCACTCCGGTCTCACCGGCATAGGAACCTTGTAAGAAAGCAGTGCCAGAGGGTCAGAGTGGGACCCGACCGAAAGACCAAACAAGAGGTATTGTGTATTTCAATGAAGCTGTGAGCTATCTTATTAAGGGTCATTGTGGGGGTGAGAGGGAAAGCTGAATGCAGGGCCAAATCCCAAACCACTGGGGAAGGAACTGACAACCCACTCCGGTCTCACCGGCATAGGAACCTTGTAAGAAAGCAGTGACAGAGGGTCAGAGTGGGACCCGACCGAAAGACCAAACAAGAGGTATTGTGTATTTCAATGAAGCTGTGAGCTATCTTATTAAGGGTCATTGTGGGGGTGAGAGGGAAAGCTGAATGCAGGGCCAAATCCCAAACCACTGGGGAAGGAACTGACAACCCACTCCGGTCTCACCGGCATAGGAACCTTGTAAGAAAGCAGTGACAGAGGGTCAGAGTCGGACCCGACCGAAAGACCAAACAAGAGGTATTGTGTATTTCAATGAAGCTGTGAGCTATCTTATTAAGGGTCATTGTGGGGGTGAGAGGGAAAGCTGAATGCAGGGCCAAATCCCAAACCACTGGGGAAGGAACTGACAACCCACTCCGGTCTCACCGGCATAGGAACCTTGTAAGAAAGCAGTGACAGAGGGTCAGAGTGGGACCCGACCGAAAGACCAAACAAGAGGTATTGTGTATTTCAATGAAGCTGTGAGCTATCTTATTAAGGGTCATTGTGGGGGTGAGAGGGAAAGCTGAATGCAGGGCCAAATCCCAAACCACTGGGGAAGGAACTGACAAACCACTCCGGTCTCACCGGCATAGGAACCTTGTAAGAAAGCAGTGACAGAGGGTCAGAGTCGGACCCGACCGAAAGACCAAACAAGAGGTATTGTGTATTTCAATGAAGCTGTGAGCTATCCCATTAAGGGTCATTGTGGGTGGGAGAGTGACAGCAGAACTGACAATCCACTCCGGTCTCACCAGCATAGGAACTTTGTAAGAAAGCAGTGACAGAGGGTCAGAGTCGGACCCGACCGAAAGACTGAACAGGACATATTCACATTCTCCATGTGCCCCATATTTGTGTTCCCAAATGTAGATGTGATGAGCAACATGTATACAAAATAACAGGGTTAATATTGCATTTTCTTGATGTTTTAGTGTTTTTATGTAATCAGGTAGTGTGTCTTTAATTTTGGTTTATGTAAGCTGCAGCATGGCTTTTCATTCAAAATGTAACAACTAATTGGTTGTATAATGCCTTGGCTTTGGTGGGGGGAGGGGATGGTTAAATCAATTGTAATGGCCTTCCATGCTTTTCCTCTGTTAAACTCACTTTTAGATTTTTAAGTTGTCTGTACGTAATGCGTAAACCATTTTACGTGGGTTTTTTGTGCACTTAGCGAATTTGCGAGATACGAGCGTCTACGCAAGGAATTCTTGTCCGCTACTTACTACGTAGCGCTCATCGTAGCCAAATCTCGGCAAAGTAGTCCGAAATTACGCAAGTCAATCGCAAGTCAATCGCAAGTCGACTCGGATATCGTAAATCGACTTACGATGGGCCTTTGCGAGATACGAATTCATCCGCAGCTCGAATTTAATAGGGCCCCTAGTTCCTTGGTGATTTGCTCTTGTACAGTTGGGTTGGATAAAAGCATGTCAATAAGCTACCATATATAGGGCATTTTTAAATTAGGACCCAGGTTTAAGACTATGGATACTATGGTGTCATCTGCCCAGGGACAGGGAAGGATTTCAGAGCCCTTTGAATCATCAAAAAAAGAAGAATCTGTTAATATAGTATGTATTTTGGAATATGATTTGTGGGTAGGGGAATAGAATGTTTATTCTCTCTCGGCTGGATGGTGCCCCCTCCATGCATCAACCAGTCCCAATTTGAGCATTAGGGTTTTAATTTGTTTCACTTTGTCAGAGAAGCTGCTGCCAGTCACTCCTTTAGATCTGTCTAGTTCTGGGTCTAGGACTAGATTGAAATCTCCTCCCACTATCAATTTGCCAATATCTTGGGATTCAAGGGATTTCAGTAGTTTAATGAGAGCATTGTGAAGGGCAGGTGTAGGTGCATATATTAAACCTAGGGTGAGTTTTGTATCCAAGAGTGTCCCTGTCAGTTTTTCTAGTTTTCCTCTTTATCTGTCTTCTTATGCTCCCTATGCAACAGAATAGCTGTGCCAGCTTTTGTAGACTTTTGGCTAGTGGTATAATAGGGTAATCTTTATGTAAAAAGGTGGGGGGTTTGTTATGAGAAAAGTGACTCTCCTATAGGAAGATTATTAAAGGTCTGTGTTTTTATAGTACATGAAAGCTTTCTGCCTTTTAAAGAGGGAATTAAAACCCCTAATGTTGTGGGTTAAGAAAGTGTATTCTGAGTAAGCCACAAGATGCTGGGAAACATAACAGTTGTCCTATTGAAGCTGTAGAAGGTGAGGGCTGAAAATTGCCAAGGATCCCGGAACCGCCTCCCTAGAGACTGTTTGTATTGCGGAGGATCACCTCAGGGGAAAGGAAAAGAGAAAGGGTGGTTATTGGTTGAACATTATAAGCATAAACAGTTATAACATTTAATTCTGGAAAAAAATGTTTAGCACTGAAGTACCTGGGGGGGAGGAGTGAGGACAGCTTTCCTCCATGAAACCCCAGATTATACAAATTGTGCAATAGAATTAGAACAAAGAGTAGAAAATATTGAAGCAATTTAAAATTTACAGCCTTATTAAATTGCAATTCGGCCAATTGAATAGGGCTCTAAATAAGCACAGAGCATATTTTTTTACAGAAGTTTTTAGTTAGTGAACTTCTATCCAAAAGCAAGATCTTTACTAACTAAAAACTTCTGTTAAAAATATTCTATGTGCTTATATAGAGCCCTATTCAATTGGCCGAATCACAATTTAATAAGCCTGTTAGCATTCAAAGGGTTCCAGTGAGCTCATAGATAATAACTTCAATAAGAATAAGTGTAAACATAATTTCAATATTACACTACTAGTAGTAGAATATATCAGGGTTTAACTACTTAGAAACATTTTAGAAAGTCTTACGCCTTGCTATAAATAACTTTAGAACAAACAGTGGGTGCGACTAGAAATTCAAAGCCTAAGACAGAGGTGAGCACTAGTCATGAGTGGATCAGTGGTCAGTAGACAAGTACTTATGCTTCTTCTGTGTGTTTGGAAGATCCTGCCTGCAGGAGAGTCTCTCTGCTAAGCTCAGAGATTACATTTCTTGATTGTCAAGTAGATTGCTTTTAAGAACTTGAGTCCATTCTCAGTTGGATTCGTCCACAGCTCACCTCAAATGTAAACGCCTCTCTCACACATATACTTTGTTGAAAGTACTGTGGATTCCTCCATGGTCCTGCAAATCAACCTTTATTTTTTTTCTAATCAAAAACTAGTTTTATGACTTTAGCATGCTTTATTAATGAAGCCCGATGACAGAAGAAGAGTTCCCAAACTGCATGGAAACTGGATATCAGTTGAATATCTGGTGGGTTTCACAATTAGCGATGCTAGCAGAGTTTGACAAAAAATATCACTTTGATCTGCTTCTAGACTATGTCAAGGTGTTGATTTTTCTATGTCTATCTTCGGTTTCTGTACCATCTTCTTAACATACATAATGGTGAATAACACAAGAATGATTTTAAAAATGCTTAGCGCAACATATAGCCAATTTAAATGTTTTTGTAACATCAGCAAATCCAGATTTCTCAAAGCAAAATTCAATGTCCACCTCTATTGACTCTAACAAGAAAAGTTTTGAGACACAGGAACTAAGATGATAAAAGTTCTGGGCAATAATCACTTTTTTCCATATAAAATACAGGGGGAGTATATCATAATTGTATCAAACTAGTAAATGTTTGTTAATTCAAATTTGGCTTGCTATAAGTGATCGGCCAATCAGCAAAGAACGGATGTTGATCCCCTAATGGTTGGCTATGTATTTGACTGGTGTTGACCAATATGAAAACCATTGACTTGGCTGTTTTCTTTTTTTTTTATGAACTTGATTCTCAGAGGCAATCAATTAGTTCCTTTATTCCCAGTAACCAGCCAGTCCTTTGATTGCCTACTATTAGGCAGAATAAGATGGGACAGAAATGGCTTCAGCAAGTGTGTCTTTGATATGAAGATATAATATATTTATCATACACATTACAATCTAGTTTCTATCCATTAAGTTATTTTTTACTTTTACACTCGATTGTAGCATTCATATTAAATACAGTGCCTTGCACAAGTATTCAGCCTGTTGGCATTTTTCGGTTTTTGTTGCCTGACAAACTGGAATTAACATGGATTGTTTGGGATTTGCATCATTTAATTTACAGAACATGCCCACAACTTTGAAGATGTATTTTTTATTTATTTATTGTGAAGCAAACAACAAATAGGACAAAATAACAGAAAAAGTCAATGTGCATAACTATTCACCTCTCTAAAGTCAATACTTTGTAGAGCCACCTTTTGCGGCAATCACAGCTCCAAGTCGCTTTGGATAAGTCTCTATGAGCTTGCCACATCTTACCACTGGGATTTTAGCCAATTCCTCTTTGCAAAACTGCTCCTGCTCCCTTCAAATTGGACGCTTTTCGCTTGTGAACAGCAATCTTTAAGCCTGACCACAGATTTTCTATTGAATTGAGGTCTGGGCTTTGACTAGGCCATTCCAACACATTTACATGTTTCCCCTTAAACCACTCAAGTGTTGCTTTAGCAGTGTATTTGTCCTGTCAACCCTGACCAGTTTCCCAGGCCCGGCTACTGAAAAACATCTCCACAGCATGCCGCCACCACCATGTTTCACTGTGGGGATGGTGTTCTTTGGGTGATGTGATGTGTTGGGTTTGTGCCAGACATAGCGTTTTCTTTGATGGCCGCAAAGTTCAATTTTAGTCTCATCAGAGTAGAGCACCTTCCTCCATACATTTTAGGATTCTCCCACATGCCTTTTTGTTTTTTGCTGACAGTAATGGCTTTCTTCTGGCCACAAAGCCCAACTCTATGAAATGTACGGCTTATTGTCATCCTATGTACAGATACTCCAGTCTCTTCATAGGTCTCTGTGCTGCCATTGATTGATGCCCTCCTTGCCCGGTCCGTGAGTTTTGGTGGGCGGCCGTCTCTTGGCAGGTTTGCTGTTGTGTCCTGGGGATCATCAAAGATTTGGATTTTTTTTATAACCTAACCATGACTTGTACTTCTCAACAGCATTGTCCCTTACTTGTTTGGAGAGTTCCTTGGTCTTCATGGCAGTGTTTGGTTAGTGGTGCCTCTTGCTTAAGTTTTGCAGCCTCTGGGGCCTTTAAAAAAAGGTGTGTATCTGTAATGATAGATCATGTGACACTTAGATTGCACACAGGTGGACATTATTTCACTAATTATGTGACTTCTAAAGGTAATTGGTCGCACCAGAGCTTTTTATGGGCTTCATAACAAAGGGGGTGAATACATACGCACATGCCAATTTTCTGTTTACTATTTCTAAAATATAGTTTTATGTATATATTTTTCTCATTGCACTTCACCAACTTAGACTATTGTGTTCTGGTTCATCACATAAAATTCAGATTAACAAAATATTGAATTTAAGTCTGTAATGTAACAAAATAGGTAAATATGTTTAATAATAAATATATATATATATATATATATATATATATATATATATATATATATAAATAAATATTGCAATAAATTACATATATTGTTGCAAGTTACCAGTTTCCTCCCGGTTTGTGCCCATGTTTCAGGCACTTTGATGGAGGAACACAATACAAGGCTGTATATACTTTTTCCAAGTTTTTATGCAAGTTAACCAAAAATAAAAGACCAAAACAAATCAAAGAAAATAAAAGGCCTGGCTTTCGCTGAAGCACTACCTTAAGTAATAAACAGTTTCCTCACTAACCGGGTCTCCTCCAGCAAAACCTGGGTGACGCAAAACAAACAGTCCAATAGTTTATTAAATATTATAGGCCTGTATATTTTTTAGATTTCTCGGTCCCCAGTCCATTACCTGTAGACTGCTGTCTCACTGTGTGTGTCCTTCTCCAAGTCAGAAAAACTACAAACAATCATTCCATAAGAAGCCTCTCCCATACACAAGGAGCAGACTTATATCAGGGCTACCCAATTGCAGCTAATGTAAGTTAACTCCTGGAAAACCTTTGTCTGTATATATATATATATATATATATATATATATATATATATACTTTGGAGTGAGAGTGTATACATTTATTTTATGCTACTGCCCTGTGCATGAATAAACATTGTTTTTCCGTAGACCTCCACAAACCACTCTGACATAAACCTTCATTCTTTCTTTTACTGGATTTCTTTATACCCTGCTTTTTTTCTTTGATATCTCTTTATCTGTATCTTTACCAAGTTTCATGTCTCTGGGATGTGGTAAAAATAATGAATTAATTTGTATCAAGATGTATATCCATTCCCATTTGGTGACCTCACATTATGTTTTGCTATTCATCAATTTACATTAGTGTGGATTGCTAAGTGGTTGTGGGGAAGGGCTTGTGTACCTGAATGAGCAATACCATGTAGGGCCAGTGTAGGTGGGCAGGTGATAGCAGAGAGGTCAGACAAATCAGTCCACTAGAGGAGAAACTGGCAATCCACTTCATTATCTTTGGCAAGCAAACCTTGTAGAACAGCACAGGCAGAAACCAAACTAAATGTGCTGCAGTCCATAGGGTCACAGATAGTCGGACACGACTGAAGGACTGAACAACAAATAATCAAATGTTCCCCTGGTACTTGATCTATTTGATGTAACTGTGTAATTTGGCCACTATTTTTTCCCCAATGTAGATGTATATGCAATCATATATATATATTCTAGGGTCCACATTAGAGCCGGTGTGAGTGAGGAAGGGTCAATGTGGCATCAGTTTCACATTTTTGTGTTGATATTTAATCAGGTAGTGTGTCTTTAATTGCTTTCTGCATGTTGCAGCATGGCTTTTTATATTGGCATATGCATGACCATTCCAACAATTAATAAAATACAATATTTTTTAATGCCTATTTTTTACTTGGGGATTATTATGCAAGTAATTGTATTGCCTTTCCATGCTTTCACCATATTTTAAAGTCCAGTGGTGTGTTTATATTGTCTTTTACAGTGTTGAGAAATAGTCTGTAAACCCTTTTGCAAGTTCTATTTGGAGCCCGTAATGTTTTTGCCTCCATTTGGGGTTATGGGTTGGATAGCCAGTGCATCTTTGGGGATTCCTAGCAATTTAATAGTGTGATTGGAACGTGGGCTTGACAGAACAAAGAATTTGCGGCCACGGAGTTCAAATTTCTTTTACGTTTTCTTTTTTTTTACGAACCCAATTCAATAGCCGTAAGTCTTTGGGCTACGTTACGGGCTATGATTTTACACGTTCAGGGAATGTAATAGGGCTGTCTGTCTCTCTGTGACTACCAGCTCCATTTGCAACAAACTTACACAGATCTGCTAAAGTACTTGTGAAACTGAAGCAACTCTTTCACTGTTAATGAATATTAATTATCATGGTTTTTCCCTGTTATTATATCTACTGACATAGGGCCTCATTCTATTAGCGGCCGCAGCCGTTGCGGGGCCGCAAGGACCGGCCGCAAGCTATTCGGCTATTCTATTCCCTTACGGCCGGAGGCTCCGGCAGGCTTGCGGCCGGTGCCTTGCTATCTCTTGCGGCTGCTCGCGCCAGAGGAAAGCCTTTGATCTAAAACGGCCGCAAGAGTTTTGCAATTCAATTGCTCCGGGAAACCTCTCTGCAAGGCTAAAAACGAGCCGCTGCTTACTTGCAGCAAACAGGTCCCGCTAGCACCAATTAAGCACATAAAATAGCTCAAATAAAGCCATCCTGCCCTCTGAAAAGACTATAAAGGGATTTTAGGTGTTAGAAAAAATAGCACATAATTATCCGATACTCAAATCCGTAAAATATTTTATTTTTAATATCCGTAAAATATCCATGTAAAAAGTCCAGAGTGCTTGGACTTGCCCACACCGCAGCCGGAAAATAAACAGTTAATTTGAACTTGGGTTTGGGCTGATGTGCAAGCTTGAGAGTGGGTTCCTTTTAATCCTCATGTCCCCCAATATGATCCCTAGCATTTACAGAGCTGTACAGTGCAGGCTTAAATTTATTTTTGAGTTTTTATATTTCACAGCTTACGGCCGGTTCCAAGATATGCGGCCGGCCGTAAAAGGAGATCCTTGCGGGGCCGTATAATAGAATTGCGAGTTAACTGAACCCCCGCAAGGAATCGCAGCCTTACGGCCGATTTACGGCCGCTAATAGAATGAGGCCCATAGTTTTTATCCAAATAAATTTGTATATCCCTGAATTTCTTGTACCCTACGCCTACTCTTTGCATAGCATCTAACACCTCTGAGTTTTGTTCGTAACACTATCACTCCCTGAACTCATTCTCTTTTCAGATTCCATCTTGTTACACTTTGTCTCCCTGGTTTCTCTGTGACTACCAGCTCCAATTCCCTCCCTCCCTGCCCCTCACCCACCCACCCCTGCTTACACTTAATTTATTGAGTCGCACAAATATTTTACAGCTGCCAATTAGCAGCATCTGACAACTACTCCAATCAACCCTTCACTTAATGTTTTCTCTTGCCGCCTTCTTCCTCATATCCCCCTGCCACTTCCTCAAATTCTTCATCTCAACTTTTCCACTTCTTGTCTCCAACATAACCATCTCACCTTTCATGGCCTCCACTCCTCTTTTTCCCCCCATGAGCTAATTTTATTCAATCTGTGTTTAAACTATTTGTCTCCTGACATTCCCCTCTGCAGCTTACATTATCTGTTCACTAGGGGCAGATACCATATTACATTATAGTCCTAACCACTTTACATCAGATCCCTTTCCTCTCAAACTAATGAACTACCTTCTAACTTTTCACAACATCCTATCTATGTAAACTCTCACTTTCTACCTAAACCTTGCTATTCCATTTCTGCCTCTTCCATTCCCTTTACATTGTAAGTTTCCATTCTTGTAGGATGCTTTGGAATAAAGCACTTTTCACAAGACTTGAAGCTCAAAACAGGGCCCTCCTTTTTCTGCAGTTGCTAACATTGATAATGTATATTTTCTCTTCCTATCCCCTGTACAGCGCTATGGAATATGTTGGAGCGTTACAAATAAAACATAATAATAATTGTAATAATTTACATGTTGAGTAAATGTCAGAATCAACCAAATGAAGTTAAATCTTGAATCTTAAGTAAGACATTATTCAGAAAAACTGCATGCAGGATTAATTAAATCAAGGCTCAATGGGCCCAAAAAATTAAGCCACAGGTGAATGAAACACATTAGAGGAGGTATAACCTCAAGTAAAAAAATGTCTGAGAGACACAGTGACCATCACTGTATTGAACTAAAAAGGAGCCGTGCTAGAGAGTGATGATTATCCTAAATTCAAAGTCACAGGAAGACAGAGAAATTGTTTTCTCATTTAACCCATTCAGAATAATGTCAAGGAGGGTTATACATCTAGTTTCTTCTTTCTGTAGTTTTAATTCAACGTTACCTCTTTGGATCTATTAAGCCTACCTTCTGAAGGATCTAACATTTAAATAGTGGTTTCAAATTATGTACATGGTGGATATGTCTAGCTAATGAAGTCAAAGTTTTACCTTTTTCTAGATCTGATTGTTTATTTCTGACTAGTAACTTGTGCGTCAACAATGACGGGAATAACATTTTAAGGCTGGCAATGGTTTTGATCCTCTGAGCACCTTCGTCGCTCATTGCAAGCCCTGCAATGAATGCCTTTGGTGCTCATTGCGAGTCTCTCGCCCCTTGTGTACTTTAACTTTCCTGTATCACGTTCGGCGCGCATCCCAAGCCCCACGATGAGCACCTTCGGCGCTCATTGCAAGGCTTTCCCGCTCATCGGTGGCTTTCAATGAACGCCTTGGGCGCTCATTGCAAGCCTTTCCTCTTGCCTACTGTACAGACCGCTCATTGCAGGGTTCGCTAACCTGCAAGTTTAATGCTTGGAATTCCATGTGTCACTTTGCAGCATCCCCCCGTCCCTTCCCTGTGTATTTCTCCTCTGTGTGTGTGTGTGTGTGTGCGCTGAATGTTTGCGTGGCGCACAGTGAGTAATGGTGGTTTTATTTTCAAAGTCCCGCGTGCCTGAAATGTTAGTGTGTTCAGTGTGGTTTAATTTCGAAGTCCGGCGTGCCTGGAATTGTTCGTTAAGTGTTACAGTCTTCTCCGTTGTGTATTTTGTTCTAAGAGCCTGGCATTGCTGAGCCTCGTTTTCATGCCGTTTCAGAAATATTACGTTTTTCGTCCGCCATTTTTCACTTCGCTTAGCGATTTTCGAGTGACGACAAAAGCCAAATAAGGGTCTAATTTGTTGGTAACCTCACTCCCAGGCTTCCTGTCTCTCCCCCTGTGCTTTATGTGAGTGTGGTATAAGGTTTTGTACATGATTTCCTTATTTTTGGGGTGTTTTATAGTTACGCACTTGAACAACTGCTGCGCCACTGGCTAAGTACTGCACTGCTTGCTGCAGTGAGCTCCTTCGGCGCTCATTGCAGCCTAAGTACTGCGCTTCTGGGGAGCCTCGCTTTGCGAGGCTCCCAATTCGACCACGCTGCTGGCAAGCCTCTCTTCCTGAGGCTCGAAGTTGCGTCCCTTGCTTTGCGAGGGATGCAACTGCATGACCAACATGAAGATGTTGTGTGTATATATATATATATTGTGACCAGGATGGCCGTGTAGAGCTGTACTTTCTTGAGTTAGAAACGGATACCTTCTGGTGAGGCAGCAAACATGTTTATTATGAAATAACAAAAACAAACAGGAGCAGTAACTCTGCTTAAATAACGAAAATAAACATCTACATATACGGACTGACTGTGACACAGGAACGCCCTGACTATACCTGTGCAGCTTACCTGCAACAGGGACAAAAAGACTACACCTCGGTGTCTTCAGGACGGAGCTCCCAATCCGTTGTACTAGGGAAGGATTAATTTCGTAGGAATAGCGCCACCTAGTGGCAAGGACAAAGACAGTCTTTTAATAATTATAATTTGTCACCTTGTGGCCAGGATACAAACAGTCTCTTGTATATCAGTAGTCTTTTCCACGTTTCTACATCAGTAGCCGCGGATGAAGCATAGGGCCCGCCCATCTCTCCCGTATGCTTCACCCCAGGGACCCTTTGATACAGCAGTATTAAATTATTGCATATGTACCAGCCAAACACTCAGCAACTTCCCTGGGGCATAATCAGTCTGGTACCTTCAAACAGGGCCTCTGTCAGTTCCACACTCAGAGACTTCCCTGGGGCACAATCAGTCTGGTACCTTCAAACAGAGCCTCTGTCAGTTCCACGCTCAGCACACCGCTTCTCCAAATAGTACTCTTCAGTAAAAATAGTGCAGGTCACAACAGTCCACGATATCCCACAGGTATTGTTTTCAGTCACTCTCTAAGGCTCAGGTATACAGCTGGACTTGTACCTTTCTGCTCCAAGAAACCGCAGGATCTCACTCACCACATGGCTTCTCCAAACAGTTCACCTTGGTCATCCCCGCAGCAATTCAGGCAGCTGTCAGTCCTCTCAACTCGCTGTACTTTACAGGCTCCTTCCAGCTTGTCTCCTAGGCAAGTCCTCAGCTTCTGGCTTCAGCTTCCAAACTACTCAGGCCAGAGCCTAATCAGCAGCACACCCCTCCCCTTCACTGGGGCTTCCTGGGGTTTTTATAGTGAAGCACTGGACCAGGTGAATTTAAGTGTTTTAACTCCCTGAGAGCTGGATACAAGGAGCAGTTATGGCCCTCAATAATCTGTCCCCGGCTCCTTACATTCTCACAATATATATATATATATATATATATATATATATATATATACATGGGAAAGACCAAAAGAAAAAAGCACACCAAATATTACGACGATTAAAATATTATATACAAATGATATACTATAAATATAGGGTAGGGCCTGAGGGATTGAAAATCTCCTATTTTATAAGCCACTACTCATCCCAAATATAATAGTTTGAAGAGGTCCAGGAGATAAAGGGAATGCAGATAAAAAAACAGCCTAACAAGACACACAAGAAACCCTAACAAAATATGGTGGAGTTCCCTATCTCAGGAGAGCTAATCCAGGAGGACCCACCATTTACCATCTAAATACCGAGATGGAGTCAAACATGAATATGTTGCCTAGAAGTTCCGTTCTTTCTCTGTTCTATCTCTCCCTCCATGTGCCTCATACCATATCCCATTCTTCTTTTAGTGCCAACTGAAATCACCATAAAGGCCTTCTTTGCTCTGGGATAACTCTTAGAAATTCTACAGTTTGCTACACACCTGGATGGTATGGACAGGGCTTTGGAAGTTGATCCATCTCAGGAGCTAATATAATTATTAATATTACTACTAATATATGCCTGTTATTGTTTTTTGAAAAATAGAAATTATTTCTATCAATATTCCAATCAATTACAAATGTTGTAACAGCTGTGTAACCTCCTTGACTTATCTGGCTTGGCTCTCCCCGCTCGACTCCCATTTTATGACTTGCATAATTTGCAAAGATCTCCTCTTTCTCTCATTTCCTAAGTCTTTGCTGTCTCTTCATTGCTCTCTCTCATTCCTTTCTCTCTTTGTTCTATCTCTCCCGCCATCCCAACACTATCTCCCATTCTTCTTTTAATGGCAATTGAAATCACCATACAGGCCTCTGGGATTACTCTGAGAAAAACTGAGAGCACTTGCCTCCCTCACACGCATACCCATCCCGATCAGCAGTATATGCTATCCTAATGTTACCACGCCCTCCACCATTGCCATCTTGATTACCCTTCAGCACTTTATCATGTGCTTGACACAAATCTTCTGCTAGGCAAAGATACTAGCACCACTGTTTTACAATCCCTCCCTTTATAATGTCTCCTGTTTCCTACTAAATAGAAACATCTTCCCAATGTCACACATCTTTTACCCAGGTATCTCAATGCCTGTCTTTCAGCAACAGAATTGTCTTCTCCTCTTTCACTCTCTATAACTTTCTTTCTATTTTTATTTCTCACTCTTCCTGGCTCTTCTAGTTCTTATATGTGTTTCTTGCAGAGGTTTCTGCCTCTCCATCTCCCATTAGATTGTAAGTCTGCAAGTTTACAGTCTTGTAAAATGCTTTGGAAAAAACTCTATGTATGTAAGATTTTAAACTCAAAGACAGGGCCATCCAATTTTTGCCATATATAATACTGTATTTTTTGTTGTAATTAACCCCTATATAGTGCTACAGAATATGTTGGAGCATTAAAATAATAAAAATAAGTAAATGATAATAATGTTCTTCTAAGCGTTTTTTGATTTCCCTCTTGGTCACAAACAGCACTCGCCTTCACCCTTTCTCAAACCTATAACCATTATGAACTCCCTTAACCCTGTAACGGTGGATGAAGTTGCTAGTCTTCTATCAACCTCTCGCCTCACAAATTGTCCACATGATCCTATTCCATCACAGCTGACCCCTCCCCTCCCTACTATACTTATCCCAACTCTCACACATCTATTCAACTTTTCCCTAGACACTGGCAAGTTTCCATCACCTTCGAAACAAGCCATAATTACATCCATTCTTAAGAAACCTTATCTGATCCAGCTTCTCCATCTAATTACCGCCCTATCTCTCTACTTCCCTTGGATTCTAAACTACTTGAGCATGTCATCTACAATCACCTTACACAATTTATTTCCTCCAACTCCCTCATTGATCCCTTCAAGTCTGGCTTCTGGCCCCAACACCTAACAGAGACAGCTCTCACAAGAGTTACTAATGACCTGCTCACCGCCAAATCAAAGGGTAATTTCTCTATCCTAATTCTCCTGGATCTCTCTGCTGCCTTTGACACAGTTGATCATCCTCTTCTTATCCAAATTCTCTACTCTCTACTCTGCTCTCTCTTGGTTCACATCTTAACTAGAAAATCGAACATTTAGTGTCTTCTTCATCTCCTCGTCCTCTGTCGGTGTAACCCAAGGCTCAGTACTAGCCCCCCTCATTTTCTCCATCTATACATCCTCCCTTGGTACCCTAATAAAATCTTTTGGATTTTTTGATTTCATTATCATCTAAAGGTTGATGATACCAAAATCTACATCTCTGCACCCAAACTACCCCCCTCCCTGCTAGCTCATGTTATAATTGCCTCTTGAGCATATCCTCATGGATGTCTGCCCATCAGCTTAAACTCAACATGTCTAAGACAGAGCTCCTTATCCTTCCACCCTCTTGTTCAGCTCCCACCCCTCACTTATCTCTCACTGTTTATAATGCCATCATCATTCCCACTTCCCAAGCCCGCTGTCTTGCAGTCCCACTGGTCCCTTCTCTCTCTTTCATTCTTCACATTCAATCACTCACAAAATCTTGTCACTTTCCCCTAAAAAACATTTCCAAAATGCCTCACTACCTTACACAAGATAAACCTAAAATTCTTAGTCACTCTCTCATCATATCTTATCTTGATTGCTGCAACTCTCTCCTTGCTGGCCTTCCTATCACTTGTCTGTCTTCACTCCAATCCATTTTGAATGCATCCACTAGACTCATCCACCATACTAAACGATCAGTATCCACAGCATCACTCTGTCAGGCACTCCACTGGCTTCCCATAGCCTCTAGAATAAAATTTAAAATCATGACCCTATCAGCACTCCACAATAGTGCACCCTCCTACATCTCTGCTCTCTCAACCCTAAAATACACTCCCATCCACACTCTTTATTCTGCTACTGACCTTCTTCTCTCCTCCTCTCTAATCACCTCCTCTCACTCCTGCCTACAGGACTTTTCTCATGCTGCCCATTCCCTTTGGAACTCCTTACCTCGCTCCACCAGACTATCTTCCCCTCTCAAATCCTTCAAAATCTCTTTAAAAAGGCTTGCGTCTGATGCAGCTGGAAGTGCTTAACTTGTGCTCTTGCTACAAAGATTGAAATTGGTCTTATAAATTGCCCTAGTGGACACAACACGGCACTGAATACCCAATAAACAATTGGGGAAGAAGGAAAGGTGACCCATATCCCCTGTGGGACTCTTTAATGGCACGCTTGAAGGCACAAGTGTGGACAAGCCTTTACCCAACCAGCTAACTGGAGAGCTACCTCCCCGCTGGAACCTACCAGGAGTTGAAGGCTTCAGAGGCCCTGGGAATGGAATCAGAGAATGCAGGCTCAAGCTGGAATGCTGCAGGAGTGCCGGGGCGGTGTAGACGGAAACAGCGGAGGCAGCAGGAGTGGAGGAGGCCTCATGATTGGGTGGTGGCTATCTTGGATAAGATAGAGGCCCAGGTCCTGTGAGTACCTCAGAAAACCACCACAATTCCCCAGAGACATCCGGTAGAGTCTGGTTCAGGGCAGCTCAGGCCTACACTGCCTCTCAGCATAAAGAGCGGCAGGGTGGGAGAAGAAGCCTCCAAAGGGCAGCTGCCATTTTGATTTTCTGGCCTGTGAGGAGATCTCTGTACCGTCTCTGGTAAGCCACCTACAGCAACATACATCAGAACCAGATACTGCAAGGCAGTGGTGACCTTTAAGACGTGACTAATACACTGGGCACTGTGGGTAGTCACAAAGACCAATACTAAGCAAAAGACACCTTGTACTACAGCTCATTGCCTTATCTTGAGGCCCTGGAAACCTGGCTGCACCTCCATTTACATGCTGACACAGTTTTTATATTAGAAGTATTCTGGACTATGCACAATACCTCACATGGTGTAAAGGGTAGCCATGCTATAAGGGCACTGGACTGGGACTTTTTTGATCTACAGTTCCAGGACACATGCTTATACTTGGAGCCGTATCAGCAGGCATGTACAGTTCGGCCTAAAATAGGCCATGAGGGTAATATCTCGCAATAAATGCTAGAACAAAGACATTGCAAATCACAGCTAACAGCAAGGATTTAACCAGCTCACTAACAACTTGGTGGGCCAGATCTCCCACTAATATTCTTTGCTCTGTCATATTGGGATCTCTGATCTGCCCCAAATACAACAAACAAGAATGGGGAAGCATAGATAGAATACACCTGCTAAAAAGATCACAGACTATTGTAAACCTTCAGGAGCCGCTAAGGAGATTGACTCGTATCCCTCAGAGGACTCGCAGGATGAGGGCAGTTCAGACTCATAGCATTGTGACTTGAACCGCTCTAAAAGCCCCATGGCCCAAATTGAAGGAATGTTCCAATCTTATATGGCTAAAATGGTGGAGGCCATTAAGAAGGGTATTAGCAATTTGGGGCAGAGAACCCAATTATTAGAGGAATCAGATCAAATTGTTGAGGCCCAAGAACGGTACAGGGTTGAGAGCAACCAGAACTCCTATAGAATCACAGCTCTGGAGGACAAGTATGAGGACTTTGAGAATAGGTCGCCGCGACACAAACTGAGGATAAGGGGTATTCCTTGATCGGTGCTAAATCTCCAACAGTGTGTGAAAGAAACAATTGGCAAACTGCTCCCTGACGTATCTGATTCCATGCTTGAAATTGTGAGGGCCCACAGGACGTTGGGAGCCAAGAGGAACCCAGAAATATCTAAGGATGTTATTATAAAGGTTCCTTAGACAACAAGCCAGGGACGCCGCAGTGGCTGCCGCCAGAAAATCTAAAGAAATCAAAGGCCCTGATGACTCACTACTCCTTGTCTTTGCTGATCTCTCTCCCACTACCTTGGCAACGTACAGGGAACTGAAGCCCGCCCTGGAAGTCCTGATTAAACACAAGATCTTATACAGGTGAGGCTTCCCATTCGCTATTATGTACCAGCATGGAGGTAAATCATATTATCAAGCGTCTTAACTTGATTCCTGAGGAAGAGGAGGATGGCACCCAGGATAACATGGATTTACCCATTCCCACAAAGAGACAAAAGTCTCTCGCAATACTCGAACGAAAACCTTGTTTGTTACTAAAGATGACCACCTGTCCTCACCCAATTGACGGCCCCCCCATTTACAGAACTTGGAGAACCAAGCCCAATCAGATCCTGTTTGACCTGATATCTAATGGAGTACAGCATTGCCTGGAAACATCATATTGAACCCTTACGCTTATTTTTTTCTGGATTTGGACTCCGACTAGGTGATCCAGAACAAGAACTCTTATCCTTTATATGTTTGAAAAGATTGATAATCGTGGTTTGATTTTTGCTGTTGCTTTTTTTTTTTTTTCTTGCTTGTTTTTTTCTTTTTTTGTCTCTCTCTAAATATTTGATATCTGGTTTGATTTTTGTAAGGAACAAACTAAGGTCGGCTCTTGCGGTGATAGTCAGCTGGTTTCCCTGTTTGGTGATTAATTAACAGCACTAAAAACTGATTCTATAAGATATAAGGTAGGGAAAGGTATCAATAAATTATATATAATTGGATATAACGCTGGCATTTTTGGTATCCACCACTATCAAAATTATTATTATATTACTGTTAAGATACATTCTTTGATAGAGGGTATTATCAAAATGTCTCCAATATTATTACTTTAACCTTATTTTTTTTACAATTAATTGTGATATATAAGCTTCAGTTAATTCTTTGTCTTTGTTGTTTGTGTGTTGTTTCTTAAATTATGCAGTTATTGTTGAATGATTTATTGTTATTGTTCTTTAATAATATTAATTATATACACAGTGTTTTTTCTCCAGGTGCGTCAAAAAAAGGAAAAAGGGGGTTTTAATAAGACTCGACACTAAGAGTTCTGGCAATATTATACATATTTGCCAATTAAATACTTTTGGTGCCACTAATAGAGGAATAAGTTGAATCAAATAAGACATAAATGCAGTATGAAAGATATAAGAGCTCCACTATTAAACATAGGGGTATATTGATCCAACTGGGATTAAATATTCCTACTTTTTAGGTTTCATGCAGGGACCATTTTTTAATCAATGTTAAAGTTTATTCCCAGTTGATAAACAGGCCCTATTGAAAACATAGGAAATTGAAGATATAGTATGTTATGGTTTAATTTAACTAAACTCCACTTAGCCCCATCCAGTTGGATAAATATACTTAATTTTGTCTATTATGTATTTATTCACTAGTCTAGCAACAGTTTTTGCTAAATGGCATCCTATCAGTACTTATCGAAAGGGCTGGAACTTTAAATTTACATTAGTTAATTCTGAAAATCTCCAATAACAAACAGTAAAAAATATATGGCTCAAGAATTAGGCAAGACAGCCCTATTAAATTCCCTCAACATGTAAAACCTTAGCCCGTAACGTAGTCAGTAAAGCGGGGTAAGGACGAGAAAACCCTACGGTATGTCACATTTTGAACTGTCAAGCCCATAACTGTTACGTTCGAAAATCGCTATTACATTTCAACAAATCCACTGGCGTTCAAACCCGTAACCCGGGTGCTAGAGAGGACACGCAAGGGGGTTAAAGTCCTATCTGTAGCACTGTAAATGCAAATATAAACACACTACTGTATTTATAATTAAAGGGAAAGTGATGTTAGGTATTACAATTAATAGCAACATTCTCAAGCTTGCAAATCTGCAAATTAAAATACTTTCATTTTCCTGTTATATCGATCCTGGCAATCAATGTGTTAATACATAAAATTGGAACTCGCATGGGCTAGAATACCATATTTACTAATTTATTAATATTGCATTATTTCTGGAATGCGGGTCCAATCGAAACTCGAAATTCAAACCTGTAAGGCTTTGAAATCCAACCTCCATTTTTCATTGACGTAATGCCGATCTCTTGTGCCATTGGCTCTGTTTAAACCCATAACTACAGGTTTGACTAATTGATCATGTTCAGGGTCGCACATCCAACGTGGCAAGAATTGTTTACGGGTTGTGTGAACGGCCTGTAACTTGCGGCATGGTCTAATTTAATGGCTCTGCTCATTTACAGTCTTAGGGTTTTCATCTACAGAATAAAGAATGAGCTAGACACACCCATTGCACACCATGTAAAATACCACCATGACAGCAAGAGTGAAGTACTATATTTTTGTATAATGGAGAAAGTGTATGAAGGCCCAAGACGTTGTGACATTAAAAACAAACTGTTGCAGTGTGAGGCACGCTGGATATATAGACCAAAAACACCAACCCCTAATGGGCTAAGTTAAGGTTTTACTTTTACGTCTTTCAAGTAGAAGTTATTTCAACCTACAATTATCTGGCATTGTGAGCTTTATCTTACTGTTAGCACATGGATCTTTCATAGTGCATAGATATTGCTAGCATGAATATCTTTCGATTTCCATCCTTCTGGATATGTCATATCTAGTACTTCATGTCATTCATGGCTGTTGGCATATGGACTTTCCATATTGGATTGTCGAAGTGATAACATAAACATTTTTGACATTATATCCATTTAGTGAATGTAACAAAATGTCATGGTATCCATGATATGGTACACTTAGTCTGTTGTTGTAGTCCTATATTAATTGATTGTTTGCCAAGTATACGCACATGGATTTTTCATAGTGTGTAGATATTGCTAGCATAATTATCTTTCGAATTCCATCCTTCTGGATATGTCATATCTAGTAATTCATGTTAATAGTTGACTCTGGCTGTTGGCACATGGACTTTACATATTGGATCATCAAAGTGATAACAAACATTTTTGACATTATATCTATTTAGTGAATGTAACAAAATGTCATGGTACCCATGATATGGTATACTTAGACTGTTGGTGCAGTCTTATATTAATTGTTTACCAAATATACCCAAATAATCCCCTTGGGCATTCTAGCCTCAGCCTCTGGCTATTTATAATATACATTCTTGATGCAAAATTATATGACATAATGTCAATCTATGGTAAGCCATACACGTCGTACTTTAACTCTTTGAATGGATTTATATGGCTATATCTTTATGTACTGTATATAGCTGCCAATATGCTTAGGCCATGGATGTTATTATATATCCCTTTCTAGCCATATCCAGCCTTTCACCCATATAAATGATCTATTTTTCACTTCAATGATTATTATTATACTAGCGACTTGCCCGTCAAAAAATGACGGCAGGTAATGCTGTTTGGTACACAAAGCAAGTATTTTGGAGTACCTTTGTCGCTCATTGCGAGCCTCTTGGTTGGTGTATGTTTGGTTATGAAAGCTCCTTTGGCGCTCATTGCAAGTTTTGCGCTGATGGGCTTTTGGCTTGCATTGTGAGCATCTCCCCTGGTGTAGTTGTGGTCCTGTAAACACCGTTGGCGCTTCTTGACAAGCTCGCGCTGAGCGCCTTTAGCGTTTGTTATATATTTTTTTAATGTTTATGTATTTTGTAATGTTAAATAATTGATTTGTAAAGTTATAAAGTAATATACTTTACCTATTTGTAATTAATGTATGCATTAAGCAATATGCTGAAGAGCTAACAATCTGTTTTGATGTTCCTGCAGCATACAATGTAGATTTGCACTGTTGGCAAGCTGAGGTGTGTCAGCAATGTGTGCAATGTGTAGTATAAATAGACTGTGTGCGCAAGGGGAAACCGTTTGTTTAGCTGTGTACTCCGCATTTTGTAATGGTAATGTTTTTAGGTTTGAGTGATTGTGGTAAAATGGCTGCGATTGTGTATGTGTTAGGCGGGTGTTGAGCATTTAGCGTCCTTCCTAATAGTGTATTTATTAGGTCGTACGGGTCTGTGTAAAAGGCGTATGTGCTTGGCGGTGTTTTGCGTGCTTAGGGGTCGTGTAACCTTGTTTTCGTTTTTTTTCGGTGCCCATTTCTTCTCTTGCTTAGGGGATTTTCGAGTGGCGAAAATCTTTAAATGCTATTTAAATTGGCGTGTAACATCATTACCGGACGTCCTGGCTGTGTGTGTATTTTTGTTTTTATTTTATTTTGTGTGTTTTTAGTGGTTTTCGCTGTGCATGTTGCAGCAGTTAAGTTTGCATTTTTTGCGGTACGTATTTTTTTTTTACTCAGTGGCGGTTTTATTTTCTAAGTGTTACTGCCCGTTATTTTTATAGACGATTTTTTCAAAGTGCTACGGGTCTTGCATTTTGAATTGTGTATTTGAGTTTTGTGTTGATGTCTAGTTCCGCGGGTTGTAGGTATGATGCGCAAGGCGTACAGAGTTGTAGGGATCTCCACAGGCGCAAGGGGCGCCAAAGGCCTAAGTCGTACGGGGTCGTAGGGATGAGCGCCTATTGCGCTCATCTCCACCAGCGCAAGGAGCACCTTTGGTGCTCCTTGCCCTCGCTTCGCGTTACCGACGGATCTTGGCAAGGTCGCGCTGCTGAGATCTATATATGTGATTGCTTTGAGATGCACACCTAATTATATACATTTTTAGGTTTATTACCAGTGACACTTATCACTGTCACATGCACTATTAATATATTTCCCAAGAAATATAGTTATTTCTCAACCAGCAAAATCCCCATTTTTATTCACAGCGTTTGATAATTTTCATTTATATATGAGTATTGTTCACTATTAGCATCATATACTGCTGCAGATGTAATATGGCCACTATTGTTAATGTCTTATTAGACATTGCAAATTTACTACTCACCTTTCCTTCTGGGTTTTTTTCTTCTAGGTTCCTTTATTCCTAGTTCACTGTGGAATTTACCACAGTTGGGGATGCAAATATTGTAAATGTTATTTTTGTCACACTTAGATGGTATCTCAGTGTCACTATACCGTATATACTATTTAGCATCATATCCTCACTATCACTTAATATGTCCAATATCTTCTCTTTCCTATTCACTACACTATTTTTGTATAGTCTATATTTCATGGTCACACACATTATTAGTTTCACTCTCATATATGGGTGTACAGGATGATTATATACCATGTATTCTTTATCACAAATCTATAAATAGGATATGTGGTTGATATCTTTTTATTATATTTTCGAATTCACATAGTCTATGCCACAAGGCTTTTTTATTTGACGTTATTTGTATCCTATTTTCATGCATTCCTCTTATATGCCATTTATCTTTATTCAGCTATGTAACGGAACCCATCACTGTTTTACCCTGTTTTATGATTATTTAATTCTTGGTTAAAATATCATCACATTGCTGTACTGTAGATATGTTGTTTTATGTTCTACAGAATATATTGGCTTAGAATATTAGCCAGACTTTTGCAGACCTAGGCTAATAGATAATCCTGTTACAGAGATTCAAGAGATAAGAAAGTTGTAAAGGATCCTTGCATTTTCCAAAGTGTTTTCATTCTCTGATAAGAACAAAGAATGATCTAATTAATGTCTGATTGTATCCAAGTTGCCAGGGAGGTGTGACTCACCTATTGTCCTATATGTGTATTGTGTGGGGGATATGTGCAATGTCTGTGTGTTATGTGTAAAAACATACTTTTACTAACTTTTGAACCCCTGGTCTGATTCATGCCATTTTTATATATGTTGTTCCCCTGGGTAAGAGATATTGAATGGTGCGGGACTTAAAGGTGTACCCCCTGTATTTGGGGTACATCCAGAAAGTGGTTAAAATTGTGTCTGTTTTAATTGTGTTACCTGTTATCTGAGGGGAGGAGACGTGGGGGTTGAACCATGCAGATAATTGGCTGTTGTGATAATTATGTGGGTGTAGCCCTTCAGAGGGCACCATTGCATAAAAGGAGATTCCCTGTCATTAAAATATAGTTTCTCTTGACCCTTCAAAACGTAGCCTCGTCTCGTTATTTGAGGGGATCACTATCATACTGGGGATTGCTATGCTTCTGCATACTCCCTTGAGCTGTAACTACTGAACGCTTGTTCCTGATGTACTATCCTTGGAGTCTGCGGTGGTTTTGGTGTCCGGTGCGGTGCTTGTAGGCCTCGACGCAAGCTAGGACGCATCCATCAACGGAGGTACCCGGTCGGGGTGCCAGTAGATCCGTTACAAGCTAGACAACTGACAAATATGTTACCAGCAAATCCTTGTTACTCCATTTCATTGTTTGCCTTACATAATTTTGTTTCATATTCTTCTTGTATATAGCTGATTTACATCACACTTATCTATACTTACCTTGCTATAGACTGGTTACCTAGGCAACCTGTTTCTTTATATAGCTTGTCTCAATGTGCGCTCCCATTTGCTCCTGACAGACTGTTGTGATGTCGAAACGCGCCAGGCTACGTGTGACGCTGGGTGCGTCCTCTTGCGAGGCATGCGCTAGGCGTCCGATCACCTGAACCCACTCAATGTATCTTCTGAAACGCTGCACCTTACCTCAAGCAACCCTTGGAGGCACACGCAATAATAAGAGGCAGTAAATGTGGCTCTAACCTGGCTGGTATGTGGATATACTAATATTCCTATAGGGGCACATGTGGTTTATTTCCCACTTTACGATAGAGGTCAAGCTCAGTCCCTAGAACAATAACGGCTATGTTAGAGGGGACTCTGGTCCTTTATACCTTTTAGGCCTGTGACATATTCAAAGCTTCTTCACCTATTTCACCATTTTACAACTACTATCATCAAGAGACTCTTAGGAGTCCAATATATAATTTATAAGTTTGGGTACAGGGTGTCCTATATAAGACTAGGTTTGGTCTTATCTACCTTACTTTACACTACCTCAAGGTGGGATTCGAGTACCTCTCCATTGTGGGGTTTATAGCTTACAGTTGTAAGCAATCAGGATTACTGGATTCCTCACAAGCAGTCCTTTTTTAACCATTACCATTACAATCCAGGATTTTTTTTATAATTTTATTTGCCATTGTGAATTAATATGAATAACATTAATTATATGTATCACTCCCTTTTGTATATTATGTAAATGTATCAAGAGTGGCAAACACTTATGGAAATTAGCATTCCTCACAACAAATTATTATAAAATCGGTGGTTTAATCCACAAAGAGGAAGCAGAGTACTTTATACTTTAAAAGTTACCTACTACTATATGATAAATACTGGATAATGGCAAGTTTCTCAATTAACAATATAGACTTTGACTCGCTCCAAAAGGAAGCTGATGAGAGCTTCTTTTCAAGAACTAATGTAATAACAGAAGAAAAAAAGAAAATATTCAGGACCAGACAGCTTCATAAATTTATATTACAAGAAATTTGCAGATCTTCACACCCCCCACTTTGTAAAATAAATTAACTAAATTCTGAAATGTAAACAAATGCCTCCAGAGTTGAATCAAGCAGACTAAGTGTTCTTTTCTAAAGCAAGCTGGGACCTGCTAGAGATCAAAAATTACCATCCGATCTCATTGCTAAATGGGGATGAAAAGATTATAGCCAAAATTTTGGCTATAAGGATCTCTAATTTTCGCCCCAGGCTCAACCATAAGGATCAGGTAGGCTTTATTTCACTCAAGACAAGCAATGGACAATCTGAGGAGGGTCCTGAATGTTTTTCACTTGGCGCAGAGCGCCAACACTCCCCTATGCATTTTAGCATTGAACATCAAAAAGTCTTTGGCTTTACTTATATGCAGTTTTGTTTAAATTTGGCTTCAGCAGCCACTTTTTAAACTTAATACAAACCTAGTATCACTCTCCCAAAACCTACCAGAAACTACCTGGATCTAATAGAGAGTTTCTTAATATCCAAACAGAACTACCAAGTGAGCCCCCTCACGTGGGATAAGATAATCTGGCACCCTAAAACTTTAATCTCACATTTGAATTACATTAACCTGATGATTAAACTCTCCTTTGCAAGCTGAACATGTGACAATTCAGGTGTCAACTCACAAAAGCGATACGGAATATGTTGGCGCTTTACAAATAAAAGTTAATAATAACAGGTCTCTCACCTCTTACTCCAGTCTCTATCTTTTTAAAGATCTACATGAAGAAACAAAAATATGGTGGACCTCTAAGGGCCTTGTTAGACTGGACCCTTGGTTCATCAATGATTAAATTATTTTGTTTGAACAGATAAGAGATAACTATGGGTTACCACTAAGAGATCACTTCAACTATTGCAAGCTTAGACACTATATTATAACCTCAGTGGTTTTCGGACCAGAGTTTATGAAAGCAAGATCTGAGAGGTGCGGGCATCTCCCATACAGACTACTATCAACGACAGATGAGAGGAGCCTTAATGGATGCAGGCCTGCAGGCTGGAATTGAGCATCAGAGGGCCTTGAGGCCACTCCAGCCAGAGAGCTGCCAATACTCTAAAAGAGAAATCTGAAGAGGGAGAAAGACTCTGAGGCCCAGGATTCCATGCCAGGAATCATATAAGTGCACTGGGTTATGGGCTGACCACGCTGCATCCCATCCCCCCAACCCCCCACCCAGGGACATTGTTCAGCTTGTAATTTACTTTTTCTGCTGGGACCTATAATAGAGCACAGAATCAAAAGGGCTCCTTATATTTCTTCATTACCTCTGCTATATGCTTGTTTACACTATAGCACATAAATAAGGAACATGAGATCTCCCGTCCCTGAGACCAAATAAATTAACAAATAACATGTCTTCAGTGACCTATAATTCACAGTCTATATAAAGAAGGAGTGCAACATACATCCGACATTAGCCCTCCAGTGCATTTGAAGGGGATAAGTATTTTCAAACAACTTTAATTCTATCCATCACTCTCATTACACTTGAGGGAATAAATCTGCAGGTGCCATTTTCCTCTCTCCGCGTGGTTCATCGCATGGTTCAGACACCATCTTGTATATCCAGATATCAGACCACAACCTTACTATCTATGTACTGGAGTTAATATATGACATAACTGAGCTTAAGCTTACTACCTATTGAAATACTTATTAAAAGACCAGCAAGTATTAATAAATTGACAAGGCTAAAAAGGAATTTAAGCAGAACTGATCTGAAACCCTTTCACTGCATATGCTTACTTTTAAACAATGCAATACTGCCATTGTGTGGACAACCATAAGATTTATAAACTCACTGAATATACACTACAAAGAGCAAATGCCACTCATGAGTACATAATATTACAAAGCCAATTATAACGAAACTAGCTCAATAACCTCCAGCTCAACAGATGATTTACATATATCTACAATATTCCACAACAAATATATCAATTATATGCAGCAATTGTCTTTAAGTGTTTGTGGTGTCTATACTAAAATAAACAAAGCAAGGAAAAACTTGAGAACTAAAAATATTTCTGATTTATTCAAAACATCAGACACTCAGCAATCCCCATCCCAAAAATCAGAATCCTGCCATTCAGACACATCTGAAATGGAGGGAAACTCTGAACAACCATCTACTCATATGAAACTAGAGGAAAGCTTGCTTGATAAAATAAAAACGATGCTACAAGAACAAATCACACTTGCCATTGATGGCCTAAGAAAATACTTTTATTCTCTGGGTCAGAGGACGCAATTACTCGAGGAAACCATATAATTGAGGCCCAAGAGCATGACAAACAAGAAATTGCACAAAACTCCTATAAAATTCAAGAACTCGAAAATAAAATTGAGGATCTTGATAACCGGTCCCGGAGACACAACATTCGGATAAGGGGAGTTCCCAAAAACATAAAAGACATATGCAATATGCTAAAGCTCTCATACATTCAATTTTGCCTTCATGCATTGAAACCATATGGATAATAGAGAGGGCTCTTAGAGCTCTAGGGATGTAAAGGGACCAAAACTCACCAGAAGATATTATACTGCATTTTGTGCAACAAAGAGCTAGAGATCTAGTGCTCACAGCATCCAGAAAATCATCCGAAATCAGAGGTCTAAATGGTACATCCCTCCAAATATATATGGATTTTTCACCAGCTTTCACCCCAGATTCTTACAAAACATAAAATCCCCTATAAGTTGGGATTTCCATTCACACTTATATTTCAACATGAAGTAACCGCTTACAAGGTTCATACCTTGGAAGAAGGCAAATAACTTTTAACCAATCTAAAAATGTAATTGGAAGAAGAATTCAAGACAGAACCAAATCTTTCAAGGCCTATCAGACCAACAAAAATCTGGACGAACTGGTGGAACTGTAATAATCTCTAAAAAAAGACAAACAATAAATACAGATTCCACTCCAAAGTAAAAAACAGAATATATCGTCATTGGAGAAAATAATAGAAGACTTAAAAACTCTTTCAGATGACCAGTTACAAAAACATAGTGGAAATACCACTTTTTCGATACTGTTGAATATTGTATTTATTAAAAATGTTTATTTTGCTAGGATAATGGCTAGTGTTAACAATTTCAAGGGTATAATTAGAAATTAGATAAAAAAGATCTATATTAAGTTAAGTTAAATAAGTTATTTTTACAAAAGATAAATCTAGAATGGCCTACCTGGTGGTTAGAAAAGAAACGATATTTAAAATATTTATTACTTAAATATACCCTGTACTAAGTATTCATGAAGGCTTAAAATGTTGTGCTTTGTATGTTGCTACCTGAAGGTGCTAGGTCCCTAGCGTTCATCAAGACTATTGAAATAATATGTTGCTTTCTCCCCTTAGGGTTTCCGAAGGTTAATTGTGTAAGGGCCTTTTACCCTAAAAACTTGTTTACTCTACTGAGTATAGGGAGAATGAGTATACTTAGATCAAACATGTTTGGTTTTATATTCATGATGTTGACTTGTTTTCTTGTTTGTTGTAATTCTTTTACATGTACCTTGCTTCTGAACGATATATGTGCTGCCAGGGTGCTCGGATTGCTGGATGGGGGTCAGCTTCGGGGGCCAGGATCGGAGCCACTGCTTTAACTGTTAATGGGTGTACCTCAGGTAAATTACATTTCAGGAACAATAATACTTTTTAGACCCATGACTGACATAAATTACACAATCTTAACCCATTATGTGGGAGGGTTCAATACCCCGCTTAAAAGACGTAAATAAAGCCTTTATTTATTATAAAAGATTTAAACCAGCAGTACTTTTTTTTACAGGAGAAGCATTTTGCCTCCAATAAAATTCCTTCCTTCCTACATAAGGTTTACTCCACCTTTATATCTGCAATCAAAAAACTTAAAAAGCTGGTGATAAACAGATCAAAGACAAGGAAGGCGACTTCCTAATCTTAACAGGTACGTTCTTAAACCTTAAGGTATCTCTAGTTAACCTGTATGCCGATACCACTACACTTCATAATTCTTTGATAAAACTCTTAAATACTCTGATGCAATGGGTTATGGGCAAAATCATAATGGGGGGGGGGGGGGTGTGACCTTAACCTGGCTTTACAACCATACGTAGATAGATCTATAAATGCGGCAAACATTCGAAATTCTAAAAAACTCAAAGTAATTCATACCCTTCTTCAACAATTAGGGCCAGTTGACGCCTGGAGGGGTATCACCCTACAGACAAAGAATTTACATATTTTTCCCCTATTCATAATACTTACTCAAGAATAGATTACTTCACTCTACCCTATTTGAACATTCAAAAGATGCTCAAATACTCCCATGTCCCTGGACAGTTCACTCTTCCATTTCCCTTAAAGTAGATTTAGGCTTTATCCTTAAAACAAAATTTAACTGGAGGCTTAATGAAATGTTTCTCTCTAATCCCGAAATCCAAAATCAAATTGAGAAACAACTCATTCTATACTTCTTCATTAATTACACTCCCAAAACTGATATTGACTGGATGTGGGTAGCCCATAAAACATTTATAAGGGGTGCCTTGATTAAGATAGCTTTCCGCTTACAAAAAAAAAATTCTAAAAGAAACTGCACTATTTAGAAAATTACAAAATCTAGAAAAAAATTATCAAAATAAACAATCTAGCAATATGCAACTTTTGATAGATATAAGTTTCAAAAGAGGCCAATAAATCAAAACTGAGGTATAGCAAGTTGTGATAAATAGTAAAATTATATGACTAGTATATATAAATATGGATGAAACAACAACGCATAATTGTCTTAGGCAGTGTAAACATTGAATACATTTAAGAAAGAAGGAGAAAGTACACCTTTAATTCCCAAGACAACCATCCCCCAAAGGAACATCCAAGTAAATATCTACCTGCAGACGAGAATCATAATTCAAACCATTGTAGAGTTAAAATTTAGCTTTTATTGTATATATAAAACATAAACAGCCTTATTAAATTGCGATTCGGTAAATATAAAAGGCCTCTATTTAAGCTCACAGCATATTTTTTTACAGACGTTTTTAGTTAGTGAAGACCTTGCTTTTGGATAGAAGATCACTAACTAAAAACGTCTGTAAAAAAATATGCTGTGAGCTTAAATAGAGGCCTTTTATATTTACCGAATCTCAATTTAATAAGGCTGAAAATATTTAAAAGACATTACACTACACGTCTCCCATGCTGCACAAAGTATTTATCAAATACCAACCGTAATGGCACATAGAATAAGTAGTATATATAAATCTAAATGTGCTTCATAAGGAATCTAAGTACCTATAGTGCAGATATTAATAGTAGCATACAGATTCAATATACATAGGTCTTAATAAAGCACACAGAAAAGTCAAGTAAATAACACAATCAGTTTCGTTGAAGAGTAGGAAGTATGCAAGCCAGTACCAGTCATCACCTACTGGCTTGCATACTTCCTACTCTTCAACGAAACTGATTGTGTTATTTACTTGTCCCAATCTAAAGCTTTACTTTAAAGCAGCTCAATTTTCAATTAACCCCGCAAACACTCAATAGAACACCAACCCCTATGGGTTGAGATGGATCCCTACTCTCCCCCCTTCTTACAAATCAGGTTTCAACAACCCATTATTAAATTGTCCCTCGATGAGTGGGTTCGGGCAAACTCCAGGCGTCAACTAAAACACAACCTCTCCCCTTTAACCCTTACTTTAGTTACGTCTCAAGCCTTAACTAGCTTAAGAGAAGATTCTAAAGCTTGGTGGCTTTCACATAAATTAGACAAATTTAAAACTTCTTTAGCAGATGGACAATTACTCACAGCTGAACATTTTAAAATTAACTTTTAATTGCCATAAGAATATTTCAACTATAATAAATTACACCATACTATTACATCCTCAATAAGGATATGGGGGATGCCACAACATATATGGTTTTCCAGAATATGCGAACAAGCCCCACTTACTAGAGGCATATTAAGAGAATTATAGGCTACATTAAACTCACCTATGAATAATGATAAATCCAGGTATATTAAACAATGGGAACAAGATATTGGGGTGTCATTGGACACCCAAAAATGTGGAAAGAGAAGCTAAAATCTTACCAAGAGCTCAATATTTTTTAGCTACCTTGAAACAGCTACTAAGGTCCTCCACAAAGTATACTTTACTCCTGACAGACTAAATAAATTAAATCCACTTTCCTCCCCAGAATGTTTCAGGAATTGCAAAGAAATAGGAACATTCCAAACATATTTGGTTTAACTGTTCAATTACACAAATTATGTGGCAGTACATCACCAAATTAGCATCCACGACTTTAGATACCACAATAAACCCATCAATGGAATTATGCCTATTAGGTATACCAGAATCACATATAAATAAACATTAAAATAAATGACAATTTGTTATGCTAGCTGTGAAAAGTCACGTGTCCAAATGATGGAAGACACCAACATTAGACAATCAAGAGATTGTCCATTAACTTACATTTTATTATGATTTATGAAAAATGACACATACCCTTACCAACACACTCCTAAAGTTTTTAGAAAATGTGGAAAATTGGATCATTCCAATCCACTCCATCTCGATAATATAAGAAAGCTTCAACTTCACCCTCTCACTTATAGACTATACATAGGGGTGGCCTTGGAATGCGGAGCCGATCCCTACTTCCAATCCTTTTGGCGAGCTTTTGGGGCATCACTGGTGACACAGATAAGACTCAAATATAATTAAAAGGTACATATTTTTGCTTTTTTTTTACTTAGTAAAAGTTACTACTTATTGATTCATGCTCTTCATTGCTTAAGAACAATTGTATTAGTACAGTTTATTATGCCAGCTTAAGAGTTTATATCTTTAGACTAGGAAAGCTTGACAACTACAAATGTCCTTAACATTTATTAATCTTTTTTCTGTGAGATTGAATAGCTTCTCATATATTATATTAAAACACCATTTAATAAGTACCTCGCTAGCTGGTATTACATTTGTTTACTAGTTGTAAAAGGAAAATGATGAATGAAGAATCACAATGTTATCCATATTTAATGTTAAGTTAATGAATATATTGTCATTTAAATTGTGTTAATAATGTTTTGACCTGCAAGTCATTGACTTCATTTTTTTACTGAAATGCTATTGACATTGATGATAATAAAAAAATATTGAAACAATATTATAACCTCAGTGAGGACCTTGGGGCCTCCCAGAACAAGCTGGATATCCCACTTATGTAAAGGTGACCCATTATCCCGGGGTATTTTAGGTTCGCTATACACGATTTTTAACACCCTCCTAAAAACCATAAACCCAAATTCATTAAATGGGAGTCTGACCTGGCCCAAGAATGGGAAACAGAGAGATGGGTAAAAGGTAGTTTATCTAGTGGTTCTTTGAATTATAATATACTGGAAACCTCCTTAAAAATACTTCATAGAGCATACATTACTCAAGAAAAACTCAATAAACCCCAAGAAAGTGCTTACTGCATCAGAGGGTGCTCAACATTAGGTACTTTTCCACATACTTGGTGGTGCTGTCCAAAACTCAATGAATTTGGGCTAAAGTAACACAATTAATCTCCAACCTGAGGGGGCGTGGCCTAACGCAGCAAACAAGCAGACGTGCAGAGCAGCAGCTCTGCAGATTTGGACAGAAAAAGGAGTCTTTTGGGGCCAACACAGAGCCACAGAGGAGTCCTAGTACACAGCAAAAGATCCCTCTCCGAGAGGAACAATTTGATATCCGGAAAGCGGGTTTATCGAACCCGAGGCACACGTGAGCCGGGTGGGCCACCATCTCCCCCATCCCTGCAGCAGAAACACCCAGACAGGACTTACCACTGGGGGAAGAAGGAGAGCCGCTTCTACCCCGCCGCCGAGGTGAGGTTGGGGCGCCCAGAGCCCCTGCTCCCGGACCGGCACCCCAGGAGGTGAGAGAGAGAGCCGAGATCCGGAGCGGGCGCCATCTTGGAGCCGCAGCCTACGCAGCCCTGCCATCGGTACCCGCCAAAAAGAGGCGTGGGGTGAGTGGAGCGCAGCACAGCGGGGGGAGAGAGACAGAGCCTAAAGGGGCCTGGCGGAGCCTCCAACCACCCCCAACGGGGCACAATCGTGGGGTCTACCTCATTCCCAGGCTCCCTGAAGAAGGCCCAACAGAGGCCCAGCTCACAGACGCTCCTGAAAAGGACCCCCAGAGGCCAAGGGCAAACACAGGGTGCAGGGCCAAATATCTGCTTGCAGCAAACTGCCCTTGAGGAGCTCCACTACCATCTAGTGGACGAAGTGTAGAAATATTACGCCAGAGAAAGCAGACAACAGAAGCACAACTTTCTTCTACAGTGCAACACTTCTCAGGGAAACACAGAAGTGGCACTAGCTCTCACACTGCAGCATCCCACCCTGCCCCTGACAACAGAGTGGAAAATACCAGTGAGTATTTGCCTGGCCACACTACCTGCAAACCAAGGCCAGACAATCAGGACATGGCCAACACATTCCAAGAACATTTAATAAACCTAAAGAGATGTAACTAAGAAAAAGCCCTGCAACATAGGGACGCTAACATTAGCTCTGGGACATACCAAGTGAAACCATATCACTGGGAAAAATTCGAACTATAGAACTCTCACTGAGATGGCGGGTGTCGCCACAAGGAAAAACAACAAGGTAAACTAATCTTATTGCTTACCCAAATCATCAGCAAACTCTCCTACCAACAAAACAACCCTAGCCACAGTCCACGCAACTGCTAATTCAGAAATGTCAGCGCCTAGCACAAAAAGTGACATCCAAGACTTAAAAGAATTAATAACCAACTTCAGAGAAGAAATCAAATACGACATCCAGAAAGTGACAACAGAACTATCCACAGAAATAAAAAAGGTGGACGATAAAACAACAAAGCTAGAAACAAAAATGTCAGATATGATGCAACATAACAGCAAGCTAGAAGAGGAGATCCTGGCCTTGAAAGAAGAACAATCAAGGCAGCAGCTACAGAAGGAAGACCTAGAAAACAGATCTAGACGACAAAACATAAGATTGAGAAAGGTGCCGGAGACAGTCAAGGACCTGCATGCATACCTAAGTGATCTCTGCGAAATTCTCCTCTCAAACATTCATCCGGAAAATATCAGAATAGATAGAATCCATAGAGCCCTAGGCTTCCGACCAGCATCACAGGAAAGCCCAAAAGACATCTGTAACGGCTACCCCGGTAGTGAGAGGGTATCAGCCGTTGGAGACATCCTTTTCCCTGGCAAGCTGCTGTGTAAAAGTGAAGTTGGTATAATCCCATCCAAGAGTCAGGTTCAGCACTAAATATCCATATAGAAGCACTGCGCAGTCTCAGAAGCCCAGACCACCCATATTGGACGACACTTTCTTGGGAGTCAAACAATACTGTCTTTATTTTGTTGTGCAGAAATATATATACCCATCTCTTCCCACAGGCAATACACATCCCCCATAGTTGGCCACACAATACACATAGAGAGACAATAGGTGTGGTCACACCCCCCGGAGGTTACCTGGCTACTTTGATACAATCAGACATTGATCAGATTATACGTCTTTGTTCTTATGTCTGATAATGAAAACACTGTATACAATAGACTTCCTTATCTTATGAGGAGTCTCTGTAATAGGATTATCTATTATGCCAAGGTCTGCAATAGTCTGGGCTAATATTCTGCAGAGCATAAACCAACACACATACAGTATAACAGTAGGATCATATTTTAACCATAATAATAAAACAGGGTAAAACAGTGATGGGTTCCGTTAAACACCTCCCCCGTGACCATAAGCCGACATACACGGTCTGATCCCAACGGATCGGCCTGGGGATGTCCGGACAAAACGATTTGTTGGTCACTTCTACAGTTTGACAACCCATCAGCATTACCGCAATCCACATTTCCTCACATTTCAAGAACAAAACAAACGCACACTTCATACAGCATTCACAGCAATAAACTTTTCAAGGAGAGGGAAAATACATTTTACAAACTGGTTTCAGACAATTAAATAATGAAGCAGAAAAGCATCAGCCTTCCAAATGAACTGAAGTCCTTTAGCAAAACCGTCCCAAGTTGCAGAGTACATTCCTCCTCCAGCTCGTGGTCGGGCCTCTATTGTACAGGGCCCACTGTTCTTCCCCTGTACACCCACCCAAAAAAATCTGGGATCTCATCCCAACAGTCCAGGATCCCAGTGTCCAAAAGGTGGGCCACAATCTCTGTCCCATTGAAACCCCTTTCCATATAAAACGTTCCCGCTCACCCCCTCTATCGTCGGCTAATGCTCGGTACTTTTGGAGGGTGGGGTCCTGTCTAGTTTCCCTCCCAAGCTCTTCAGGGGTGTCCCACGCTATGGGTCTCTCTGTGGCGTTAGTGCTAAGTGTCTGCTTGTGGCTTACCTGGGTCTCCCGACCTGTTGTAGGATCGTCCTCGGTACGGGTCTGTGAGCGGGTGGTCACGGGACAAGCAGCAGCAATCGTGGGTAAAAAGGCTGAGGCTAGAGGGCCAATATCGTTGCCCAGCACGACCTCAGCAGGTAAATTGTCCATGATGCCTACTGTGGTCTTTCCCGACCCGACTCCCCAATCCAAGTGTACCCGGGCGGTGGGTAAGCGAAAAACAGCCCCCCCTGCGACACGAACAGCAACGGTACGATTAGATACATGTTCTGGTTTCACGAGATGTTTCTGCACCAAAGTGATGGTAGCGCCAGTGTCTCTTAAGCCTTGTGCTATCTGTCCATTCACACGCACCTCTTGGCGGTGATGCTGGCGGTTATCCGGGGAGGTAGCCTGTACGGAGTTGGCCTCATACAAGATTCCCAAACACTCCTCAGGGCTCCCTTTGATTTCCAGGCAGTGAGCAGCAGAGGGACGTGATGGCGGGGTCTCTGTGTGGGGTGTTGTGCACCTCCATTTGTTATTGGCTGATCTCAAAGGGCAATAACGGGCAATATGCCCTGTGTTGCTGCAGTGATGGCATGTCACTTTGTAAGATTCCCGGGGCTGGTTGTGAGGGCGTGGAGGTCCTGGGGGTACTGGAGCCCGAAATTCTGTGTGTACAGCGTAGGTTGGGGTGCGTGCCTCTGTTCTAGGTGCTGGTCATGTGGTACCTTGGCTCACCTTCCTTGTTTCTGCGTATTCATTTGCTAGTTGCGCTGCCTCAGTTAAGTTGGCAGGGCGGCGATCTCTCACCCAGTCCTGTATATCCGCTGCCAGATCTTGAAAGAAATGTTCCATCAAGAACAACTGTAACACTTCTTCTCCAGTGTTGGCATTGCACCCTCGCACCCAATGTGATGCCATCCTTTGTATTGTGTTTGCCCATTCCATGTGGGAGTCCACAGCCTTCTTCTTGGACTCCCGGAAGCGACGGCGGTATGCTTCTGGGGTTACAGCTTATCGGGTTAGCAGCTCTACAAAAGCTTTAAATGCAGTGAACTGTATTTTCTTTACTGTAGCAGTGGGTGGGGGGTAGGAACTGCCTGTGTAATGGGCTGTCTAGCTCTTACCAGTTCTGTTTCTTGTCTCCTCTTAGTTTCTATCTCCTCCCTTGTTTCCCGGAGCAGCTGGTTTATTAGTTCCACGGCCAATTCTGAATACAAGGATAATCTCCGCTGTACAATACCAGTAATTTCATTGTCCTCGCTGACAGATGTAAGGGGCTCCGTTACTTCCATGGATCTATCCATTTCGTCCAGCTCCAGCAGGTCAGTTATCAGCTCCCTCCGTGGCCTGTTACTGGCACTCCTACCACGACTCTCCAATAAATCTTTTAGTGTAGGTCTTTTCAGCTTGGCGTACTGAGACTCCATTCAGCACTTGCTCTCTGGATAAAAGGACCATCCCACCACTGCCATCAATGTAACAGCTACCCCGGTAGTGAGAGGGTATCAGCCGTTGGAGACATCCTTTTCCCTGGCAAGCTGCTGTGTAAAAGTGAAGTTGGTATAATCCCATCCAAGAGTTCCAGAGGGAGAGTCAGGATCAGCATTAAATATCCATATAGAAGCACTACGCAGTCTCAGAAGCCCAGACCACCCATATTGGACGACACTTTCTTGGGAGTCAAAGAATACTGTCTTTATTTTGTTGTGCAGAAATATATATACCCATCTCTTCCCACAGGCAATACACATCCCCCATAGTTGGCCACACAATACACATAGAGAGACAATAGGTGTGGTCACACCCCCCGGAGGTTACCTGGCTACTTTGATACAATCAGACATTAATCAGATTATACGTCTTTGTTCTATGTCTGATAATGAAAACACTTTATACAATAGACTTCCTTATCTTATGAGGAGTCTCTGTAATAAGATTATCTATTATGCCAAGGTCTGCAATAGTCTGGGCTAATATTCTGCAGAGCATAAACCAACATACATACAGTATAACAGTAGGATCATATTTGAACCATAATAATAAAACAGGGTAAAACAGTGATGGGTTCCGTTACGTCATAGCCAGATTCCACTACTACTCCACCAAAGAACTATTTATGAAGGCCGCAAGAAATGGCATTCCTCCCATTGAGGGTCACCAGCCTCTGCTCTTCTCTGACCTGGCTCCGGAAACCCTTGCCAAAAGGAGACAAATGAAGCCTGTACTCGACTGTATCTTAGCTCAAGGCTGGAGATACACGTGGGGATTCCCATTCCGCCTCAATATCTCCAAGGAGGGAAAGATCTTCACAGTTAGCACAACGAAGGAAGGATGCAACTTGTTGGCAGAATGGAACATCAGAGTCAATGACGGAGAGAATCTGCAAACATCAGAAAGCCCCAGAGAGAGGAGACCGCCCCTGAACGAAGATAAAGACTTAACACAATAAGATGTCATTTTGTTTTTATCCTACTACTCTGCCAAATAATGCTATTTAAATGTTAAAACAAGTAGGACCAGTAACACAGCAATCACACCAGTGAAAGTTCTATAGCACATCACAGATAGACAACCCAGGCCGTAGAGGCAAAGGCACCATACACTTAAAAGGCGTTCCTAGGGGCGCTAACAAATAGCCAGCCACATATCCCCACAGAAAGAAAAGTTTAGGCGGACCGGTTCAGTGTCAGTTTAAAGACACTAATTGGCCCACCAGTAAATTAAAAAGAGGACAGCAACGGCTCTCCTCATAGTAGTTTAAGTTACCACGCCTTACTTAAATACGTAACAACATAGATTTCAACAAAACTAGGAGTTCTCCTGACCATTAGAGAGACACACCAACAGACTCTCAAACCTAGGTTTAGTACCCAGGGTAACCATAGGGACCTCCCCTAGAGGAGGAGCAGCAACTTGAATAGTTATTGGTCCAGGTCTTGCTGATTCCAAGGGATTAAGTATATACAATTTACCTCATTAACTATTGTTTCTCTCCTTTGAGTATAGAGACTCTCCCACGCATTCGGCTGCTGAGTGGTCTTCGGGGCGGAAACCAGCGGGAGGCACAGGATAACTAGGCCACAGGCATCCCGGAAGGTGAGATAACCAACTGCACACACCAAAAGGTCAATCACCTCAATAAGAAATATGTACATTGTCATAGCGTCACATAATGCTCATGGGCTGAAAGAACCAATCATGAGGGGGGTAGCCTTGAGGAACTACCAAAAATTGAATCTAGACATCGTAATGATTCAAGAAACTCACTTTAGAAAGCACGCAGTACCAAGTGGATTTACCTTACAAGTAAAGGCTGATAAACTGCAGAGTGCACAAATTGTGCCCAGGTAAGAGGGGTGTGGCTTGACTGTTTAACTTGTACAAAAGGTTTGTGAGCTGGTTTGCAGCCTGTTTACAAGTGGATTTACCTTACAAGTAAAGGCTGATAATCTGAAGAGTGCACTAATTGTGCCCAGGTGAGAAGGCAGAAGTTAATATAAACAGGAGAAGGGGAACTTCTGAGCTTGCGAACATTTTCAGTATCAAGTGCAATTCTAGTAAAAGCCTAGGGGCCTCATTCTATTATCGGCCGTAAATCGGCCGTAAGGCTGCGATTCCTTGCGGGGGTTCTGTTACCTCGCAATTCTATTATACGGCCCCGCAAGGATCTCCCCTTACGGCCGCCCGCATATCTTGGAACCGGCCGTAAGCTCCAAAATTTTTAAAGTCAAATATAAATTGAAGACTGCACTGTACAGCTCTGTAAATGCTAGGGATCATATTGGGGTACATGAGGATTAAAAGTAACCCACTCTCAAGCTTGCACATCAGCCCAAACCCGAGTTTAAATTAACTGTTTATTTTCCGGCTGCGGCGTGGGCGGGTCTGAGGTGCTCCAAGCCCTATGGACTTTTTACATGTATATTTGACATATATTAAAAAAAAATATTTTACGGATTTGAGTATAGGGGAAATTTGTGTTATTTTTTCTAATACCTAAAATCACTTTATAGTCTTCTCAAAGTGCAGGATGGCTTTATTTGAGCTATTTTATGTGCTTAATTGGTGCTAGCGGGACCTTTTTCCTGCAAGTAAGCTGCGGCTCGCTTTTAGCCTTGCAGAGAGGGTTCCCGGAGCAATAGCATAGCAACTGGGCTTTTCTTGCGGCCGAAACTCTTGCGGCCGTTTTAGATCAAAGGCTTTCCTCCGGCGCGTGCGGCCGCAAGAGATAGCAAGGCGCCGGCCGCAAGCTTGCCGGAGTCCCCGGCCGGAGGGGAATAGAATAGCAGAATAGCTTGCGGCCGGTCCTTGCGGCCCCGCAGCGCCTACGGCCGCTAATAGAATGAGGCCCTAGGAGTTTTATAATAATAATGAGTCAGTCCAATGGCAACCTTATTCAGTGTACATCCTGTCATATGTATGCAATACTGGAACAGATGATCCAGGGTCCATACCTCTGTGAGAGGTGTGAGCATGTTGCCTCTCGGGAAGCTCAAATTGGAGATCTGGAGAGGAGAATTGCAGCACTTAGTGATATTGCTCCACTGGAAAGGGGGTTGGTGCTCACTGAGCACAGTTTAGCTGGGCCTACCATGGAGGGTGGAGCTGGGGCTAGTGAGGATGTCCAGGGAGGCAGCTGGGTTACAGTTACAAGGGGAAGCAGGGGGAACAGGAGGAGGCAGGCGAGTTCTGAGTTGGAAAACAACAACAGATTTGCCAGATTGAGTGAAACTGTTGGGGATGTGCATTCAGGAATGGCAATGCCAGATTGAGCTGTTCCCTCTAACATGCAATTTATAATCTTAATGGAGCAAATCTAGGTGTATCAGATATTGAAAGGGATTTGGGAGTGCTGGTGGACAACCACCTAGGTAACAGTGCTCAAAGCCAAGCAGCAGCTGCAAAGGCAAATAAAATATTAGCATGTATTAAGAAGGATATAGAAGCCAGGGAAGCAAATATAATTCTGCCACTATACAAATCTCTAGTACGCCCTCATTTGGAATATGGAGTACAATTTTGGGCACCACTTCATAAAAAGGACATTTTAGAGTTGGAAAAGGTACAGAGAAGGGCAACAAAACTAATCAGGGGAATGGAGGGGCTAAGTTATGAAGAAAGACTAACCAAATTAAACTTATTTTCTCTAGAAAAAAGGCGTCTAAGAGGAGATATGATTACCTTATATAAATACATCCCGGGTCAGTAAAAAGTTTTGTCAGGGGAGCTTTTTGTGCCAAGAGGTTCTCAACTGACAAGAGGACATCCCTTGAGGTTAGAAGTAAAAAGATTCCACCTCAAAGAAAGAAAAGGGTTCTTCACAGTAAGGGTGGTTAATCTGTGGAATTCTCTACCAGAGGAGGTGGAGATTCGATAGATAACTTTAAAAGGGGACTGGATTTATTTCTAATTAAAAAGGGAATTCAGGGTTATCATGGATAATTAGAGAGACAGTATTGATCCAAATTTTTTACATTTCCCTTTGAGACAATTGGCTAAGTCTCGCTTGTGTTTTTTTTTTTTTCCATTTGCCTTCCTCTGGACTAATTAATAATAAAAAAAAAGAAAAAAAACATTAAATAATTGATTAATAATTAATTAACAACTAATGAATTAATAGTTAATCCGCATATTGCAGATCAGAGGAGACCTTGGGGGGTTGAACTTGATGGACTGAGATTCTTTTTTCAACCTAAATACTATGTAACTATGTAAAATACTGGGGGGGAGTCTTCACACAGGCGTTCCACGCTACCTCAGAAACCAAACAAAAGGGAGTCACTATTTTGTTTCATAGAAGACTCAACTTCCAATTAAGTAAAATCCAAAGGGATAAAGATGGCAGGTTCATAGCAGTGCACGGGACCATACACGAAAGGTCACATTTTTAAACATATACGCCCCGAACACAGACCAAACGCAATTTTTTCAGAAAATACAAAAACTCACAGATAGCTGGGAGGATGGGCTTAAGATAATGGGAGGAGACATGAACGCGGTCCTGGACCCATCCAAAGACAAGTCAAATGACCCAGACTCACACAAACCCCCCATGGCGACCAAAGCACTAAAAAAACTCCTAAAATCAAACTGCATGATTGACACCTGGAGAAATATGAACCCCACAGAAAGAGAATACACATTTTTTTCTGCCAGACATGGGTCGCTTTCCAGAATAGATTATATCCTGATTCAACAAAACGTTGCAGAGAACCTAACTGAGGCCTCAATCTGCCCCATAGCATGGTCGGACCATGAACTGGTCAAAATTTCCATGAGCGACCTCCTACCGAAGGGAAATAGCCCGGCGTGGTCATTAAACCCCGGCATACTAAACGACCCAGTCGCACGAGATAAAGTTAGAGCAGCAATCACAGAATATCTTGATCTTAACACAGTAGGCGAGATAAACATAGACGGAATCTGGGCAGCCCACAAAGCAGTAATCAGGGGAGTCTGCATACAAATTAGTTCGATCAAAAAAAAAAGGACCAAGCACAAATTTTACTCCTAAACCAGAAAATATCAGAGGCCCAAAAACTATATGTTAAAGATAAATCACGACACACTTACGAGAAGGTTCTAGGGTATAAACAGGAACTAAACACTATATCAAGAGGAAAAATGGTCACTATCCTACAACGAACCGAAGCCAAATTCTTCAGAAACGCAAACAAGCCCGATAGAATGTTGGCCACCAGACTAAAAGAAAAGAGAGCAAACTCATTCATTGCCAAACTAATCACCAAAAATAGGCAAATAGTCTTCAAACCAGATCAGATAGTAAGCGAATTCAGTCAATTTTATGCTGACCTTTATATCAAAACAGCCAACTCAGGTACCCCAACTCACAAACTAGAAATCGATAACATACTAAGTAACATAAATATACCACAGCTAGACCCCGCTAAAGCCAGCTCACTCTTAGAGCCCATTTCGGTCAAAGAAATACAGGAGGCGATCAAGACAACAAAAGCACACGGGGCCCCAGGGCCAGATGGTTATTCAAATCTCTACTACAAACATATGAGCGACCTACTTAGCCCCTCCTTACACAAACTATTTAACAGCATTTTAGCAGGGGGGAAAATAAAACCGGAATTCTTAGAAGCTAAAATAATAGTAATTCCCAAACCGGGAAAAGACCCAACCCAGTGTGCTAGCTATAGACCAATATCCCTGATCAACACTGACTTAAAAATATACACTAAAATATTGGCGTCCAGGCTAGCGGATTTGATACCTGAGGTAATACATCCGGACCAAGTAGGCTTCATTAGGGGTAGAGAAGCGCCAGACAACACCAGAAAAATTACTGACCTCATTGACATAACTAGCAGAGGAGAAGGCCACGCGATGGTGTTGGCGCTCGATGCCGAGAAGGCTTTTGATAGAGTAGATTGGACATTTATGAGCTCAACACTGACCAAATTCGGAATACCGGAAGGTTTTCTTCAAAGCGACGCGTCACTATACTCAGAACCAACTGCACAGGTAACTTACCAAGTACACAATTCTCAAAAACTCAAAATCACGAGAGGTACACAACAAGGTTGTCCACTGTCGCCACTGCTGTTCGCCCTTAGTACAGAGCCCCTAGCAATAGCTATTCGCCAACACACAGACATATCGGGAATACGGATCGGCCTGACAGAACACAAAATAAGCCTCTTCGCAGACGACATCCTTCTCAAACCCTCAAACCCCCTAGTTAGTCTTCCCAACCTATTCAAACTTCTGTCTGAATTTGGTCCAAAAAAAGGGGGAAATAATTTAATAGGAAAAAAGTAGGATAATTTAGTGTTCTCCAGGATAAAGCAAGATAAGTACGGTAACTACAAAATTAAAAAGCATCTATCCTGAAATAATGGCTAAAGTCAAGAAAAATGGGGTGTCACGGTCCCATAATACTGTGGGATTAGAAATAAGTGACCACCTTTATTATGACAGATGAAGTGGTATAATATTTAATTTCTAGAGCTTAAAAATAAGCATCATAATGGTATAATAATAATAAAGTGATGCTGGTATGCAAGCCTCATATGCAATAGGTATTTTCTAATCATAGGGATGCAGCATCATATATTATAGATGAAAAGTTTGAGGACAGGCGCTGTTTATTTGTAAAAAAGTGCACTGAACTAAGAAAGGTTTAAAAACAACAACAAAAAGGCAGGGGGTAGAGAGTGGTACCTAGTATAAATATAAGTATGAACGCAGTATACTATAATTTAATTTGAAGTATAGAGGGGAGGCAGATATCACCATCAATCCTTAAATAGACATATGTATCACTTATAGCATTATCAAACCACTGCATAAAGTTAGGCTTTTACTGCTTAAGTGTGAGAAAAAAAGGATAGGAGTATCTTAAGTCTCCCCTTTAGGACATAAAGCAATACATGTATACTTGCGTTTTTTGAAATACCACACAGGGGTATAGTTGTTCAGCTGTAGCTCACAAAGAGCATAGAATTAAGTGTACCATCTCCCCCCTGCTCCCGACGGTCCGTTTCACCACTTAATGGGGCTTACTCATGGGCTAGTATGTGTAAGAATGAGTGGCCTATTTAAAGCCTAGGCACTATGTCGTTTACTTCCTGGTTGGTGTGTCACGTGATGAACGATGGTCACGTGACATGCATGTGATGTCATGACGTGATTTAAATGAATAAAACTTTATTCTCAATGGCAGACGCTGGAACAGCATCCAGAGTAATTACATGTTCTGTCTGTGTGTGTTTAGCACCACCCACTTAATGGGGCTTACTCATGGGCTAGTATGTGTAAGAATGAGTGGCCTATTTAAGGCCTAAGCACTATGTCGTTTACTTCCTGGTTGGTGTGTCACGTGATGAACGTTGGTCACGTGACATGCATGTGATGTCATGATTTAAATGAATAAAACTTTATTCTCAATGGCAGACGCTGGAACAGAATCCAGAGTAATTACATGCTCTGTCTGTGTGTGTTTAGCACCACCCACTCAGAGTATGTGGTTGTATAGAGAGGTAGAGGACTTAAGGTGGATAAAAGCAATTAGAGCTAGAAAGTGAAGGAGATAAACATAAAAAAAATAAAAAATAACAGTAATATGCAGAGATGATAAATGTTCGATGGTAGAAGGTAAATAGCTAAATAGAATATAAAATGTAGTCTGAAAATAATAATTATAGGGAGGTGGATGGGGTCTCTTGAATTTGGTCCACTATCAGGGTTCAAAGTAAATACAAGTAAAAGCATAGCCCTTAACTTATCCCTTCCACCTACCATGGAAAAGCAACTAGCCAATAATTTTCCGATAAAATGGTCCCTAAATTCTATCAATTATCTAGGCATACAAATAACAAAATCAATTAAGGCCCTATATGAAGCAAACTACCCAACCCTCATTAAACAAATAACAAGAGACCTGCACAGGTGGTCAGAGCTAATGATCTCATGGCTAGAAAAGCTACATGCCATTAAAATGAACATACTCCCCAAACTGCTTTACCTGTTTAGGACCATTCCAATAACAATATTGACAAAAGAATTGAAAACGATACAAAAAATGTTGATGAGCTTTCTGTGGAACAACGAAAAACCTAGAATAAACAGAGAAACAATCACTGCAACTAAGAAGAGAGGCGGACTCGCATTTCCAGATATCCCCCGTTACTTCAAAGCAGCTAGACTAGCTCAATTAGCTAAATGGTACGTCAGAGACTCCCCCCCAGTATGGGTTCAGATAGAGAAGCACATACTGGAGACCAATGACTTAATCATGCATCAGTTGCCGTGGCTCTCCATCCAACAGGCCTTCAAGTTGCCCCAATCACTGCCAAATAGTGTGAAGCACACAATAAACTTATGGAAAGACATAAATAGGAGGACCAGGCTCCTAAACCCAGAATCCAGGCTTAGTCCCTTGTGTTGCATTAACTACCCGGGAGGGAAAGGGAACATTTCCACAATATATAACCACTTAAGCGATCTAGCCACTTCTCCCAAACTCCACTATGAGAGGGCGTGGGAAGCAGACCTCAATGTAAGTTTAGATAGGGACCAATGGAACAACATTCTGAAACAAGCCAAAAATTAATCACTTAACATAATTCTGAAGGAGAATTCATATAAAGTTGTCATGAGGTGGTACCTAACTCCAGTAAGAATGCACCTAGGGATATATGTGAAAGGGGTTGTAACCAGAAAGGGACTCTAATTCATAAATTTTGGGAATGCCCTATGATTAGACACACCTGGGTAGATACATATAAAACCCTAGAGAAACTATGGGGTCAGAGCTTCCCCATGAGACCAGAGGAGGCCATCTTGGGTCTACCGGTAGAAGGGATGTCCACCTCAGAACAATTCCTAACCAACCAAATTTTCCTAGCAGTTAGAAAAATAGTAGTCCCCCACTGGAAAACACCCACCCCATCGTTCGAGGCAGTCCTAAGCAAAATTGAGTTTGTTCGGTCCATGAGCATCTTATCTGCTGAGGTTGACCACAACTACAAGCGCTGGGCCTCCTGCTGGGCCGCCTGGGAAACATGACTCGGCGGATGAATAGGGTGAGTACTACTCTCTCCCCAGAGGAACTAGTGAGGGAACCAAGACAAGAGAAGTCTTAACTTACCCAACATCAATAGCCCTGCATAGTAACCTAAATCCAGAGTCTACATTTTACGAGTTGAAACCAGTTAGGCTCAGGGCAACATGAGGACAGGAAACACTGCTTACAGAGTTCATCCCATATTTACGGGACTTCATTAATCATAGCTTCCCCCTTAGCTACATTTCAGTTAAAAGTTACTTTCAGCTGTCATAAAACTAGAAAACGGAAAAAGAGGAGGGGTTTTTGACAGACAGACGATTTATAAGAAGATAAATGTGATGAATATGCTCATTGTTATTGTCTATTTACCACTTCTAATGTGTTATTTGTTCAACGTATTATGTCTGACTGTCTAATAAAAATCAATTAAACAATTAATCTCCAACCTCTTCAACAACGCAATCTTTCCAACTATTGAACTATGGACTTACAACTCTTCTCATTCAAAAGTTCAACATAAATTACTCCAGTTTATTATGATGGCTTCCAAGAGCCACATTGCTTTAAAATGGAAAGAGAAAAACATTACCTTCCAAGAAATCATCAAAACAAAATAAATTATACCATGATTAATGAAATATTAACACATACACTCTCTGATACCCTCCCCTCCTTTTTGAAAAATTGGGAAGCCTGGCTGAGCTCCCCTTGCGGCATTGCCTTTACAGTAAAGGAAACATATTCTTCCCTACTATCCTAAAACCTCAAAACGCATTAAAATGTTACAGGCGAAAAATATGCTGTCCCATCCACATACTGGCTAAGCTATAGTTCTCTACTATCAATTCTAAGGCAGGCAAATTATGACTTAGCTAGTCTAAATAAACATACAAATTTTTAAAAAAATTCTTTGTCAAGATAAAAGACACATGATCTTGAACTGTTATAAAATTATAAACTCAAAGATGGAGATTAAGAAAACCGTAAAGATGGAAATTGGGAAAAGAGACCTAGGACAAGAATGGGACGAAACTCAATGGTTTAAAGCCTTATCTTAAATTAACAGCACAATAAATGTTCCTTATATAGAGAAACATATTTTAAAATAATTCAAAAATGTCACTATGTGCCAGCTTAATTGGTCAAATTCAATGATAAATCATCAGATAGATGCTGGAGAAACTGTGGTTATAAAAGTACTAACCTCCATGTCTGGTGGGAATTTTTGTTACGGTTGCTTTAAGGGGAAAGATCTATCAGGAAATTTAAAGATCAAATTTTAAACATATTTGTGTATTGAGAAATAATTGATCTATTGTTAATGTGGACAAATTACAATAATATTCCATCCTCTAGAACCTCCAAATAGTCTTACGTTTAGTTACGTTTTTGTATATTATTTTACTCATTTTATAAGATATTAGGAGAGTAAGATGTGGCAAGCCACAGTTCCCAAATCTTATAAAATAGGTCTTCTAATATATGTGATTCGATCATCGATAAGTATGTAATTCAATTTGTTTTAAACGTAATTTATAATGCGTGTGTAAGTTTTCCACGGTTTTGCTATGTGACTTTTTGTAGATAGCATAAAGAACTGTATTCATTTGTTGGTGCATTAGTGAGACCTGGGACTAATGTGGCTAAAATACATATTCCCATTTCTAAGGTAAGATATAGATCTAGGGTCTCGTTGATCAGTTGTAGCACTGATCTCCAAAGTTTTGATAGCTTTGGGCAATATCACCATGTATAAATAAATACATTTTCCCATTTCCGTGCATCCCCTAAAGCAGAGAGGGTTTATAGCGGATTTCCAGGAGTGTAGCTAAGAAGAGGTAAGACAAACTTTCCAAATATCTGTAACAGAACAGTAAAAGATCAATGTCCCTAAGTATCAGTTGTCTAAATATTTATTTTATGTATTGCTTCTGGAGTCTTATGAAAGGTCAACCCATACAAACAATAACAGGGTATTTACTGAGCTAGTATTAAATCATGATACAGTGGAATAGAAATATGGTGATGGCTAAGTGATGAGCATGGAAGCTGCATTTTGTATATTTTACATCTGAAACAGTGCAGTTCTGTAATGAATATACCCCGCAATGTAGAATTGAATTGGAGGTGTGCGTCATGCACATGCACCTCCAAGCACTTCAAGTAGCCAAATATCACTTTATTTTATGCCCAAAACAGTTTTGGCCCAGCATAATGACCAGTATTTCCTGTGGTGAATATGCTTTTTGTATTCCAATGTAAAATTCAGTGGCCCAAAGCTGTTTAAGTCTTTAAAAACACCAGCTGCTTATTCAAAATGTTATATAAAAAGTATTGTGCAAAGTTTGGCACGTTATGGACTAAAAATAGCCTGTTTGTCTGCATATGTTGGCGTCGGCCTATTGGTGATGTCACAAGCTGCAACACACCAAGTTACTGTATTGCCTCTGCTCCACTTCTAATATAAGCCAGTTTAGTTTGTGGGTGTTGGTAAATGTGCAGTTCATTTTGCTAAAAACACTGTCCTTTGTCATTGGGAGATTGAAATAGGATTCAGTTCGACTCTCTTACTAAAAGTAGAATCCAGAAGTTATAAACACTTTTTTAATACACCAGTGAGCAGATATCAATGGCCACCTAATAATCTAGGTTTATTCTAAACCACATTTCGGTGAAAATAAATGTTGAAAGGTTATTTGTCCATCTAACTGGGAAATATATCTCATAAACTATATGTCACTCTTGGAAAATATATGAGACTCCAAGCCTTCCCTCTGAATATCAATAAGAGAGAGTATAGAAATCCTTGTCAGTTGTACCCAAAACAATTGTTGTGCTTAGGACTATTAAGCACTGAAGGTGTATGATATATGAATTTATCTTCCTATTCCTAGGACTTCTGTTCCCATTATCACCTTTAGTTGAGCAGATTTGGTGGATATAGCATTGCTTAATAGTATAGAGAACGTTCTGTAATTTAATATTTGGTGTGTCACAGAGATTGTTTTACTGTTTTTTTTAAGCATTGTATATTAAATGATTTCTATGTATGATTCACATTTTATATATAAGAATCAATAAAAAAGTTAAATTGTAACTTTCTAACTGCCCTTATAAAATCACTATGTGAAGATCCATTGACCTATATACAGTATGGAGGTGTCTAGTTATTATATGTGATGCTTTTTTCTTTATGTTTTGTACTTAAAATACACTGTCCCAGGTTATGCATTATATGTTATGCTACATATGCCCCTGTGTGTTTACAGGCATTTGTTATTTAACCGAATGATAAACTGAATTTTAAGTCTAAAGTGAAGGTTTTCGGGTTTTAAATTGAACCACTATAAGATATTGTCTGAAGAAATTAACTTCAGCTTTGTGGAAAACCCTAATTTTCTAGACTGTAAGTTCTTCAGAGTAGGGACCTTCTTTCTGTTGCACCAAACTGACTACTTTGTAAATAGCCCTAAGGAAAATGCCAGCACTTTATACAGAGTAATATTAATAAAAAAATATTTTAGGAAACAATTTAAGGTACCCCAAAGATGCACTACATGCCAAGAACAAATGTTTTTTTATGAATAAATGTAATACAAACATTTTCTCCCTCTCTGTATATTTCAAGATTTAAAAAAAATGACTTAGTATACTATAATATACTATAGTAAAAGGATAATTAGCATTAAAAATTAGCATACAAAATATCCATAATTTTGTGAAGTGTAGATGAGTCCAAAAGGAAAAATCCATATTTTGTGTACAAATTTGGAATGTGAATAACATGGGCATCCTTAATATGAGTTTATGGGGGAATATTGAGACTTCACCTCCCTGATGGAAAAATAAAACTCTCACTAAACCTGTGGTTTCTTTCAGTGTCTCATAACTAAACCTCACTCTACATACATATTGCTAAAACTTGCAGTATCTTTCCTCCCATTTCTATTTGATTAGCATTATCCTAGATAAACATTATTGTGACAGGAGATTGTTGTATTACTCAATCCAGCTCCTCTCTGCGACACTGCATCTCTGACTGACTCTACTGAAATCTGAGGTAACAGATTATAAAATGGCTGCCAGTGACCAGCGAGATGATCAGTGTTAGGAGGAGATTCCCTGCTGTCACTAAGAGCTCCCCCTGATGGCTGGGAGGGGCAGGGCTTGTTACTGCACATGAGCAGTGTGTGTCAGTGAGAGCTCTCCTTGGTGGCTGAGGGGTGAGCTTGTTACCTTGCATGAGATGTTTGTAGTACTGAAACATTACCCCTAAATCTTCAACCTTCAGATCATGGCCTCTTATTCTTGCTCCTCTCTCTCACTTCCCTCTTGATCACCACCAAGTCCTTTGATACACTTGAAGGTTTCTCTCATATACCCTGTAATCTATAGATATTAATTTCACTAGCGACCTGCCCATCAAAAATGACGACAATAAAATTTGAAGCCTGGCGATGCTGGTTGCCACACAATGCAAGGCTCTCCCCCTGTAACTTGCGGGTCTCTTATATCGAGCCTCTCCCCCAATCTACTTTACTGGCTTTGCGATGATGGCCTTCGGCACTCATCGCAAGCCCTGCGATGAGGAGCTTTGCAGCTCATTGCAGGCCTCGGCCAACCCGCCACTTTCATGCCTCGCAATGAGCACTTTTGGCACTCATTGCGAGGCTCGCGATGAGTGCCTTCGGTGCTCATTGCTAGCCTCTCCGCCCTCTAATTTACGGGCCTGGTGATGAGCGCCAAATGCGCTCATCGCGAGCCCTGCAATGAGCGGCTTTGCCTTAGGCGTTCATTGCAAGCCTCTCCCCACTCTCTCACCCCTGTGTCTCTTTCCCCCCTCTCTACCTCCCCTGTGTCTCTTTCCCTCCCACTGTCTCTTTGCCATCTCTCTCTGCCCTGTGGCTTTGTTTCCCTTATCTCCCTCCCCTCTGTCTATTTCCCCTTCTCTCTCACCCCTGTGTCTCTTCCCCCCACTCCCTCTCCTGTGTCTCTTTCCCCCCTCTCCCTCCCCTGTATCTCTTTCCCACCTCTCCCCTCCCCTGTATCTGTCTCCCCCCTCTCCCTCCTCTGTGCTCCTGTTTGTGTGTCTGAAACCATTTGCGGGCTTGGGAAATTGATCAGTTTCCCCAAGCCCAAAATGTGTTTCAGATTTACGGGCTTAAAAAAAAAGTAAGTAAATGCACCAAATTAAAAAGTTGTGTTTCTCCAAAAGTTATTGCACTTTAAATGGTTTAAGGGCCTCATTATAATGCAATTTGGCAAATTGAATAGGGCTCTATATAAGCACAGAGCATATTTTTTTACATAAGTTTTTAGTTAGTAAACTTCTATCTAAAGGATGCTCTGTGCTTATATAGAGCCCTATTCAATTGGCCAAATCGCATTAGAATGAGGCCCATATTCTTTTGTATTAAATCAGAGAAATTGATAATTAAGTTTGCCCTTTAAGGACTACTATCATATTTAATAATGTGCAACATATTTTTATGAAGTCTTTAAAAGAAATAAACTGCATTTTTAGCTACTATTTTCAATTCTGCTTTAATGATGACAGATTTTATGATTGAACAGTAGATAAAGATTGGATCTCTATTCGGTTTTATTAAAAGATTACCTTTCTCCTCAACGTACAGGCTGAAATCTCCAGTAAATATAATATTTTCTTCTAAAAATATTCTAATATCGTTTTTTGCATGAAAAATTGAGTGTTTTTACCTGACTTTTAGGCTGAAGCAAGGGATGTAGGAACTAACGGTGGGTTAGAGAAACATAGCCCACCCAGATTATATGAATAGGGGCTACTTAAAATAGAGAAATGTAGTTTAATCATGCATTTCCAGGGTTATGGAGCACTATGAAGCAGTATTTCTTTCCCAGGAAAGATTTGTCCCAGGAAAGCTCTTGACCCCCTTCCTTTTTCAGCAGAATCCCTGGAAGGATGCAATGGTAGCTAGGACTAAGTCTACCTGGCAAGAAGCAGCAGAAAAAGTATTTGCATAAAAGTACACACAACATTGTAATTAAAAATGGCTAGTATACTTTTCAGGCATGTATTTTTTCACCACAATACCTGAGTTTTGTACTTATTGTACTCTTGCAATATAGTATCAGTTGATTCATATATTTCCATCTCACTTCTACTCTTTGTTATTTATTCTATTTTTTCATTCTTCACTTTCCTCCCTTCTCACTTTCTACCTCCCCTCTCCGCCTTTCTCCTTTGTCTTGCCTCCTCACTCAAATATAGAACCATTGATTTGATAACATATTAACTAAAAAATCCTATCTAGCTTGCCTATTCTATCAATCCAAAAGTCTACTTTATTAATCCCTATGGTGGTCTTATGCTTAACCCAGGCATGCTTCACTTCTTTAATTGTGTTAAACTCTGGAAGGCTATTCCAGTCATCTATTAATCTTTCTGTAAAGTACAACTTCCTTTTTTTCCCCTTTCTATTCCTACCTTTCGCTCTTATCCTCCATTTCTCATTCTCTTCTTTGTGTTATTTTTTCTCTCTTGCATATTCTCAACACATTCTCTTTGAGTTTCTGTTATACCAGTTTACTGAAAAAAGAATCTCAAGAAGAGTGCAAAAAAGATGAAAAACAGTAAACATTTATAGTGACTTAAGTTAAGGTTATTTTAACACACACATAAAATGTTCTTACAAAAATGCAGAAATCTCTCCACAATCTCTGTCAGTATACACAAAAGTCTTGTTAAGATAAATAGACGTTGTAGACACAGGGTATGAGATTAAGCAAAGGTTATCTACTTAATTAAAAAAAAAATCAATTATCTCCAGGGCCGAATTAACATTTCTGGTGACCCTAAGCAGTGAATTTTAAGACGCCCCTATGAGTGCTCATAGTGAGTGCAATCACACATACACCCACACATACATATACACACACACATATAAATACATATGTATATATATTTGTTTTCTTGTAGGAGGTCCCCTAGGCGGGTGCCTACCTCATCTAATGGGTAATCTGGCCGTGGTAAAAGCACTACGGTGGGCACATAACAGATGTTGGCACAGCAGAGGCCTAAGAGGGAGATTTACTAAGAATAGGTGTAATGAGTTGGGACATATAACATGCTATTACAGCTCATTCAGCAAACCCCTTCAATGTATTCATTAACCTTAAGGTATTCAAATGAGGTTCACAGGTTGCTCATTAGTATTCACTGAATTTGTTTACTTTGCATAAGCTGTGATTCCAATTGCGCATGACCCCATGTTCAGTGTAAAAAATAATTTACTAATGTGTAGGAGTGACTGAAAGTAAATTTAATTTCAGATATGCAAAAAAAGTATCAATATGAATATTATAAACTTACTAGCGACTTGCCCGTCAAAAATGACGGGGCAATACATTTTTGAAGCCATGGCAATGCTGTTTGCCACACAATGTAAAGCTTTTGCTACTCTGAGGACCTTTGGCGCTCATTGCAACCTCTCCTCTTGTGTACTTTTGCTCCTCTGAGCACCTTCTGCGCAATATATAACTGCAGTGTAAAAATTTATTTTTTTAGTGCAGTGGAAAGTATAAATTTTTATTTTCCATGACTAATTAATACTTATGAAATTAATGAACGTTAATAACTAATTCTGAATGAACAAATGTATTAGGAAGTGCATAGCATTAATGTATTCATAAAGTACCTGTAGTGTAAAATATTCTTTTTAGAATTTTTTTATATATATTTTTTTTAATAATAATAAATTAATTACTTAATAAATTAATATACTTTACCTATTTGTAATTAATATATCCAGCAATCAATATCCTGAAGAACTAACAATCTCTTTTGATTTTCCTGCAACATATAATGTACAGTTGGACTGTTGCTGCCCTGATGAAAAAATGTCAGCAATGTGCCAATTGTGCAGTAGGGAGCGTGAGCGAGGCCAAACCGTTGGTATAGTAATGTAAAGCCATTTTAGATTTATAATGTTATTAGTTGCAAGTTAGTGTTGTAAAATGGAGTTGATTGTCTATGTGTTAGGCGGCTCCCGAGCAATTTCCGTCCTTTTTTTTTTTCCGTCTGGCGGTGTTTTGCGCGGTTCGGGGTCGTGTAACTTCATTTTCATTTTTTCCGGTTGCCATTTTTTTTATTGCTTAGCCGATTTTCGAATGCCAAAACTCTTGAAATTCTGCTTAAATTTGCGTGGAACCTCACTCCCAGACGTCCTGGCTGTCCCCGCATGCTGTGTGTGAGGTTTAATTTGCGCGGTTTTAGGATTTGCGCGGTTCAACCTCGTATTTTTTTAAAGTCCTTTCTGCCTAAGTCCCTCGTGTTTCAATGCCTCAACTGCTCGCCTCGCTTTGCGAGGCTCGCAGGCGATGAGCCCCTTCAGCGCTCATCGCCTAAGTGCTCCGAGTATCAATGCCTCATCAGCTAAGTGCTCCGAGCTCAGAAGACTTCTGTGCTTCAACGGCTTGCCTCGCTACGCGAGGCTCGCAAGTGTGACAATGATTTGTAGTTTGACAACTATTATATGTGATATGTATTATAAGGTGTGATACTTATTTTAACAGATGTGATACAACATATAACAATTATAATTCAAAAATAAACATATTCATACCTTTTATTGCATATCTTATTGCATAAATTAAATAATTATTTATGATTTTGTAAATAGACTCATCTTTGTGGGCAGAGAACAGAGCAATGCTAAGTGAATACTGCAATGCTGAACATGCCTATTGTTTTACATACAAGACAACATTAACATACCATGTTCACCATGCCCTGCAGCACCTAGTGAATCTCTCCCTGTGTCCTTTTCCAAGAGTATAACTCTTTTCCCAGAGTACATATCTGGTGACATATCTCATAAAATAAATGGGAAAAATGTAAGAAAAAGGGCACTTATTTGTGAAGTATGTAATAAACTAACAACATTAGCAGTTGTTGACAGGATTTACTTTTTTTTTTTTTAGAGAATATCAGAATATATTTATTAGTGCAGGTATCCATTTTGTATGTGTTACATCACTTTTTGAGAGCTGGATCATGAGGGGACAGTTCTAAACCTACCAGTTTAAAGAAATGGGGGGGGGGGGCAAGGGAACAGGGAGAGATCTGTAGTCTTTGTTAGATAAGTAGATACGATTGAAATAGACACCACTTGTGGCAAATCTAGTAGATAAGGCCACTGGTGCTAAATAGTTAGGGCCCCCCCTTGCAAATTCTCTATAAACCCTTTAGAGTTAAATTAAAAAATCTAAAACTATATGTTGATGGTTAGATGACCCTTTGTTTGCAAGAAATGTAAACGGTCCTCTGATACACACAACTTCTATGAAAATGTCATGGATGCCCAGCAGAGGCATCACACTTTTTTTTTATTTACGCTTGCCCTGTGTAACTATGTTCTTAGTCAGAAACAAGTTTTTCAAACATTTATTTTTTGTCATTGTACAGTGGTCATTTAGGTATTAGTCATACATTTTCAAAAGGGATTTTAAAACTGGGATAGGACAACTGCAAACCTGTTGTTAAGATATCCATTCAGCTTAGGTTAAAGATTTTACATGTTATTTGCTAGTATGCTGGAGAGGGGTAAAATATTTGATAATCAGAAAATGCAATTAAACATGTAAAATTGTAATTTAATTTTTTGAAAGCAAAGTAAATTACAAAGTGTTTTACCTTTGTGTAGACTTCATGTATACAGGGCTGGATTTCCAATAAAGCAGAGTTATGCTCTGAAAAATGTATTAAAATCTTCTAAAATTGTATTAAAATGTAAATGTACTGGATTCAAATTAAAACATTTTTTTTTAAAAAGCTTGTTTGGTTTCATGCAGGAACTACAGTATATTTTCTTTTGTTTTCTTTTTCTCTTTCTTTTTTTTCTTTCTTTTACTTTCTCACTATATTTTTATTTCTATATCTTCCTCTCTTTCCTTCTTTATCTTAAATTACCATTGAACTCCAGAAAAAAATGTTTATATTGAATCAAAATTAATTTCTATAGTTTTGAACATCTTATAAACATATACAAACAATATATAAAATATGCTTTTATTTTTTTGGTACTCTTATTGTTCAGTTTCGGAGCTGCCAATTTCCACCTCACATTCTCCCTCACTGATATCATGCTCCACCTTGTTTAGCTGATGCTTTTCAATAGTACCATATTTGCAAAGATGATATCACTGCTGGGGTGGAACAATCCACAAAGCTAGACAGAAGATGACAGGTGTGGCCTCTCTGTTAGCTGTTAGTGTAACCTATACACATTAGCCTTCAAGCACTTGACCACAGCGGGACTTAGAAAAAAAAAATACGAGATAGCAAAAATACGAGGTTAACGTCTGAACCGGGAACATCAAAAAGACACAAAAAAAACAAAGAAAATAATTATAACAAAAATATCAGGAACCCGAATTTAAGCCAATTTCGACGACTTTAACCACATGAAAATCGCCTAAGCGGAAAAAAAATGGCCGCAGAAAAATATGAAAACGAGGCTACACGACCCCGGACCTCTCAAAACACTGCCACATGCATAGGACTTTCACACAAAAACGAACAAACTACAAAATACACTATTACAAATGCCGGAAAATGCTTGGTCTGGGAGTGAGGTGGAATGCGATTTTAAGGTGATTTCAATGACTTTCACCACACAAAAATTGTCTAATCGAGAGAAAAAATGGCCGCAGAAAAAAATGAAAACGAGGCTACACAACCCCGGACCGTGCAAAACACTGCCAAACACGTAGCACTTTCACAGAGGAATGAACGAACTACAAAATACACCATTACAAATGACGGAAAATGCTTGCGAGCCGCGTAACACATTAATAACATTCTGAATCTACAATAGCGCTTTACACAACTATACCAACGGATTTTCCTCGCTCACACAAACAATTTCATTACACTTTATCATTAGAGCACCAACACTCAGACTGTACATTGTATGCTGACGAAAAATATAAACAGATTGTTAGCTCTTCAGGCTATTGATTGATGGATATATTAATTACAAATAGGTAAAGTATATTAATTTATTCAAGAACTAATTAATTCTTTATTGATTAAGTAAATAAGGTGCGAGGCTCGCAATGAGCGCCAAAGGTCCTCAGAGTACCAAAAGCTTTACATTGTGTGTCAAACAGCATTCCCATGGCTTCAAATGTAATTGCCCCGTCATTTTTTACCGGCAAGTCAGAAGTTCTTATTAATGTCCAAACTGGGCGATGACTGAAGCATAGATAAAGAGATAAGGATCAGTTATTTCAGACTAGTGTACAGAAGGATGCATTTTCAGCAGTGAATAATTCCATGGCAGAGTAACCTGGAATACATTCTGGCATCAATCATTGGTAATTGGGCAGGATCCTTCTGCACAAATAGAAATATAACAGACAGTTTTTGCATACAGGAAAAAGTATAATAAAACTAAAGGCATATTTTTTTTAAATGTGAATAAAAATATGTTCCCAGTCCATATGCAATTTAATGGCAAGCCTTTTGTTTGTAATTAAACATGTGTAATAGTCAATTTCCATGAATGGTAAACATATATACACAGATTTCAGTTTATCCTGGAGGAGCACTTATTTCTGTAGATTAATTAGAACATTCGTTGAAGGAAAAAACAATAGCTCAGTCATGGAAGTATGTTAAAACATAACCATAAAATAGTATATTAAATTGTAGATCAGTTTGGCATCAAAAAGGTGTCAGTACAAACAGGTCAGTTTTAGGCCTAGGGCCAAACAAACAAAGGCTTGAAGGGACTGGAGGTGGCACTGTGTGCAGTGACCGTTGAACTGAATAGTTTATTCTTAAATGACTTCATATAGAAAACAACAAAGTCAGAGGTGCTCATCAGAGAACGAACCAACCTTAATAGGTTGGTTCTATAGCCATGATAAGCTACTCTGAGAGCAACCTCTTTTAGCTCACTTGTGCCCTTCACAGGGAGAAATCTCCTGTAGTATATCAGTCTGGTCCCACTCAAAAGAGTGACCCAGCCCCGAAATACCAGGCAATTCTACCCTGAACAGGAGAAACAGCAAACCCCCAGACGCGTTTCGGCCTTTATGGGCCTCGTCAGTGAGGTGCAGCTGAACTCCCTAAGGCACAGTGTTGTTTTGTATATGCAAATTACCTTTAGGGATTAGTCTCCCTAAGGGTAATAGGGGACTCCAGACGTGGACCACTTGCTCACTGTGCCTTAGGGAGTTCAGCTGCACCTCACTGACGAGGCCCATAAAGGCCGAAACGCGTCTGGTGTTTGCTGTTTCTCCTGTTCAGGGTAGAATTGCCTGGTATTTCGGGGCTGGATAACTCTTTTGAGTGAGACCAGACTGATATACTACAGGATATTTCTCCCTGTGAAGGGCACAAGTGAGCTAAAAGAGGTTGCTCTCAGAGTAGCTTATCATGGCTATAGAACTAACCTATTAAGGTTGGTTCATTCTCTGATGAGCACCTCTGACTTTGTTGTTTTTTAAATGACTGCAAACAGATATCTGTCTATAACAGTGTGAGATGGTACAAGGAATTTGTCCAAATCACATGTATTGGTAGGATTTTGCTTGATACCTTTGTGCTCACTGCCCTATGACCCAAGCATGACCCAAATGGTATATTCAATAATAATGAGAAGGCCCGGCCAACATGTTGGAGGAAAACGCAGAGAGTTTATCGGTAAAGACAATAATGTAATAAAAATAATAATAAAAATAATTTTGAGAGGAGTAGCCTGGCTAGAGACATTGCACCCTGCACCACTGGCCCAGCGACTCCACTCACCATCCACCACTGTGACAATATGTAAATTAATTAAAGTAAAATAAAACACTAACTAATTATCATCAAAATTATTATAAAAATTAATCAACCAATAAATAATATATACTCAAAATATATACAAGCAAGCAATGCTTGCACACATTGTATATGTATATATATATATATTATATATATATATATATATATATACAGTATGTATATATATATATATATATATATATAATATGATTTTTTCTTTCTGTCATAGGTCTTGTCTCCACAAAACTCATACATTTGAATCTTTTCGATTTGGGATGCCTGTCTATACGACATAGGATTATGTATCTGCATTTCTTTCCTATTAACCCGTATTCGTATGTTACATCTTACCAGTATTGCTTCTGACTTACTAAAGAGGAGTTTACCCTCTAAATAAAATAAAATATTTGTAGAACAAAAAAGGTATCAGTTTAAACTGCAATAAACTGCAATAAACTCTCTCTCTCTCTCATATATATATATATATATATATATATATATATATATATATATATATATATATATACACTATTTTGCCTATTAGCTCATTATATCTAAGTAAAATCTTGGCTTAATTAAACCTAATTTAGCTTAAGTGTGTCTCGGGATATCCTTGTGCTTATCCTAGGCATGCTTAAATGTATTATTTCAGTCTGATTTTTCCACTTTAATTGGAAGACTGTTTCACCTACCTACTACCCTTTATGTAAATTAGTACTTTCAAACATTACTCTACGTTTTCCACATTCCACCTTCAAATCCTGGCCTTTTGTCTGAACTTTAGGTTTTACTGCACAGGGCTATTAAGAATGTTAGAAACTTTAATAACTGGCAAAATAGTCAAAACCCAATGGGAGGTTGAATTTAAGGTAATTATTAAACTGGGTGTCAATTATTTTTAGAGGACTGCACAGGAAACTAAGATTCTGTACTTAAAAACATGAGTATTCAGAGCTTGAGGAAGGTGGTGTAATGAGGGTAGAGTGGTGTTGTCTGGTGGCTTGAACAGGTGGATGTCTTGAGGCAGCCATTTGGCTGAGCATCTGTCATACTACCAAAACATATTTTTCAGGGTTACTGTTATTAGGCATAATTCCCTAAATGACACAAAATGCCAGTTATTATTTGATATATAGATATTGCATTAGGTTTTATATTAAAAGTATGAGCATATATGTGGCTATCAATAAAAAAAATGGAAATGGTCAAGGTTTGGAACACAATTGACATTCTTATTCTATTCTAATGATAAAAAAAACTCTAATACAAATTATGTTTTAAAACAGTATTGCATCTTTATCTGATCACTGCCAGTGTGAGCTTAATAAATGTTTTTCTCTTTTTAACCTAGTTAATGTTTGTTGTATTTGCAAAAAACAAAAGTTTATTTTTAACCCCAAAATGTGTTTTTTTTTAGCAAGAATGTAAATGAATACTATGTATTGTTTTGATATTCTCTGCTATAAATGTAAAAAAACGTAAAAATAATTTGACTTCTCTCTATAGAGTATTACATTTGGGAGGTCTGGGTATGATAAACAGGAGCCATGGGTCAAAATATATAAAGCAAGTTATTTATCTGCAATTTTCATTTAGTCCTGATCTGTAAAGAACCATATAAATTAATATAAAATAACCATATAAAAAAAAGAAAGTAAATGACACTCTTTAAGATGGCGATTCCAACCAAGATAGAATCTTGCGTTTTTGGGGTCCGTATAAAAAAGTATCCTCAGCTCAAAACAAATTATTTCAGCTAATGGCCATTGCTGTTAAATTACATATAGCCAGTAGGTGGAAATCTACGACCTTAAGCTTCCAGTCAGAAAAATTAACTATATCTTTATAAATGAGAAACTAACTTGCACAATTTGAGACAAGATCCCTCAATTTAAAAAAATTTGGAAACCTTGGTTGGAGTCGCCTCTTAGTGCCCCACTAACTTGATTCTAGAGTTTCAGTACAATCCAATGAGGCGAGGACTCGAGGCGGAGGAGGCTTGACTCTGGATTTCTCTTACAAAAAGAGGGGTGGAAAGGAGGTAACTACTTTAATAGACGAATCCAAAGCTACTTAACCAAAGTGCATACTCAGGTCTTAATAAATGAGCTAGAGATCTCATTCAAGAGTGGGAACTATATTGGAAATCTCTAGACGTAGACTAGTTTTTCTCTGCCTTTAATTAGCTGTGTTTATTTGTTTAGTTAATATGATTGTTTATTTTTTGTATTTATTTTTTTGTTTTGTTTTTCTTTTTTATGTGTTTTATTTAATGTTTTGAATTTTTGTTTCTAAAGATACTGTAATTGTTTATTAATAATCAAAAACATAAAATGAAAAGGCTTGGTCAGCTCAGATAGTGAAATATTCTATTGTGAAAATTGAAACGTGTCTTACGTAAAAACTGTTAAATATAATGTAATATTTGCCTATGCCTTTCAATAAAAAATTATTAAAGAAAAAAAAAAAAAGAAAGTAAATTATAGGGACTTTAGCTTTTTTTAATTATTCTATGTTCATATGTTACTTTCATTATCTTATGTTATATTTTTTGTGTTTTTTATTTATTTATTTTTACATTTGTCTTATAACTGTATGATTAAAATTGTGTGAGATGAGTATTTATTTATTATTTATGATGTTAATGTTGAAGAACCACTGTGCTATATTTACAAGTTAAGCTCATTTGTTTATTTGTAAGGGAGAGACTATAAAAAAAAAAAATATGCTTACTTGAATGTGTCAGTTTTCCCCGAAGCACAGCGACTTTTCTGCATGTACTTTGGCCTTTCAATGGGAGTGGTCAGCTCTGTGTGAAGGCTGGACTAAAAAGAGTCCGACCAGTCTAGATTCTGGTTCAGACTGAGCATGCTCAGTAAAAGGAGCCCATGCACATTCAAAGTGAAATGGGACAGATGCAAGCAGATTACAATAGAACTGTTACCTCTGTGTTGCTTTGCATTACATGACAATATTTTTTAACTAAGCACACATCAATATCTAGCACACATCAATATCTATATCTTATTTGTAATCTTATACACAAGTGGAACATTATTACCAATATGTTGTTAAGTTTGCCTTCAATTTCCGGGGCCATCAGTTTACGTGGACACGCCTCCCACAAGGCTTTTGTGATTCCCCCACAGCCTATTCTGCTGCAGTCCGTGCCACCTTGCAGTCTTGGACCCCCTCTGAAAGATGTTGGTTGTAGGTGTGACTTGTATTTATTTATTATTATTATTGGATTCTGTACCAAAAGTATATTATTTTATTGTTTGCTCTGGTTTTCTGATCCCATATTTTTGCCATGTTTCATTATCTATTTCTCTATTTAGACTAGAGTTCCATTTGTGTGTATATGTTAATGCTTTATTTGCATTTAGATTATGAACCCCCTATATAGACCACTATGGGATAAGAATTAACCCCTCACATACCATGGGGTTCTATATAGACTCCAGTGGTCTACAATTAATATTATAAGCGCCATGATGAGGGTCAACCACTAATCTACCCCCCAATAAACTAATAAATACCAAGTAACCCCCACTACTTAATTAACCCCACACTACCTAATTAACCCTATATTAATTTATTAACCCCCACTACCTAATTAACCCCTATTAACTAATTAACCTCCACTCCCTAATTAACCCTCCCACTACATATTTAACCTCCAATTACCTAATCAACCCCTCTAATAAACTAATTACCCCCTAGTTAACTAGCAAAATTACTTTACTCATTGCTGGGACAAGCGCACCCCGGGGTAAAACCTTTTATCACCTTCCTCAGGCACTCTCCTCTTGGCTCAGATATCTGGGAGACACAAATAATACACTACACACAAGGGATTGGTATCAAATGGTCTCAATTTATTGAACATTCAGGGCAGCTTATAAAGGTACCCATGCCCATACCTTGCATTAACAGAGGTAAATGCTGCGTCATCTTATGCAGGTTCAAGACATACAGGTCATGACAGGTTTAGGTATGTGTACATAGATACTTGTTTTAGATTACATTAGTTATAACTAGAAATGCAAGTCCTCCAGAAACTATTTATGGAGTATCAAAGGGTCTTGTTGATAAAACAAGGGGAATGGCTTTAGGCATCATTGTAATCAGAATTGCAAAAGGTCAAATCAAATATTAGTAGGATCACGATGCCAAATAAAATATTAATAGGGATTAACATTTTTATTATACCTCAACAATCCCTTCTTTTGTTCTGAAAGAACAACAATACAAAAAATGGTGTTTAGCAGAAATATTGAAATTTATGGAGATGCAGGTGATTCTGTTCTAGATTGGTCACAGACATAAAATTGGTTCAGCATTATTTGGAAGCATAGCAATATACAGACCCTGAGGCTCAGCTGTGGGGGGTTTTAATAAAGGGTTCCTGGGTCCAGTTAAGAATAGCAGAATGTTTCACTAAGTCAGCAATACCAGACAAGTTAAAGGGGACTGGTGTCATAGGGAACCCTGCATTCACGCTATGAGGTGTGTTTGCACATATCCAACAATTCTGGTTGGATGAATTGATCAGTTGTGTTAATTGATAAGCTCGGTTGCAGTCTCGGAGGAATGAGTTGTCATAAGGTGGAGCATGCAAAAGTTCTGAATAACAAATGGTAAAAACATGAAAATATAGGAGAGCTGTTAGGGTGGAGTCTCTGCTGTAGGGGCCCATTTCAGACGACTGTCGTGGATCCAGGTGGGGATGTCTTCAGTGAGGACGGCGGTTCTGGTCACAGCGATGACAGTTGTTGGAGGTCTGTAGGTGTATCCAGTGGTTTGTTCTGTATGATCCTTTTCACCAACACTTGATCTCCTGGCCTGAAAGGGTGCGTTGGTTCACCTGATGGAAGTGGAAGAGAGAGAGCTACATTACTGTAGATGTTATTCAATTTATTTATCAATTGCTGTACATATTCTTCCTGAATTATATCTATTGAGACCTTCCCCTGGGGGCTGGACTTACCACCACAGCTGGGTACAGGGAAAGGTCTTCCATTAAAACCTCAAAGGAAGAGACCAGTAGTAGCATTGGGGGTCAAACAAATTTCTGCTAAAATTGCTGGTAAATATCGTGGCCAATTTTTGCCAGTGCCATTAGTTCCCTTCCTTAGCTTATCCTTAATGGTTCTATTTGTCCTTTCTACCTGTCCAGAGGACTGAGGATGGTAGGGAATATGGAATTTCCAGTCAACACATAGTAATCTGGCAATTTCCTGAGTTACTTTAGAGGTAAAAGGTGTTCTGTTATCACTATTAATTTGTAGTGGACAACCAAATTGTTTCCCTTGCTGTTGGAAAAGCTTCTACCCATTTAGAAAATTGATCACAGATTACAAGGAGATACCTAAAAGGGCCACTAATTGGCATATGAGTAGTATCAACTTGTAGCTGTTGCATAGGACCTTCAGGGGGTGGTAGGTGCTCATGCTGAACTTGTAACCCTGTATCTGGATTGTTTTGAGCACATACTAAGCAACGCGATAATTGCTTTTGTACTAATGTAGAAGCATCTTTTATCACAAATCTCTTGCTCATGTTATTGAGTGTGTTTATTTTACTCAAGTGGCCAATACCATGAAAATGGGCAATACAAATAGGGGCACTGGATTGTGGAATACCAACTCGTCCCTCCTTATTTGACCAGAGACCATTAGGATCGAGGGTCAGATGTTGCTGCTTCCAAAAGGAGAGATCGGCCTCTGTTGCGTACCGTTGGAGGGAGATGAGTGGAAAATCAGGGATAGAAAGAACATGGAGAAGAGCAAGTTGAGAGTAAAAAGTGGATAGGTAAAGAGGATGAAGAGGAGCATTTAAAGCAGCATTCTTAGCAGCTGAGTCAGCAAGAGTATTTCCCTGAGATACTAAGGAAGAGTCAGAAGAATGTCCTTTACATTTAACCACAGCAATAGTGGATGGTAGCTGAATAGCGTCTAGCAGCTGGGAAACAAGGTCAGAGTGAGAAATCCCTTTACCATCAGCAGAAACAAAACCTCGCAATTGCCAAATGCGGCCAAAATCATGGACAACCCCAAAAGCATATCTAGAGTCTGTGTAAATAGTAACAGGGCGGTCCTTAAAAAGGCGACAAGCTTCAATGAGAGCAACAAGTTCTGCAGCTTGGGCCGAAACAAAAGGCAAAGAATGAGCTGAAAGTACTGTATCAGGAAGTTGTACAACTGCAAAACCTGTGTGAAATTGGGCATCTGAGGGGCGGGAGCAAGAACCATCAACAAAAATAATGTCACCGTCAGGTAGTGGGGTAGGCTGAAGATCAGGTCGGGGAGATGTCTCAGTATGTATGTTGTCTATATAATCATGTGCTTCAGGTGGGAGTACAGGATCTGATCCTGTAGCTAGTAGTTTCCATAGAAGGTAGGCTGGGCCATGGTGGTCTGGGGCATATTTGATAACAAGGTTGGAAGTTGCAGTGAGGATAGCTTCATATCCAGATCTCCGTTGAGCAGTCATGTGCTGTGTGGTGGAAATTTGTAGGAGAGTGAGTACCTGGTGAGTGGTGTGAAGAATGAGTGCGTGTGAGAGTACTCGAGGTTGGGATGATTCTACCATCATTGCCGCAGCAGCAACGGCCTGCAAGCAAGCAGGCATGCCTCGAACCACAAGGGGCAAAACTTTAGATAAAAAGCCCACAGGCCTATAGCCAGAGCCATGTTCCTGCGCTAAGACTCCCGCCACCGTGTCCCCATCCTCCTTAACATAAATATGAAATGATAACTGATAGTTTGGAAGACCTAATGCAGGTGCTTGACAAAGAAATGACTTTAGGTACTTGTATGCTTTGTCCATTTGAGCAGTCCATGACAGTAAATCAGGAGCTTGTTGCAAAGTTGCTGTACGCAGGATGTGATCATAATAGGAACAGTCTGGAATCCACTGGCGGCAATATGCAACAACACTCCAGGAAGGAGAGCAGAGCATTATTACTTTTTGGTTTTTGGCAGACGTGTAAGGGCAGAAACACGTTCTGGGGACAATAGTCTTTCTGCATGGAGAGGAGGAATCCCCAAATAGTGGACAGTTTGCTGGACCAGTTACTGCATCTTGCCAGGGGAGACCTTATGTCCAGTAAGAGCAAGCTGTGAGAGAAGAGAGAGCGTATCTTCTTGGCAGGCTTCTAGATTTGTACTGCACAGGAGCAGGTCATCTACATACTGGAGGAGGACCGAGCCCGATGGGGGGGGTCCAAGACTGCAAGGTGGCACAGACTGCAGCAGAATAGGCTGTGGGGGAATCACAAAAGCCTTGTGGGAGGCGTGTCCACGTAAACTGATGGCCCCGGAAATTGAAGGCAAACAAAGGTTGAGTAATAGGGTCAACTGGAATACTAAAAATGCGGAATTTAGGTCTAAACAAGTGAAATACATGGCATTTGCTGGTATGGCAGTGATAATAGTAACTCTATTATCACTGCCATACCAGCAAATGCCATGTAATTTCACTTGTTTTAGACCTAAATTCGCATTTTTTAGGATTCAGTTGACCCTATTACTCAACCTTTGTTTGCCTTCAATTTCCTGGAACTAATGGGAGCCAAGGCTCAAGCCAAAATATTAATGGCCCTAAGGTCCGACCTGGATTGGGGACAGGATTGATGGAGTATTGTAAGGGAGGTTGTAGGAACAATGACTCCCTTTTCCAATAACTCCTGAAATAATGACAAAATACCTTCCTCCTTGTCCCTAGATAATGGGTACTGTTTAATAAAGACTGGATAAACACCTTGGCGGAGTTTGGCTATGTAAGGTGTACAGGAAACAAATCCTGGTCAGTGGGAGAAGTAGACCACAGAGTGGAGGGTAAATGATGCAAAGAGGGTGCAATTGGTCAAAAAGAGTAGATTGGGCAATAAACAAGAAAGATTGTCCAGGGAATGTATTTATTCTGTGTACACAGTCCATCACCTACCAGCCAAGTAAACATCTTTTTGTCTGTCGCTGGAAGCCCGAGGAAGATTGATTGTTAAGGCGGTCTCCACCCCATGCAATTTGGAACTGAATTGACTGATTTTGGCTATTCTGTGCCCCTTGGACATGCCGAGGCGACCTGCATTCCCTATGCCAGTGTCCTGTGTTACCACAATTAAAACATGTACCCTACTGATTAGCTCTACCTCCTGAACTTATGTCTATTGCCCTGGGGGTGTCTGTGCTCCCTGCGCTGACCATTCTGTGAATTATTATAGTGGTTTCTGTTATTATTAAAAGGATCCCTCTGCCGGCCCCTAATATTAGAGTACATAACAGTAGAGGGGGGGGGTCTTAATTTCTGAGGGTGCTAAAAGACTCCACCAGCATCTTTAACTCTAACTGCCTCTATCCATTCTTGTGCACTTTTTTTATGCCAATCATCAATACATTGCCTTACAGTCTGTGACACATCCGGTCGTAGAATGGCCATGCATGTTGCACAAAACGTGCTCCCATGTCCATGGTCAGTCCACATTCCTCCAACCAACATCTCTTAAACCTGACTAAAAAATCTGACACTTCTTCTCCACTCCTTATGCTTACACACCATGCAGGAGACACATCTTGCATTTGCCCATGCATAGGCATTCAACATATTCTGATATTTCTTTCCACATTTCATTAACCTTTGTATGAATCATTCCATGGGTTATCATTAGTCTCAGGGGGAGTCTCATAATTTCCACGTAAATACTTAATATTCTTTCCAATTTATCTCAAAGCCTTTAGCACATCTATCCAATATAAATTTAGTACATCGTTTCAGATAAGCTACTAGCAGCTGGCAGGATTTTATATAAGATTTGGCCATCCTTCAGCCAGGCTTATACAACAGTACATCAGGAGGTTTATGAAGTACCTGTGGTCCCTATGGTCCATAAAGGGCATTGCAAGGCTTGCTGTTGTACCTATATTTGCATTTTCAGATGATGCATTAGATGCTGTACCTGATATAGAGGCTGCTGCAGCCCTCTGGTTTCTAGTTTGAACGGGAGAGAATGGAAGTCCTCCGTTACCATATGAGATAATGAGTCCTGAGACTCAGGTGTAGGGGTGTTGGCATATGGCCATGGTTTTACAGTGGTGGCAAGCTGTATCAATTCATCATCAGTGTCACTTGTAATCATATTCAAGGCATTAGTTTTATATGGATTAGGTTTTATCAATTTTGGGTATAAATGTGGAGTTTTTGTATCTTCAAGTGGGGAGGATGGAATTAAAGGAGCAGAAAAGTGGGAATACTTAAATGTGGGCATATTAGGGTTAGGAGGAGTTTCCTCTGCAATCTTTATCCAAACATTGGCACATTCTTTCGTGTAAGAAAAATCTCACTTTGGATCATGACCACACCAAAACCATGTTGGATCATCTAGCAGCATTCCCTTTAATAGCCAAATGCTAAATGAACTAAAGGACCCTTCCCTTGGAAAAGGGGCTGCCGGGTGTTCCTACACTTCAGTCCAGCCGGCGCACAATGATCTACAAAAGGGTCACAATAATATCTCCTGCCACTCTTGTCAACATAAGTATTGGAGGAGTATCTCTCGGTTATGACCTGGGAGTGTTAGTTAATTTTCACTTTTTTGCCCCATTTACCTTAGCTTAGTTTTAAAGGGAATAATGGTCTTAGTAACTGTCCTTTGGATACCTTTGGGCTCTCTCCTTTGGGATTTAGAATTCCCCATATTTTACTCAGTAAGCACTATAAATGCAGATAAAACACTTAACGGCGACAATTTATATTGTGCAGAAAAGTAAGAGAAAAAAAATAATTAAAAAAAATTAAATAATTTGATGTCATATATGAATTATTTCAGTTTGGGTTAAAAAAAAAGTTGGGTTAGCATAAAAAAAAACCTCCTTCTTTTCTGCTAATACAACACCTCAATATTATTTAAGACAAAACAAGAATTAAATCTAGATAAAATATCCAAAAATGGCAAACAGCAATATGAACATAATATTCATCCAGAGGTGATCAGGTTCTGAGCAATACTATACATAAAACATTTATCAACTGTCAGTCAAAAATGGATATCCCATTCATAGGATTTTTATTATCAGTATAAAAATATACTCATAAGATCTCACAAGACATATTGTGACAAAACACATAACATAAAACATATAACCAGAAAATTGTGAGCTCACCAAAAATAATATATATATATATATATTTGCATAGTTCTTCACAAACTACTTATTAAAGACAGGCCTACCATATTTAGTATTTTGCATAATACTAAATACATAAAATAAACATAAAAAAAAAACATATATACACAATATTTTCAATTTATTTTAATTTTTTTAACCAAGAGGAGAGAATTTTGGAAGGTGATAAACCACCAAAGGAAAGGACTCAAACCTTTCATAGCAAAAAAGCAAAGGACTCTAACCTTTCACAGCAAAATAGGAAAGGACTTTAACCTTTCACAGAAAAAGGAAAGGACTTTAACCTTTCACAGAAAATTAGGAAAGGACTTTAACCTTTCACAGAAAAAATAGGATAATTACACCTACCTGCCCAACAAATGTAATTGCCTGAGGATTTTTTTTGAGATATAAATTATGACATGTAGTTTCATTCTACAAATCTTCATGTAATTCCATTAATTCTGTGAAATAATTTTTAATCTCAGGTAATTCTAGATCCATTTCTCCCTTTGTGTGAGTCAAGTCCTCTTTTTTAGTTTCTAGGGAGGCTATTCCTTCCTTATTTCAGATTTCATTGTTGTTAAAGTGTCACACATTTCTATTGTATTGTGAGGCTAGAAAGCATGCTTTTAAGTCTTGTATATTCTTAGTGCTACAGGTTAGTAAATAATTGTAAAGTTAATTTCATTATCTGATTCTTCAGACATTAACTGAGTCTGTGCTGACAGAAGTGACAATGTCTTGTTTTAGTATGTGGAAATCTTTCATAGCTTTGTTTATTCTTGATTGATGATTTTAAACTTTTCATAACAGTATTCTATTCTAGATATGTAGGCACCTCTATTTTGTGATGTTCAATAGATGTAGTAATATTATGCTGTATAGTGCTCTATAGGGTCTTACATTAAATAGTTATTAGATGATAGTTTGGATCAACTTATATTAGGTTTCCAGTCTTGCCTTCATAAGATGTATTCCTTCATCGTGTATCTCAGGTTATCAGTTAGGGAGTATAATTCCTTTCCTTTTTTGTAGGGCAGACCTGTTTAGTTCTTACCTTTGCTTACAAACACTGTTACTTAGTTAAAAATGTATAATTTCTAAGAATTATTTAAGCTAAGTAAAACTCCAGTGTACCATCCAGGTAAGTTAGTGAGACTTATATCTGTTTGTATGTTTATAGAATACATATTTGGTTTCAATTAATTGTAGTCTTTTAGCTGGCTTGTGGAAATGTCAATTCCAACTGTCACTCTAGTCTCCATAAAGTGTTAAAAAATCAGCCGTTCTAGCCTGAATCCTTTCCTTATATAAATCCAATTGAAAAGTTATATTTCCTTTATAAAGATTTATCCATCAATTTCAAAATAATAATTTTCTGTGTTAGACAATAAGGCAATAATGGAAGTTTAGTTACTGCAGTAAACTATCTCTACATAAAATGTGTTGAAATGTGTTAGTTTATCATGACGTAAACTTGAAATTATATGTCAAATAAAACAGTTTAGACACTGGTGGAGCTACCGCCGGTGCAAAGCACCAGGGTCCGGGTCTGAAGGGGCCCCAATGTAGCCTGCAGCACCGGATCACAAAAGTAGACATGCCGGAAGTCAGGGCAGGCAGTACACACAGAATATCCAGTAGTAATTCAGAGTCAAATACCAGGTATCAGTTATATAGGCCATGTGCTGCATTTCCTGGTCCATCATCAAGGAACTGACTGAATCAGTGTAGCAAACGGAATGGAGCCGTTGAAAGTAGAACCTGGACTGGGTCATCACTGTCTATATCGCATTATGCACAACCTCAAATGCACTGATGTATGGTTAAGCTCTGAATAATTTGCAAGCATTGTGTGGATGCACCCTCATATGCTGCACTAGAGAAATAGAGCTTGATTGCAGAGCACAGAGTTTATAGCAGAGAGTCACAGACTGGACTGCAGGAGCATGGGGATTATGAAATGTTGCACTTTTTTAAGACCCTGGGTAATTGTATATTGGGAATGTATTACTATAAAACATGTATCATAGAGTGTTTGATTTGCTCACACTATTACTTTTTATGGTAAACCTATGGTGATTACTTTCTATGCTTTTCTTTCCTTCTACCTCTCAGTCTGAATGTGCTTCATAAAAACAAGAAGGTAAATCTTGATCACCTCGGTTACATATCTGGATCACTTAACTGAGACCTCAAGCAGGAAGAGCTTTATAGGGCTACCGTGTGACCACCCATTGTCATGTCCCATATCTGCTCAGCACTTTCCATTTGAAGTAAGAATAAGGCATGGGCAAGAATAAAGGTGGGAGAGTAATAGAAGTATATATTTTTTTTTTCAGTATGCTTATGGGTAAATAAAAACTACTGCAGGCCTTAAAATATCATGTTACTGTTACTAATGAAACTGGATTGTAGTAAAATGGTGAAGCTGGTTTAAATATAGGTATGTTTTGCTATTCTGTCAGTTGATGTAATGAATCAAATCATAACCGATTCTCTTTAAAGATTTCTCATATCTAGAAATTAAACATACATTCCACTGTACTGCTGAATATAGCAGTAGAACATTTATGTTACAGAGGAAGGTATTCAGAACAGGTCTTTTTTTAACAAACATTAAACATTAAAAATGAAGCATTAAAAGCAATACCTAATATGAAACAATAATGGCAAGGAAACATGATATTGTCCAATTTCTGTCTGTAAAGTTCACAGGCTCTAAGAACCTTAGTGAATCCTGTGGAATGATTATAAATGGGCTTTTGCTTGAGAAATCATTGCTTAGTCATATATAATAATGACTCTGTATAGCCTGTGTATTAGACTTCAATGTACTTTTGTGCATTTGTATAAATGGAAAATACTATTTTTAAATAGGAAAGATCCTTCACTCTATACATTTAAAAAAGACAATCTTTACAAAAACTGCAAGGAAAAAGCAGAACGGGTTCTCAAACCTGACCATACCTTTGTTCAAAGCTAAACAGCCTTTTATATAGTGAGCAAGAGGCATAAAATAACAATAAAGAATGTACGAAAGTACTTGGAGGAACCATATTTTGAAGAAAGAGAAATGTCAGAACAAAAGGTCACACTTTGAAGTTGGAGGCTGGAAAGATTCTGGGTATATTATTACATAACTGGCAAATAAGCGAATGTAGGAGAGGAGAGAGGAGTTGAGACATGAGAAAAATCAAAAGGTGAGACAATACATAGCATGGGGGTGATCTGGGCTGTGAACCTGGGGTGCTGACCTTACCGACAGAAGATTTATTCAGTAAGCTATTAATCTGTTAGGCCATTCCTAAATAGAGATGTATCAATCTGCAGCTTTTAAAATTGAATTACTTAGAGCTCAGAGGTATAGTAGATTCATTTATTCAATAGTTATAGAATTGTCAAAAACAGTTAAAAAACGTAACTGCTTTTACACACAAAAAAAAATATTTAAAGTACATAGAAAAACAGGTTGCAGATGATGATGCTAACATTTAACTTACAGATTTAAAAAAAAAAAGGACAGAATTTCAACACCATCAGAAGTGGAAAAACAATTAATCAATTACTAATTCGGGTAAGCAAAAAATAAATAACGTAATATTTGCAAGTGTTTGCTATATAACAAATGATTTCATTGTATGTCGGCAATACAATTTGAATCCTGTCAATGCTGTTTGCCAGACAATGCTCAAACTCCTTTGTCTCTTTCCACCCTTTCCCTCCCCTCTGTCTCGTTTCCCCTCTCCCTTTCCTGTGTCTCTTTCCCCCCAACACCTTTCCAAGGCCCTCATTCAATTGCAACTTGGCCAATTGAATAGGGGTCTAAATAAGCACATAACATATTTTTTTTAAAGAAGTTTTTAGTTAGTAAACATCTATCCAAAAGCAAGGTTTTCACTAACTGAAAACTTCTTTAAAAAAAAATATGCTATGTGCTTATTTAGAGCCCTATTCAATTGGCAAAAATGCAATGGAGATGAGGGCCCCAGTTGTCTATTTCCCTCCACTCCCTCAACAGTGTCTACTTCAACCCACTCCCTCACCAGTATCTCTTTCCCCCCACTCCCTCCCAAGTGTCTCTTTCCACCAACTCCCCCCCCCCCCCCAGTGTCTCTTTCTTCCGTCTCCCAGAAATACAGAGCAACCTTTCATAAACATAAATATATTAAGTTGTAATTTGGATGCAGCAAAGAGATAGCTAAAAGCAGACAGAGGTAACTAATGATCAATATAAGTATAAGGGATTGCCAGAATTTAGAGAAGCTCCCCAATAAGAATTGCATTTATAAATATAAATGTTATAGCTATTGGGATAGTAATATCAGAGCAAGAGTAGAGGAATTAATAGAGCCACTACCACAGAGCAATTCACAATACAAGAAAAGGGCATATGTGCAATATGTCCAATGAGGTATAGTTAAAAAAACTGTCACAACTATAAAAGCACTTTAAGTGAATCTTATTCACATCACTCCCGTTAAGCACTAAAGCATTTTTAAAAAAGTCACACTGACATGCAAAAAGCGAAGTATAAATTAAAGAATCACTAAGAAACATTCAGGGATAAGACAAAGAGTGCTCACTACAGCACAAACACTTAGAAGTTTAAGTTATCAATTTAATACAAGCACAAGCACTTCATTTTGCAACAACTGCACAAATAAGTTATTTAGCACCTTTTAAGCACAAAAGCATTTTTATACCTCAAATAACTACTATAAAACCCTTCCTGTAAACAAAGACCATTGCTAATATATGAAAGATAGAGAAAGGAAAATAGTTTTTAAAGAAGTTATAATAAAAGTTACATTTTAAACAAATTAGTTGTGGTATATAACAAATATGATAACCACAAACGTGCTCTACTGTATCAACCTAAAAGAATATCATTATTTTATACATACACATAGAACAAATTTGTGAGAGAGGTAACCAAAAACCTTTGCTATATCCTGTACTGACCAGCTCTTCTCTCTTAACTAATTAGTGGAATCTACCCAAAACGTGTTCACACAGAGTATTAGTAATTACAGTGTTAGATGCAACAGCTCACAATAAAAAAAATCACATACTATACCGAAAATGTATGTGACATGGAGTAACTCTGTCAATCTGTTATCCTTTAACCCTCCAAACTGTAATCCTGAGTGTGGCTCGGGGGTTAATTTTTGTATCCTAAAGCCGTAACCCCGAGCCACGCTCGGGGTTACTGCAGGGAGATTCTGGAGGGGGCCCAGTGCTGCCAAATTTGCCTGGGCCCTCTCAACACACATTCCTCCTCCTTCTGATCCTCCTCCTTCCGATCCTCTCCTCCCTCCTTCCCATCACCCTCCTTCTCCCTCCGACCCTCCCCATCCTCCTTCTCCCTCCCCATCCTCCTTCTCCCTCCTTATCCTCCCCACTTCCCCCTCTCCAATAACATCCCTTTTCCCCCTCTTCTCTCTTACCAGCATCAGATCAGCTCCTGCTGCCGATACTTCCCCCCAGTGCGTCTTATGCCATTCACCGGAACTGGTATATGCTAATGACGTGAAGCCACAGCATAGGAGGATTAGGGGGAAAAGAAGGATGACAGGGGAAAGAAGGATGAGGGGGAAAAGGAGGGATGAGGGGGAAAGGAGGAGGATGGGGAGTAGGAGGAGGATGAGGGGGTGGAGGAGGAGGGGGGAGGAGGAGGATGAAGGGGGGAGGATGAGGAGGATAAGATGGAACAAGGAGGGTGGATAAGGGAAGGAGGAGGGAGGATAAGGAAGGGAGGAGGATAGGGGGAAAGGGAGGGAGGAGGAGGAGAAGGGGAGAAGGGAGGAGGAGAAGGGGAAGGGGTTTATGGTGATCTTTAACATTCTAAATACTAACGTAATCATAACACCTGGAGGGTTAAGCAAACTCTGTATTTTCGTGATTAAAACCTCAAACCTAAAATTTAATTTATTATAATTTGTACATTCATTTATTAGACATTATCTAGCTTTAGTTAATCCAGCAAAAACATGTTATTTTCTGAATATAAAGTACTTTTAATTCCAAGGATGTAAATGAAATTGAATATTCATTATATAGTGAAACATGTAAATAAAACTATTACTTTAAATGTGATTGACTGTGACCTTCTGTAATAGATCAGACTAAGTTAGACTATAATTTATACATTTTTCTAATATATTTAAATTTATGTGATAATACAATCGTGCTCTGTAAACAAACTTCAAAGCATCTTCAAGAGCTGATAAAACTATGAAGTGACTCTTTATAAATAAACATGCAGAAATATACATGCACTGCTGTACCTATGCATAGGTCTAGATTCACTAAGCTCTGAGGATGAGATTTGAAAGTGCAAATGCATGTTCTTAGAACATTTCACTTGACATTGCTGAATTGAAAATGCAGATCTCTTACAAGAGATGCTACTTTGCATGTGTGGATGTATACACTTCTGCAGTAGCAAGGTTTGCAGTTTAACTTGCAAATGCCCGCTTCTGAGCATGAAGTGGTAGGGTGCCCAAATATCAAAAAGCTTCAATGATACAATAAATCACTCTCCCATCTCCCTCCAAATCTAGGTAGGCTTTACACTTCAGATGTTTGTGTATGAGAGTTCATAACAGAGTTGAAGATATAAAGCAAATCCAAGCTTCCATGCATGTTAAAGCTTAGTGAGTTTAGGCTTGGAGTCTAAATTACATTTACTTATGGGTTTCAATCTAATGAATTGATTAACCTATGAACAACTGGGATATCCTGAAATCCTAACACTATGACTAATGTTACTTACCACTGATCAGGGGCAGATCTAATGTTGTGCATGCAGGTGCAGACGACCAGGGGGCTCACAGATGTAAAGGGGCCCTTAGTTGCTTATTTTTGCATTATTTCTAATGTAATTTTGTTTTTGTGCATATGGCCCCCTGGAGCACACAGGTGTCTCCTGCAGACCCGCAATGCATGGGCTACTGTCAAAAACTATATGCACCAATGTGTTTTTTGTAAATTGATCTCTTTAATTGAAAAAGGAGCAGCCAATAGACCACAATTTCAAGAGTGCCTACTATTTCCACTTCACTACCTGGAAAGAAGAAAATATGGGACTACAGGAAAGTGGGGGTGAATGAAATGAAAGAAAGTGGCGGGTGGCAGAATGGTAAGAATTACAGGTAGGAAGAGAGAAGTAGACATAGATAAAACTGTGGAATCAAAGGGCAGAACAGAGGTTGAAAGGAAAATAATAGTGGGACAGTGGGGGCTGGGAGTCAGATTTACTGTATAGGCAAGTGGCTAGGGGCACCTGCCTGCAGGGGACTTCCATATTTTTACAATTAAATTGTACTAATTACCGACTTAGAACGTACAATCGTACTTTTACGCATAGCTCCTTGCAGGATGTGCTATGCCTTGGGTGGGAATAACAAAGCATCTTTTCTGAAGTTGTGCTTTTGTCCTGAGAGGTATAGTCGCAACTGCAACCAAAACAACCATAACCTTCTCAATTCTACCTGCAATGACTCTTGAGCAGTGTTCAATGGAGTTCAAATAGGGGGTAGACACAGCTGCATTTTGTGGCCCACTGGAGAAGGACCTGGCAACCCATTTCCAATATCTCTGACATGAATACCAAGTGGAAGTGGTATCAGAAGGATCATGGACATAAAGATGTCCTGGTTTGTTACGGTCCATTAGGGTCACGGAAAACAACTAAAACAAAGCAACAAAACAAACATCCATGACCGGTCCCACATCCTCCAAGGAGCCTGGTTAGAGACATTGATGTGGAGTAGATTTGGCAGCAGAGGTTAGTGTTATGGGAGTGCACTTCAGGGATATGAAACAGTCTGTGTTTCACCACTACAGGGAGTGCAGGAATTATTAGGCAAATTAGTATTTTGACCACATCATCCTCTTTATGCATGCTGTCTTACTCCAAGCTGTATAGGCTCGAAGGCCTACTACCAATTAAGCATATTAGGTGATGTGCATCTCTGTAATGAGAAGGGTGTGGTCTAATGACATCAACACCCTATATCAGGTGTGCATAATATTAGGCAACTTTCCTTTCCTTTGGCAAAATGGGTCAAAAGAAGGACTTGACAGGTTTAGAAAAAGTCAAAAATAGTGAGATATCTTGCAGAGGGATGCAGCACTCTTAAAATTGCAAAGCTTCTGAAGCATGATCATCGAACAATCAAGCGTTTCATTCAAAATAGTCAACAGGGTCGCAAGAAGCGTGTGGAAAAACCAAGGCGCAAAATAACTGCCCATGAACTGAGAAAAGTCAAGCGTGCAGCTGCCACGATGCCACTTGCCACCAGTTTGGCCATATTCAGAGCTGCAACATCACTGGAGTGCCCAAAGCACAAGGTGTGCAATACTCAGAGACATGGCCAAGGTAAGAAAGGCTGAAAGACGACCACCACTGAACAATGACACACAAGGCTGAAACGTCAAGACTGTGCCAAGAAATATCTCAAGACTGATTTTTCTAAGGTTTTATGGACTAATGAAATGAGAGTGAGTCTTGATGGGCCAGATGGATGGGCCCGTGCTGGATTGGTAAAGGGCATAGAGCTCCAGTCCCACCCAGACGCAAGCAAGGTGGAGGTGGAGTACTGGTTTGGGCTGGTATCATCAAAGATGAGCTTGTGTGGGCCCTTTTCAGGTTGAGGATGGAGTCAAGCTCAACTCCCAGTCCTACTGCCAGTTCCTGGAAGACACTTTCTTCAAGCAGTGGTACAGGGAAGAAGTCTGCATCCTTCAAGAAAAACATGATTTTCATGCAGGACAATGCTCCATCACACGCGTCCAAGTACTCCACAGCGTGGCTGGCAAGAAAGGGTATAAAAGAAGAAAATCTAATGACATGGCCTCCTTGTTCACCTGATCTGAACCCCATTGAGAACCTGTGGTCCATCATCAAATGTGAGATTTACAAGGAGGGAAAACAGTACACCTCTCTGAACAGTGTCTGGGAGGCTGTGGTTGCTGCTGCACGCAATGTTGATGGTGAACAGATCAAAACACTGACAGAATCCATGGATGGCAGGCTTTTGAGTGTCCTTGCAAAGAAAGGTGGCTATATTGGTCACTGATTTGTTTTTGTTTTATTTTTGAATGTCAGAAATGTATATTTGTGAATGTTGAGATGTTATATTGGTTTCACTGTAAAAATAAATAATTGAAATGGGTTATATATTTGTTTTTTGTTAAGTTGCCTAATAATTATGCACAGTAATAGTCACCTGCACACACAGATATCCCCCTAAAATAGCTAAAACTAAAAACAAACTAAAAACTACTTCCAAAAATATTCAGCTTTGATATTAATGAGTTTTTTGGGTTAATTGAGAACATGGTTGTTGTTCAATATTAAAATTAATCCTCAAAAATACAACTTGCCTAATAATTCTGCACTCCCTGTATGATGACTGCCGGGCCAGAGTGAACCATACACCATAGATATAACATATATAATGTAGCTACTGACCATGAATGACTAATCATATATTAATATTAATACTTACATAACATACAAAGAAGGCCATATCTATATCACGCAACAAGTACATGCTTTCAAATAACTGAGTGGGCAGACAATGGATTTATCAGCAATATCACAGCTTAAGTTATTTCAGTTCCCCAGAACTGTGGCATCAAAATTGGCTGATATTAATATTGTCAAGATATTGTCTAAATCTTGCTTATACAAGGCAAAGTTGGATCTTCTCCCACATATCGAAAGTGGTGGAAGGACTCCAACTTGACTTAGCACTCCAGCAGCAACAACAGGATATATGCAGAGCACTTCCAGGTGATTGATGGACTTACAGAAAGATCTGCTCTACGAGATATGAGAATTGTGCTGCTGTATATGTGTCTGTACCACTACCCGCCAGCAGCTAGACTTTGGTAGACTGCATGGTTGCACAGCAGTAGGAAACACCTGTGTCCAAAGGTGGAGGAGATGGGCCTTCATCAGCTACAGAGTTTTCTCACTCCAGCCATGGTAAATCAGTAGGTCATATTTTAGGCATATGCCTGCTTGAGCACAAGGTTAGCTAATCATGCCCAGATGAATTATAAACGTCACTTTAGCCTCTAATTCTAATTCACATGTGCAGAAGCAGGAATATGCCTCAAATGTAACCTACAGTTCGTCCCTAAGGACTAATTCTAATTTTAGTTCTCTTTGAACGGACCTTGCTGCGTGTAGGTGAATGGATTCCCTTCTCCTAGGTAATAGTCATTCTGCTGTAATGACCATATGAAAAAGAAATACGTAGGTGCTATGTACTGTTTACTGTAAGATCCATTTTAGAAATTAAATTCTTGGAGAATTATTTCTCTAAATGTATATTTATTCTGGTGTACTGTCCAGATATTGTCTGATATATTACTGCTATGAATTTTTTGTTTAATAGTTAGATAGGTTTATATTAATTTTTAGTCAGCCTCATGGCCCCCTGGATCAATTTTCACCACAACCGATTAGATTTTTGCATGGTTACTTGGTGACTGTGATTCTTGTAAATTGATAATTGTTGAGTACAACTTTGAAGTTGATTAACAACATCTAAATCTTGATCTTGTAATTGCTGATTGTTATGTGATCATACACTAGACCAGTGGGGGGGAAGTCTGTTCAGTAATTGCCTCTAACAGTCCAGGATTGTAGAATTTTTCTGTTTGTTTATTCAGGTTCTCTTTGATTGAGGCCAGAAGCTATAACAGTATGATCTTCATTGTAATCCTGCAGCCCGGGCTCCACATCAGCAAACCTGAATACATTAGCAAAATGCTAAAGAAAATCTGAATTGTTGGCAACAATAATCATACTGCCTGTGTTAATGATCATATAGTGATTGCCAACAGATGATGATATTTTATTGCTCCTAAAAATGATATTTGAGAAACATATTAATTTCACACATATAACATGTATTATTGGTTATGGGATACACACTGAATACTAAGATAGGCTTGAGCAGGGGCGGCTGGTGCATAGGGGCAAATAGGCAGGCGCCCCCCAAAAAATTATTAATCACTTTAATATTGTATTTAAGATGTATATAGATAATACAATTTACTCATATCTGTATATCAGCTTTCATGTCTTCTTTCATATGATTTTGTTAGAAATATCCATCTATCACTTTAAATTAACACTTCCCCCTTGCCTGGTCTCTCTCCCTAGTGCTGCACTGCTAGATCATATTACTGTCTGAGCTGAGCGTTGGGATGTAATGCTCCAACTTGGGTGAATATTAATTCACTCTGCAACAATTGTATCAATTTTCCTTACTGATAGCTTGCAGCATCAGCCAGTCAGTGCTATGAACATCCCCTCTGACTGCCCCCAAACCTATGAGGCTTATTGTCATGATGTGACATCAGGAATGCTTTAATAAGCCAATTAACTCAAACACTCCCTAACTCTGTTCCCGCTCTTTTTACTGACTGGAATCTTCCGTGTTGATCTCAACAACCAAGTAAGTTTGCACAGGCATCACTGGAGTGGGTTGTCAGTTCCTTCTCCAGTGGAACTGACTTGAATTAGAACCCAGGTCAATAGCTGTGGAAGCACAGAACTATAACCCACTGCACCACCAGCAATAGACACAGGGGAGGGAGAAGAGGGGGGGGAGACACATGGGGAGATGGTGGAAGGAAGAACAAAGGAAGGGGGAAGAGACACAGGGGAGAGGGAGAGGGGGGGAGAGGCACAGAGGAGAGAGGGAGACATAGAGGGTGAGAAGAACACACAAGGGAGGGGAGAGGAGGGGGGAAGAGAGGCAGAGGTGGGGAAGAGACACAGGGAGAGGGGGTAATAGACACAGGGGAGAGAGAGGGGGAGGAGGGGGAGACACAGAGGGAGAAGAGACACAGAGGGGGGAAAGAGACACAGGGGAGGGGGGAAAAGACACAGAGCGGGGAAAAAGACACAGGGTAAGGGGGGGGAAAGGCCGAAGGCGCTCATCACCATGCCAGTAGAGGGGGAAGAGGTAGAGAGGGGAGGGGGCTCGCAATGGTCCCACTTGGTGTAATGTGGGTTTTTAAGGTCCGCTTGGGCCTATATGGTCCCGCTTGGTATTTTAAGCTTTTAAAGGTCCGGGGTTGGGGATTATATGGTCCGTTTGGTGTAATGTGGGTTTTTAAGGTCTGGTTGGAGCCTATATAGTCCCGCTTTGGTATTTTAAGGTTTTAAAGGTCTGGTTGGGGCAATATATGGTCCCGCTTGGTGTAATGTGGGTTTTAAAGGTCTGGTTGGGGCCTATATAGGTTCCCTATTGGTGTAATGTGGGTTTTTAAGGTCCAGTTGGGGGCCTATATGGTCCAGCTTGTGTAATGTCGGTTTTAAGGTCCGGTTTGGGGCCTATATGGTTCCGCTTGGTATTAATGTGGGTTTTTAAGGTCTCCAGTTGGGACTATATGGTCTAGCTTAGTGTAATGTCGGTTTTTAAGGTCCGGTTTGGTCCTATATGGTCCCGATTGGTATTTTATGGTTTTAAAGGTCCGGTTGGGGCCTATATAGTCCTGCTTGGTGTAATGTGGGTTTTTTAAAGGTCTGGTTGAGGCCTATATGGTCCCGCTTGGGTGTAAAGTGGGTTTTTAAGGTCCTGGTTGGGGCCTAAATGGTCCCACTTGGTGTAATGTGGGTTTTAAGGTCCAGTTGGGGCCTATATAGTCCCTCTGGTATTTTAAGGTTTTTTAAGGTCCAGTTTGGACCTTTATAGTCCCGCTTGGTATTTTATGTTTTTTTTAGGTACGGTATGGTACGGTATGTGGATTTTTAAGGTCAAGGTGGGGCCCTATATACCCTTGCTTGGTATTTTATGTTTTTTAGGTACGGTTTGGGCCTATATAGTCCTGCTTGGTGTAATGTGTATTTTTTTTTTTTTTTTTTTTTTTGGAGTTACCTGATGTTTTTGAATAAATATTCTTTTATTAGAAGGTATGCAAAATCCACACATAAATAAAACATTCTTAACAGTCATAAATGTCAGTTTTATCAAGTCATCTAAACATAAAATTATCATATTGCAGCATTTAACTGACTAAACCTTCTTGTTTTTTAATTTTTAGTGATAAAATTTTCTAGTGTCTAAACTGGTTTTTCCAACCATATAGAGAATACAAGGCAAAATGAACTAATTAAATTCTAAAGTATACAGTTGATAGGAGTATACAATATAACATTTATTACCTATCTATTTTTACTAAGCTATCATATACCCTATCACATAAAAAGAAAAAAAAAAAAAAGAACAAAAGTAAAAATAATAATCATTTACCCCTTTAGGTGGCCACAGAGCAATCCCGGCTGATTTCTCCCTCTTACCTCAGATCCTCCCTGCCATCTAGTACCACCGAAAGGTCTCCAGAGCTCCCCCACTCCAGTCCACTCGTCCAAATCGCTACAGACAATTACAGATATTATACTAGGGGAACGCTAAAGGAGGATGTTATCCAAGGGTCCCAAACTATCTGGAATTGGGGCATCCTATCTAAAACAATATGGGTTAGCCTCTCATTAATTAGTAAATAATTGATCTTCCTAGTTACCTCTTGGAAGTTTAGATTCATGTCCTTCCATCTACTGGCTATGTGAATCTTTGAAGCTAATGCCATTATTTGAAACAGCTTGTTCTGGGGATGCGACAAATTTTTAATATGAACCCCCAGTAAACAGGATTCTATCGAAGGAGTTACTTTTTCATGAAAGAGTGTGGAGGCTAAACAGGTCAATTGTTCCCAGAGATTCTGGGCACGTGGACAGGCCCACCATATATGAATATGATCCCCCACATCCTGGCATCCCCTAAAGCATTTATTACTCTCCTGCGGCCTAAACTTCTGCATTTTATCGGGAGTACAATAGGCCCTGTGGAAACTTTGATTGATGTTTCTAATAAAGGCCGAATTAAGAGATCCTTTTGAAAGATTGGAGCAAGATTCAGTCCATTTATCCCAGTCCCACTCTACCCCCCAGGTCCTTTTCCCAATGAAGCATAAACTTGGGTTTCTGGCTCCCCATAGTGCCCAGAAAGGTGTTATACAAAGAACTCAAGATACCTTTAGCAAGCGGGAGATTTTTACAGATAACTGATAGCCAGGAGGCTCTGGGGGGCCCGGAGTCCTTAACCATCTTGGTAACCCAACTTCTAATTTTTAAGTAATTATAGAGTTCCGTAGTTGGCAAGTCGTGAGTCGTGCAAAATTGGTCATAGGTCAATAATTTGTCATTGGCAAACCAGTTCCCTATACGATCCAGGCGTCTGGAGGTCCACCAAAAATTTAGACAAAGAGCTTGAGTCTGCTTAAAATTGTGGAAAGGACATAACTGACAGAAGAGGTGATAATTCCGTGCTGAGTCGATGCCTAGAATTAGCCCATCTCCAGGCCTGAATTGTAAACGGAAATCATTGGGGTTTTGATGAGATGTGAAAGGGGCAGAGTCTTCAGGAATCCAGACCAACTTATCCCAACTATGTGAAGACATTTGGTAATTTTCCATAAAAACCCAAGATGGATGGTGTTTCGAAGAGTGAGCTCTAGGCAAAGGGGCCAAGTGTGCGGCCTTAAGATAAAGTCTTAAATTCGGGGTCGCGAGGCCACCTCTATTCTTGGAGCGAAACATCACCTGCCTGGGTATGCGAGGTCGTTTATCGTCCCATATGAACCGGGAAATACTATTCTGGAACTTATCTAGGTCTTTAAGGGAGATAGGGATAGGAAGGGATCTAAATAAGTATAGTAATTTATGTAAGATATTCATTTTCACAGCCGCAATGCGGCCTGTCCATGAAATCTTAAAGCTCCTCCATTTCTGCATATCTAAAGTCAAAGATCTACACAAGGGGGGAATATTTGCCCCGTACATATCCCCCAACTTGGAGGTAAGTCTGACACCTAAGTATTTTATAGACTGTGCGGGCCAAATAAACTGGTGGTTAGCTTTAAGAATGTCAATCTCACCCTGCGACAATCTTATCCCCAGTGCCTCAGTCTTCTCAACATTCAACTTGAGCCCTGAGATTCTGCCAAAGTCCTGAACAGTGGACATGAGTGCAGGTATGGATGATAGGGGATTGGTCAGGGTACAAAGCATGTCATCCGCAAAGAGAGAGCATTTGAAATGCTGGAGGCCTACCTGTACCCCCTGGATGACTGAGTTGGCTCTAATCGCTTGCGCAAGGGGTTCTATGGCAAGAGCAAATAACAGTGGGGAGAGCGGGCACCCTTGCCTGGTCCCTCTTTGAATTTGGATGTCGGCTTGGTGGTCCCCTGGAAGTTTTAGATTGGCTGCTGGGGAGTCATAATATCTCTTAAGTAAATTAATAAAACGTCCCTTGATTTCAAATTTGTCCAAAATCTTATATAAATATGGCCATTCTACCGTGTCAAAAGCCTTCTCTATATCTAAAGCTAGAAGACAGACTGGTATATTAGACTTCTGAGCCATGAACTGTGCGTTCATGACCCTTCTAATACATTGGTCCCCCGACCTCTCGAAAGGGAACAAACCCAGTTTGTTCCTTGTGGATCAAATCTGGAAGAAATTAGAGATGCGGGTGGGCCATAATCTTCGCCAAGATTTTGACGTCCCCCCATTGATTAGGGATATAGGTACGATAATTATTCACCTCTAGAGGGTCCCTGCCATCTTTTGGGAAAACCACTAAGTCAGCCCGGTTAGCTCCGGGGGCATAGGCTCTCCGTTTAATATGGCATTAAAAGAGATGTCAAGTGGTAGTGGTAAGAAGGGGTTCAAATTTTTTTATAATACCAAATTAGTAAAGCCATCGGTCTCCTGGGGATTTGCCCAACTTAAGATTCTGGATGGTAAGCTTAACCTCCTCCTGTGTTATTTCTAAGTTCAAATCATCCAATTAGATCATCCGGTATTTTAGGAAGATCACATAAATTTAGAAAGGAGTCTATATCTGATCCGCTGCAAAGGGGTTGCGATGAGTATATTTTTTGGTAATAATTTTGAAACGTCTTTTGAATATCATTGGGGCTGTAGGAAATTTGACCACTAGGAATCCTAATTTGGGTGGTTCTGGGTTGGGAGAATTTGTTGTTTAGTCTTTTAGCCAAAAGGGAGTCAGGTTTGTTTGCCTTCCAGTAATAGAGGTGCCTCATTTTTCTCATAGCCCGTTCAGTTCGATGAGATAAAATAGCGTCCAGCTCTAGCCTAGTCTGGTCAATTAACTTACGCCCCTGAAGAGAGGGACCCTGTTGATTTTTCTCCTCTAACCTCTTTAATGAGGCTGAAAGCTCTGTCTCCTTCTGCCTGAGAAGTTTCTTATGAATAGAGGACAGCTTAATGCAAGTTCCTCTAAAAAAAGCCTTATGGGCAGCCCAAAGCCATACAGCCCCAGTTTCGGGGGAGTCATTTGTCTCAAAAACAGCTGTATGTCCTTGGCTATGGAATCCATACTGCTCGGGTTAGACAGTAGAAATTCGTTCAGAACCCATTTATAGGGAAGTCGAGGGTTAGGACCCAGATCCAGCTCAACTAGTACCAAAGCATGGTCTGACCAGGGGCAGGGGACTATCTCAGAGTCTATGGTAGAGTCGTACAATGAGGAACTGATAAAAAGAGTGTCAATCCTAGAGTATGTCAGGTGAGTCTGGGAGTAGAATGTGTACTCTCTCTTGTCTGGGTGCTTTCCCCGCCAGGCATCAACTAGCCCCAAACCGTTTAGCAAGGACCTAATCTGATTAGTCTTGTTGGAAAATCTGTTGGTTGGTTTTTCAGATCTGTCAAGGGTCGGATCCAAGGTCAGGTTAAGGTCCCCCCCCCCCAATTATCAATTTCCCCAAATCCTGAGCCTCTAGCTTTTTTAACAGGTCTATGAGAACAGAGTAGGGAGAGTTCGTAGGAGAGTACAAGGATAGCAGCGTCATTCTTTCCCCTCTTATAGTCCCAGTTGCCATAACATAATTACCGTCCCCATCTACCTGAGTGGATTCTACCTGGAAGGGAAAGGATCTATGCAATAAAATTGCACAGCCAGCTCTCTTAGTAGGAAGAGAAGCCAGATAATAGGTGGGGTAATCCTTATGCAAAAATTTAGGTTTGTTGCAGAGAGAAAAATGGGTCTCCTGCATGAAAATGACCGAAGGAGTGTATTTTTTGTAGAACGCAAATGCCTTCCTCCTTTTAAAAGGGGAATTAAATCCCTTCACATTATGGGTCACTATGGTGTATTTAGAAGTAGCCATTAGAAGTTGTGGATGCAGGTGTACACAACCTTACCTGATAGCTGAGCACGTGAGCGACGAGGACTGGAGGAGCCCGGAGAGCAGACAGAAGTCCCAGCGGATAAGCTGTTGGCAGCGGAGAAATCTCCTTTTATCAAGAGGGCTTGAGAGCAGTAAGAAGAGAGAAAGGCAGTTAAATATCGGAAAAGGTAGGTAAATCTTGAGACAAAGCAAACAAGCCAATAATATACAAAAGAGAAAACAAAAAAATCAGAGCAGTAAAACTGCAAGGTTACAGTACGTCTAAACTTCAAGCTGCAATTTAAAAAATATAGCAGGATAAGTATAAGACAGACATCTGCACATAACCTTTCTATCTCTATTTGTAGTAAATAAGTTAAAAATCAAATCCACATAGTGTGGGGAACTAGTCTGGCAAACTTTAATAATTCTAAATGACAATAAATCAAACTTTCTATCAACATTCTATCTGAATTGTAAACAATGGAATTGAGCATCAGACCCTCAGCGAAATGTCATCACAGTCCAGCTAGGTAGGGGGCCTCTCAGGTCTCGGGCCCAACTTTGTAATGGCAGAAAGTCCAGAGTCTGCTGAGTATACCAAGCGCTTGTCTTGCTGATCGCCTACATATTCCCGGAGGCCGCTGGGCCCCTCCAGGGCAGGGGCTTGTTTGCCCTGGACTTGTGCTGGCTTTGGAGTCTGCTGCCTCTTAGGAATAAGCGGAACAAGGTGCTCTTGGTTTGCTTCTGTCGTGGGCTCCGAGCATAGCTGTAGTCTCTGTAACACATCCAGACAGTCTTCCAGGAAGCGGGTGGTATAAGTCTTGCCATGATAAGTGAAGGTCAGAGCAAACGGAAAGTTCCAGCGGGTACTGGATTCTGTGCTGAAGAAGAATGGCAATAGCTGGTTCATAAGTCTCCGCTTATGCAGGGTATCCGGGCAGAGGTCCGCATAGAATTGCAGGATTGAATCATCCGGCCCCTTGATAGTATGCAGCTTCCTGTGGCCGCTAGTAGAAGGTCTCTGGACTGCTGCCTTAAAAATCTCACAATAACATCCTTGGGAGCCTCCAAGCTTCTCGTACCTCCCAAGGCTCTATGGGCACCCTCAATCTCCCACACACTTTCAGGCTGATTAGGGAGGATTATAGGGATTGTATCCCTCAGGTAGCTAGATAGGTCCTGTATCGCTCTAGGTATACCACGGATGCGGACATTGTGTCGGCAGGAACGGTTCTCCAGATCCTCTATCTTATCCGTGAGGTCAGAGATATGAATGGAGTTTTGAGCAATAGAGGAAACGGTCTCTTTCTTGCGCCTCCGCCATCCGATCCAACGAGTCCTCCAATATTTGAGTGCGTTGTCCCAGATCCTTCAAGTCTTGTCCTTAGAGGAGCAATAGCGTTTGCCAGGAGCCGTTCAATAGTAGCCACTGACCTGGCCGAGAGGTCCATATATTGGCTAGGGGGTGTTCAGGAGTACCTTCCCTGTCTGAGCCATCCGAGTGCTCTGAGGCGGATTCGCAGGGGGGGAGCATCTGGTAGTTTTAGGTGTAAAGTGCTCCCTTATGCCCTTCACAGAAGCAGTTCTTTTGGGGTTTCGGCATTTTGGAATTACAGGCCACAGGAGTCAGCAAAGAGTCCCGTTAATGAGTCAGCTAGGTATAGGATAAGGGGAAACTATGCCCAAGTGGTCTGAGTGAAAGTCCGCTGGCCCAAATTGTAGAGTTTGTCCAGATTATAAAGTTGAGTTGAGGTAGGTGATAGCTGTGCTGCCAGACCAATTCCCCATTCGTCTCTTTATTCCATAATTAGGGTGTAGTCCCCAGCCGGGGCTCTGAGGGAGCCTGTGGAAACCCGGCCAAACAAAGAGTGGTCCTTTGGTAGACGAGTGACACGAAAAGTTGTACCCTCTTCAGGTAATCTGTCTGCTTTCGTTGACAGGAGCCCGTTATGTAGAACCCAGCCGTAGAATAGATCAGTACAGACAGTAAGCAGCAGTGAATGGCAGGGAGACTTCCACTCTCTCATTATTCGCATAAGGCCAATGATGATCTGCAGTATTGTAAACGTCCACAGGGTGGCAGCATGTGTGCTGATGTTGTAAGAAATTGACACAGACCATGCAACTGACAGTGAAAGCACAGGTTTCAAGCATAGGTAGACACAATATCTTTGTTAGATGCAGAAATGATTCAAAAAAGTGCCTCAAGAGAGCGTCAGTTTCTGAAACCAGGTACCCCCACAAGGCTCCTAATATTATGCAATTCAGTCTCTGGCAATACTGCAAGGTAAGTCTTTATATCAAAATCTCAGTCCTGAATGGGTAGCTTAAAGAGTTGACTCACACCACCTTAACTCCAGATACCAGGATTGCGTGGGGATATGACAATAAGTAGATCCTTGTGTGCCTTGCAAACTGGAGGAAGTGCAGGCAGCTTCCTCCTCCTGCCCCACTATGCCTCTGAGATGAATAGCAGCCACAGTTCTTTGTGGGGAGAGAGCTAATCACCCTCTATTAGCTGTGGGGACACTGCTCCCTCATTTGGGGATAATAGTAATGCTCCTGGGGCCCCCCTGGGGAATCACAAGCCTCTGGGGAATATCCCCCCTACCTGCAGCGTTCTTTAAAATGGCGGCCCCGCAAGATGGCGGCCGCGTTTCGCGAGCTTTTCAGCCCTGTCTTCGGCGGCCCCACTCTGGCCAGAGGGGTCACTCTGGGATCCCGGCCGGATCCAGCCGCCACCGGGATCTGCTCCAGCACCAGCCCAGGAGCTGAGACAGAGAGCCCTGAGGTCTTCTGGGGCCTCTGACGTCGCCCCACGAACGGAGGCCTCCTGTGCTGCTGGGCCACCCAGATAGCTCCCAGTCTCCCCTCGGGGGATGGGGCAACCCCCAGTAGTGCCCTTGAAGGCAAGAAGGGCCCAAGAAGCCGCTCCAGGGCAAAATAGCAGGCCCTAAACGGAGCTCAACACGGAGCTCAGGAAAACACGTCCAGCTCCCTCAGACGCCAGCTCCGCCCCCTGTAATGTGTATTTTTTAAGGTCCGGTTGATAAAATATTTTTTTGTAATCCTCGTCTAGAGTAGAGCTCTGTGTTCCTATGGGTGAGTTCCAGCTTGATCAAAAGAGTGTAACACATTTTTAAATAGAGATTCACTGTTTGCCTGTGTTATCACAGTTAATCAAAAATGAGGCAACATGTCTGAATTATTGAGATATTTGGCCTTATGTGCACAATGCTCAAACACATTTTCATATACTGCAGTATAAACACAGCCTCTTTGTCTCTTAAAATCTTGGAAATAACCAGAGAGAAAGAAGAGAGATAGGCTCTGTACATATATATATGTAAGTTTGTTATATAATTGTGTAGAGAGATATATATGATATGATGCTGTGCACTGTATATGTATATGTGTAACTGTGTACAGCTTTTCAATACATATTGTGTATGAATGATGTATTTACAGATCATCTATATACAAATAAGTCTGTAACAAAATTCTAAGCCTATACCATTTGGGCCTATTTGGTCTGTTTTTTTTTTTTGTATTTATGTAACATATATTTGCAGCTGCATTGTGAAGTTTATATATTATTTATATAGTAAAAGGTTCATTTATTTATATTTTATAAGCAGTAAACTGTGTTGTGTTATGGAGAATTTTGCAGATTTTTCAGGGGGCTCCAACATGTTGTTATTGCCCAATACCCAGTAGAAAACTCTTCCTTTTTCTCCATCCTAACGTCTCACCAAAGCTATGACTGGGGGTTAGGATGAAGAAAGAAGAAGTTGGGTCTGATGGGGGTTAGGATCAGGGGGGAAATTTAGATTTTATACTGCTACTATTTCCTGCTTTTCCCTTGTTACATACCAATTCATAGGTATAAATGTGCTTATTATATATGCAAAATGTGAAAAAGTGCTAAGAACGCTGAGACAGAAATACTACTGTACAAGACCATACATTCCACGGCACTACACTGGCATCTTCAAACAGTCTGCTGCTCTCTGAAAATGTACTGCCCAAGGCCTGGACCTAATATGCTGCCCCATTGGTTAGGATAATATGTGAGTAAGGGGCCCCAAAATGTATTTTACACTGTGGACCTATATTCACTAAATCTGCCACCCCGATCTAGGCCATTATTCCTATGGTATGTATCTTGGATGTATCTGTTAAATATGTGCTATATTTAAAATAAAATATAATAGAAGTGAAACAGGAAATCATTTAAGAATGTAATAAACTACTGTCCACTTTCTTCCCCAAAGGAGCCTACTCCAGTCTTGCCCAAGGGATTCCCTTCCGTGGGCGAGCACAAGTTGTACATGACACCACTGGGCTTTACTGTTCCAGCTGCCCATGTGATTACCATGGTTCCCCTATTTGGACTATCTTGGATCTGAGGGCCCTCATACACAATGAATACCTATTGTGTCTATGTGTTTTGGCATTGTGTAGGTTGTTTGCAAGGACAGATCTATGAGGCCCATTGTGAAACTAACACAATGCATCCAGCAGTGAAAACCTCCTCCTGAGTGATTAGATTAGCTGGCCTTCCTTTCTTAATTTTGTTACCAGACTAAGGGCCTCATTCTAATGATGGCCGTAGGAGCTGTGTGGCCACAAACTACTTCCCTATTCTAATCCCCTGCGGCCGAGTGGCAGGTTTTTCAATGGCCCAGCCGGAGCAAAAGAGGATCTGTTTATCTGTGTACTGATGTTATGTTTTATTTATTCCTGGGGCCCAGCTGCAGAAGACAAGAAGAAGGACGGGGATATGATGGAAAGGTACGTTTAATATTTCGAATGTTTATTGTTTTTTATGTAATGTTTATTTTTGACTAATTTGATGTTTCTTTTTTTCTAATGGGGTGAGACCTGCGGCAGGAAATCCATCATCATTGAAGGAGCATCTAGGCAAGGTAAGGTCTTATTTATTATATTTAGGTTAGATTTAGGGGTTTTAATGTAATGAAGATAGGGGGTGATGTTTTATCGATAGGGGGTAATGTATAAATAGGGGGTAATGTTGTATAAATAGGGGGAAATGTATTGTAGTTAGGGGTATATTTGTAATGTATTTATTGGTGTACTGTAATGTTATGTATATTTGTGTATGTATTTTCTTTGCAGGTATGTAATTAATCAAAGTTTTTGTAGTGGGGGGTTGTGCAATGTTCTCTTTTTTTATTTTTTGTAGTGGGGGTTGTGTAATGTTCTCTTTTTTATTTTTTTGAAGTGGGGGTGTGTAATGTTCTCTTTTTTATTTTTGGTAGTGGGGGGATGTGTAAAGTTCTCTTTTTTATTTTTGGGAGTTTGCGGTTGTAATGTTCTTTTTGTATTTTTTGTAACATAGTTTTTTTTTATTTTGTGTAATTAGTGGTTGGGGGGTTTATGGGGTTAGGTAGGTAGGGGTTAATAGGTTAGGGTAGAGGGGGCTAGTTTAGATTTAGTGGTTTATTGGGGGGGTGTAGTGTAGTGTTTGTCCTCCTGGAGGATCCTCATGGCACTTATGGGGTTAATATTAGGGTTCTTATTGTCCCATGAGGGTCTTCATAGACCCTTATGGGACTGATGGGGTTAAATAGAGCCTTATGGGGACTGCATAGATCCCCATTAGTGATGGGGTTAGATGGAAGCTTATGGGGTTTGTATAGACCCCAATTAGAGATGGGGTTAAATAGGCCTAGTAGGGGTTAAGTAGGATCAGTTAGGGTTAGTTCCAGATAGGGTTAAATAGGCCCAGTTAGAGATAAATAGGCCTGGTTAAGTTTAGATTGGGCCTATTTAACCCTAACTGGGCCTGTTAGGGTTAAATAGATCTAGAAGGTGTTAAATAGGCCCAGTTAGGGTTAGGTAGGCCCAGTTACAGTTATTAGGGCCAGTTTTGGTGAAATAGGCCCCATTAGGGTTAAATAGGCCCAGTTAGGGTTATTAAGTACAGTTAGGGTTAAATAGACCCAGTGAGGGTTAAATACGGCCAGTTAGGGTTATTAGGTACAGTAAGGGTTAAATAGGGCCAGTTAGGGTTAAATAGGCGCAGTTAGGGTTATTAGGTACAATTAGGGTTAAATAGACCCAGTTAGGGTTAAATATGCGCAGTTAGGGTTATTAGGAAGAGTCAGGGTTAAATAGGCTCAGTTAGAGTTATTAGGTACAATTAGGGTTAAATAGGGTTAAGTATGGGTTAGTGGGGTATAGTTAGGGTTAAGTGGTTAATGGGGTATAGTTAGGGTTAATAGTATAGTGTAGTGCTTAGACTTTGTCATGAGGGTCCTGGAGGACCCTCATGGCACATATAGGGTTAACCTAGGGGTTAATAGCGTCCTATAGGGGTCTATTTAGAGCTGAGGGGGTTAATTGTAGTCTATATTGACCTCCATGAGTGATGGGGTTAATTTTAGGTGAGGGTGGGTACTTATAGTACCACAGGGCAGGGATTAATAGTTTATTGATCAGGGTCCTTTAAGGTCCTTTCATGACCCCATGCGGTGAGGGAAATTTGAATTTTTAATGCAACAAGGGCCCTGATAGGGACTCCCACTGCAAGGGTTAAAGTAGGGACCCTCCAGCGGTCCCAATGGGTCCCCACTGCATGGGGGATTAATGTCAGTTGCCGCTGGGGTACTTACAGTACCCCCGAGGATTGGGGTAACCATTAGTGTGCCGTGGTCCCTTTAAGGAGTGATCTTTAGGGGTAAATATATATTCAATGCAGCACTGTACAGTGCTGTAATTGATAGGTGACATGAGGATGACATGTAGTACATTGGCTAGCTGGCACATCGCCGCTAGCCAATACTGTCATTTGTGGCTACAAGTCCGCTGGTCTTGGATAACGGGTTACTGCCTTGGGGGTCATCCAATCCCGCAGTCCCGGGCTTGGATGACCTCCAAGGCAGCAACTCGATCTTCAAGCCTGGCGGACTGCGGCAGCAAATTACAGTATTGGCTAGCAGCGATGTGCCAGCTAGCCAATGTTCTACATGTCATCCTCATGTCCCCCAATGTGTCCCCCCATCATTTACAGTGCTGTAAAGTGCTTCCTTGAATTTATTTTTAACTTTTTAGCTTAGCAGGCTTCCCCTCTGATGTGCGGGCTAACGCCCGCAATCAGATCCAAGCCGCCAAAGTTAACAGCCGATTGCCTGTCTTGCGATCGGCCGTAGGAAATGGTGTGCTGTGGCCCCTTTCTTTACAAAGCCCTATAAGTTAGTTTATAATAATGTCTAGATTTAAAATTTTATTCTGGAGGCTAAGGGAAGCCAGTGAAGTGATTGACAAAGAGGAGCTTCCGAGACTGAACAATGTGTTCGGAAGATAAGTTTGGCAGAGTCATTAATTATGGATTGAAGTGGGGAGAGGCGAGTGGTGGGCAGGCCAACAAGGAGCGAGTTGCAATAGTTGAGATGAGATATGATGAGAGAGTGTATTAGAATCTTAGTGGTGTCTTGTGTAAGGTAATGGCATATTTTGGATATGTTTTTTAGATGGAGAAGACAAGATTTGGTTGGAGACTCTATGCGAGGGATGAAAGAGAGGGTAGGGTCCAGTAGAACCCTGAGACACCGGGCTTGGGAGGTAGGATTGATGATGGCATTGTTGACAGAGAGAGAGATGTGAGGAATTGAAGCTGTAGTGTGGGTGGGAAGATTAAGAGTTCAGTCTTAGACATGTTGAGTTTTAGATGCTGGGCGGACATCCAAGAGGATATACTAGAGGCAGTCGGAGACGTCTGCTGGAAGAGAGGGGGATAGATCTGGTGCTGAGAGGTAGATTTTAGGGTCATCTGCATAGAGATGGTACTGAAATGCAAAAGAGTTTCTTAGGGTACCGAGTGAGGATGTGTAGATGGAGAAGAGGAGGGGGCCTAGGACTGATCCTTGGGGTATGCCAATAGACAGGGGGTGAGAGGAAGAAGAGGTGCCGGTGAAGGAGACGCTAAATGATCGTTCTTGGAGATATGATGAGAACCACGAGAGAGCAGTGTCTTGAATGCCAAGGGAGGAGAGAATGTGGAGTAGAAGCGGATGGTCAACTGTGTCAAATGCGGCAGAGAGATCGAGAAGAAGCAAAATAGAAAAGTGGCCTTTAGACTTGGCGGTGAGCAGGTCATGGTGACTTTTACAAGGGCTGTCTCAGTGGAGTGTTGGGGCCGAAAGCCAGATTGGAAGGTGTCCAGAAGAGAGTTAAAGGAGATAAAACTTGTAAGGCGGTTATAGACAAGCCGCTACAGCAGTTTGGAAGCCAGGGGAAGTACAGAGATAGGGCGATAGTTAGATGCGACGTTGGAATCGGATGAGGGTTTCTGGAAAGTAGGTGTAATTATATAATGTTTTATAGATGATGGAAATGTGCCAGTGTTTAGGGAAAGGTTGAAGATGTGTGTGAGAGCTGGAATTAGCGTAGTAGAGAGGGGAGCGATGAGCTGAGATGGAATAGGATCCAGAGCACAGTTAGTGAGATGAGAGGATGATATTAGGATGGAGACTTCATCCTCTGTTGCAGGGGTAAAGTAGTTTAAAGTGTCTGTGGTATTGTTGGTTGGTTGAGAGGATGAAGTGTGTGAGCCACGATGAGAGGAGAGTTAATTGTGGATAGATTGAATTTTATGTGTAAAATGGTTGGCAAAGTCTTCAGATTTGAGACCGGAAGGGATGGGGGGAGGTGGTGGGCTGGAGGAGAGTATTGAAAGTGGCAAACAAACTTTTGGGGTTGGAGGACAGAGTTGATATTAGTGATGTGAAGTAGTGCTGTTTGGCCAGTTTTAGGGCGGAGGAGTACGAACGTAGCATAAAATTGTAGTTAAGGAAATCTGCTGTGAAGCGGAGGTGTCAAGGGTGGAAGAGAGTAGAATATTAGTGTGAGGTGGCAGTTTTAGGGCAGTTGAGGTTGGTGGAGCACAATGGAAAGCTGTGTAGGGTCAAGTTCTAGCAGGTTTTTGTGGGTTATTGGGGCTGGGGTTGAAGAAGAGTGATGAGAGGAAGATGTGGTGAAGTTGAAGGTAAGGGGGTGATGGTCAGATAGAGGGATAGGGTGGATGACTTGGTTGGAGTTAGGGGTGGGTTGGAGACGGAGGAATGCTGCCTAACCCCAAGAACACCATCCCCACCATCAAACATGGAAGTGGAAACATTATGCTTTGGGCATAGATTTTTCTAACTTCAAGGTAAGTGTTTAAATGTTTATTTTTGTATTTTTTCATACAAACATTTTTTTTCAACATACTATTAATTCCCCTCTATCAGATGCACTTAAAATCCAGGAAACTTACATATGCCTTTAATTGAAAAGGTTAATGAAATATCTTGGTCAGACCATGCCTCAATATGTTTATATGTTAAAGAAGGAGTAAATAAAAATATAAATAAAAATTCAATGTGGAAGCTGGATCCAACGCTGTTTAAATCGAAAGAAGAAATAAAGGAAATAAGGCAAGACATTTCCTCCTTCTTTTCTTATAATAAAGATTCTGGTAAATCAAGTGCTATAACTTGGTGCACCCACAAAGCATATATGAGGGGAATTTTTATATCAAGAGCTATAGCAGCTAGAAAAAAGAGACTTAATAAAGTTTTGCCTAAAATGGAGATTGGGATTCAGATTAATCAAATAACTTTAAAAATAAGAAAAATTATTCAGTTGCAAACAGATAATATGAAATTGAAATACCAACAAAATCATTACTTAATGGGGAATAAAGTAGGAAAATCCTTAGCTTATAAATTGATAAAAACAGAAGGTCCAAAATAGAATAAAGAAGCTAAGAGGACAAGACAATAAAATATATTCACACCCAAAAGATACTGGTGATGTTTTTATGAAATACTATCAATCACTATATAATTTGAAAAAGGAAGGGAACTTTGTAAAGCCTATAAAATCAAATATAAAAATCTTCCTTGACAAAATTAAACTACCAAAGATATCAAATGAGGATTTAGAAAACCCTCATAACCCTAGGTAAACTCAAAGATTCCATAAAAAAATAAAACTGTATAAAGCCCAAGAGAAAGATGGCTATTTGAACTGTTATTATAAAATCTTCTTAGATGAATTGAAAACTCCATTATATAAAATGTTCAATGAATTTAAACAACAGGATATAATACCACAGGAAATGACAGAGGTAAAAATCTTAAATATACTAAAAATAGATAAAGACCCTGAGGACTATAAGAGCTACAGACCCATTTAATTAATCAATGTTGATATAAAGCTATATGCAGGAATTCTAGCAAATAGTTTAAGTAAATTGATCCCAAAGTTAATTAACATAGACTAAGTGGGCTTCGTTGAGAATAGACAAGGCCCTGATTACGTCAGGAAAATAATTGATATAATGTCTTGGTAAAAAAAAAAGGAATCTTCCCGTACTCACCCTATGGTTGGGTGCAGAGATGGGACTTTGTTGATGAAATGGTGGACAAATTCGGTATGGGGCAATTTGGAACAAAGGCGATAAAGGCTTTATATAAAAGCACTTCGGCTATAATTAGTGTTACCTAAGGAATATCGAATAGAACTAAATTGGAAGTGTAATTCTATTACCCATTTAGGTATCAATCTATCGTATTCTATAAAAAATCTAATAAAGAATAATCTGGATAAAATGTACTTACATATTAGGGGAATAATATCAGATTGGAATCAAACGAAATTATCCATGACTGGGAGAATCTCTGTCATAAATATGGTAATTATTCCAAAGTTTTCGTATATTTATAACGGCATTCCACAAATAGTCCCAAAATATTTTCTGGAGAAATTCCAAAAACTATTAAATAAATGTATAAATAATAATAAGAGAGCAAGAATTAAATTAGAAATCACAAAGAGAAAATATGAGTTGGGAGGAATTTCTTTACCATCAACCACTGACATATATGACTCAATTATTCTTTGCCATCTGCTAGGGTGGAATTGCCTGAATGCCACTTCTAAGTGGATAACCTTAGAAGATGATATTGTTCCAAATATACCTAAAGAATTATACCTATGGCTTCCTAGGTCACAAATAAAAAAGCTTAAGAATTTCCAACAAACTGCAATAATTAAAAAAAATCTTCTATAATCTAGAACTAGTAGATGCTTGGAGGGGCCACCACCCGCGGGATAAAGAGTTCACTTTCATTTCCTCTACTCACAATTCTTATTCCCGTATAGACACCCTCCTTATCAGCTCCTCTCTCTTTGATAGCTCGTCCAGAGCTACTTTTCACCCTTGTCCTTGGTCAGACCACGCAGCGGTATCTCTGAGCTTGAATTTGGGACCCAATCTTAAACTTCCTTATTCATGGAAGCTAAATGAGAAATGAGTATTTACTCTCTAGCTCATCATTTCTTAATCAGATATCTTTGGATCTAAAGTTATTTTTGGAAACCAACTCCACTGAAGAAGTTTCAGCAGGATGGCTTTGGGTGGCTCATAATGCCTTTATCCAAGGCACTTGTAATAAACTAGCTTCCCGCCATAAAAAACAGACCAGTCAAAAAGAGCAGGAATTAACTAAAGCGGACCTGAGAGTATTCCCAAAAAAAGGTAGAGATCAGCTTGAACCAAAAAATTATAGGCCTATATCGCTCTTGAACTGATTTTTGCTGGGAGAATCTCAAACTTCCTACCTGACTTGATTAACAAAGATTAGTCTGGCTTCATACCCCATATACAAACTGGGGATAATATGAGGAGAATTCTGAATGTTATTCATTTGGCTCAAAGCTCTAAGACTCCACTTTGCCCTTGATATTGAAAAGACATTCGATTCGCTAGAATGGCCTTTTCTTTTTGCAACTTTAACAAAATGTTGGTTTTCTGAGCGCTTTATTAATTTATTACATACATATTATAACTTTTCCCAGTCTAACTGAAAGCTCCCTGGATCACAGAAAGCTTACATCACTATAGAGCGGGGAACCAGACAGGGATATCCCCTATCCCTCCAATTTCAAAATAAAGTGTTTAGATTTATATGGAGGAACAAGCCTCCCCGAATAGCTAAGAGAGTCATGTTGTTTCACCATAAATCTATGGGAGGTCTCTCTTGTCCTACTAACTTTTACCCCTATTATAAGGCTGCTCAATTGACGTTTGTTCCACTTGTTCACTCTATTAAACATGGGATAGAATCTTAGGCACCAAGATAATGACTCTTTTAAGACTAAATACTCAAACCCGATAATTAACTTGACTCTTAAAGTGTGGAGATGGGCCAAATCAGTACATCGCCTAACCCAACCTCTTTCACCTCTCACCTCACTCTTCTCACATCCAACTTTTTGTGACACATTCACAGGAACCGCGACAGCATTTTGGATGTCACGTAAGCTAGATAGGATAAACTTGTGGCCTTCTAACGGCATGCCGACTTTTGGGCGGATGAGACTTGCGCTCCGTCATGTGCATGCAGATATCTGCGTGCACTGACCAGAATGCACCCGACGACAGCTTGGCCAAAATCTTTACACAGGACCAGCGCAAAGACACAGACCTGGCACGGGCCTGGATCGCAAGAGCAGCTGCGGTGAGAGGAGAATAGCAAAGTAGCTGGAGGGGATTGCAGCGTTTCGCCCATTTTCGGCAACATTTTTGTGTGTTTGAATTAAAGGCATTATCCCCTTTAAAAGTATACAAGCATGTCAGCTGTATTTTTAAAGGGGTGGGAAAGAGCTTATAATTACTTTGCTCCAGTCCAGCTACCAAGAAATCCTGCATCTACCGTCTGGAACTCCATTCTTGCTCCCCATGGATCCTGAAGCAAGCCTCTTTCCAGAGGAATCATTGTGCACCGATACACCAGTAGAGGACCTAACCAGGTGGATCCATTCATTGGCTGGTCCTTCCTTGTAACAGTAACTGTTAATATTTAATTCTTAAGTTAAAACATACAGTTTGAATTTACTTTAATTTTTACAAAAATAAACCAAGAAGCCGAGAAATGATTGACAGCTTGTCTGTGTTCAGTCACAGAGTTTTATTGTTTGAAAAATTAATTTTAGTGAAAATTGAAGAAAAACAATATAGGTGCCAAATGAAGAATGCTAAGCAATTTCCTAAAAACTATTTTCCAATGCTCTTCCCTAGTGAGGGGGGCTAATATTTAGACATTGAGTGGTTGGAGGATGACATGCTAGTGATGGATATTAATGAAAAGGTCCTTAATTGCCATAGAAATATCATAATTTGGGATTTGTGAAGAAAGCGTTTGTCTTTCCTTTACCCTACAAATTGTGGACACACGAAACAGCTATATCCAATTTTATCCCCACTGTCTAGGAGGTATGGTTTGTACAGTGTTTTGGGACCCAGCATGGGAATGTGGCCCAAGACCAGAAAACCAAGAGTTGGCAAGTATACAAATTTAAAAAATATTGCAATTGTAACCTGTGAAGTGGTTGAGGGAAGAGCAAAAGAGCTTTTCCATTGCCTGTTTCTTCTGACTGTAATTAAGCCAGCAAGCAAACACAGCACCTTCAAAGTGAGGGGGCTATAATAAGGCACCTGATCTAGATAATTACCTAGGTTTCAAATCATTACATATGTGATTTGCATTTCTTCACTGACCATTTAAAAGGGTTACTTGAAGTACCTGATACAAGTACATAATCACATCAGTGCAAATTATAATATAATAAATATGACTCTCATTAGATATAATCAAGCCAGATGTTTATTGTATGGGAGAACAATAAAAAATAAAATAGAACCCATTTTTAATTAATATACGACCTTGCTCATTTCCACCCCCAATAATAGTGTTGGTACAAGCAAGTTAGATGATAATCAATATATATTCTTCTTGCAACTAAGAATATATGTAATTGTCAATAGTAATGTGGTGAACCTTCATATTTATCTGTGAAAGGAATTATGTGTCACAAACCACCAAGTGCCAGTCAAGGTTGTGTGAAGTATTCTCTTGGCACTAGGCTGCTAGCCTAAGGGATTCACTGTACTGTTGATAGCATGTTCAGCTCTTGATGTATTTACTGTACTATAGAAGTCATTGTTTTACTACACTGGCCTGGGTACCCTATATTTATGGGTAACACCGTGCAATAATGGTTATACTCGTGTTAACATGCTTGATATTTGTATATATTGTTTTATAAATAGTTTATAAATAGTATTGTCGTAATTGACGGTAAACTATGTGACCTGGTCTATGGAGATGTAACCTAATTGTGTGTAAAGTCGGATAGAAGAGGTTCTTTGCGGAGCTGAAACAATGCTTCAAATGGAACAGTTTATCATTGAAAATTGAAATATGCAATCAGCTTACTAAATAGTTACATATTTTGTACAAGTTCTGCGTATTTAGTTATTTTGGCCTTCTGATCTAGTGATCTTAATAATGTTACCAGGTAATATTGTTTATTTCAATGTGTTTAGTTACCATTGCATTTTTTCTGTAAATATGCTGTACCTGGTTCAATAAAGAAATCTTCTGGTTAAGACATAGGTGGTATAGCTATGTTCCTTTTTCTGGTTGGTGGGATTTCCATGCTCGGCTGGTGGCTGTCTGCTCTGCAAAAAAAGTTACTGAAATTGTTCTATCTGGTCCAACTATTGGGGTGTGGAAAGGAACCCTGGGCATGGATGGAGACCTAACCCTGTGTCATAACAGTGACATATGACAACACCTTGTTCATCATACTGCATAGCAGGCCCTAAAATGTTCACAACTATTCTTAACTAGCGAATTGCCCGTCAAAAAATGACGGCAATCAAATCGTAAGGTAGCTAATGCTGTTTGGTGTGTAATACTAAAATATATAATAGATGAATAAATGAATATACTTTACCTATTTTGAAGCATTGTGTTGAAGAGCTGACAATCTGTTTTCATGTTGCTGCAGCATTAGTGGTGTGGAGGTGCTGTGTAAGCATGATGAATGTGTGCAGTGTAAGGCCCTCATTCAATTGCAATTTGCCCAATTGAATAGGGCCCTAAATAAGCACATAACATATATTTTTTAAAGAAGTTTTTTGTTAGCAAGCATATATCCAAAAGAAAGGTTTTCACTAACTAAAAACTTCTTTAATAAAAATATGCTATGTGCTTATTTAGGGCCCTATTCAATTGTCCACATCACAATTGAATGAGGCCCTACGAGTGTGCGTGCGCGAGACAAAACCGTTAGCGGATTATCCGTCGGTGCTTCGTGGTGTTTTGCGAGTTTCGTGTGTTGTTTTGCGAGTGTGTTGTGGCGTTTTACGTGTTGAGAGTGCTGTAGCCTCGTTTTGGTTTTTTTCGTCGGCCATTTTTTCTCTCGCTTAGCGATTTCATTAGTGTTTAAAGTGTTTTATTTTTATTTAAATGAAGGTGTAACTTGTTTATTTGAGGTGCTGGATGGTTCCTCTTGCTGTAGGTAAGCTTTTTATGTGTGTGTTGTGTGTATTTATTGTATTTGAAATGTTTGTATGTCGGCGTGTAGCGTCCGATGTTTGCGAGGTCGTAATGTCTGGTAACGTGTCTCGTATGGTGTTTGCGTGTGTAGCCTCGTTTTCATTTTGTTCGGCGGCCATTTTTTCTCTCGCATATCAAATTTTCTAGTGTCTAAACTCTTTTATTTTGATTGAAACGAAGGTGTAAGTTGCATTTTTGAGGTCCTGGATGCTCCCTGTTGCTGTAGGTAAGTTTCTTATGTATGTGCTGTGTGTATGTATTGTGTTTTTAATTTTGTAATGTTCGCGAGTTGCGTCCGAGTGTTGCGAGGCCGTAATGTGTGTGAACCTGTGTCGTATGTTGTTTGCGAGTGTCGTAATGTGTGTGTCGTGTTATTTGCGTTGCGACGTGAAGATTGCGAAGGTCGCAGTTGCTGGAATGGAGTGCCTTTGGCGCTGCATGCCAGCAACTGAGGCCCTCGCCCAGTGCCCTCGCTTCGCGAGGGCCGCGGGCTCACTACGCGAGCCCGCAAGCGTTAGCAACAACTCGCATGCTCACAACTATATATGTGATTTGTGACAACAATTATTAATTTATGTTATATCCCAGGTTTTTATCTGCAGTGAGCACACAAGGATATCTGGAGCATAAACAAAGACAATTTGTAAATAAAAAGTAATTAAAGCTAAACAAAAGAATATTGGTAATGTATAGCTAGTTGTCCATTTAAAATTGATCTGGCATGCTTGTGGTTCTGGTTTTATAGGGCATAAGGCAGTGTTTCTCAAACTGTGGGTCACGACCCCGTCGGAGGTTGAATGACGATTTGCTGGGGGACGTCTGTAGCCATCGGGGATGTATTTTTTTGTCTTTTCTAGTCTGTAGTTTTGCTGTTGGGGATCGCCAGGGCTTGGGAGGTTTTGTCGGGGGGTTGCAGCACTGGAAGGGTTCAGAGCCGCTGGCATAAGGTAAAAGAGCTCAAGTAATGCCTACACCTAAGCAGGTGCCTCTATATACTTTTAGTATTTATTTAATTTCTGAAATTATCATTTAGATCTCAGTTTGGAGAAAAAAAGCACACAAATTATATTTGTAAACTACATAAAATATACAGTTGTTTTGTTTAAACATACATATTACACATGAAATGAAAGCATTTTTTCCCTTTGCCGCACATGTAAGATGATATTTAATAACGTACCACTGTGTGCCTTAATTTACAAAAATGAAGAAGAAATGGGTAATTTAAATGGTTAACTGGTCTGGTGGCTTATCTATGTCATCCAATGAGCAGGCATATAGATGTATGAGTCATACTTGTCTGCCAATGACATTTACAGATTTGCATAAGCTCTGTGTATTCCTGTCAGTCTCAATGAAGTTTAAACACATTTTACTTAATATCTCTTTCATGCAAAAAACAACTTTGTTAAGCATGCTCGTTAAAATGCCTGAAAAATTGTGTTTTCATGTCCAGATTATCATTTAATTATTGAAATAAATACCAGCATGGGTGTGTGCATCACTTGAGCTTTTTACCTAATACTTATATTTAAAGTACTTTAAGTACAACTAGGAGAAACACTATATAAATTATTATTATTTAACAGAAAACATTGAAAATGGAAATCTTCAGTTTATTCACCATGTACTGTATTTCCCAATTTTTTATTTTACTTTTTGCTAAAAAAACATCTGCTTCCATGGTATTCATTCTGCTATTTTCACATAAAATATATCAAACAGGAGTCCAAGAAACATACGCAACTTGGAACTACCTGGTAAAGGATTACTGTAGTGCCCAAACAACAGGATTTCCCTTGTTACCAATTAGCAATAAAATCCATAAAATATAGTAGAAATATAAAAATTGTTGTAGAAAAAAATATATTAGAAAGTAGCCAAAAGGACAGGGGTGAGGGGGAGCTAATGGGGAACTGCTTTAACCATATAATATAGGGGTTCCTGCACCCCTGATCAAATAATGGTCAGTCTTCATTATAAATAAAGGAAGATGCATATCTACTACAAACATAAACTAATTTCCAGTTCCTATGTTATTCAATGGAGCATTTTTCGAAAACTATAAGCAGAATCTCCAGAATATCAAACCATTGTTATCTCACCTTAGTGAATATCACACATTAAATAGGAAATATATATTTGTCTGGTGAATGATAATTCATTTCTTAAAAACATGTATTATTCTGAACAACTTAAAATAAGTAGTATCTTTTAGCAGCACTGCTTGCTACCATGGCAACCAGTAGCTTCTCTCAGAGAACCATAGAATATGCAATTATCCTGTTTTATTCTTATTGTAAGTTTTTTGTAGTGTGTCAGGATCCAACATGAAAAGCTGACTGTGTCCTAACCTTTCCAGCTATGCTTTCCATTCATTTAAGTTATGCTCTTATTAAATTCAGCTTTTATTTAACCTTAAACAATCTGTATATTGTTGTTTTTTTGTGTGCTGCTTAAGCAGTATTGTATAGTATACATTCAATATGACAATATATTGTCCAAAATACAGATATTTCTTTCGATGTAGACCTTACACAAAATTCTATAATATGATGCAACGACTTACAAGTTGAGCTCCAGCTCTTGTTCCATTGTATAATTCAAAAAGTTACCCTGTGGACACGAGCCAGTCTACCAGATAACATACAACAAACCCAGCTGCCTATATGGATTCCCTGGAAATGCAACTAAATTAATGTCCCCATCTTATGGGTAAATGAATTGGTGAAACTCAATGCCTACTCTTGTTGTAAGCCATACCCGTTCCCGTACAGCTTCAAATGCTTTTGATTTAGAGCATTTGAGTTTGCTTGTTTATAATCTGGTTTCCTATCAGACTACACAATGTATATTTCTACCACCGCAAGAACTGTAAGTCTTGGTACTGTAACTAGAAGTGTGTCTCAGGAATGGTTTGATTAGCTGCTCTGAATACTCTGATAATGCTGGGAAATTGCCCATCAAAAATGACGGGAATGAAATAGTAAGGATGTGAATGCCGGTTGGTCCTCTTTGGTTTTATTTTCAAAGTTGTTAGTGAAAGTGTTATTGTTTTCGCTGTTGTGTATTTTCTAAGTTCTGCATGCCTGGCGTTGCTGAGCCTCGTTTTCATCCTGTTTCAGAATATTAAAGTTTTTCATCCGCCATTTTTTCCCTCGCTTAGGCGATTTTCAAGCGGCAGAAAACACCAAATATGGCTCTAATTCATTTGCAACTTCACTCCTAGGCTTCCTGGCTCTCCCCCTGTGCTGTGTGAGTGTTATTATTTTTGTATAATTATTTTGCTTGTTTTGGGCTTTTTTGTAGTTACGTGTTTTAACGAACTGCGTACTTCAACTGCGTACTTCAACTGCTCGCCTGGTGAGGCTCGCAGTGCCTTTGGCGCTCATTGAAGCCTAAGTCCCACATGCCTCAACTGCTCACCTCACTTCGTGAGGCTCGCAGTGCAATGAGCACCCTCAGCGCCCATTGCAGCCTAAGTCCTGCGTGTGTCATCGGCTCGCTTTGCGAGGCTCGCAGCCATTTTGTCATTTAAGACTAATATGAATATGGAGTATATAAAACATCACTTATTAAATGGTCATTGAAAACATGTTTTTTCTCTCTGCTGCATCAGAAAGAGAGTATTTAATAATGTGTGTGTTTTTCCCCCCAAATGAATGTCTCATAGCATGACAAACTTCAGATGTTAACTACTCTTGTGGGATTGCCCTCGCTCAGCCAATGACTAAAGTTTGCTCTCTATTCCTTGCTATCAGTGAATTTAGAAAACCTACTAAAACCTATTTGGGTGAGATAAAGGTAGTTCCTCTCCAGGTGATTAAGGAACAGCCCTCCCTATCACCAGCTTCACCAAACTCTTGCCAAACCCTTAAAAAAAATAAGAGCAATACCTCTACACCCCACCCCACAGATCCATCACCTTGTTCCCTCCCAGTGTACTTTGTTTATCCTCACTCATCTGTTCAACCTCTCCCTTTCTACTAGCACATTTCCACTTGCCTTCAAGTAGAACATCATTATACCTATCTAACTATTGCCTTATCTCTCTACTACTCATAGCTTCCAAGCTTTTGGAACAGCTAGTCTATACTCACCATGCTAACTTTTTAATCAACAAATATTTACTCCATCCACAAGAATATGGCTTCCATTCTCAACAATCAATTAAAATTGCACTTACCAAATTAACACATGACCTGGTTACTGCTAAGTTCATAGCACAATCTTCTCATGGTTTGAGACATATTTAACTGTTCAGCATCTCCTCATAACTCATGTCTTTAAGACATTGCCTCCTCCTGGTTTCTAAAAATCATTATCTCCAAGACAGAACTGTTACTTATACCTCCACCTGAAATTGATATTTTTGTAGACAATGCAATAGTCACCCCTTTATCTAAAGTTCTTTGTCTGGGTATAACATTTAATTTAGATCTCTCCTTCATCCCCTCATTCCGTCACTCTTCAAAATGTGTTACTTCCTCACCAAAGACACTACAAAGGCACAAATAGATGTTCTTAGCAAGTCCTTTTCTCATTATAGCAACTCCATCATAACTTGCCTTCCACTCACCCTCCTATCCCCACTCGAATATATCCTTAATGCTTCTGCCAAACTCACCCAAAACTCATGATCTGCTTCTCCTTATTTTTTAGTCTTTAAGTGTAAACTACAAAGCCCGGAACAGCACGCTACATCTCTACATCTTAAAGTTTATTAACAGGTATAAACCTTCATTCTGACCGTGATTTGCTCCTCTCATTCTCCATTATAAACTCCAGCCATGCTCACCTACAGGACTTCTCAAGAGTGTCACCCATTTTTTGGAATACTCTGCCTCTTTCTATTAGACTCTTGTCTAATCTCCAAACATTCCAGAAAAGCCTATCACCTACCTCCTACTAAGCTCAATCATCCACAGTTTCATAACGTTTATCCTTTCTAGTTCTCAATGCTCCCCTTACATCTTGCTATACTATTTATCCATCCAGCAGCCCCTTACCTAGTGTTTCTAGCGCTACTGAATCTGCTGATGTCCTAAAAATAAAATCACATATAGTTGTCAAACTACGAAATGTCGTCACGCTTTGAGAGGGACGCAGTTCGGGGCCGCATTAGCGGAAGGTGGAGGCTCCAACATCGGCTGCAATGAGTGAAAGGCTCATTGCAGGCTGCAAATGCGGACCCTCGAGAAGCGAGGGGCTGCATTTGGGGAGGTGGAGGATGTCACGTCGGATGCAATGAGTGGAAGGCTCATTGCAGGCTGCAAATGCGGACCCTCGCAAAGTTGGAGGCTCTACGGAGCCTCACAAGCGGTTACAAACAGTCACAGAAGCGGGACTTTGAAAAAAAACATCTAACACGCAATGACTAAATACGGACTTACATAAAAAAAAATACGAGCCGCGGGACTTAGAAAAAAAAACATGACGAAATCGCAAAAATACGACCTTAATGCCCAAACCGCGCTCAGCAGAAAACATTAAAAAAACACTAACTACACACAAAAATGAAATAAAAACCTTACCCACAGCAAGGGGAAACCCAGGACGTCTGGAAATGAGGTTACACCTCAATTTAAGTCCAATTTACCGAGTTTAGACACTCCAAAATCCCCTAAGCGAGAGAAATGTCCGGACAAAAAAACAAAAACTACGCTATACGACCCCTAAAGCCGCAAAACACCACCAAGCACATATGACTTTTCCAAAAAGCTATACACTATTAGCAAGGCTGCTAAATCATCCACGTACCACATACACATTCACCGCCATTTTACAACACTTATTTACAGAATGAGGTACACAGCTACACTAATGGTTTCCCCTCGCACACGTAGCCTATTTACACTACACGCTGCACACATTTACACTGCTGACACTTACACCTCAGCTCCACAACACTGCAAACATTGTATGCTGCAGCAACATCAAAACAGATTGTTAGCTCTTCAGCACAATGCTTGCTGCATATATTATTTACAAATAGGTAAAGTATATTAAATGTATTAATTTATTAATTCTTTAATTAACATAAAAGCAACATATACACAAAAAAACAACACTTTCGCAATAAACGCAAAAGCCATTGACAGAGCGCCTCACAACGAGCGCCAACGGTGCTCATAGCACACAAACTACACCAGGGGACAGCCTTGCAATAAGTGCAAAAAGGAGATCAGCGCCGACCTTACAATGACAGCAAAAGCGCCTCTGATAACAAAAAATACACCAACCAAGAGACTCGCAATAAGCGCCGAAGGCTCTCAGACCACCAAATAAATTACTGTCTGTGGCAAACACCATTACCTGCCTTACATTTTTATTGCCCCGCCATTTTTGACGGGCCAGTCGCTAGTATAATAATAATGGTAGGAGGTATTAGCAAAAGAGAGGTAGCCATACCACTTTATAGATTGCAAAATTACCTCATCTACAGCAAATTCAATGGACTCAAGTTTTTTTAAGTTATTCTAACCTCACACACCACCACCTTCTATTCTGCCTCTAAACTGATCAAAGATGTCCTCCCACCTATGATTTGTGCTTCTTTATAGTGTAGGGTGCTGCACTGTGCCTTAATTCTCTCATAGCTGCTACACCCACGCACTTAATCAATGATTAACCTTCTACTATGCTTTCCATTTTTCCATTATAACCTACTTCTCTATAATTTCTACAATTAACTTAATTTTCACATATTGAAACATGCCACAGCAAATAAGAAATGTATACATTTAAATACATACTGCCACGCAATTGATTCACCCTTTTAATTCCATATAGTATGTGTTTAATTACTCCTTTAGTCAGTAAACTCTCAGTCTGTACAATAGTGTCATGTGTATGATTGTTATCTCAAGGGCAGGGTCATCAACTCATTTTGTATCAGTCATGTATCAGCTGAAGCCAAGCGCTACAGAATATGTTGGCGCTATATTAATATGAGATAATAATAAGAACAATAATATATTGAAGTAGCTTTTTATTCGAAAGTGAATAATTTCTGAAATAATCAGCATTGTTCCTGTCATATTCTTGAGTGAATCCTGGATACAAATAAGCTTTTATGTACTAATTAGGATTACAGTATATTGTCTACCTCTGTGGAGGCTAAATCAATGCCCATCTTGTTATAATGTAGTTAGATCCCCTCCTGAACATTTATCAAGCCATTGAGCTGCAAAATAGCATGTTAGGCCATATAATCAATGTTACCCCCTGATTACCTGGTAGGGAGCAGAGAAAAGTATACCTGCTGAAATCCAAGACACTTAAGTTCAAAGCTGTAGTTTAAATGCTGCAATGAAATCTGTTTCTTCAAATTTTGATTTTACCGCTAAATATTTACTAAATGAACAACCCTACTGTATGACCACTGCAGTGGCCCTTTAAAAGGATCAGTGTACAATGAGAAACATTTATATGAGTCATAAAAGTCATAAAACTTGTTTTTAATGAGAAAATATAAATTATGATTAGTCTGATGGACCCTATAAGAGTGCATGATACTCTGGTGAGTGCGGTGAGAGGAGTATTTGTACTTCTGGGGAGCATGGTTTCCATTTATTGATGCAAGCTGTCTGATTTTAATTATGTGACTGAAATGGTGGGGTCAAATGTAATGATATTCAATTATCAAAAAAAATGTAATGTTGATTGCTTGTAGAAGCCACAATGTATGACTTATAAAGAAAAAACTAACATCACTGTATCCACTTTACAAAGGCAGTGGACCAATGTCTAAATCTTTAAAACAATATGGCAACTAGTAGACTATTGTAAAATTATTAAGCACATTAAAGACAAAATTAATATAACATCTGATTACAAATAGCCTAAACATACTAATTTATAAATAATATTTGATTTAGCATGAATTTAGTGGTCGCAGACAGTGATGCACAGTATAAACATATCACACATACATGTAAGACTGAGAGCACGGACTCACAGCAACAGCTCACAGATGCACATGTCACGAGATATAAGATCCAGTCCCAGTGGAGCTGTCAGTGGTCTGACATTCTGCACAAGTTCACTTTGCCTCTGTCATAAGACAGCAGGGGGGGGGGACGGCGCTAAAAGCTGGTCTTTGAATCCCACTGAGGCAGATCACAAGAGTCACATCACTAAAACACAGAGAGCTGTTTGTATCCAGCTCACTCAGCAGGACAATACAGATGTTAAATCATATTGCTGTGATTTCCTACATTACACTCAATTAAAGCTGCAGGGTCACGCTGTATATCGTTCATAACAATACACTGCAAATTGTGAAAGCCTTCAATCATTCCATACATAATAGAAAAAGCTTTCAGTTAATTCCTGGAAAAAGCTAGAAACATGAATGTATTTGTCCCCATATAAGAGAAGCTGGACCTATCTATAGATCTATAAGTATGATGCAATCTGTAATTCTCGTTGCACTCCATCATCTCCAGTGTGATTAAGTGACTACAATGTGTGTTTGTGTATCTGGATGTTTTCCACCTAAGCGAGCATACTGTGAATTAATATGCAGGTATGGTATTTTTCACTTGACCTAAGCAAGGCCCAGTTGGTATGTACAGATAAGGGTTAACACAATTACCTCTAACATAATGATCAGCCACTACTTCTTGGGCAAAATATAATGATTAGACACAGACTACTTCTTGGGAGGAAAACTGGCCACAGTGTTTATAAAATAGACATAATAACCATAACCATTAATAAATAAACATAACCACTTGAGGGGAGGAGGAGCCTTGCCAGAGATAGTAGACCCTACGCTCTAAAGCCTCATCCAGGGCCTACCCTGTTGTAACATCCGTACGACCGCAGGGTCGGATCTTATCCATTTTACCACTGTCCCGGCGACTCTCCCCACCATCCGCCTCTGTGACAACAACATAAACATAATTTGATAACATATAAAATACAATTAAACAATATAACAACCACACATGCTTTACCAAACAAGATAATCCTTCAACTTGACAATATACATCATTAGTTTTATTAATTTATTCCTTTCTTTTCCTTTTTTTGAATTGTATTTTGAAATAAAAAACTATCATAAACAACAATACTTTAGGGATGGTATCTTCCTTCATGGCCAGCTGGGGGGACTACTGGTGGAAATTGGCACCAAACCAACCTTTAAAGGGCTCCACCTCCCCAAGCTGCCACCTCCCTCCATACCAGATCCTGCCAGGTCAAGGGACCCTCCCTCCAACCCCAACAGGCTGTGGTGTCCTCCAGGCCCCTCATTACTGTAAATTGCCTGTATGTTGTAAATATGTTGCTACCCATTTTGTTCTCTGTTCTTTTTAGGGTAGGCGTTTTACAAATGCAGCAGGCTCTATAATCCTTACACTTGCATATGGGGGAGGAGACAGTGGTCCACAGGAAGTAAGGGATAATGTGTAGAGGATGAGATCACCCAGCCAGGAAACATTCTTCAGAAATTCTTCAGACAGATGAGTGCAGATACTCACTGGAACACACAATCTCACACTGGATTTCACCAAATAAGAGCACCAGCCAGCTTTTCATTGTGTCTTCTAGCTCATGTACTGGCCCACACTGTAACCCCAATAAGAGCTGATGGGATATTCTTCCTCTTAGAACTATATAGGGTCCCCTTGATGCCATTCATAACTCACACTTTTATTGAGGCAATTATTAATTTAATGCTCTTTTGAAAGATTTTGAATATTGGACCAGTTGCCGTACGGGAAATACACACATAACAGAAAAACAAATCAAATGCTACTTCAGGCAACAACTACAATCTAAATAGAAAATAAATAAATAAAACTGATCTTTAATTTAAAAAATAAACTGATCTATAATTTGAAGACCCTAGCAGAAGTTTTTTTTTTTTTTACAGTCATCTACATATAGCATTTACTAATAGAAGTAAAGTGAATTATTAGTACATTTTTGTTCACATTTGAATGTCTAAAACAAGTTAATAAAAACTTGTTTCATGTCCAGTATTCCAAGAAATACAGTTATTACACTGCACTCTGGGAACCTTGGTAGGGACATACAAATGTGCCCACAAATGCTTTGCTCTTGCAACCCATAACCATTTCAAATATGGAATAGAAGTAAAATTACAAATAATTGAAAATAAAAACTTGATAACTTACTTTACAGTTATCTTTATAAATATCCTTTCTCCCTTCCCACCAATGTCGGACTATCACAGAAGATATCCCAAGATATGTTTTCCCATGATGCAACTGCCTTTATTCATCATAATAAACGACCTCCCAAGAAACTGAATGAACAAGACACATAATCATGTCTGAGCCAAGCTAAGATGTGCCCAAAGATCAGTCTGTGAATGTGATCCACTCTATCTCCTCCAGCTAACTGCCTGGCAGGCGACCAGCAAGCTAGATCATTGGGGAGGAAATGTCCAATCACAGACCATACATCTGCAGCTCCACATTTCTCTGAATTACACTAGGAGTGTGTGGTGCGCTCCCCCCCTTCTTGTGTCAAATCACTAGGTGAGTTTCAGTAAATCTTGTAACATGGTTGCCTTCCAAAATCCTAAATGAGTATTAGTTTAAGTGCAATATTTGTAATAAACTCATTGTAAAAATCTCTTTAATAAAAAAACTAATGTTAACGTATGATGTAACTACCCCTTTAAAAAAGCTTTAATTATTATTCATATCATAATAAATCCCTAGAAATAATGTTGTATAATTACATCAATCTCATTCAGTACCTCGGTAAACAAGCCTGTTATTGCTTGACTGCGATAATTAGGTTTACTTAATTACATTCTATGCATCATCGTGATGCTCTAACAGATTACAGGTGTAGTACAGCTAATCTTTCACCACTCGCCAGGTCATGCTATTTCATATAAACAAAGGTCAGAAGAAATCCATGTACAGTATAGGTACAATATAAACTAGGAAATCTAACATTAAAAAATAGACAAAAATATTAGAGTTTGAAATGTACTGAAATTGAAGGAAGTTTGAGATTTTGTGTCTTTTTATAAGCTGCAGACATAAGCACACCTTAAGCTGCTGCTATAAGAAGAGCGGTATAAAAGCTCTTATAACATACTAAAATATGCTTACATTTTTTTTTAAATGCAAACAGTTTTCCCACTTGCAAGAGCAATATTGATCTAGAGCAGTATAGATAAATTAATTGTCCCGCTAAATGAAAGTTAACACTGCACACTTTTTGAAGTCTTTATTTTTGGGTTTTACTAGTAAATAAAAATCAAACAAAATCTCCCCACAACCTTGCCAATAAAATAAATAAAATATGAAAACATTGCAGTATATTAATCTAACAGTGTTACAAGGATGGTTGTTGTTGTTTAGTCATGTCCGACTCTCAGTGACTCTATGGGCTGCAACATGCCAGGTACATCTTGGTAATGATACCGCCAGTTCCTTCTCCAGTGGACCACAATTTGTCTGACCTCCCTGCTATGACCTGCCCAACTTGGGTGACCCTAAATGGTATAGCTCACAGCACCATTGAAGTACACAAGCCCCTTCACCATGACAAAGTAGTGAACCAGAAGGGGGTTTCAAACATCTAAAGGCAGGGCGGAGCTACCATTGGTGCAGGTGGTGCAATGTACCAGGGCCCTCCTCTGGAGGGTGGCCAGTGCTGTGCAATTTTTTTTTGTTTTTTGCTTTTAATTTTTTCTACTGAATCTCCAAGTGGTGGCAGTGTGGAGCAGTTCAGCATGCTGGGGATGTGTATAAGAAGGAGTCTTGGAGAGAGGTGCTGTTATTGGAAGTGTTCTTAGGGAGGGGAACTGTTATAGGAAGGGATCGTAGGGAGAAAAGCTCTTATACAAAATGGTCTTAGGGAGCAGACCTGCTATGGGAAGGGGTCTTGGGAGTCCAATCCATTAGGGGAATGGGCCAAAAAATGTTTTTGCACCAGGGCCCTTCATTCTCTAGCTCTGCCATTCTCAGCACCTGTTATCTTTCTCCTAGATTCACTAAGCTTCAAAGGGGCTGCTATGCAAATCACCGAAGTTACAATTGTTCCCAAATATGATATAATTGTAAGCTATAAGTAATAACAAGCACATTATCATTTAAATGTTATTTAAAAAAAATACATTTTCTCACACTAAATTCACTTTGGAGGCTAATTTGGCGACTTCAGTCCTGGCTAATGTATGTGTCTTCTCAATTTCAGCCAAACCCCCAGGCCTGATTAACATTTATCAGCCATAATCGCTGATAAGAATGAGAGTACAAACTCACTATGGGCCTCATTCAATTGCGGTTTGGCCAATTGAATAGGGCTCTATATAAGCACATAGCATATTTTTTTTTTACAGAAGTTTTTAGTTAGTACATTTCTATCCAAAATCAAGTTTTTCACTAACTAAGAACTTCTGTAAAAAATATGCTCTGTGCTTATATAGAGCCCTATTCAATTGGCCAAATCACAATTGAATGAGGCCCTGTGCTTGGTGGATGGATCGATAAGGCAGATTAACAGTTAAAAATTGCAAGCATCGCTGTAAGACAATGAGGTTTTTAAAAAATAGCATTGAATTAATAAAGCACTTACTAATTATCGTTATAAATTATCCTATTTTTGGAACCTCTGGTATGTCATTTCCTATAGCCCCTCAAGTAGCCCTTCAAGTGGTATGCACTTGACCTTTCATTTGTTTTCTCTTTCTGTGTCATAGCTCTGAATTATTACAGAATAATTAGCAACATGCAAAAAGAAAGAATAGCACATATTACAGTTTTCACGTGAATTTCGTAAAAATGAACTATCCTAGATCATTATGGTATGGGCCCTGGAAACAAAACTATTCACATACTATACCAGGGGTGTCCAAATTCGGTCCTGCTGGGCCGCACACAGGTCTGGATTTGTGGATATCCTTGCTGCAAGCAGGTGAGACTATTGCTTCTTCAGTCATCCCAGATTGACTCACCTGTGCACAGAAAGGAAACCCTCAAATCCAGGCCTGTGTGCTGCCCTACAGGACCGAGTTTGCTATAGGCTATACAAACACTAAAAACTTTTAAACAGATTACCTTCACAAAGCTGGTTGTCATAGGGACTAACACTGCAGTTTGCAGTAAAAAACATGAAGGGGCCATTTGCTTCTGCTTAACCTCTTCCATCCTGGGACAGGTTGGGGCTCTTTCTTCACAGCAAGTTATTAGTTGAGCATCAAGGTCAATTTATAAGGAGAGATTCAGCAATGTAAAACACTGTCATCTAATGACTGGAGACAGCCATAAATAAATTAGAAGCAGTTCAAAGAAGAGCTCTGTACATGGTCTACATGATAATACACACCAGGTGAAAAGATTCAAGGAGAGAAAGAAGAGATGAGCGTAACCATCAACTGCAGAGTGATTTGCATATCACTGAATTCATTTTGCTAATTAATACTTGTTTTGTTAATATGCATAGCAATAGAGTTATAAAACAACATTACTATATGATTTAAACTGATGCATTAATCTATATAAAGCCAATATCAGACCCACAGATCCTTGCAAACACTGAATTGTACTTTAACAATTTTGAGATACTGTCTGTAAAAATCTGTCCAGTCTTCATGCTGCTGAACGATCGAAAACAAACATGACCCAAGCATGATCCATTTAGGCTTATCATAAATAACTGACACCACACCGATTGGTTGGGAGAAAACACGGGCCACAGCTTTATTATAAATAACCAATTAACATAACTTAAAAGCTTGCATATATTATGCATATTAACATATTAAACTATAGGGGGAGGAGCCCGGCCACGGACAGTGACCTCACGCCTTGGGCCCTGCCCAAAGCTCCCAATGCTTATTTTTAAGCACGCCCTGTGAGGTAGGGCCACGCCCGCTTAGGCCAGTGGGCCGGGCAACTCACCTCCCGCCAAACCATATATAAACAACATCTCAGAAAATTGCTACTTCTCCAATAAAATTTTTTTTTTTTTTTTAAACATATTAATATTTTTTTTTTTAGACATACATAACCATTCTTTTTACCAACGTAAATTAGAGTGGGAGGGAGGGATTTTGAGCGCCGAACTGACTCCCGGCGGGCGAATGCGGCGGAAGCCTTACAGGCTCCGCTGGGTCACGAGACGCTGCGGGCTGACCCAGGGAGCCTGTGCAGCCTCCGCGTCGGCACTTTTCAGTAATATAATGTGATAGGCTTATCTTTACATTGATCAGTGTTACTCTATGTATTCTGCTTGTTTTATTGAGGTGTGTAAATTAGCCTTTATTTCAGTATATTCCAGATTAATAAACTTTATTAGTTAACCATTAAAAAATATATTTTGTATTTTATGTTGTTCCATTTAACTGTTCTTGTGTGAAATTGTGGCATTTGTATTGGGATTCACTGAAGCCTAACATTATGAATGTAAAGTGACATGCACACATGGATGTAATGTAATATCAGTTTATATATAAAAAATGTCTGATTGTTTAATTTTCAACTATGGGAATATAGTATGCAGTTGTTACAGGAATTTCTTATATAACACAAATATTGGAAGATGACAAGTGTCAATAGAGTCTTTATCTTACAAGCTCCAGATCTCATATGGAGTTTCACAAGAGCCATTTTTGAGTGCATCTATCAATATTTTTGGAGTCATAATAGTATAGAGTTCAACGGCTGGGAAACATTATCATACACAAAGACTGCAGCCAGTTGGTCTATCTTGTCCTTATGGTTATGATCAATCTGCACTTTAATTATATTCACATTTGATCCAATTTTTTTAATTGAAACCAGAGAGGACAAAGACTATGGGAAATCCATATAATAGAAAAATATTTAATCAATATTGTAAAATTTTACAAGATATACCAGTATAAGGATAACTAATTATAAACAAAGGAAACCCTTCAAAAATCATTCCTATCAAATGTAGCTTAAACTACTGTATTTATTCATTGGTATTTATCTGTTGATGCTCCTTCAGGACAAAACACAACTTTCAGTGCTCCTTGCACAATTTCAGATGAAGGCAGTGATGTGGAATTAAAGTTTTCCCCCGGGTCTCACACTGACAAGCCAACATATACACTGCTGCTACAACTCATGAGATGCTGACAGAGGAACAGCTAGATCCCAAAGAGCAAGAGTCAGAACAGCGCGTCCAGGAAGGCTCCCAGCATTCCACTGTATCCAAATCTGCTGTGAGTTGGGTCATCAGACAGCAAGACAGAAAGGCTCTCTCACTCTCATGTAAGTGAGAATTGGCATCTAAATGATAGCAATCATAGAAATTCAGTCAAGTGTCTTAACAAAGCTCAAAAAGAAATCTTTAAAAACTATCAAGAATCACAAATTAAATATCAATATGCACAAAAGAAAATATTTGAACACTAAAACAATATGTTGCAGTATACAATGTAAGCAGTACATTTGAAGTAGTCTTTGGGGTATAACATTTCAGAAGAGACTTCATTATGAGCCGTAGCAATGACATTGGGCTTTGGTGGCACTAATATATCTAATATGTTCTGATGATGGATTCTGTAGGCATCTTATATCAGTAGATTAACCCACCATATAATCAGCTAATACAAAAGAGTTCTGTGTTTCCCTCCCATTTCTAAAAGTTTGCCAGGGTCATCCACCTGATTACTTGCAAAAATATGAGTACTTCATAAATTCATGAACCAGCAAGAATTAAAAAAGCATGTTCCCAGTATATCAGATTGTCCACACAATACAAGTCTTTTTTTGGCTCATATTTAAATTGGAGGTATACACATGGAATTGTTGTTGTTACGTTATTCAGTCGTGTCTGACTCTTCATGACCCTATGGCTGCAGCATGCCAGGAACATCTCTCACTGCCATGCCCGGATCTACCTTTTTGGAGCCCCTGGGGTGCGTGGTTATTTTTTCCTTTTCTTTGTGTGTACATCGCTCTCTTGCTGTGCGAGCAAATTACAGACGTTCCCGCCATTTTTACAACATAGCTACTCATACACACGCTGAGCTATTACATGTTTATAAAGTGCATTTGATAGTGGGCCATATTATTTATATTTTTCTATGGGAGGACAGTGAGCACATGTTACACAAACACATATCACGATCACTTGTATCACACATTAAGATTGAGTAATTATAAATATTTATAGATAAAGGGCCACTGCACAATGAAAACAGAATTTTTTTGAAAAAATGGAGTCAGACTAAGAGCATAACTTTTTAATAAGATAAGGCATGTGATTAGGCATGTGGGAGGGTCCCAAAATGTATGGAGGAAGGTGCTCTCGTCTGATGAGACTAAAATCAAAACTTTTGCGGGCTTGAGGTATTGTACAATTGAATAGCGATTTGCGATCGTAACTCTTGCAGACGTGAAAGATCAAAGGGGTGTAAGTTACGATTGCAACAACTGCAAGGGTTTCAAGCCTGTAACATTGCTCAATTGAATGAGACTCTTGGTATTTATAGTCTCTAACTAACATTGGCGCTGCGTAGGTGTAGCCCTTTATTATTTTAAATAGTCCCATTATACAATTCAACAAAATACACAATTGAATCTAAATACAAAAAAATACAGTGTCATACATAATCTTATAAAAAGGAATAATATGTTCTTATCCATTCAGTGCCCTGTTTAAACTTATATAGTACCTGATTACCTCAAATGGATCATAAATGCATGAACAAATCGTTAATAATGCATTTAATGCCTGTACAATCCTGTATAATGCATGATTACTTGATAAATTAATGAATCAGCAAGAATTAAAACATTATATGCGCTGTATAATATAGACACAATACAAGTCTTTTTTTGGATCATATTTAAACTGGCGGTATACATATGGAATAGAGATGTTATATTGTGCATGTCTCCCTCATGTTATCATGTTGAAGCATCTCTCAGGATAAAATAGGAGGGAATAAAAGTTAGTCATACTCACTAACGAATGTGTATAAGGTAGTATTTTTGCTATTTCTATAAGCAGAGAATAAATGTTGGTGCTTTATGTGAGGCTCCCACGTCGGCTGCAACGAGCTGCAGGCTCATTGCAAGCCGCAAATGCAGACCCTCGCAAAGCGAGGGGCCGCATTTGCGGAGGTGAAGGCTCTACAGCGCTTCACAGCCGGTTACAAATGACCACACAAGCGGGATTTGGAGAAAAAAAAACATAAACACGCAATGACTAACTACGGACTTACACAAAAATATCAGAGCCTCAGGACTCAGAAAAAAATTAATTGCAGAGTTACACAAAAACAATTACGACCCGCGAGACTTAGAAAAAAAACATTACGGACTTGCAAAAATACGACCTTAACGGACAACCCACGCACAGCGCCGAACATTGAAAAACACAAACATACACACAAAAATAAAATAAAAACCTTACCCACACCAAGGTGGGACACCCAGGACCTCTGCAACACAGCTTAAACCTTGAATTCTGTCAAATTTACTAAGTTTAGCCACTCGAAAATCTCCTAAGCGAGAGAAAAAATGGCCGCCGAAGAAAACGAGGCTGCACGACCCCTAAAGCCGCTAAATACCACAAAGCAAAAACATCTTGTACAAAAACCCGTACAACCTACAACATACACCATTAGCAAGGACGCTTCATCATACAAACCTGCCTACCACATACACATTCGCCTCCATTTTAAAACACTAACTTACAGAATGCAGAAGTTCCCAGCTACACTAACGGCTTCCCCTCGCGCACACAGCCTATTTACACTACACACTGCACACATTGCTGACACTTACACCTCAGCTCCACAACACTGTAAACCTACATTGTATGCTGCAGGAACCTGAAAACAGATTGTCAGCTCTTCAGCACAATGACTCCTGTATATATTACTTACAAATAGGTAAAGTATATTAATTTATTCATTTACTACTTATTTAATTAGCATCACAAAATACAAATACACAAAAAAAAACACTATCGCAATAAACGCAAAAGACATTCACTGCGCTCCTCACAACGAGCGCCAACGCTGCTCATAGCACACAAACTAGCCTTGCAATAAGCTTAAAAAGCAGATCAGCGCCGACCTTACAATGACAGCAAAAGCTCTGATAAAAAAAAAATACAACAACCAAGAGCCTCGCAATCAGCGCAGAGATCTCAGACCACCACAAAAAATAATGTCTGTGACAAACACCATTCACAATTGTATTGCCGTCATTTTTTGATATATATGTGTGTATGTTCCATACATATATTGCCAGTTTAAATATGGGCCAAAAAGTTCTATTATGTGTTTATGTGTGGACAATTTGAAATTATCTAAGTCTGTTCAGGAGGCTATCAAAATAGATTGTCCATATATCTAGCATCTTGATTACCTAGCTTTCAAACTATCTTCCTAATCAGAATGGACCTTCCTCAGAGAATCCTTAGAGCTTAAAACAAATCACCCACGGGAACTTGGCCAAGTTGTGGTTCTCTGTCATCATTATGTCTTCGTATACCACATAACATAACTGGATACTAGCATCACATTCATTGTGTTTCTCATCAAATTTTATGGGGAGGAAATCCATAAATATAGAAGCCAGTGAGGATCACGGATCAATGATTGGATGCTTTAATGAAGAAATTTAAGTTAAATTTGTGTAGTACTTATTTGCATTTTAAGTCCAATTAATTGATCCTTTTATTAGGATGTTTGGTTAAACTACACTGAGATGGCATATCTTGTAATGTTCAATTTTTGTAAAGTCGGACACGTACCACTAATCCAAATAATTTGATCTTTGAAATAAGTAATAGACTTAAGACACAATTGATCACATTTCTTTAAGAAACTATTTTGCTGTAACATGCAGCATGGGCACTTACTGACTGAAAGTGCACAAATCATGGTACGTGACCCATGCATGATCCATTCAGGCTAGTTGATGGAATAAATGACACGACAACTTGAGTTGGGAGAAACAACGGGCCACAGCTTTATTTAGACACAATGTAAACCAACAACCGTAACTTGTTTACTTCCTTCCGGGGGAGGAGCCCGGCCACGAACAGTGACCTCACGCTTTGAGCCCTGCCCAAAGCCCCAATGCTTATCTTTAAGCACGCCCTGTGAGGTGGGGCCATCGCCCCCTTAGGCCAGTGGGCCGGGCAACTCACCTCCCGCCGCACAGACATAAATTAACAAACACAACATACAATAGCCACTTCTCCGAATTCTTTAACCAAAAATATATATATTAATTTCAATATTTCTTATTTATATTATATATACTTATTTTTTTTTTTTTTTTTTTTTTTTAAAAGAATAAACCATAACATCTGTTAACAACAAAATACAGGGTGGGTGGGTGGGATTCCAGTCGGGAGACTGCGCTGCTCTGCTCAATGGCGCGAAACGGGCTTCCGACACGCCCCCCGACGCTCCTGATTGGCTGATAGCCTCACAGGCTCCGCTGGGTCACGTGACGCTACAGGCTGACCCAGGGAGCCTGTGCAGCCTCCGCGTCGTTCATGACCCATGCATGATCCATTCAGGCTAGTTGATGGAATAAATGACACGACAACTTGAGTTGGGAGAAACAACGGGCCACAGCTTTATTTAGACACAATGTAAACCAACAACCGTAACTTGTTTACTTCCTTCCGGGGGAGGAGCCCGGCCACGAACAGTGACCTCACGCTTTGAGCCCTGCCCAAAGCCCCAATGCTTATCTTTAAGCACGCCCTGTGAGGTGGGGCCATCGCCCCCTTAGGCCAGTGGGCCGGGCAACTCACCTCCCGCCACGGAGCATGCGAGGGACGCCTCCCGAGGCTGCGATCCCCCCCTGCTAGACATTAAAGCCAAGGCCCGCAAAACACTCTCCCTAAACTCGAACATCATCAACTCATATCCTATTTCCGTAAGATGAACCTTATCCTTTGCGAAAAAATCATCTGCGCCGACCGGTTCGAAATCTTTATACCGGATGGCAGAGAAACCTTGTTTTCTCACAAAGCTCGCAATCTGCTGGTTTATCTTCTGTCTAGCCTTATCTAAGCATACTGGGTCGCGCGCGTTACGCCATGATCTTCTCTTGATCATCTCAGACCAGATAAGGAACGTGCCAGGGAACTTCTTTACCCATTTCTCGATGTCTCTTCTCATCACCTTTAACATTCGTCTCATGGGAACTGTCCCCAAATCGTTCCCGCCGGCATGAAGAATTATAACACTGGGCTGACCGTAACGCTGCGCGTACGTTTCCAAGAGACCGTCGAGCTGCGCCCATCGCAGACCCCGAATGCCACACCACCTTACGCGTAAGTCCGTAATAGGAAAGCCCAGTTGTGCCTTTTCTTCGGTAACTGCGGCTAACCTATGGGCCCAGTACACGTAGGAATGGCCCACAATCCATAGTTGCTTCTGTTCCCCTGAAAGTAGAAAGCAACACCATTAAACCACTGCATTTGGCCGTACATAGGAACGAAAACGGTCTGAGTCCCACCTACCGATGCGCTTTACTGCCGCGTCGGGCAACCCCAACCTAGCCGCTTCAGTGGCAGCTCCAATCCGAAAGGAGTGCGTCCCAAAGTCGGACTGCTTGAAACCGAGCCGATGCAGTGCGCTTTTTAAAACTCTTTTAAACTGATACACAGACAGTGCCGTTCCATCGGCGTGGACCAGCAGCGAACACCGTCCCACCGGTCGCTGCTTAAGGTACTCCACTACACATGCATATGGGCAACACTCTGTGCCAACCTGATGCAGAACCACTTCTCTTCCTTTACCCACCTGGTCAGTCTTTGACCTCCGCAACCACAATACCACCGTACCTTCCCTGAGACAGGTATCCACCAATTGCAGACCCCCCGAACCGTGTCTACTGTTCGCGACTAACTCCCCTATCCTAAACGCTCCGAAGAACGCCAGGGAAAAAGCCGTTCGGAAAAGTAGAGATTCAAAGGGATCCCTGCAAACCACCACCAATTCCTGAGCCAATCTCAGCAATAGCGCAAATGTTATTGGCCGCCTACTATCTGGCCTTTGCGCACCGCTGAACATTCCGCGCACCACTTTGCGCACTAGAAACTCCTTAGTAAGGTCCCTCTGCCCAGCAAGCTTAAACATAAAAGCAAGCGCCGTGACCTGTCTCCCTACTACGGGTTTTGATTCGCCTTGCTCGGCGCACCGCAGCAGGTACCAAAGCAAGATCCCTACGCTCTTGTCTTCCGTCGTGGCACCACCTGCCAGTGCCACTAGGCTATCCCATTTAGCCCACACGCGTCTATAAGCGTTCCACGTCGCTGGGGCAACAGACTGTCTCACGAGTCTCGTTACCTGACAGCTCCAATCTCCCAGAGCTCCTCGGGGATGAGCTCCCCCAGAGCGTTCGCACGAGGAGCCAGCGCCCTGAAACGATCCTCCTGAAACCGAGAGAGGGCGTAAACAATTCCGTTATTCACCTTTGTCACGTGTCTTGCTTGAAACCATATGTTCAAGCGAAGGCAACATAGCACAAGATGCCTAAGCAATCTAATCACTGGTACGGATGCCGCCGTGATGTTGTTCACGGCTTCAACCAACCCCTTATTACCCGAATGGAAAATGACTCGCCTGTCCCTGAAACAAGGACCCCATAAGTGCACTGCTACCACCATAGGAAACAGCTCCAGGAATGTAGGGTTCAGCAGTAAACCCGCCTCTTCCCATTCCTCCGGCCATGCCGCAGCGAACCATCTCCCTTGGAGATACGCCCCACAACCGATCGGTCCAGAACCATCGGTGTGCAGGTCTAGCTCTGCGCTGGTGGTGCCCTCCTTTTGAAGGACCACCCGCCCGTTAAAGTCTGCGAGGAACATTGCCCATACCTCTGCATCGTCGCGCATGGCCTTAGAGACTGTTAGGAAATGATGCGGCTTTGCAATCCCTACCGTAGCCAGAGACATCCGTCTACAGAATATCCGCCCCATGGGGATAATTCTGCACGCGAAATTCAACTTCCCCAATATTGATTGCAGCCGCCGCAGGGTCACCCTCCGTGCGCCCCGCAGCGCCGTAATCTCGGCTTGCATGTCCTCCACCTTCTCTAAGGGAAGACTGCACTCCATTTTGCAGGAGTCAATCCGAATCCCCAGAAAAGTCAATTGTTCCGTAGGGCCCTCCGTCTTGTCATGGGCCAATGGTACCCCGAATTCTGTACAGATTTCGGTGAACACCTCCAGCATAAAACGGCAAGCGTCGTTTCTCGCTGGGCCAACAAAAAGGAAGTCATCCAGGTAATGGGTAACACTCTTGTACCCAGCCTCGATACTCACAACCCACTGTAAAAATTTGCTGAAAGCCTCGAAGTAAGCACAGGATATCGAGCATCCCATGGGTAAACATAAGTCAATGAAGTAACTTCCGTCTACGAAGCACCCCAGCAACCGATGGCTTGTCGGGTGCACGGGGAGCAATCTGAATGCTGCCTCGATGTCCACTTTTGCCATAAGGGCCCCCTGGCCCTTCCTCCTCACCAAATCGACCGCCCGGTCAAATGACTCGTAAGACACAGTAGCCTGGTCTCTTGATATGCCATCGTTTACCGAACGGCCTCTGGGGTATGAGAGATGCTGGATCAGTCTAAATTTACCCTTCTCCTTCTTGGGGACCACCCCAAGCGGAGACACAACTAAACCCTGGATGGGCGGGGCTGCAAATGGCCCGGCCATCCTACCCAATTTTACTTCATTAAGCACCTTAGCTTTGGCTACCCCTGGGAAATCCCTAGCCGACTTCAGGTTTGGGACAAGAAAACCTTGAATGTCGACCCCACATGGAATCCGGAATCCTTCTCGGAACCCGTCCTCCAAAAGGCGCGCCGCTTCGGCGGTGCCTGCCAATTTACCGTAGCGCTTTAGCCACGGCAGCATGGCGGGGAGGCGTATGGGCGTCTTGCCCCTTTGCAGGAGGCTCGCCCCTGCCTCCCTCTTTGGGTCTACTGCATCTAGACAGGGGGTGTTCAACTCCGCAGTTTGAGCATGCATGCTTAAATCTGCAGTTAGGCGCCCATCTGCAGACCCCCTCGTTGTACGAAAAACAGGTCTTAAGACCTGCTCCTGAGGCGTGGGTGGGGCCCTTACCTCCACCGGCCCCGCTCCGAAAGGGCGTCGTGACTCTCATGGGTGTCATGATGTTTAGCCAATACGCCACCGCTTTGTCGCTCCACGCCATACTTGGCCTTGAGGCCAAGTATTGCCGGAATTCCTCATCGTACCGCCACCAGGCTGTACCCCCATAAATCTTGTGAGCATTCCGAATTTCGTCTATGTAGACGAACAATCCCGAACTCTGTTCAGGGTGCCGCTCACACAGTACGCAAGCCCAAATAGAAAATGCTTGCAGCCAGGTATCAAACGTCCTGGGTAGCCTAGCAATGGATTTCCCCTCCCTGGGGCCCCTCTCGGCCAGGTCTGTTTGCCTAGACATAGGGAGAAGGGAAAACAACTCTATAAACTCCCTCCTCCAGATCTTTTCCTTTACTTCCTGTGGAAGGTGTGCACCCAAATTATCCAACGAGCAGAGGACTATGGGCCTCATGGCTGCGTCGGTAACCCCCACAGTGTTATTCCCAACTGCTGCTATTGCGCTGCCTACCGGCTCGGGCGCGCGCAAGCTAGCTAGCGCCTCGCTCGCGCTCGCTGGCGCCACTACCGCTGCTGGCTGGGACCATGCACCCTTTGCTAGCCCCCCTATCCACGCTCCCATTTCGCGCTCGCTAACTGCAATGTTATGCGCAGCTAATAGAGTCCTTAATGACCCAATAAAACCACCCTTGTCTGCTGCGCAGCTCAATTCTGAGCGCTCACCTGCTTCTGGAAGCTTAGGAGTAGATACGGCCAACGGAGTATCCCCGCGTCTCTCCTGACGCTCCGGGGACTCTGACCGTCTGGCCCTCCGCGGGCTTCTCCTCTCAGATCCAGTGCAAGCACAGCTGCACCGACAAGATCTTCTGCTTCTAGACCGGGATCTCCTTCTGGATCTGTGGGTACAAGAAGAACAGTCACTAGCTCTCCGCGACCTGCATGCCCGCGCCCATACCGCCCTTTCCTCGTCTGAGGAAGGGTCCTGGTCAGCTAAGCTTGCGCGGCTGGAGTAGGCTAGCACTGCCTCCGCCGCCCCCTGTAGGGGGCCCCCTGAGACTTCCTCGGGCGTTGGAATATCCAGCTGTTGGTCAGTCTTAGACCCTTTGCGCTGTGGCCTAACCGTATCGCCCTCAGTCTCTACTCTGCTACGCCTTAGCGGTGTGTGCGTAAATAGCAGCGGACTGTACCTGCTCGTAGCCTTCTTAGCTCGAGTGGGGCGTCCTAGCCTCGCCACTGCCGCTGTCACAGGCATGTCATCAATCATGACCATGCTGTCTTGGCTGTTCATCTCTCTGATGACCCCATCTCTTCTCTCTCTCGTCGTCGCCATGCTACTCTCGCTGCCAGTTGGGCGTCCCTGTAAAGTACCAGAAGCACTGTTAATTAGGGAAACCCCAGGGACCGTCTGCTTGGCACCGTGAGGGCCTGTAGGAGCCTTTTTAGGACTCCCGGCTTTTCTCTTACCCCCTGCACCCCCCTTGCGGGGTGTTAGAGGGGTGTTTCGCGACCTTTGTCGCGGCCTTGGACCTTTAGGCAAGTTGGCAGGTGGTGGCCGGATTGCTAGGCCCTCACCCCCACCGCCCGTGGTCCTGGCGCTCGCTTGCCTGGGGGGTATGGGGTCCCGGCCGCCCTGACCTGTAACCCCCCATCTCTGGTGTCTCTGCTACCTGATGGACGTGGGTCTGGCAGCCCTACAGTGGTGGGATGGGAAAAAATTTCCCTGGAGGCATCATGCTTGGCTAGGACACCAGCCACCGCAGGCTGTTCCTGTACAATGTGCTGAGCTCCAAGCGCAGAAGGCATGGGAGGTCCCAGCCTGTCCTGCACCCACCTGACCCCTTGGCTTAAGGCACGGGTCCTAACCTCAGCCAGTAAGGCCTCTAAGCCTTCTGGATCCATAGAAATAGCTAACAGGGGAACAAACAGGGGGCACAACAGGCAGCAAAACAGACACACAGACACAGGAACACACACAGGCACAGCACACCACAGGGAGACAGGGACACACACACGCACAAAAAACGGAGGAGGAAAAGAACACAAAAACAGACAGGGATAGCCTCAACAGTGATATCCCCTTATATGCTGGTAAGCTGGGGTGAAATCTCAGTAATTAAACCTTCCTACTGTATTTTTATAGCTGCAGGACCTCAGACCTCCGTCCATCCAGTCGGGAGACCGCGCTGCTCTGCTCAATGGCGCGAAACGGGCTTCCGACACGCCCCCCGACGCTCCTGATTGGCTGATAGCCTCACAGGCTCCGCTGGGTCACGTGACGCTACAGGCTGACCCAGGGAGCCTGTGCAGCCTCCGCGTCGTTCAATCTGTGAAAAACAGCAATCATGTTCAGGATACATGTTCTATCCTCACAGGTCAGCAGTCTATCCAGGATGTGTTATAGAGTTTAATTTACAGAAAATGTGTTATATTTCCTGTGGGGTCCTGGTGGTACAATCAATAGCTCCTGTGTGATCTGGAATTCTAGTAAGACCTCTCACAGCACACAGTATTCTTGAGAAATATCTTTAATTGTGTCATTATACCACAAATAAAAACTATTGTAATAGGCTAAAAGACTGGTGCAAAAAACAAACAGACACTTTTAAACATTCATTGTAATGTCTTAGCAGGAGGTAGATGTTTTAATTGGCCAGGAGGAGGCTTGGAAACATGAATAGTCTGCCAGAAAATATTACAATTCTGTAGCTCCAATTCATTTATGTTCAATATGTGCCACTGATATCAAACCCTTAATTGGGCATCAATCATTATTATAATTCATATTCAATGACTAAAAAAAACAATTTTCAATATTAAGCTTCTTTTCAAAGAAAAAAAACTCAGCTGCTGATTGTACCTACTATATGTGGGCATTAAATGTTACCAATTTACTGTTAAACAACATGGCTGACAATGTAATTAGAGTTAATTTAGCTATAGATGTACTACATATGTTATGTAAGTTTTCAAGTTTTCAATCTTGCAAGGTGCTTTGGAGAATCACTTTGGACATTGGATTATAAGATCAAAGACAGGGCCCTCCATCCTTTGCAACATGTAAATACTGTTATTGTTTTGCCTTGATCGTAAGCCATATATAGCACTATAGAGTATTTTAGCACATTACAAGAAAACTATAATAATAACGATAATGTGCATGATTACATCATCACTCATTTACAGTCCTAGATTAGATTATTAACTGCTAGGCAGCCATTACTACAGGGAGGCATTTAAGCTGGGCACTGCTATTGGTTACCAGGGAAATATAAATCATGTGAGATTACAATCTTTTCAATATCCAGATTAAAAAAAAAATCACATTTAAGATTAGATCGAATGTCGGTTTTCTTTTAAGTTCCATGGCTGTCTAATGTTGAAAGCCTTTTTTCTGTGTCCAAAATATTCTTAGTGATGTAATCTATTCCTGTCCATAATTCCAAAATGTATGCTTCAATAGCCTGATGTTTTGAGAAGTTTAAGTTTCATACTGGACATCAACAATAGGCTCAGCAACTAAAATGGCAATTAACTTGCTATTACATTATCGTCTTCATTGGGAATATTTAAAAAAAATGAATTGATGACTACCGCTTTTGTCTACCAACTATACAGGGAAGGTGGCTTCGGTAAGCAGACAATCATATTTCAAACACAAAATGTTATCAACAATGTGGTCTCCCACTGGCTGGGGACCTGAAACATTTTATTCCGTCTCCCTTGGCAACAAGCATTTGCTGTGAGGGCAGTTTATGAAAGTTTGTTTGTCCTCTTATCTAATGACACTACGAACTTGCCCATCAAAAATGACGGGATTCAAATTGTAAGGCTGGCAATGCTGTTTGCCACACAATCTGAGGTTTTTGATCCCCTGAGCACCTTCGGTGCTCATTGCGAGCCCAAAGGCCAAAGGCACTCAGGGCAGAGCTCGCAATAAGCACCAAAAACCTCACGGTGCTCATTGCAAGCCTTTCCTCCCGCCTACTGTACGGGCCGCTTATTGCAGGGTTCGTTACCCTGCAAGTTTAGTGCTTGGGAATGCCATGTGTCTCTTTCCACCATCTCCCCCTGTCCCTTCCCTGTGTCTTTCTCCTCTGTGTGTGTGCTGAATGTTTGCGTGGCGCGCTGATTGCTGTTGCTTTTTTTTTTAAAATCTTGCATTCCTGGTGTTGTGTTACTGTCCTCAGCATTGTGTATTTTGTAAATTTTGCTTGCCTGGCATTGCTGAGCCTATTTTTCATGGTGTTTTTGAAAAAATTTTTTTTTTTAGTACGCCATTTTCTTCCTTGCTTTGACGATTTTGGAGTGAAGAATGACGCCAAATATGGGTGTAATTGGCTTGCAACCTCACTCCCAGGCTTCCTGTGTCTCCCCCTGTGCAATGTGTGAGTGTGTTATCATTTTTTGTACATGTTTTTTTGTTTGTTTTGATGGGTTTTTAGAGTTATGCGCTTGAACAGTGCTGCACCGCTGCTGCACCTCGCATTGCGAGGCTCGCATGTGTGACAGCGCCGCTGGCTGCAATGAGCACCTTTGGCACTCATTGCAGCCTAAGTGAGGCGCGGCTGCTTCGCTCTGTGAGGCTCGCAAGTGTGACGGCTTCACTGGCTCGCGTCGCTTCACGAGGCTCGCGGTTGCGACCTTTGCAAGGTCGCAACTGCTTTCCCAACATTGCAAACGTTACGAACAGCGCAAAGATCCACAACTATATATGTGACTATCCTTAAAGCCCTTTAAGACTTGTCTTCGCTTAAGCACCTTAACAGTCTTTGAAAAAATAACTTTTAATAGTTTTTAATATATACAATCAAAAAAAGAAAAACAAAAACCGTTGCTTGTCATAAACCCAACATAAACCTGTTCAGAGGAGATATCAATCCTATACATGGTGAGAAAAAAAGTCCATGTCCAAATACATTAGTGAAGCTGATGATTTCAAGGATTATTTTAGGATACAGATAAGCATAAGTAGCACAAAATTATTAACAATTGTAGGAAAGAATGGAAGGGTAAAAAGAACAAGTCAACCCATTTCTGCCATGTTTTTCCCTTTAATGACCTTATACGGGTGGAGGCAATCAGCTGAACTGGAGACTGAAACTCGAGTATTAAATTCAGTTGCAATGGTTAAATATTGTTATTATGAATCATTTAATACAAATGTTGTTAATTAATGCATAATTAAACCACATCTTCAAAAAGATCCATCAACACCTGGTAGAGTGCCAGATGGCCAATTTTACCAGTGAATGGAGTTCAGTGATATTTGAGGAGCAGAGGACTTGAATAATGTTATTGCTAAAAGAACCCAGTAGTTATTGTAAATGCATTCAACATGATCTCTCAACAGGGGAAGAATTAACATTTTATATACACTAATTTTATTACCCAAATCATCATCATTGTGTCTCTGCAATCAAATAAAAGCAGTGTTTGATATCAGTGGCACATATCGAACATACTGGAATTGAATTGAAGTTACAGATGTGTTATCTTTTCTGGCAGACTATGCAGATTTCCAAGCCTCCTATATTTCTCAGCATCAGCAGAATTGCTGCAATATTATACTGTCACAGCAGTGGTCTATGACAGAACGTTGCAGTGACCCATTTCTCATACTGTGTGAGAGATGAAAATCTATTTACTAGTCTTCAAGAAGTAGAATTGGGTATTTTTCTTTGCATATACACATTCAGGTGCTACTGTGAGCTGAAAAGTGACATTTACTTTCATATTTTATAATAACAGTTCTAAGTGCATAGATATACTCAAAAGAAAAAAACATTGAGCTGTATATCAACTGTGCTTCTAAATGTCAAGTAACTGATTTAAGACGGACGATATAGTCCCATATTTTAAGTGCTATATTCTACAGGACTATAATTAATAATGGACAAAATGTTTTTTAGAACATTAAAAACAGCCATTAATTTATCTCTTATTATATGTAGCCATAATCTTCTCCTTGTTGTGCTATGAATACGTTGTTTAATTTGCTATGTTTCAATTTCTAAGATTTTAAGACTCCTTTCTGCTTGTAAGACAGATAAGCAAAATACATTTCTCATGTTGCAAATAGCGATTTCTTATGTTGCAATGAGCAAAGCTTAGCTTTTAAATGGCAAGTTGCACCTACAATTAAGATTAACTATGTAAAAGTTGTGGAACTTGCTTAGTTTGAAAGTTACTCCATGATGTTTGTAGAAGCAGAAACTGTCATTTTAAAGTACATTTTGTCACTGAGCTCACTGGACCAAAAGTTCAAGAGCTAGTTCAAGAGCCAATCAGACGCCACCCGAGTTCTAAGCTGTGACAGTTACCTAACATACAGAATTTAGAATGGCAAGTGTAGCAATAAAAAGGATATAAAATTTTACCCGTGTTTTTGAATTTCTACAAGTGAACTATTTCATATAAGAACTTTTGTTTAGATGAAGCTTCTTCTCTAAGCTTCACACCTACACTTGATAAGAAACATGCACTCACAGGTAGGGCCATTTATTGGAAAACAATACTTTTGCAAGGCACTTTAACTCGCTGCCCTCTGAGCAGCTCATTTGCATCCAAGTAACTCTCAGCTGTATGGGCATTAGAATCTACATATCTCAAGGATAAATGATCAGCTCATAGCATTTTAGTAACTCACTTCTACCTAAGGAGATCATTATCACTAGGGTAAAAAAATGGTATCTGGGCTACTAATTAGCACTCAAGTAACTGCTTTCTCGCCAGCTCATTAGCACATGAGTATTTCAGTCCTATCTGAGCAGCTCATTACACTTTGAGTAACTCACTGCTATCTGAATGTATCATTTGCGCCCAAGTAACTCACTACTGAGCAACCCATTGGAATCCAAATAACACATTATACAGTAGATGATCAGTTTATTGGCAATTTAGTAACCCACTTCTATCTGAAACGATCACCACCACCACCAGAGTAACATACTACTACCAAAGCAGCTTATTAGCATTTGAGTAACTCACTGGTATCTGAGCAGCTTATTAGCACGCAACCAACTGCTCTATCCGCATTAGTTAATGGTATTGGTTGAATTGATATTATTTTAGGGTCAGTAACTGTACAAGACAGGGCTGCCCTCTCTCCCCCACCCTGTTCGCATTGCTGATGGAGCCTCTGGCAGAGGCCATTAGAGGTACTCCTGGCATAGTGGGCGAGAGAGAGCACAAGATAGCTAAGTTTGCGGACGACATCGTTCAAACACTGACCCGACCGAGAGAGTCATTGCCACAAGCATTGAGTATAATTGAGCAGTATGTCTTCATTTCCAACTATAAGTTGAATCCACAAAAAAACTGAAATTATGACACTTAATATTTCAGTTACCGATAAAAAGATTTTACAAGATCAATATAATTTTAAGTGGGAAACAAACACTATAAAACATTTAGGAATTTCCTTTAATGAAGAAATAACTAAAATGATCTCCTCTAAGTGTAAGAAAATGTATCATAAAGTGCAGGATATTTTAGAAGGATGGAGGGATTTGAAACTTTCATTTTCAGGTAGAATCTCTTCCATTAAAATGGCAATATTTCCTAGAATTAATTATATTTTTAGGTGCATATCAAGTAAGTTACCTATATATTGGGTTGTGAAAATTCTAAAAATTATTGACAAATTCATTCACTCAAGAAAACACATCAAATCGAAAAGAGAAGTAATGGCAAGAAGATTTCCCCAAAGAGGGATATCATATCCCGTGCTTAGATTATATCAAGATGCAGTAATGGTAACTCACGATTTAAAATGGTTACAAACCCATGATAATTACCCATGGTACCAAATAGAGAAATAATTGGTCATAGATGAGGAGCTTAGAGCTTTAATTTGCATTCATAATTACATCTCACTACATAACTAAAGAAACATATATAGTTAAGAACCTTTGGTTAACATGGAGAAGAATAAATAAAAAATATAAATTGTTTTCCCCTCTAAGTAGCATTACTCCAGGTAATATAATAGTTTAATATTACAAAATTCCTTGGACTAAAAATTTGAGTAACAAAGGTGTTCAAACCATTAAAGACTTGTACATAGAAGGAGAGCTAGCAACTTTTAATCAAATAAGAGATAAGTTAGGAATCCATTCCCAGAATTGGTTAGCCTTTGAACAACTAAGGCATGTTATTAGTATTCTTAGACCAGACAATAAATTGATTGACAAGCTTAATGGATTTGAATTAATTATAAGAAGCGGTGACTCTACCCATATGTCAAAAGCATTTAATATTATTTCATTAGAATTGGATAAAGGACTACTGGGTATGAAATCATGGGAAAGGGACTTGGGTATCCCCCTAACAAACTCAAATTGGGCAAGAGCCCGAAATAACACTAATAGATTCATAAAAAATGCTGCCCAGAGGGAATTAAACTTCAAGATGATTAATAAATGGTATTTGGTACCAGTGAAACTATATCAGATCACTCAGAAGATTAATGATAAATTGTGCTGGAGAGGATGTGGATATAGCGGCAGTCAATTCCATGTTTGGTGGGACTGTCCTTATATCAAGCTACTTTGGACAAAGTGTTTTGACTTTATCTCTGTAGCGTTAGGAAGGTCTGTCTCCCCTGCTGCTTGCAGTGGTCTATTGCACATTTTCTTAGAAAAATATAAGACAACAGAAATTGCCTTTATGATTCAAATGTATATGATTGTTAAACTTTTCATTGTATTAAGATGGAAACAAAAAACTCCCCTACCTGGAGAGATATGATGTGCAAAATAGAACGCTGCAGGGAACTCAAGAGACATTTTTCATCTGTTGGACTGTCAGTGTATGATAAAAATAAATGGGCAATTTGGGACACTTTGAAATAAAGGTTACTAAAATCAATCCACACGTTTCTTGCTTTCCCATTGTTTCACTCTTAATCTCTGGATACATAGATTTTACTCCTCCTTAAAGGCTAAGTTTATTAAACAGGGTGTGTGTTGTGTGTATTAGGATTTCATTGTCTTAATTGAATAACTCTTTTTGGAAATTATGTTAAGATTATATTAAGATGTTATGCTCCTTTGTTTTTTTAACTTTGTTTTATATTTCAATATTAAACACTGCTATATAAGCAACTCATTAGCACCTTATTAGTATATGAGTAACGTTCTGCTATCTGAGCAGCTCATAAGCATGCAAGTAACTCATTGCTTTTTGAGAAGCTCATTAGCATCTGAATAAAGTAGCATATTGGCGTTTTAGACCTCCATGTAAAGTGCTCTAAATTAGGACACTGACGTAAATCGGCTGCAGGAGTTTTTTTACCCTAAGTTCTACACTAATGTAAATATTTGTGCTCCCCCAGGTTAGGGCACCCAGCCCACAGCCTTAAATCCTGCCGCAACAGGTTTCTGTGTAGGGAGTAGCCAAAACAAACTTTACAGATGAGAAGTGCCATAACTAGGCTGCGGCAAGGAAACATATATATATAATATTTTGATATTAAAAAGATGTGACAATTGTATTTTAAGCTTCAATAAAAAAAAATTGTGAGTGATCTGTAAAATCTTATTAGCATGGGGTTTCGGTGTCAGAGTTTAACTCGTAATTTATTGTCAGTACAAAACTCAATGGAGATTGTTGGCTTGCTTTTCGGCTTTTATGTGAAGTTTACTCGTATCAGTGACTTGTAGCAGTTCTCTCGCAATGTTTTAGGGATGGGGGATTAACATAGCTAGGTAGGATTTACTGTGCTGCTACGGCACTCATAATTGATTTTTCAGGGATTAGCATAGGGCTCTTAGTAGCAATTCAGTAGGTTTTTAATCAGTTACTCACTGTTATATGAGTAACAATATATGAACAGCTCTTTACTATGGAAAAGATAAGTTGGGCTTGATGCCATTTCTTCTGTATTGATTTAAATATAAGTACAGTGCTTTTTTTTCTGAGCACCTAGGGCCATACTCTATTAGCTACTTGCAAATGCCCTGAACACATAAATTCGGCTTTGGGTGTTTTTTTAAATAAATGTTTAAATGCATTCTATTGACTTAAGAATTCATTAGTCCCAATAAGTAATATTTGCTGAATATGTAGCAATAATAAGAGTGATTTTAAGTGTATATAAATTTACGAATTGGGCAATTGAATCGGGCCCCTAGTTAGCATGTATGTAGCTCACTATTCTCAGAGCAGCTTACTTTTTGTGTTGCTCACTACTTATTAATAAACATGTGAGCAACTGATCAGCATCTGAGTAATTTATTAGTATTTGTGAAGCTCATTAGCATTAGACTAACTCACTATTATGCAAGCAACACATTAGCATAAAAGCAGCTCACTATATGATCAGCCCATTAGCATTTGAGCAAGTCATTAATATCTGATCAATTTATTACCATCTCAGAAACTCAATGTGTGAGCAACACATTTGCAAGTCAACAATTTAATAGCCTAGCAGCTTACTGCGGCACAAACCAATAGTATATAATCTACTCGTTATTAAAACTCACTAGGAAATTGCCCGTCAAAAATGACAGGAGTAACATTTTAAGGCTAGCAATGCTGTTTGGCACACAATGCGAGGCTAAGGGCCCTCTGAGCACCTTTAGCACTCATCGCGAGCCCGGCGGTGATCGCCTTAGGAGCTCATCGTGAGCCTCTCCCCCCCCCCCCCCGTGTAGTTTATAGGCCTCGCCATGAGTGTTACTGGCTTGGATTACGTTTTACTAGCTTGGGTTAAGAGTTACTGCTTTTGGTAAAGTGTTACTGCGTTGGTGTAAATGTTACTGTTGCATAGGAAGTATTACCGGTTTTCCGTAAGTGTTCCGGGTTTGGGGCTATTTTTTGCAATCTTCTGCCTCGTTTTTATCCTCTTGCGTTTTTTCGTCCGACATTTTATTTCTCGCTAAGGCGATTTTCTACTGTGAAAAAAACGCAGTTATGCTTCAAATTAAGTTGCATCTAGTCACCGGCTCCCAGGCTCTCCGACCTGTGCTGTGTGTGAGTGTGTAAGTTAATTTGAGGCATATTTGTTGTTTTTTTCAGCTTTTTACTGTTCAGTGATTCAGCCATTAAAGTCTTTTTTTTGTGAGGCCCACAGTCCATATACGTGCCTCTGGTCCTGTTCTACAGGCAGTAATTTTGCATCCCTTTGGCTCGCATTGCAGGCTAAGTCCTGTGTGCCTCAACTGCTCGCCTCGCAACGTGACAAACATCCTTGAACTGACAACTATATATGTGATGAACATCTGAGCAGCACACTACTATTCGAGCAACTAAATAATGTATAAATTGCTTAATGCTATCGTAGCAACTAATTAACATCTGAGCAACTCATTAGTATGTGAGTAGCATATAAATAACTCATTAACATTGGACAAATTAACTACTACTTGAGCAATAATTTAGCATTTCAGAAATGTATCTGAGCAACTAATTAGTATATAAACAACTCTAGCTTTGGAGCTGCTTACTATTATTTGAACTTAAATTTAGCATCTGAGAATCTAAGTAAATATTAAATTACTTGAATTTAGGTTTTATGCTGCCCTAGACTTGTTCAAATTTGTGCGCCCTCCCATCAATCCAGTCACTAATCCCCTTTGCCTTGCTATATCCCAATCATACATTTGTATGTGTCTATATACCGTATTTTTCGCCCTATAAGACGCACCGGCAGATAAGACGCACCTAGTTTTTAGAGGAGGAAAACAAGAAGAAAAAAAAATCAAACACAAATACACTCAAACACAAATACACTTTACACACAGATACACACCTACATTACACACAAATATATATATATATATATATATATATATATATATACACATACATACATATACATACACACATAAATATACACACACATACACATACATACACACACACATACATACACACACACACACATACACATACATATCCATATACTGCAGCATTTGGGAGCCATTGACCCTCCCTGACCCTCCTGATCCTCCCTGACCCTCCTGATCCTCCCTGACCGTCCTGATCCTCCCTGACCCCCCTGATCCTCACCTTTATAGATACACATACATACATATACATACACACATAAATATACATACACATACATACATATAGACACACACATACATGCACACATACATATCCATATACTGCAGCATTTGGGAGCCCTTGACCCTCCTGATCCTCCCTGACCCTCCTGATCCTCCCTGATCCCCCTGATCCTCACCTTCCTTCTGATCTCTGCCATCTTGATCTCACCCCAGCGCTTCCTACCAGCACTCCACGTGTACTGCAGCGTTGCGTGTGTGACGTCACTAGGACGCACCGGCCGACGCGATGCTGGTAGGAAGCGCTGGGGTGAAATCAAGAGGACAGAGGCAGTTTGAAAAGGTATATTCGCCGTATAAGACGCACCAACTTTCCTCCCCCAGTTTTGGGGAAGAAAAAGTGCGTCTTATACGGCGAAAAATACGGTACTTTGTGATGTGTCTAATGTTGTCAATAAAGATTGTCTCTTTTGGTTAGGACATAAGTGTAGGACTAGGATCCTTTCTTTCTAGGCTGGGATCCCATGGTTTATGGCTTGAGGAAGACCAATCATTTGTTCTGCACCAGACTTTCACTGAATAGACCCGAAGCCCCATATGGTAATGGTAATTAGTAATTATTGGTAATAAATAATAAATGGACATTCTTTCCCACTCTAGTGAACAGGCTGGGGGCAATGTGGGAAATATCTGAGGGCCTTCTCCATCCCCTGGGCACTTGTTGCTCTCCATTGATGTAGGGTATGTGCTGTTGAACTTGGTAACTCAGCAAATGTTTTTGTTATAGTGGAAATAAAACGTACACACATAAATCAATATCATTAAAATTGGTTGTTATTAAATATTTTGAGTGAAACGTTGTGTATTTTAGGCATAACACTACATGAAAAGTGTCACTTCAAGGATATATATGACATACTGTATAAAAACAAGCACAAGGAAGAATATGATACTACAACCCCTAACCAAGTTAACTGCATGTGCAGCCTTCATTTTATTATGAAAACTATAATGAAACTAGCGAATTGCCCGTCAAAAAATGCTATTTGGTGTATAATAATAAAATAACTAATAGATTAATAAAGTAATATACTTTACCTATTTTGAAGTAATATATGCAGGAAGCATTCTGTTGAAGAGCTGACAATCCGTTTTGATGTTGCTGCAGCATTAGTGGTGTGGAGCTGCTGTGTAAGCGTCATGAATGTGTGCAGTGTAATAGTATGCGTGAGAGAAAGAGAGGGAAAGAGAAAGAAATAAAAAGAAAGCAAAAAAGGAGAGAGAGGAAAAGAGAGACGGAAAGAGAGAGAGAAAGAGAGAGGGAAAGAGAAAGAGAGAGGGAAAGAGAAAGAGAGAGGGAAAGAGAGAGAGAGGGAAAGAAAGAGAGAGAGAGAGAGAGAGAGAGAGAGAGGGAAAGAGAGAGAGAGAGAGGGAAAGAGAGAGAGAAAGAGAAAGAAAGAGAGAAAGAGGGAAAGAGAGAGAGAGAAAGAGAGAGAGAGAGAGGGAAAGATAGAGTGAGAGAGGGAAAGAGAGAGAGAGAGAGGGAAAGAGAGAGAGAGAAAGACAGAGAGAGAGAGGGAATGAAAGAGAGAGAGAGAGAGAAACAGAGAGAGAGGGAAAGAAAGAGAGAGAGAGAAAGACAGAGAGAGCGGGAAAGAAAGAGAAAGAGAGAGGGAAAGAGAGAGAGAGAGAGAAAGAAATAAAAAGGGTGGATGAACAGAGAGAGAGAGAGGGAAATAGAGAGAGGGAAAGAGAGAGAGAGAGGGAAATAGAGAGTGGGAAAGAGAGAGAGAGAGAGAGAGAGAGAGGGAAAGAGAGAGAGAGAGAGCGAAAGAAATAAAGGGGAGGGGGGATGAACAGAGAGAGAGAGAGAGAGACAGAAAGGAGAGATAGGGATGGAGAGAGAGAGACAGAAAAAAAAAAGAGAGACATGGGAAGAGAGAGGGAGGAAGAGATAGAAAGAAGAGAGAGAGGAAAAAGGGAGAAGGGAGAGAGAGAAGAGAGAGAAGTAGTGAGAGGGAGAGGAAGGGAGAAGTAGCTAGATGGAGAAATAGAAGAGAGGCAGAAGGGGAGAGGGAGAATGGAGGGATAAGGAGTAAGAGGGAAGAGGGAGAAGGGACAGAAAGAAGTGAGGGGTATGTATATATATATATATATATATAGTAGGAATTTGTTCATATGTTTTTCAAACTATAGTCTGGGTCTGGCCCCTAACAGTGTCTGAGGGGAAGTAAACTGGCCCCTTGTTTAAAAAGTTTGAGGACCCCTGTGTTAATGTGTTGCTTAGAGTGCTTTATAATATTAATGGTAATTGTTCTGCCACCACAGAGACAGACAAGCAGATTGTTATCCGAATTAGCACATCAATGAAGCTAATCAGTATTAGAGAGCCACACGTTTATGTAATACAACAGAAACAATGCTGTTTATTTCAGGAGTTATTCACTTTCTAACAAAATGCTAGTACAATTTAAACCTAGATTTTCATGCTCTTTAATTTAATTTACCATAGTATCCATCTTGTCAAGCTTTTCTTAAACAGTCCAAAGAAAGTGACATAGAAACTGGAATATTTAGAGCTTTATTAAATTGCGATTTGGCCAATTGATTAGGGCTCTATATATTCACATAGCATTTTTTTTTAAATATGCTATGTGCTTATATAGAGCCCTATTCAATTGGCCGAATCGCAATTTAATACGGCTGTAAAAGTTTGTGATTTGCGGCTAACTTGTATTGGGTACCAAGTTTTGTGATGTGCTCTTCTAAAAATACACCACTTGTGGAAAAAATGGGCAAAGCTTTAAAACAATTATATGATTTTTACATAAAAAAAAATAAAAATAATCAGAAATAGTGATGGAACTCTACCCCTGCATATGAATACATTTTACATCTGGGCAAAACCAAAACATTTTCATTACACTATATGTATGCTCAAATGGTATTTATGTGTGTGGTAGAACTGAAGAAACAAAAAACAAACATCTCTTGTAATCTATATTGTTTTACATTTTTGAGTTCGTCTATGTTGAGGTACATTGAACATTCCCTGATTTCAGATCTCCTGCATAAAGACAAGTAACAGACACAACATTAGGTACAGGTGGTTATCAATTGTACATCTTTGAGTACCTTCACTGATGGGACACTCACAGTGACCATTAATCTGAATTGTGGGCAGAATTGACCTACAATTGCCTAAATCTCAAAAAATTATAGTTCATTTATCTGTGATCACTGTTTTATATTTAAGCACTGGATGAGGAATAACCAGACAGATAATAAAATGCATACTAATTGGTAGAGAGTTTTGCAAGCGAATGTGGGGCATATATATTAAAGGTTGAGTGCTGGAGATATCTTGGAGAACCTGACTATACCTATGTTATCTAATAAGGCAAATTAACATCTCCTTCACTGCTTAGTAAGTATGGCTCACAGTGTGCCACTGATGTAAACAAACAAAAAATTCCAACAAACAAAGTCCAACCAGCCTAGACAACCCACTTAAAACATTTTTAAACATGTGTTGTCATCAAGTTGTAATTTCTCTGTTGTATCAGATGTGGCTTGAAGATTCATGCAGAGATAAGCAATAGGTCAGTTGAAAAAAACTAGTCGACATACTGTAACATATATCATTTATTTTTGCTGAGAAAACATATGTATATTATTTTAAATATCCAGTGGGATGGTTCAAATGTTTGTCTCACTTTACATTTATCACTCTATCTTATCTTGGCTGTATTCCCTAAGGTTTTGTTATTTAAAATATATTTTAAAAAGTCCATCTGTATGAAATTTTAAAGCTGTGATATAATTTATTGAGCTCTGCAGTGAGCACTGTCTAATGCTGTGTTATTTTTTTGTGTTCTGTCTGTGAGTATTGTGTAATGCAGTGTTATTTCTTGTGTCCTGTCTGTGAGCACTGTGTAATGCAGTGTTATTATTATTATTATTTATTATCCTTTATTTATAACGCAACAACATATTCCGCAGCGCAATACAGGGGTAAGGTACAAGTATAAACAATACCCCACAATGAAAATAATGGAAGACCCTGTTATTGAGCTTTCAATCTGATATACACTGTGCTTTCCCTAAAGCACTTCACAAGATTAAAACTCGCAAACTTACATTCTAAAGGGTATGAGTGAGGTACAGGAGAGTGAGAGATGCATAGTGAATGAAGAGGCTAAAGATGATAGGCTTTTTTGAATAGATGTGTTTTTAAAGAGATTTTGAAGGATCTGAGGCAGGAAGATAGTCTGGTGGTGCGAGGTAAAGAGTTCCAAAGAATAGGGGCAGCATGTGAAAAGTCTTGAAGACGGGAATGAGAGGAGGTGATGAGAGAGGAGAACAGAAGAAGGTCATTAGCAGAGCGAAGAGGGCGGGTGGGAGTGTATTTTGGGATGAGAGCAGAGATGTAGGAGGGTGCACTATTGTGGAGGGCTTTATATGTTAGGGTCATGATTTTGAATTGTATTCTAGAAGCTATGGGAAGCCAGTGGAGTGCCTGACAGAGAGGTGCTGCAGACACTGATCGTTTAGTATGGTAGATGAGTCTAGCGGATGCATTCAAAATGGATTGGAGTGGAGACAGACGGGGGATAGGAAGGCCAGCAAGAAGAGTGTTGCAGTAATCGAGGCGAGATATGATGAGAGCGTGAATAAGAATTTTAGTTGTGTCTTGTGTGAGGTAGTGGCGTATTTTGGATATGTTTTTTAGGTGAAAGTGACAAGATTTTGTGAGTGATTGGATGTGGGGAATGAAAGAGAGGGAAGGGTCCAGTAGGACCCCAAGACAGCGGGCCTGAGAGGTGGGAGTGATGATGGCATTGTCAACAGTGAGAGATATTTGCGGAGTGAAAGCTGTAGTAGAGGGTGGAAAGATAAGGAGCTCTGTCTTAGACATGTTGAGTTTGAGTTGACGGGCAGACATCCAGGAGGATATGCTCAAGAGGCAATTGGCAACATGAGCTAGCAGAGAGGGGGATAGTTCAGGTGCAGAGATGTAGATTTGGGTGTCATCAGCATATAGATGATACTGAAATCCAAAAGATTGTATAAGGGCACCATGGGAGGATGTATAGATGGAGAAAAGGAGGGGGCCTAGGACTGAGCCTTGGGGTACACCGACCGTTAGAGGGCGAGGAGATGAAGAGGTGCCAGAGAAGGAGACACTAAATGTTCGATTTTCTAGATAAGATGTGAACCAAGAGAGAGCAGTGTCACGGATGCCAAGAGAGTGGAGAATTTGGATAAGAAGAGGATGATCAACTGTGTCAAAGGCAGCAGAGAGATCCAGGAGAATTAGGATAGAGAAATGACCCTTTGATTTGGCGTTGAGCAGGTCATTAGTAACTTTTGTGAGAGCTGTCTCTGTAGAGTGTTGGGGACGGAAGCCAGACTGGAAGGGATCAAGGAGGGAGTTGGAGGAAATGAATTGTGGAAGGCGAGTGTAGACGACACGCTCAAGTAGTTTAGAAGCCAAGGGAAGTAGAGAGATAGGGCGGTAATTAGATGGAGAAGCTGGATCAGATGTGGGTTTCTTAAGAATGGGTGTAATTGTGGCTTGTTTCAAAGGTGATGGAAACTTGCCAGTGTCTAAGGAAAGGTTGAATAGATGTGTGAGAGCTGGGAAAAGTGTGGTAGAGAGGGGGGGGGGGATCAGCTGTGATGGAATAGGATCATGTGGACAAGTTTTGAGATGAGATGTTGATAGAAGGTTAGCAACTTCATCCTCAGTTACAGGGTTAAAGGAGTTTATAGTGGCTATAGGTTTGGGAAAGGGTGAAGGCAGACTACTGTTTGTTTTTTTAGGAGAAGGTGTGATATGGCCGCGTTGAGAGGAGAGTTCATTATGAATATTTTCTATTTTACTATTAAAGTATCTAGCAAATTCTTCAGCTGTAAGAGAGGAAGGGGCGGGAAGTGGGGGAGGGCAGAGGAGAGTGTTAAGAGTGGAAAACAAATGTTTGGGGTTGGAGGCCAAATTTGATATTAATGATGAGTAGCTCTGTTAGGCAAGATTGAGGGCATAGTGATAGGAGCGTAGGATAAACTTGTAATGAAGGAAGTCTGATGAGGAGCGAGATTTCCTCCATAGTCGTTCAGCGATACGGGAGCACTTCTGGATGTAGCGTGTTTGTGTAGTGTGCCATGGTTGTAGATGAGAGCGGGGGCGTCTGCCTGTGGTTATGGGGGCTAGTCAGTCCAGGGTGGAATTTAGAGTCAAATTGTATTGTGTGGTAGCAATATCAGGGCAAGTGAGGGTAGTGAGATGACTGAGAAGGGGTTGCAGTAACTTGGAAAGGTGTTGTGAGTTAAGTGTCTGCAGGTTTCTGTGGGTTCTGGTAGTTGGGCATGATAAAGGGTAGAGATTGGAAGGGGTAATGAGGCTGTAGGTTAGGAGATGGTGGTCAGAAGGAGTGGGGAGATTGTAAGATTGTAGATAGAGCAGTGATTAGAGAAAATTAGGTCCAAGGAGTGTCCATCCTGGTGGGTAGGGGATTCTATCCACTGTGAGAGGCCAAGGGAAGAGGTAAGTGCAAGTAGTTTTGTGGCTGTGGGAGAAGTGGGAGTGTCAGTGGCAATGTTGAAATCACCAAGAATGAGTGAGGGTATGTTAGAGGAGAGAAAGTGAGGGAGCCAGGCGGCAAAATGATCCAGAAATAGAGAGGCTGGACCAGGCGGGCGATAGATGACAGCCACTCGCAGAGAGATGGGTGAAAAGAGACGGATAGTGTGAACTTCGAAGGAACAGAACTGGAGAGATGGAACTGGGGGACTGCAATTGAATGAGCAACGGGAGGAAAGTAATATGCCCACACCCCCACCTTGCTTATTCCCAGGTCTAGGTGTGTGACTGAAATGTAAGCCACCGTATGATAGTGCAGCAGTGGAGGCAGTGTCAGATGGAGAGAGCCAGGTTTCAGTTATAGCTAAAAGGTTGAGGGAGTTAGAGATGAATAGGTCATGAATGTAAGTGAGTTTGTTGCAAACAGACCTAGCATTCCAGAGGGCACATGAGAAGGGCAAAGTGGAGGATTTGTGACAGATGATGGGTATTAAGTTATGGGGGTTTCTGGTGTTTGTTGCCCTGTGGGCTGAGCGTGACTGATAGAAGGTAGGAATGGATGAGGGGCCTGGGTTAGGAGATATATCTCCAGCAGCCAATAAAATAAGCAACGAAAGAGAGAGGATGTGAGAGTAGGACTTACAGAAATGTGTAATTTCTTGTGTCCTGTCTATGAGCATTATCTAATGCAGTGCTATTTCTAGTGTCCTGTCTATGAGCACTGTCTAATGCAGTGCTATTTCTAGTGTCCTGTCTATGAGCACTGTCTAATGCAGTGTTATTTCTTGTGCCCTGTCTATGGCCCTCATTCAATTGTGATTTGGCCAATTGAATAGGGCTCCAAATAAGCACATAGCATATTTTTTTTACATATGTTTTTAGTTAGTAAGCATCTATCCAAAAGCAAGGTCTTCGCTAACTAAAAACTTCTGTAAAAAAATATGCTATGTGCTTATTTGGAGCCCTATTCAATTGGCCAAATCGCAATTGAATGAGGGCCTATGAGTTTTGTGTAATGCTGTGTTATTTCTTGTGTTCTGTCTCTGAGCTGTGTAATCCAATGATAGCATTTCTATAGTTCTGTCTGAGTATTGTGTAATGCTGTGTTATAATTTCAATAGCTGTCTGTGAGACTATTGTATAATTTATATTTTTAGAGTCTGTGACCATCTCAGCTTACAAAAAGTTTTGTGATATAGTTTGACTGTCACATCAAATCAATATATATATATATTTTGTTTTTTGTTTTGTCTAAGCATAAGCTTATTTAGAGATTTGTGTGTGTTTATTCAGGTTAGACCTAACTACACTGCTTATCAACCCCTCCCCCAACTCTCTTTTGCCATCCAGTGTCAAAGCTGCTTGCTGATTGGCTGAAAAGCCAATCAGCATTTGCATGTGCTGCATAATGGATATCTCATAAAAAATTAGATATCCATTATGCAATGTCTAAATCACCCCAGTACATTTTTTTTATCATATTGCAAAATGGTTTGCACGTTTTCATGCAAACTTTTTTGCTAGGTGGGTTATAATGCATTCTACTGGATGCATTCATAACCCACCTCACTTACATATAAATTTAAATAGAGCTCTCAGGTATGATGAGCTTTATTACAATGTATTTTCAGTTTGTATATATTTTGCCTGTTTTTATCTGCTTTCGGCACATTGGGAAGTCATTTTGTTGGACCCATCTGTTGATGAAAAAGTTAATAATATAACACTAGGTGAGCTGTGAGCAGTTGCTACGGAAACAATCCAGCTTCCTGTTCTGATCCGTTCCATTCCGTCGGAGCCTTAGAGAAAACAACGTTTATGCACAGTGAGGAAATAAATAATAATGAATTCATCTGTCAATCCTCCTGAAGAACATGAGGGAAGAATTATACATTGTAGAGATCTGTATCAAAGTGTGGACATTTAGTGTGCTGTCTCATCTCTTGCTCGTGCTTTTCTACTAAAAATATATTTTCTCTCTAGAAGGTCATGGTTTAGAGGCAAAACAAGTCATGTCCCTTATAAGTTCCATCTAAAATAATGTGCCCCAATAAAGTTACAAATTTTACCTTTTTTAATTTCTTTATGTACGATCCTAGAGTTGCCATGTTGGCCACTTTTCCACTTCCCATACCTCACACGTTACATGGTTTACCAGCAAGCCGTGAATCTTCATATTGCATCTTCTAATTCACTAAGTACGCTGAGCAACTTCTGACTGAACCAAGCATTTATCTGATGTTGACTTCTCGAAGCTGCACCACATTACCATTTTGACCAATTAAAATGTGATCTAAATGATGTTTGCCATCCCAACTGACAAAGTGAAACACACTGATAATTAGAGAGCACCATAGAGGCCCCTTGTCGTGCGTAGAGGGGATGTTAAAAAATAGTAACAATTCATAGCTTTATATAACTGGAACAATATGTCTTTTATTGAATGCAACATATACTTTTAAAGGATAATGTCTTGATTTAGCACTAATGTGTCCTCTAAAATAAGAGGGTAAAGTGTATAAGTAATTGGAGAAAGCATTACTTCAGTTAAAGGATAGTAGAGTGGTACCTTGGTTCTCAACCTCCTCAAAACTCATGTCCATGCATAATCAACATAGATGCGCACTAATCCAGGGATGAATACTGATGACAAGGGAGTCCTTGAGCATCACTGGTTCATCCATGGGAGGGGGGAAGTATAATCCCTCCACCCCAACAGGTATAATTTTAATTTGTTTGTAAATTTGCTTTTATTATTTTAATTGTAATATTTTTCTAATTACTTTACTTTTCTTTAATTCATTTTCTTTAATTTATTTATTTGGTGGTAGTGACATAGACTATGTGGGTACCTTCTGGAGGGAAAGGTTCCATAAGGACCCCTATAGTAGGTGGTTAAGTTTAGTTACCATGAAAGTCCTTCATAAGGATACTTTTAGAATACTGTACCATAGAATAGTATACTATAAAATTTTCATCAATAGGCTTTTTCTTGCGCTTATACAGTATAGTCTCTTTAAACAGTACTTTGTTTCCTGAGGTATTATCAGACTCCCCAAGTCTGTGTTCCAAATAAATGTCTTCTCCCAATACACGTCTCAACTCTTCAAGTGCCAATGCAGCTTTCTCTAAGGAAATGCCTTTCTCCCCTCTCGCATTCTGACTTTATTAGCACCTTGTTCATTATATCAGGAGCACTCTATAATTGTGCATTTAACACCTTTGGTTCAGGACTGGATATACAGCTTTGCCCAGTTTCAGGCTAACATACTGTATATTCCTGGTAACACACTATTGAAGATCCATTTCACAGGTCAGGTAAACAAATTCAGTAGAACACCCAGTATGGCATATAATATGCAGTTATGTAGGTATTTTTATTTATTTACTTTTAAAATCAATGTGTCAAGTCTGGTTGTTCAAAAGAGCATATTATAATTATGGACCTTTGGTGTTTTTGTAAGAAGAATGTTTGACTTATTTACTCTAACTTCATCCTATCAATATGTTGGTAGTCAGCTCATCTTCCACTTGAGTTTTTTCCATTATTCATGTCATGTTAAGCTTATTTATTTCAATATAACAAACAGAAATACCTCACAAAACCAGCTTTATGCAATATTATTTAACCACTCTTCAATCTTGTGGTACAACGGGCTAGATATCATTTATCGGAATGAGGTGTCTTCCAGAAGTAGGTGACATATGGAATGCCACTGCTTAATAAATACAGCTCTATATGCAGCAATAATTACTGTGTGTCTTATTGTTGCGTTCTCTCAGAGGAATAAAGCCATAGGTCTCAAGTCATTGTGGGATCAAATTGTACATTAGGGGAACAAAATTCAACAAGTTTCAGGTAAAACATGCATTCAATATGACCTGACAGGGCTAAATTATGTGCTAGCACAAATCACTACTCCCTTGTTTGAGATAGTGCCATTTTGCTGAATTAACTAGGTCAATATCTGATGCTCCCTCCAGTCACATGAATAAATGATCATTTTTCACAGGTCGACTGCTGCACAAACCAAGGCGACAACTGCAATTCATTCTGAGTTGTTCACAGTCCAGTCGATCACATTATATCATTGACCATAAACATCCAGTCTATACAGCTTTACTGCTTATTCACTTGTCTTGTGTCTTTGTAGTTGTACAAAATAAGTGACATGACGGAATATAAGATTTTAGATTTTTTTGCTGAACACTTTCTATTTTTGTTAAATTTTATATTCACTGTCGAAATGTTTTCTGTAGGAACAGCTGAGGATACTCACACATATGGTGCGTACTGAAAGTAACAATATATAGAATCTTAGGTGGAATCTGGAGATGCAAAATATGTTTACCACAAAACAATGCAGATTGTGTGTTTTTGATATTTATTGTAGTGAACAAATGGTATATAAATATATATGAAATAAAAATTGTGATTCTGCAAATTTAAAAGGGCTCTATTTAAGCCCATAGCATATTTTTTTACAGAAGTTTTTAGTGAAGATCTTGCTTTTGGATAGAAGTTCACTAACTAAAAACTTCTGTAAAATAAATATGCTATGTGCTTAAACAGAGCCCTTTTAAATTTGCAGAATCACAATTTACCGTATTGGTCCGCATATAAGCTGCACCTTTTTTCCTATTTTTGAGTTTGCGAGTTACGGGTGCGGCTTATATTCTCAATAGGAAAATTACTGCCGATTTGCGTGCTTGAGACTGCATTGTAGCAATTGAATAGCGATTTGCAAACCTAAAATTACTGCCGATTTGCGCAATTGCGAGTTAAGGGTGCAGATTTGCGTGCTTGAGACTGCGGTATTGTAGCAATTGAATCTCGATTTATGATTTTAGTGATTCTAACATCCTGTAAGGCCTGTAACCTGCATCACTTGGAGAGATGATCACTTGGAGAGAGTCTTTTTCTCTCCAATTTTAAGGGTGCGGCTTCTATTTGAGTACTATTTTTTTTCTATTTTTTCCCCTTGAATTTTACAGGTGCGGCTTATATGCGGGTGCGGCTTATATTTGGACCAATACAGTAATAAGGCTGTATATGTCTATGGCATAAAGAGAAAAAAGACTTGGTGGACTTCTGGTTCTCTCCATCTTGAATGGTAATCTGCAATCATCCACTCCAATAACTTCTTAATTGCCTCATACTAGGCATATTCTGCTTCCCCACATTGGGGGCTCCTGACAAGCCCACTATTTCCTCACAGGGATGGCAAGGGCATAGAGGTTGAGGCCTAGCGCAGCAGAGTGCAGAAACTGTGATGCACTTTAACCACCTGCCTCAGGCACCAGATGGATGTGCATTACAAATTCACAGTGTCCCCTTTGTACTAAACTGGTCATTTCCATGTCCTGCCCAAATAGCCCACCAGTAGTCAGGGACCTGGAAACTTTTGATACATGAGGCCTTTTCATTGAGGCATTTTTATGTACTGCATTGTTACTTTATTATCTAGCCTGAACATACACTGATAGACCTAGCTACAACTACACTAGCCAAGACTTTACCTAGCAAGAAGGTTAGTGTAACCTGATAATTATTATTAATATTATGCCTTTTTTGTAATGTGCCAACATATTCTGTAGTGCTATACAGGGGTTAAGTACATTGCAAATCAATTTTAACACATTGCAAAATAATGGAGGGCCCTGTCTTATATCTTCGAATCTAACATACATAGTGCTTTCCCAAAGCATCTTGCAAGAATGAAAACTCGCAAATGTATTTGTACTAAGTAAAACCTTATCTCCTGCTAGGAAACGCTCAGATCTGGCAGGATTTTGACCTCTGTCTCTTGAATGTTCTTGCTACAAGAATTTTTCGTCAAAGAACAGGGCCAAAAAAAAAATCTGTCTGGTGACAGGACTACCTCCTTCAGAGACACGAATACCCTTCTCCACAAAGGCTTCTCTCCACACGAGTCAGCAAGCACCTATGAAATGCTGCTTCAGTCCTAGGAACATATAAAATGGATGGCTATGACATTTTTGGTCATACTCATGGTACCTACACAGAGATATTTGAAGGTAAAAGCTCTTTTGCAACCTCATTGCTGTTGACCTACAGGTCCCATACAGTGACGTCAAGGAGGGGCGCCAATAACTGTATGTATGTGTTATGATAGCCCCCGCATGCCCAGTGTGAACTAGAACCTAGACTGGTCTGGAATTGTAGCAATTGAATAGCGATTTGCGATTTTAGAGATTGTAACTCTTGCGGACGTGAAAGATCAAAGTCTTCGATGGGGTGTAAGTTACTGTTGTACAAACGCAGGGATTTTCAGTCCGTAACCCGTAGACCTTTTGCAGCTTTCAAAAAGATGCAAATTGAATAGCAAATTAGTTTACGGGCTCCAGTAACTTACAATTGCTCAATTGAATGAGGCCCATGGTCTTTATTTTAAATGCATTACAGTTATTCCTTAACTCGTATCCATTGATACATTTTTCATATTACTAGTTTTTAATTCTGCATGACTAACATGAGCACAGCCTAGCATTAACCACAGAAACTAAAAGCTGTCTACTCCTCAATGGCACTGCCTACCTTGCCATCTTTATCACTTGCTATATGTGCTTACACTCATGCTGTTTACTCTCCATTAATGTATATTATCAATTTGTCAGCTACTGTAACAGTGATTAGGGGCAGCTTGGTTCAACAAGTGCCTCCAGCAGGCACAGATTTCAATATTTCTCTGCCAGAGCACAAGTGTATTAGAATGAATGAAACTGAGTAAGCCACATATGCTAAGCCAGAGAGTGTTCTGAAAACAGAAGTACAGTGATCCAGAAATCCTAGACTACTGCAAACTCTTGTAGGACCAAGATAGACTATGAGAGTGTTGTTTTCATTTTGGATGTTATTTAACCTAGGATTTTTTGCATAGCTCTGTTACACCATACCTGTGCGTAAGTTTTGCATCAGAAAAAGCAAAGCAATAAAATGTGCAAATTAGGTCAACCAGTGCACAAAAATAGTGCATTTCTTCACTTGCTTATTCTAACCATGGTAAATAATTACCGTAAATGTTGCAAAGACATAGAGGCCTATTAAATAAAATAATGCTTTTATTAAACTAATGATATCAAAACAGTTTAATGTGGTCTTTTTTCTATATTCACTAAGGAATCAATAAATGCATGGGGAATATAACTAAACTCTAATGCATATAGATTGTACAAAAAGGGGTTTGTTTGGAGGGTTTGGTTCAAACTTTTCTTTATAGTTTGGATTGCGACATCTGATTTTGATGCTGGTTTTGAAGAAAAATAGGCACAATTTTATTAATAGTTAACATGGTTTTTTACTTGTTGACAGTGTATGCAATGTCTTTTATTGCTGTATTCTCCCAGAGAATAAATAATGGTTTGCACAAGTTGACTGCTGCATCTACATGTTCCACCATCTGACAGCCATAGGATCTCAAGTCTTTCCAGAAAAAACACCCATTTTAGCTTTATCAGGCTTACGTTGGATAGCTCAAGCCTGGTAACTCTATACCCAATTCAATAAGTTTCCTTCTGCTGACGTTTTGAAGTGTATGGGTTGAAATTAACTCTTAAAGGGAGTTAAACAGCCCCAACGTTATCATAAGAAATGTACAGTGCCTTGCAAAACTATTCACCCCCCTTTTTACCTATTTTGTTGCATTACAGCCTTAAGTTCAATGTTTTGTTAATGTGATGGATCAGAACACAATAGTCTGAGTTGGTGAAATGAAATGAGAAAAATATATACATAAAACTATTTTTTAGAAATGGGAAACAGAAAATTGTCATGGACGTATGTATTCACCCCCTTTGAAGCCTATAAAAAGCTCTGGTGCAACTAAGTACCTTCAGAAGTCACATAATTAGTGAAATGACGTCCACCTGTGTGCAATCTAAGTGTCACATGATCTGTCATTACATATACACACCTTTTTTGAAAGGCCCCAGAGGCTGTAACACCTAAGTAAGAGGTACCACTAACCAGACACTGCCATGAAAACCAAGGAACTCTCCAAACAAGTAAGGGACAATGTTGTTGAGGAGTACAAGTCAGGGTTAGGTTATAAAAAAATATCCAAATCTTTGATGATCCCCAGGAGCACCATCAAATCTATTATAACCAAATGGAAAGAACATGGCACAACAGCAAACCTGCCAAGAGACGGCTGCCCACCAAAACTCACGGACCGGGCAAGGAGGGCATTAATCAGAGAGGCAGTACAGAGACCTAAGGTAACCCTGGAGGAGCTGCAGAGTTCCACAGCAGAGACTGGAGTATCTGTACATAGGATGACAATAAGCCGTACGCTCCATAGAGTTGGGCTTTATGGCAGAGTGGCCAGAAGAAAGCCATTACTTTCACCAAAAATCAAATTGGCACTTTTTGAGTTTGCGAAAAGGCATGTGGGAGACTTGCAAAATGTATGGAGGAAGATGCTCTGGTCTGATGTGACTAAAATTGAACTTTTCGGCCATCAAAGAAAACGCTATGTCTGACGCAAACTGAACATATCACATCACCCAAAGAACACATCACATCACCCAAAGAAACATGGTGGTGGCAGTATCATGCTGTGGTGATGTTTTTCAGCTGCCGGGACTGGGAAACTGGTCACGGAAAGATGGATGGTGCTAAATACAGGAATATTCTTGAGCAAAACCTGTACCTCTCTGTGCGTGATTTGAGGCTAGGATGGAGGTTCACCTTCCAGCAGGACAATGACCCCAAACACACTTGAGTGGTTTAAGGGGAAACATGTAAATGTGTTGGAATGACCTAGTCAAAGCCCAGACCTCAATACAATAGAAAATCTGTGGTCAGACTTAAAGATTGCTGTTTACAAGTGCAAACCATCCAACTTGAAGGAGCTGGAGCAGTTTTGCAAGGAGGAATGGGCAAAAATCCCAGTGGTAAGATGTGGCAAACTCATAGAGACTTATCCAAAGCGACTGGTAGCTGTGATTGCTGCAAAAGGTGGCTCTACAAAGTATTGACTTTAGGGGGGTGAATAGCAATGCACATTGACTTTTTCAGTTATTTTGTCTTATTTGTTGTTTGCTTCACAGTAAAAAAAAAAACATCTTCAAAGTTGTGGGCATGTTCTGTAAATTAAATGAAGCAAATCCTCAAACAATCCATGTTAATTCCAGGTTGTGAGGCAACAAAACATAAAAAATGCCAAGGGGGGTAAATACTTCTGCAAGGCACTGTAGCTGCACAATCTTCCTCCTTTGGTGTGTACAACAATTTTCTATGGGTTAAAAATTGTCATATTCATCATTATATACTGACCTTTGGTATCTGTAGTATCTTTTCATGCTATGGCAAATAATACTAGAAAAAAGTAGACAAAAATTATTTTCCATTTTGTCCAGCAACTACTTGACAAGCGCTGATAAATTGTGGGCTAATTTTTTGTTATAAAGCAAATATTATTCTAATTTTGCTAACTTAACTTATGAGTGGTATTTATCTCTTAATATTGATACGAAAAGTAAATGCTATTTCATTTTTGCTTACTTCACTGTTGGCAAGCTAAATAAATCTGCTGTAAATGCGAGTTGGACTAAATATAGTAAATTTCACAAGCAAGCCAGCATTAGTCAACATGCCAAATAAACAAATTACACATTACTGCAAGCGAAAACACAAAAACATGGAATGTGGTCGTCACCCATAAATGCTGATAAATAAAAAAGCAGATGTATCCAACACACACTTAAGAGGTTCAACAACATTTGGCTCCCATTAATTAAGACAAATAGTAATATGAATTATCTGTATAACATTATCAAAGATGTTCATCCTGTAGACCAAGGCCAGTCCTCAGGAGCTGTATTCAGGTCAGATTCTAGTGTGACCAAGCCATTAATCTCAAACAAGATATCTTGAAAATCAAGGGTTATACTGGTCACAAGGACTAAAGTAGAACAACTCTGTTTTTAGACTTGCATAGCTAAAGAGCATGTGCTTGCCAAGATAGGTTCAGATGCCCAGTTCTACCCAATGTCATCTTCTAATTGGAAGTTTATAGACCAATTACCATCTAAAGTACCTGGTAAAATTTACCATCAACTTACACTTCATAATGTAATTTATAAAATAGAAAATTGACACAAGTAGAGGCTTCCAGAGCAACCTCATTTTAAACATACGACAATGGGGCAATAGGGTGAGTAATGCAGATGTCTTGAAATATCTTGGAGAACTTCATCATTCCTATGTTATCAAAATCAAATGTACTAAGATTTGACACCATCAAGACATCTCCAAGCACCATCCACCCTTCACCCCTCTGGCACCATACCAGTCATTATCCTGAGCTGTTGCACTGGTGTGCTTTTAAATATATATGCATATTATAGTTGTTATTAATGCATCTGTAACATTTCATAACGTGCTTGACAGGTAGGCAGTTGGTCAGACAGTGGAGCTGCAGTGCAGGTCATATTTTAACCAAGTCTGTAGCTGCCTCAATTATCTGGTATTATTTATTTTCACTCTATTTTGTTTATCTATGGGTTCTTGGTAAACAATTTGCATCCAACATTTGTAGTCCTCTTTCACTACAGTGCAGCAAAGCAAAACTAACAATTGCCATTATACATTTAGCTCAAACAATGTAAACATAGTAGGTGCATTATATAAGTTTATAGCAGCATCTAAATCAGGTGTCATCAACCTTTTATAACAGAAGTGCTAAACCAGGATCATGTTTACACCACACATTCAGTAAACAACCATTAGATAACCAAGAACATTAGCATAAGTGAAAATATAAATCACAATATTAGAGTTTAATGATATAACTTAAAGTGAGTCATTTTATGTGCAAATTAAGTGAAAGATTTGCCCAGAACAAAATGTTCATCAACAAATATTGGTTGAATATAAAAATGTATACTGCGCAAAATTTTGTTAGAAAATACAAAAATTAACACAGCCTTTACATTTTTCACTTTTATAAATAATTTTTTGTTTCAGTAGTTATTTTACATACAAAGCATGCAGCTCCTAAATTAAAGGCATATCTAAATTTCCTGGATTATGAATGCATCTGTAGAGGAGAGTCAGTGGTGAATGCAACCATTGTTTTGCATGAGAAAATACAGAAATAAACATTTTAAAAATCACCCTGATGTTTGCTAAATATTTTCAGTTTGCAAGCTGCAACTTTTGTTAGTTGAAACCCCTGAAAACCCCTGCAAAGATTAGCATAAGATTCATAATTTATTTTTGCCAGTCGGAAGAAAGCAGAGGTTATCTGATACATTTGTATCATTCTCTGGGGTATGTAGTATCTCATCATGCTCTGATTCAGCTGTGAGCTCAGACCCCGCCCAACCATGTGATTCCAGCCAGCAGCAGTACTTCCCGTGGTCTCTACCAGAAAGGTCAAACTCTGTACCTGGCTGCTCTCTTCAGTGTACTTGGTTATGTAAGCTTCCTGTGGGTGTGCAAAGCTGGATTTTACTTTCCTGTCTATAACTTTGTAAGTACATTGAACTTTTCTACGTAACACATATTTTTCTGATAATAACTGCCTGTTTCTTACCAAACAATTGAAACCTAGGAAAGTTATATATACCTTTAATAAGCTTTCCATTAGAGTGATTGATAACACTGATAGAAGGATGTGTGACTTAAACCCTGTGTGACTTAAACCCTAATGTTATAAATCCCTTGTAAAAAGTTAAACACATATGCCTTGTATCACTCCTAAATGTTTACCTTTTTTGAGGCTAAAGGATATGTACGTTTCTGAGAATAAATAAAGCAAACTATTGTTGATTTGAATTCACAGCTGTAATATGACACACAAGCTAATAAATCTACATGTCCGCAAATGGTTTGTTCTTGATCACCTGGGACTAAAGACAGTTATTATTCCACCTCTTTGCTAGCTGGAGATGACACATTTGGAGATGACAAAAAGCTGTTTGTTGATCTGTACTGAGCCACATTTGTTTCTAAAGTGGCTAGGTACAAACCCCTGGTCTAAACAGTGTTTTAATGTTCGCAATAAACTTGGCATTTACATGTAAATTTCTGATGTTCCTTACCAAATATAAAACTGAAATAATGAAATAATGTAAAAAAACAGTCTATTGAGCAATTGTAAGTTACAGTAGCCCGTAAGGGAGGGTGCAAGTTAATTTGCTATTCAATTGGCGTTTTTTTGCGAGCCGCAAACGTGCTACGTGTTACGGGCTTGAAATGCTTGCAGTTGTTTCAATCCTAACTTACACACCATCTAAGCCTTTAATCTTTCACATCCGCAAGAGTTACAATCGCAAATCGCTCTTCAATTGCTACAATTCCTCAAGCCCGCAAATGTTTTCACACCCGTAAACTGCAAATGTAGAATAAAAACCTACGAGTACTAAAGAGGACCCGCAAATGGGTTAAAGACATATCCATAGCACTGTAAAAGCAAATAAAAAATCAATACTGCACTGTAAATGATGGGGAAAGCGATGAAAACATTAGAATCAATAGCACAACAGTCTCAAGCTCGCATATCAGGAATCAAAAGTAATTTTATTTTAATTCGGGTTATATCTATGTAGGGAATGAATGAGTTAATACATATCAGGCCACCCATATGGACTAGAACAGTATCAGCATTCATTTTTATTATTTTGTGTATTGCGGTTTTGTGAGTCCGATCACATATCAGGCCTCCAAACACTAATTGATTGACATGTAACCTCCATGTTTTACTGACCTATGAGGATGGTCTCATTTTCTTTTGGTTGTTTCTAAATGAGTGGTTTCGGCCTTGCTTAATTCATCATGTTCCCGCCCTGAAATGCTACGTACAAGTGCATGCTTTATGGTTTACGGCTTTTGGCCTGTAACTTGCGGGCTCGTTCAGTTGAATAGCACCGGAATTGTAGCAGACTGCGAGCCTGCAGACATACGGCCTCTATACAGTGAGATGCAGCCTTTGAATTGAATGAGACTCTGTGTATCTGACCTCATCTCACTGGACTTTCACCATTAGTCAGTTTGGGATTACAGCTCCTTTTTCACCATGAATCACTTTTTCTCTGAGAATCAATCAGTCATAAAACTGCAGGGATGTTGTTTTTTTGTCTGATATAGTAATCCAGCTTTAGCCATAAAGAGCAGTTTGGCTTTTTGTGATTGATATAACATAAGAGGCAGAATGACTCAAGAGATGAGTAAATCTTGGTCAAATGACAGTTACCTGCTGTAGCATAATAGAAGATGTTTTATAGACCATCTCTTGATAAATCTGCTTATATGTTCTTTACATGAATATGTCAACACAAATATTGTGTTTAAGCATTATCGTACATAATCAATTAAATTTGCCCGAGTGTCAAGCCTACACTTACACCTTGGAAATCAATCAACAGTATACTTACTGTCAGTGACCAAAAATGGGCACTAAAATTGAACTCCTAGTCATTGTGTATTTTAAACAGCATACTCTGCAACAAATATCTGTAGGGTTGTCTATTAAAGGGATATGAAAGTTTCATGGATTAATACATTTCTGCACTCTATCAGCAAAAAGCAGCCTATTTGTATGCAGCACATCTCATAAAACATTTTATTTTTATTAATATCTAAAAATCCCTCTAATGATTATGTTGACACCTCCAGGGGGCGTCTACACAGGCATCTGACCCCCCACCACCACCACCAATCAGCATTGCAGCATCAGTGGACCAATATTAACCAGCAATGTTCCTGCTGTTGCTTGCTCAGCCAATCTCCTTGCAGCTTCCTGTCTCTATGTCATAATCAATACATGGATACATTACATATCCCAGGCTGCTTTGCACCACACACAGGAAACAAATAATTTTTAATTTGATACTAATTTAGCCTTGGTTTGCAAAGAAACATTTGCACACAATACTAATTCTCCTCTATCAGATGCATTCATAATCCAGCAAACTTACATATGCCTTTAACTTTATTCAAGTAGAACTAGATACATTTGAAAAAAATATGAAGCATGATTTGTTCAATTTATAAGTGCCTAAGCAAATACAGGAATCCTCTGTTTAACTGCAGATAAGTTCCAGGCAATAGGAGTGTTAAGTGAAAAGCAGCAAAATGGGGTAATTTTAACATAGGGTAACTAGGTATAGAGGAACTCATAAAAAAGACACAAAAGCAATTGAATATTACAAATTTGGGGCTTTATATTAACTTTTAAGAAACTGCAAACAAAAAACAACACAAAAAGAACCTTTTTTTAAAATATAATTTAGAGAAACAGTACACATAAACTAAACAGTCCACTTTAAATAGCAGATGTTCTAAACGTCAGGCTCATCCTCCATTCTGGCTTATATAGACACAAATTTGTCTGAGGACATCTGTCTTTGCTTTGAACGGCCAGCAGATGCTGGTAGCAAGACACAGCACCAAGAACTCTGGGTTGCACATTTCTTCTCCTGATACTGTCCTGATCATTGGCCACAAGATCACCCATAAGGTCATGGATGGACAGCAAACTCTTGGTATGGAAGTCTGTGGAAAGTTCTTTTGGTGTCAGAGTCACTGCTTACCTGGGCTTCCGGAATGCCCTGCTCTGACAGTTTTTGGAAGTCCTCGTTTGTCAGGCTCTCATCTGAAGTTTGCACCAACTCCTCAATCTCCTGGGTGTCTGCATCTCCCAGTCCAGCTGTATTGACCAGATCTACTATCTTTGCAATGATGAGCTATTCTGGTCCCACGTCCACACACAGCTCTGGCCATATCTTCCTCCACACAGCTTTGAGACATTACTGTGTCATTTCCTTCCAGGATAAATCAATGTTAGTAATGGCCTGCATGATAGTATACTGTTTCCAAAAATCCATCATGGATTCTTTGTCCTTGCTGTCTGTTTGGTCAATGAGCTGATGGAATGTGCGGTGAAGACAATAGGCCTTGAAGATTGCAATGACCCCCTGATCCATTGGCTGGATGAGTGAAGTAATGTGTTCGTGGCGGGATTACTACTTCTACTAGGATGCAGTATGGAGCTCTGACAGGTAGGGTGGCCTGGAGCATTGTCCATCAACAGGAGTTCTTGGCCGCAATTCCTTTACACCGATAGACAGAAATGTTTGCAGAACCAGCTTTTGAAGATGTCCATGGTGATCCAAGCTTTAGCGGTTGAATTGCCAAACAACCGGCAAAGGGGATTTTTTAATCCCCTTCATGGCTGTAGGTGTTTTGAATGGTACATCAGCAATGGCTTGATCTTGAAATTGCCACTGGCGTTCCCACCCAGAAGATGGGTTAGAAGGTCTTTGGCTTGCTTCTGCTCACATGAAATGACACACACTGAACTCTGCTATTTGCTTTTCTTATAAACTGGGACATGATGATTTCTTGCTCTATAGTTTTCCATAGTTTGGCCCTTTAATTATAAATGGTTGCAGACCACTGATATAGAGGAATACATAGGTAACAACAATTGAGAGTTCTTAAAAGAAAATTAAGAAAATTAGGAAAAAGATTTTAATAACATATCAGACAGATAAAGGAAAAGGGAATGATATGAGTCATACAATGCACAGTATATACGATGTTAGGTGCTGAGGAGAGTACAGTGAGATAAAGACCTACCTTATTAGGCAGCCTTTTCCTGAACATTTTGTCACAGTGGATTTCTAGGCAGCCCGCTGTCAGCAGGCACTCCAGCTTTTTGTGTATGACTTGCAGTAAACCTTCTTTCCTTCCATTAGGAGAAAATAGAGCACAACCACAGAAAGCAAAGGTTATTAATGTATAAAGACCAAAACATGCTGCTGTGAGCTCTGGTGAATTACATGAACTACTGTCCAAACTGTCTTTTTTGTTTTCTTTTACCCTCTAGAGAAGAAACTCATTTAAACACCTAAACCCAATATATGATGGAGAAAGATTAATTCCCTTTCTTCTCTGTCATGTTCCTGTAAATGTGATTATCATAAATATATGATATAGAATCATATAATCAATGAAAACAAACTAGAGGTGATCATATGGTCTGACAGTATTTAACTAAGCCAGTAATTTACTTCTTAGACACAGCCAACAGTAAATGAGTCTGCCATCATGATGTCAGTAAAACATGGAAGTTAGACATAATTTGCAATCCTAGGCTACAAATTTTTTTTTTTTTTTTTTTTATTGTTTTCAAGAAAAAAAACATAAATATTAGACATTACAAAATACATACAAAATCGATTCATATTCAATATCACTGAGATAGGAGATAGAGGAAACATAGTAATAAAACCATACCAAACTGGAAGTATTTCCCTTCTTTTTCAAGTAGTATAGTTATATATTAGTAATGAGAGTTCTCTCCCTTCTCTCCTTATCTTCTTTTATCATTCTTTTTATTTTCGTAAAAGATAAGACATACACTAACAATTACATATGCCACATATACAAACTTTCATTCTTACTCCCGATAGTATATCTATTTATTCTTCTCTCCTCATCATCTCTCTCATCCTCATTATTAACCAACAATGAGGAAGATAGAAAGGAAAGACAATAGAGATGAGAAAAAATGAAGGATACAAAAGGATTCTACATATTCCTATAACTATTGTCCCTTAGAAATATTTCCTTTTGGGGGGCGGAGCTGGCGTCTGAGGAAGTCAGACGTGTTTGTCTGAGCTCCGTATTGAGCTCCGAATAGGGCTTTTTATTCTGCCCTGGAGCGGTTGCTTGTGCACTGCCTGCACTTTGGGACACTACTGAAGGTTGCCCCTATCCCCCGGGGAGCAACGGGGAGCCTATTAGGCGGCCCAGCAGCACGGGAGACCCCCGGTCACGGGACGACGCCTGAGGCCCCAGAGGACTTCGGGGCTCTATTCCCCAGCTCAGGAGAGGGTGCTGGAGCTGATCCCGGTGGCGGCTGGATCCGGCCGGGATCCCAGGGTGACCCCTCTGGCCAGAGTGTGGTCCCAGAACAACGGGGCAGAAAGCCCGCGAAACGCGGCCGCCATCTTGCGGGGCCGCCATTTTGAGCACTCACCCGACGGCTGCAGGTAGGGGGGATCTTCCCCAGAGGGCAGCGACTCCCCAGAGGGGCCCCAGGAGAGAGCCAGACATCCCCAAATGAGGGAGCAGTGCACCCAACACAATTAGTGGCTACTTAGCACTCTCCCCACGTATTAGACACTGTGACTGCCATAAAAGAGTCTTGGTGGGGTAGGAAGAGGAAGCTGCTTGAATTTTCCCCAGCTTGAAGGCACTCAATGCTCTATTTACTGTCACTTCCCCACACAACTCTGAGATCTGGGGTTAAGGCTGTGTGAATCAACTCTTTAAGCTACCTTTTCAGGACTGAGCTCTTGACATAGAGACTTATCTTGTAGCATTGCCAGAGACTGAATTGCATAATATTTGGGAGCACTGTGGGTGTACCTGGTCTCAGAAACTGACGCTATCTTTAGGCACTTTTTATGGAACATTTGTGCATCAAACAAAATATTGTGTCTACCTATATCTGAGACCTGTGCTTTCACTGCCAGTTGCATAGACTGTGTTAATTTCTTACAACACCAGCGCATGTGCTGCCACCGTGTGGACTTTTACAATACTGCAGATCACCATTGGCCTTATACGAATAATGCGAGAGTGGAAGTCTCCCGGCCATTCATTGCTGCTTACTGTCTGTACTAATCTATTCTAACGCTGAGTTCTACTTAACAGGCTCCCGCCAACAAAAGCAGACAGACCACCTGAAGAGGGTACAACTTTTTGTGCCACCCGTCTACCAAAGGACTATTCTCTGTTTGGCCGGATTTTCAAGGTCCTCTCCAGTGCCCTGGCTGGAGACTACACTCTAATTATGGAGTAGGGAGACGAATGGGAAATTGGCCTGGCAGCACAGCTATCAACTACCTCAACTCAACCTTATAATCTGGACAAACTCTACTACTGGGGCCAGCGGACTCTCACTCAGTCCACTTGGGGCATAGCTTCCCCCTATTCTATACCTGGCTGATTCCATAACGGACCTTTTGCTGACCCCTACGGCCTGTATTCCAAAATGCCGAAACCCAAAAGAACTGCTTCAGCGAAGGGCATTAGGGAGCACTTTACACCTAAATCTGCCAGATGCTCCCTCCCTGCGGAGTCCGCCTCAGAACACTCGGATGGCTCGGACAGGGAAGGTACTCCTGACGTTCCTAGCCAATATATGGACCTCTCTGCCAGGTCAGTGGCTACTATTGAGCGGCTCCTGGCAAAAGCTATTGATCCTCTAAGACAAGACTTGAAGGACCTGGGGCACCCCACTCAAACCCTGGAAGACGCATCGGATCGGATGGCCGAGGCGCAAGAAAGAGACCGATCCTCTATTGCTCAAAACTCCATTCATATCTCTGACCTCACGGATAAGATAGAGGACCTGGAGAACCGGTCCCGCCGGCACAATGTACGCATCCGTGGTATACCGAGAGCGATACAGGACCTGTCTGGCTACCTGAGGGATACAATCCCCATAATCCTCCCTAATCAGCCCGAAAGTGTGTGGGAGATTGAGCGGGCCCATAGAGCCTTGGGTGGCATGAGGAGCTTGGAGGCCCCCAAGGATGTTATTGTTAGATTTTTAAGGCAGCAGACCAGAGATCTTTTGCTATCGGCCACCAGAAAGCTGCATACCATCAAGGGGCCGGATGACTCAATCCTGCAGTTTTATGCGGACCTCTGCCCGGATACCCTGCATAAGCGGAGACTTATGAAACCGGCTGTTACCATTCTTATTCAGCACAGGATCCAGTACCGGTGGAACTTTCCGTTTGCTCTGACTTTCACCTATCATGGCAAGACTTATACCACCCGCTTTCTGGAAGACTGCCTAGATGTATTGCAGAGATTGCAGCTATGCCCGGAGCCCACGACAGCTGCAAATCAAGAGCACCTTGTTTCGCCTATCCCTAAGAGGCAGCAGACCTCAAAGCCATCACAAGTTCATGGCAAACAAGTCCCTATCTTGGAGGGGCCCAGTGGCTTTCGGGACTATATAGGCGATCTGCAAGACAAGCGCTTGGTATCCTCAGCGGACTCTGGACTCTCGGCCTCTTCAAAGTTGGGCCCGCGACCTGAGAGGCCTCCTACCTAGCTGGACTTTGATAATATTTTGCTGAGTATTTGCTGTTCACTTTTCTTTGTTTATAATCCAGATAGAATGTTAATAGCATAGTTCGCACTATTGCCATTTAGAATTAATATAGTTTGCCAGACTAGTTTCCCACATTACGTGGATTTGTCTTTTACTTTATTTACTATAAATAGAGATAGAAGGGTTTGTGTAGTCGAATGTTTTATACTTATCCTGCTATATTCTTGAAATTACAGCTTGAAGTTTAGTTGTACTGTAAACTTGTTGTTTTCCTGCTCTGTTTTTTTTATTTATTTATTTATTTTCTTTTTCTTATTTTTGTGTTTCTTGTTTCTGCTCTATTATTGGCTTGTTTGCTTTATCCCGGATTTATCTGCCTCTCCGATATTAACCTGCCTTTCTCCCTTTCCATTGCTCTCAGCCCTCTTGATAAAAGAGAGATTTCTCCGCCGCCAACAGCATACCCGCTGGGACTTCTGTCTGCTCTCCGGGCTCCTCCACTCCTCGCCATTCACTTGCTCAGCTATTAGGTAAGGTTGCATACACCTACACTCCCGATTTTTTAATGGCTACTTCTAAATACACCATAGTGACCCACAATGTGAAGGGCTTCAATTCCCCCTTTAAAAGGAGAAAGGCCTTTGCATTCTACAAAAAATATACTCCCTCGGTCATTTTCATGCAGGAGACCCATTTTTCCCTTGGCAACAAACCTAAATTCCTACATAAGGATTACCCTACCTATTATCTAGCCTCTCTCCCCACTAAGAGAGCTGGCTGTGCAATTTTGCTGCATAGGACCTTCCCCTTCCAGGTAGAATCCACTTGGGTAGACGTGGATGGCAATTACGTTATGGCAACTGGGACTATAAGAGGGGAAAGAATGACGTTGCTATCTCTGTATTCTCCTACGAACTCCCCCTACTCTGTTCTCATAGACCTGTTGAAAAAACTAGAGGCTCAGGATTTGGGGAAATTGATTATTGGGGGGGACCTTAACCTGACCTTAGACCCGACACTTGACAGATCTGGAAAACCAACCAACAGATTTCCCAACAAGACTAATCAGATTAAGTCCTTACTAAACGGTTTGGGGTTAGTTGATGCCTGGCGGGGTAAGCACCCGGACAAGAGAGAGTACACTTTCTACTCCCAGACTCACCTGACATACTCTAGGATTGACGCTCTACTTCTCACTTCCTCATTGTACGACTCTACCATAAACTCTGAGATAGTCCCTTGCCCCTGGTCAGATCATGCTCTGGTACTAGTTGAGCTGGATCTGGGTCCTAATCCTCGACTTCCCTATAAATGGGTTCTGAACGAATTCCTTCTGTCTAATCCGAGTAGTGTGGATTCCATATCCAAGGACATACAGCTGTTTTTTGAGACTAATGACACCCCCGAAACTGGGGCTGGATGGCTTTGGGCCGCCCATAAGGCTTTTGTTAGAGGAACTTGCATTAAGCTGTCCTCTATACATAAGAAACTTCTTAGGCAGAAGGAGACAGAGCTTTCTACCTCATTAAAGAGGTTAGAGGAGAAAAACCAACAGTGTCCCTCTCTTCAGGGGCGTAAATTAATTGACCAGACTAGGCTTGAGCTGGACGCTATTTTGTCCCATCAAACTGAACGGGCTATGAGAAAAATGAAGCACCTCTATTACTGGAAGGCAAACAAACCTGACTCCCTTTTGGCTAAAAGACTAAACAATAAATTCTCCCAACCCAGAACCACCCAAATTAGGATACCTGGCGGTCAAGTCTCCTACAGCCCCAATGATATCCAAAAAACGTTTCAAAATTATTACCAAAAAATATACTCCTCGCAACCCCACTGTAGTGTATCAGATATAGACTCCTTTCTAAATTCATGCGACCTCCCTAAAATACCGGATTATCAACTGGATGATTTGAATTTAGAAATAACTCAGGAGGAGGTTAAATTTACCATCCAGAATCTTAAGTTGGGCAAATCCCCAGGACCGGATGGCTTTACTAACTTGTATTATAAAAAATTTGAACCTCTTCTTACCCCCCACTTGACATCTCTTTTTAATGCCATATTAAACGGAGAGTCTATGCCCCCGGAGCTAAACCGGGCTGATTTGGTGATTTTCCCAAAAGATGGCAGGGACCCTTTAGAGGTGAAAAATTATCGCCCTATATCCCTAATCAATGGGGATGTAAAAATCTTGGCGAAAATTATGGCCACCCGCATCTCTAAATTTCTACCCGATTTGATCCATAAGGACCAGACTGGGTTTGTTCCCTTTAGAGAGGCCGGGGACAATGTTAGGAGGGTCATGAACGCACAGTTCATGGCTCAGAAGTCTAATATACCAGTCTGTCTCTTAGCTTTAGATATAGAGAAAGCTTTTGACACAGTAGAATGGCCATATTTATATAAGATTCTGGACAAATTTGGATTCAAGGGACGCTTTATTAATTTGCTTAAGAGATATTATGACTCCCCAGCAGCCAATCTAAAACTCCCAGGGGAGCGCAAAGTCGACATCCACATTCAAAGAGGGACCAGGCAAGGGTGTCCGCTCTCCCCACTGTTATTCGCTCTTGCCATAGAACCCCTTGCGCAAGCAATTAGAGCCAACCCAGTCATCCAGGGGGTACAGGTAGGCCTCCAGCATTTCAAATGCTCTTTATTTGCGGATGACATGCTTTGCACCCTGACCAATCCCCTTTCATCCATACCTGCACTCATGTCCACTGTCCAGGACTTTGGCAAAATCTCGGGTCTCAAGCTGAATGTTGAGAAGACTGAGGCGATGGGGATCAGATTGCCGCAGGGGGAGATTGACATCCTCAAAGCTAATCACCAGTTTATTTGGCCCGCACAGTCTATAAAATACTTAGGTGTTAGACTTACCTCCAAGTTTGGGGATATGTACGGGGCAAATTTTCCTCCCTTGTATAGATCTCTGACATTGGATATGCAGAAATGGAGGAGCTTTAAGATTTCATGGACAGGCCGCATTGCGGCTGTGAAAATGAATATCTTACCTAAATTACTATACTTATTTAGATCCCTTCCTATCCCTCTCTCCCTTAAAGACCTAGACAAATTCCAGAATAGCATTTCCCGGTTCATTTGGGACGATAAACGCCCTCGCATTCCCAGGCAGGTGATGTTTCGCTCCAAGAATAGAGGTGGCCTCGCGACTCCGAATTTAAGACTTTATCTTAAAGCTGCACACCTGGCTCCTTTGCCTAGAGCCCACTCTACGAAACACCATCCATCTTGGGTCTTTATGGAAAATTATCAAATGTCCCCACATAGTTGGGATAAGTTGGTTTGGATGCCTGAGGACTCTGCCCCTTTCATAACTCATCAAAACCCCATGATCTCCTTAACGCTCCAGGCCTGGAGATGGGCTAGATCTAGGCATCGACTTAGCACGGAATTATCACCCCTTCTATCAGTTATGTCTTTCCCACAAATTCTAGCAGATTCAAGCTCTATGTCTAGATTTTGGTGGACCTCCAGACGCCTAGATCGCATAGGGAACTGGTTCGCCAATGACAAACTACTGACCTATGACCAATTTTGCACGACTCACGACTTGCCAACTACAGAACTCTACAATTACTTAAAAATTAGAAGTTGGGTTACCAAGATGGTTAAGGATTCCGGGCCCCCCAGAGCCTCCTGGCTATCAGTTATCTGTAAAAATGTCCCACTTGCCAAGGGTAATCTGAGTTCTTTGTATAACACCTTTCTGGGCACTTCGGGGGGCCAGAAACCCAAGTTTATGCTGCATTGGGAAAAGGATCTGGGGGTGGAGTGGGACTGGGACAAATGGACTGAATCTTGCTCCAATCTTTCAAAAGGATCACTTAATTCGGCTTTATTAGAAACATCAATCAAAGTTTTACACAGGGCCTACTGTACTCCCGATAAAATGCAGAAGTTTAGGCCACAGGAGAGTAACAAATGCTTTAGGGGATGCCAGGATGTGGGGGATCATATTCATGTCTGGTGGGCCTGTCCACGTGCCCAGAATCTCTGGGAACGATTGACCCGTTTAGCCTCCACACTTTTTCATAAAGAAGTAGCTCCTTCAATTGAATCCTGTTTACTGGGGGTCCATATTAAAAACTTGTCGCAATCCCAGAACAAGTTGTTTCAAATAATGGCATTAGCTTCAAAGATTCACATAGCTAGTAGATGGAAGGACATGAATCTAAACTTTCAAGAGGTAATTAAGAAGATCAACTATTTGCTTATTAATGAGAGGCTAACTCATATTGTTTTAGATAGGATGCCCCAATTTCAGATAGTTTGGGACCCTTGGATAACATCCTCTTTTAGCGTTTCCCTAGTATAATGCCTGTATTTGCTTGAAGCGATTCTGAGGAGTGGACTGGAGTGGGGGAGCTTTGGAGACCTTTCGGAGGTGCTGGATGGCGGGACGGATCTGAGGTAAGAGGGAGAAATAAGCCGGGACTGCTTTGTGGCCGCCATGAGGGGCCAATGATTCTTTTATTTAGTTTATATATATATTTTTTTTTTTTTTTTTTTTTTCTTTCTCTCTCTCTCTTTTCTGGGGTATGGTATATGATAGTTTAGTTAATATAGATAGGTAATACATTTTATATTGTATACTCCTATCGATTGTGTACTCTAGAAGTTAATTGGCTCATTTTGCCTTGTATTTTTTATATGGTTGGAAAAACCAGCCTAGACATTAGAACATTTTCTCACTAAAAATTAAAAAAAAACAAGAAGGTTTAGTCAGTTAAATGCTGCAAAATGATAATTTTATGTTTAGAGGACTTGATAAAACTGACATTTATGACTGTTAAGAATGTTTTATTTATGTATGGATTTTGCATACCTTCTAATAAAAGAATATTTATTCAGAAATATTTCCTTTTTTATAACTTTTCTTCATTACTGCATATATTTTTCCCAGGTATTCCAGTTAATTTTATTTTTATCTCTAGAACCATGAGTATAATTAGACTTCATCAATTCTTTGTTGTAGTTAATTTTATTCAAGACTTCACTGCAAGATGGAATTGTGGGCTTTTTCCAGTATTTCACTAATAAATATTTAATAGTTAATAGAATATGTGATATCAATAGGTTGTCCTTGGGAAAAGTTTTATCTATCTGTAGATGAAATAGAATTACTTCTGGGGAACACGGACAATCAATTTTTAGCATTGTTGTTAGGTGACTACAGCATTCTTTCCAGAAATTTTGGATTTTTATACATTCCCACCACATATGGGCTGTAGTGCCAATTTGGCCACAGCCTTTCCAACATAGTGGGAAGGACATATGATGAAATTTATTAATTATGGCCAGAACTAAATACCATTTTTTGAGTTAGCTTAAAATATATTTCTTTAAGAGAGCTATTTATCGAGGATTTTTTAATTAATCTTAAGGCTTTTATCCAATCGTGGTCTTCACAACTTAGCTTAAATTCCTTTTCCCATTCCTTTACCTTCTCAGATTTTATATAATTCAGACCTTTTTTCCTTATTTTATTAATCTTTGAAATGAGATGGGTCACGTGAACCTTACTTAGATGTATCTCTAGTTCGTACGGTTTGTCTACATTTATCAAAGGATAACCCTTGCTTTTTAGTACTTCTGCCATACTTTTATAATTTAACCAAGATATCTTCTCCATGGAACATTTCCTCTGAAATTCTGTGTATTTTAATAGGGAGCCTTGACCATATAGATCTATAACATTTTTAAGTCCAGATTTCTTTAGATGTTCTATAACTTTATTATTGCATCCGTTCTCCAAGATGTCAATTGGAGCTGATAAGGACGGAAAATGAAATAGTCCTTGTTTATCTTTGTTTTTACCCCAGAATTTTAGCAATGATCTTATTCCTTTTGGTAGATTACCCCATTTAACTTTTCCATCTTTATATTTTTCTAATAATGATCTAATTGAAGAAGAGCCTACAAGATCTTCTTCTATGTTCATCCAGCATGTATTCCTATTTTTGATATTCATATTGATTATATGGGATATAGCGATATTTTCACTAACATCTTTAATGTCTGGTGTTCCAATTCCGCCAAGTTCAAAGTTTTTATTAGCTATTATCTTTTTTACTATCACTTTTTTATTTAAGTAAATGAAACTATCTATTTTTTTCTGAATATTTTTTATAATATAAACTGGTACTATTTCCGGAATACATCTAAATAGGTATGTTAATTTAGGGATTATACTCATTTTAACAGTGGATATTCGACCTGACCATGAAAGTATTATATTTCGCCACTCAGAGAGTAATAGTCTGATTTCTTTTATTAAATCTGGTATATTGTCTTCTATTATTTTATCATTATGGAACTTAAATCTTATACCTAGATGTACTATACTTCTTTGATGTCAATTAAAGGTGAAACTATTCTTTAATTTATTTATATTGTCAAAATGTAAACCATTATGGATTATATCAGACTTTAATTGATTTATTTTGAAATATGAGACTTTCCCAAATTCAGTCAGTAGTTCCATCAGATTATTGCATGATTCGACTGGGTCTGTTATAGTAACTGTAATATCATCGGCGAATAGCATAACTTTATATTCTATTAGTCCTATTTTTATGCCTCTGATTTTATTGTGGCATCTAATTCTTGAAGCCAATGGTTCTAAAAAGAGTAGAAATAATAGTGGAGAAAGAGGACATCCTTGGCGAGTCCCGTTAGAAATTCTAAATTTCTCTGATTGAAAATTTGGACCTGTTATATATGCCGATGATTTTTCATATAGGGCTTTAATTGTTTTAGATACAAAGTTGGTCAGTCCGACCTTTTTTAACACTGCTTCTAGGAATTCCCAGCTGACCCTGTCAAATGCTTTTTCTGCATCTAGAGACAGGATCAGTGTGGGAACTCTCGTTTTTTCGCTTGAAATATCAGGTCTACTAACCTTCTAGTGTTATCTGATGCCTGACGTCCTTGAACGAAACCAGATTGGTCCATATGTATTAGTATAGGCAGTATTTTATTAAGCCTATTGGCTATTATTTTTGCATATATTTTTAAATCTATATTTATAAGAGAAATTGGTCTGTAGCTTGTAATTTCTTCTGGGTTTTTCCCTGGTTTTAGTATGTTTATAATTTTTGCCTCAACCATTTCCTCTTCTATTTTCCCTGAGTTTTTAATTTCATTAAACATATCTAAAAGACCTGTTCTAATTTCCTTCCCAAGGAACTTATAAAATAAATGGTCGAACCCATCGGGTCCTGGGGATTTGTTAGAATTAGCCTTTTTTATTACTTTGTCTAATTCCTCAAGGGTTATATCTTTATCTAGATAATTGCAGTCATCAATATCAACAGTAGGAAGAATTGTTTTATCCAAAAATGTATTTATTTCATCTCTATTTGAGTTTGACTTGTTTTCTATATTATATAGTGATTTATAAAATTCTGTAATGATTTCTCCTATTTTATCTGGGTGAGTATAGATTTTATTATCTGGTCCTTTAAGGCTTAATATCTTTCTTTGATTGGTTTGCTTCTTAAGTTTTTGCGCTAGGTATTTACATGTTTTATTCGCCAATAGGAAGTGGGTCTGTTGGAATCTCCACATCATAGAGTCTGCCTGACTTTGCAAAACCTTATTTATTTGATTATTTAGTTTAGTAATTATAATTGTTCCTTCCTTGCTCGGGCATAGTTTATTTCTTTTTTGTTGATTGTTCAGCTCTATGTATAACACTCTTAATGGTTTACCTCTTTCTTTTCTGATGTTGGCCATTTTAGAGATTATTTGACCTCTTATTACAGATTTATATGCACACCCTAAAGTAACATTTGACTTAACCGTATTTGTATTAGTTATAAAGAATTCTCTCGTATCTTTCTTTAAGGATTCTAATATTTCCTCATTCTTAAAAAATATTGGATCAATCCTCCATATATTTTTTAAGTGAAAGCTGTCTTTTATATCTTCTATAACTAATGATAGAATGGAATGGTCTGACCATGTGGTTACTATTAATTCAATATTCTTTGTTGATCTTAGAGTCTTTATATCTAGAAAAAAGTAATCCAATCTTGAATATGATCTATGGCGGTTAGAAAAATGAGAATAGTCTTTTTCATATGGATGGAGTATTCTCCAGCAATCTAATAAATCATATTCACCCATCACTTTATTAAATTCTTTCGATATCTTACTTATTTGATTTATTGTTTTTTTATTAGATTTTCCTACTCTATCTTTAATAGGATCCATTACCATATTGAAATCCCCACCTATAATTATCTTCCCTTTTCTAAATGTTGTTAATTCTTTAAGGATTTTTTTTAAAAAGCTAGTCGGATTAGTTTTTGGAAAATATAAATTGACTATGGTCATAGACTAGTCATTAATCTGGCCACCCCAGATTATGTATCTCCCTAAAGGGTCTATAATTCTGGTCTCCTCTATTATTTTTAACTCATGGCTAAATAGTATGGATACACCTCTAGATTTTTTATTAAATGTGGAATCTGCTCTAAGATTGTATTTTTTATTACCCATATATTCCAATACCTCTTTGTTCCAATGTGTTTCCTGTAAAAGCAGTATATCTGCTTTCATTTTTCTATATTCTTTAAAGGCTGTATTCCTTTTGGAAGGGGAATTTAGTCCATTTACATTATGGGATAATATCTTGATCATTTAGGCTTCAGCATTTCTTCTTTCTACTTCCCTTGATTTTATTTTTTGTTCTATATCTAGTTTTTCCTTTGTTATAGGTAATATTTTTAAGCATTGGGGTTTTCTCCCTATGTATTCTTCTTTCATATCCTTTTACCATTTTCTTTTCAATCTACTATTGTTTTTGGGAGATCCAAACATACTCTGACTCATACAACTAACAAACAAACTCTGAATTGGACTTGACTTTATGCTCATCTTGGTTTTAGGGCATTTATGCCAATATTAGGAAATGTTAGGAGATAAAATGTCAGAAATTGATCATGAAGTCATGCTATTCCAATACATAATTTTCATATACCGCAAATATATTCTCCACCAATATCAAAATATAAATTATCCTATATACATAAAAACAATAGAATCGTAACAATCTTCATATTACCAAACTTAAACTCCGTGGAAGAGAGATAGTTTTGTCATTCCATCGTCTTAATCATTCTTCTATATATTTCTATTTAGATTATTTACTTGTTTCGCTGACTTTTTCTTAATCTTGCCATTAAGCTTTGTGGACATATCATGATTATTTTGTAATAAAAAAATCAATATTTAATAACTAAATCCAAATATTGTTATTAAAAAAATGTATTCTATATACACAATGACCTTTGTAAGTCTTATATCCTCCTTCTTTTCTTTTCTCTCTTTTTCCCCTCATATCTATAAAGTGCAATTGTGCTATTATTATAAATCTTTCTTCCCCTAAAAAATGTATTTCCTATTGTGATTTTATGATATGTGATTCAAAGCTAATACCATATTTTCTTAAATTTTATATAACTTCTATTTGTGACCTTACTAGTGTTTAGAGACTCATATTCCTCTCAGATCCAGAAATATATTGTAATTCAATTATTCTACCAGTGCACTTCATTTTTTATTATTTTTCAATAGATCCACTCTATATCAACTTGCAACTTTCATTATTGAGATACTGTGAAAGAATAATATTGTCAGATATTAACTTATCACATTTCAACTCATTTTCATTTATTCTTATTTAGTTTTCTTGGATTGTTTTTGTATTATCCACCATCTGTTTTGTTAGCTCTGATGTGATTTTTATTTGGAAATCATTTAACAAGTCCTTCATTTTGGTATATGTCAGGAGTTCTTCATGGGATTCTTCTCCCCCTTCTATTGATGACTGTGAGTATAGTCCTGAAGATGTATTTATATTTTGTTCCAGTATTGAAGATTCTGCTTGAGGTGTTTCTAGGGGAGTTAATTTGTTTTTTGGGGAGAAAAATTGCAAGTCAGGGGTTTGATTTTTTTCCCCTTACTTTTAGGCTTAGAAGATGCTGTATTTTTTCTATTCGCCATTTTGTTCTTCCTTTTTCTATACCTTATATCTATTATCTTGATTTATCAATGGTCTTGTACCTTGGTGTACTTTGCGGGCTTTGTGTCCCTTCTTGGGTCAGGGAGTTGCTTCCCTTGGCCGCTTATTACAGATTGATCCAAACAATGATCTATGGTCAGTGATCTTTAAATTGGTCCTTTTCACATAGATATATCGCTTGGCCTATATACTTGCTCTTCATCCCCTTGTAATTTAACTCTCAAATGATTTTTAGAAGATTAATATTTGTTTTCTCATATTGTTATATCAATCTTCCTCCCCCCTAGGTGTTCTGCTTAGTCATATATATAGAACTGTCTGATATTCTTGGGCTCTATGGCCCATCTCTCGTTTGGGGGTAGTTAGAGACAAATATTCTTCTTTATAACTTTATAAGTCTTACTTTCTCAATTTATGCATATGTGACATATATTGTATTTTGTTACTGTATATTTGTACTCCAATATACTTCCCCTTATAAAGTTCTTGCCAATCCCATAAGAAAGAATAATTTTGTGTTCTATATATTCTTTCCGGCTTTTAATCTCTGTCTTTACAGGGAAATTATAAATTATATCTTTTATTAGCAAAAAATATCTGGGAGTGTGGCTGCTCTTCTAATGATGGTGTCAGACTATATCCTCCGTCTCTATTTGTAGGAGAATTAGCTTTTATCCCATCTTTCAGACAAGGGGATTATTTTACATGGCAGAGAGTGACAGAGCGCTGCATTTTCTAGTAATAGCATCATATTATATGCTTCTATTAGTTTATGGGAGATATATTTCTTATTACTGTGTCATATATCTCTTTCCTTCATCCTATATACATCTTGATTTTTGCAGTTTATAAAGGGTCTGTATTTATAATAACGCTGTGGCTTAATGTTTTCCCCAGTCTGTATGTCCCGTTGTAATTATACTGACATACCTTCTTAGCTTCTTTCACAGCCTGGTCCTGCCATCAGCGTTTCATTCATATCCCTCTCGGTGTAGAGTCATCTCTGTTTGCCTCTTTTCGTCTCCCCTGGCTTGTGCCAGCCACACTCGCCCTTAAACTCCGTTCCCCATATGATCGGCAGACTTTCTTATGTATGTGCTGCGACTTCGATTTTACAGTCAGTAGGCTTCCATGTGAGGTTCAGACGCAGCCAGTATATGCCGTTTAGTATGTCCGGTAGAGCGTATCCTTGCAGCGCTTCTGTGCATGACTTCCTGACTCTCCTACCACAGGCTCATTTTCGCGCCTGTGGACTGTCCATTTCCGGTACCGCCCTCAGAACAAGTGAGATGTGTGTCCTCCTGCTGTGTCTGGATCGACTGGATTTGTTCAGGAGTAATCACAGAACGGCGAAGAATTTTTGATAAGGATAGTTTGAGGGTATAACAGATATTATATTAAGTGATACACAGAAAAAGATCTTATCTAAAGGACTGTCCTTTATACCCTCAAACTATACAAATTTATTTACAAATATAAAAGATATTAATCTTTTTGTAAGAAAGTTGGCATTGAAAAAATTCTTCTATGATAAGGATAAAAGAAGACTAGAAGAAATGGGGCTAACGATAGAAGACAAAGATACTTTAGACAATCTGATGTCACTATTAAAAGAAGAAGGTGTAATGACCAAGAACAAAAGTTATTTAAAAAGAACAGTAGATTTACCCCGGAATTAAAGCATTATGACAACTTACAAATGTTTCTAAAATTAGTCAGTAAAGATCTTGAGGTTTTGGATCAAATAAATAAGAGCAATGTCCTGAATGAATCCAAGAACAATACTACGAAAGAAGAATGAAAAGCGATTGATGAAATTAAAAAACTTGATATAGAAATTAAGAAAGCAGATAAGGGAGGAAACATTGTACTAATGAAGAAAGATGAGTATTTAGAAATGTGTTTAACTCTTCTACGAGACACAAATACCTATGAAGTTCTTCAAAAAAATCTGACATGGGAATACTCTACAGAATTACAAACTCTTCTCCTACAAGCGATGGAAGAAGGAATAATCACTAGAGCTAATTATGAATATCTCCTTCCGAAAGACCCGACGGCAGCCACTTTTTATGCGCTACCAAAAGTGCATAAAAAACGAATCCCTATTCCAGGTAGACCGATTGTTTCCAGTACAAACTGCTTAACAGAAAAAGTCAGTCAGTTCATTGATCAAGAACTTAAAGAAATAGTTAAAAGTTTACCCTCCCACATAGAAGATACTATGAATACACTAAAAAATGTAGAAGGACTGGAGCTACCCCCTAATTCTATACTAGGGACAGTTGATGTAGAGCAGCTCTACTCTAGTATCCCAAATGACCAAGGTTTGAGAGCTGTTAAATACTATCTGGATATGAGAAGCTCAAAAAATAAGACAAGAAATTATTTCATCTTAAGTCTTTTGAAATTTGTTCTGACAAAAAATTTCTTCTTCCATGGTAAATGGTACCATCAAATAAGGGGTACAGCTATGGGCACAAGTTGTGTACCAAGCTATGCAAACCTTTTTCTAGGAATGTGGGAGAACACCAAAGTCGTTTGTGACGAAATTGATACGGATAAAATCCTCCCATGGAAAAGATACATCGATGATGTTCTGTTATGTTGGGAAGGAACTATAAAGGAATTAGAAACATTTGTGCTTCAATTGAATAAAAACACCATGAATATCAAATTGACTTGGGAAGCTGACGAAAAAGAAATCAATTTCCTTGATCTAAAGATTATGAAATCCAATGAAGGTAACTTCATACCACCTTATTTAGGAAGGAAACATCAACCAATACGATACTGGCATGGACCAGTCAACACCCTATATCGAAAAAATCGAGTATACCGATCGGCCAGTATTTAAGACTCCGCCGGAACTGTGATACACTAGATGAATTCAAAATAAAAGCATCTGAATTAAAAATGAGGTTGAGATGTAGAGGTTATCCGAACAGAATGCTAAAGAATGCATATAAAAAGGCTCTAAACAAGGACAGAACAGAATTGTTATTCAAGAAACGAGCTAAGAAGAAGGATGAAAAAACTAGATGTATCCTATCCTATGGAACAGATAGCGAGCAAGTCAATGAGATTATCAAGAAACACTGGTACCTCATATGTGAGGATGAAGCACTAAAGAACACCCTATCAGATCATCCGAGCATTACCTATAGAAGAGGAGTCAATTTAGGAGACAAATTTGTAAAAAGTTTCTTTAAGAATAAAAAAGAAGAAAGTAAGAACTGTCTGGCAAAGACCAAAGGTCTCTTTAGATGTGGTAATTGCAAGGCGTGTGAATATATTAAACCAGAAAAATCGTTCTATCACCCTTGGACAAACAAAATATTCCCCATTAATTCATTTTACAACTGTTTATCGACCCACGTTATCTATATAATAGTTTGCAAATGCAACAAACTTTATGTGGGTAAAACTATAAGACAAAGACAAATAAGGAGAAGAATATTGGAACATGTGTCTTCTATTACTAACAAGCTGGATACACCAATCTCCAGACATGTTAGACTCTACCATCAAGGGGATATTAAAAGCCTGGAATTTCACATCATCAATGATATTAAAACATCAATAACAGGGGGCAATATGGATCAAAGATTGATGCAGGAAGAGTGCAAGTGGATATACCTAATGGGAGCCCAGGGCCCATGGGGCCTTAATGAGGGATTCACATTTAGTCCATTCATATAGCCCTGTGTAATATGAGTAATTCTACTCTGTTTAAATGTATCTACTTCCAAAATAGTTCAGTTTCCCTAATTAATACACTAAGAATAATTTATTTGTATATATATATTCTATTCACTATCACTGACATTTTGATCAATAAGGAGATATAAATATAATAAATTTGTTCCTATAATTATGGTCATTATTAGAATATAATATTTAAAACTTATGTTTTGTAAATACTGAACATCATAAAATAATATTATATCTCATTATTATTTTTTGTTAGTAGTGGTTTTGTCTATCTCCTTTTTAGCAGGAGCCGTTAAGGGTTTATTTCCCTTTAATATTACAACAAAAGAGGGTTTAGAAGATTATTTTTTCCCTCAACAAATAGCGTTGTCTGAAAAAGGGAACAATAAAGTTTGGTGTTCCAAAAAAAGTGATAAAACAGTTTTGGGGCCTTTTCAAGAAACCCTTGCGAGGTTTCAGAAATACACACAAAACCAGGAAGCTGTATGGAGCGTCCGTAAGTGTAAATCAATGCAATTAGCTAAACCAGTGAGGTTACACGTTCTCTCGTCATGCACGTTGTGTGGCAGCGGAGTGACGTAATCACGCAAGAAGGGCGGGGGTTTTAAGTCAGGGAATTCCCTATAGTATATAAGCCTAAACCAGTATACATGTATGAGAAAGGGGCGTGATCCCACGCTCAGTTAACGCCCAGAATGGCGTATCTGGATTAGTACATAAAGCCCCGCGAAATACAAACACAGCTTATCACTCTATGTACCTTGAAAAAGATAGTGCTGTAACTATCGAAACCGGTCGGCTATTTTTATTTATTCTTTTTACATTTAGTAGACTATGGATATATCTTGATACCCTCCTTTTCTTTTTTCTCCATTTCTGGAGTATATGGAGTATGCTGGTACATACTAGGAGCCCTAAGGTAAGAGCTGGTGGAGCAGGATTTTTTCCCTCTATGAGCTAGCAAAGCGTTTCTTACGATGTGCTCTGATGTACTGTTCACCATTTCTCTTTTACGCTCTCCTTAGAAACTCCAGTACCTTTCTAGATATCCTTTTTCTCTATATTTTTTCCCTCTTTGTAATTATTGTATATATATATAGAGTGTTTTTGTATCCATTTTTCGTACCTTCTTTTCTATACCACACTTTTTTCACTTTTGATAGAGACTCAGTCCTATGATTGTCCTAACAGATGTATGAGGTCATTATTAATAGGATACCAGGATGTCTAAGTAATGCTATGCGTCACTTACCTTGTATCCTTGAGTATATATGTCCACCACCATCATATGGTGACACATTCTTTTACTTTTTCTCTATCGTCCCTTTGTTACTCCTGCTCTTAAGCTAGATATTTTTTCTTTTTTCTTTTCTTGGTTGGTTAAATAATTGTATAGGTTTGAAACAGGCAGGCAATATGAGTCATTACCAACCTTAAGTAGGCATGTTGTTTATCAGTGTTTCAGAGTCTCCTTTGTTCTGGTTCAGCTGCAAATCTCAGGAAAAAAGTTGCCAAACTTGATTTTTAAAGCCAGCTGGGTCCTCCTGTGTGCAATCCTGGTTATAAATTTCGTGCGTGTGTTTTTAACAGCGTTTGAGTCGCCTTTGAGCCTCCACCTCCACAAATGCGGACCCTCGCTTCGTGAGGGTCCACATTTGCGGAGCAAACACCGCGTGTGACGCGCCTTTGAGCCTCCACCTCCGGAAATGCGGACCCTCACTTCGCGAGGGTCCGCATTTGCAGACAAACACAGCCGACATTGGAGCAAGAGCCGAATTATAAGGCAGTGCATTATTGTTCAGGGCTTTATATGTTAGGGTCATGATTTCAAATTTGATTCCGGAAGAATGGAGAAGCCAGTTGAGTGACTGACAGAGAGGTGATGCAGACACGTTGATTGTGGGAGATGAGTCACATGATAGACACAGGTAGGAAGAAATATACAGTCCCACTTGAGGGAAAACTGACAGTTTAAAAGCAGAGAAAATATTAACTTTTATTGATTTTAAACTGTATACTATTTTTAATAGCCTATGGACAGCAAAACATTATATGAGCTTTACTTGTAAATACACATCTGTGGCCCTTTAAGCATGGCTTGTCTATATACCGTCCCTGTATACCTCCTCAAAACATCTCAAAGTTTCATATGCTGATTAAGCAGAAGAAACTGTTTCCGTTCCTAAGGCGCAAAACAATGAGTACCACTGTCAAAAACACCATTATCTTTTGTTGCATCACAAAATAATTAGAAACATTATTAAAGCTGTAAATTACAGGGTAGAAGAAAATTATATTCTGAAGCATATTTTATTGTGTGCTTCCTGTTATGAACGTATAATTATGTATAGAAATACATAATCGCTTTCTAGGAACCGGTGTTTATACAAATCATACTCATTTGTAAGTAAACGGAGCTCTGTTTTTCTCTCTTGTATTGTAGCATCAATGTTTGTTCATATTCAAAGTGTTGTTTTTTTTATATGAAACATTTCCAACATCTGTGTGTAAAAATAAGTATATGCATATTATTTGAATATAGCTATAAAAGAGTACCGTATATACTCAAGTATAAGACGACCAGAGTAAAAGCCGAGGCACCTATTTTACCACAAAATACTGGGGAAAATTAGTGACTCGAGTATAAGCCGAAGGTGGGAAATGTGCTGCCCCCTGTGTCCCTCTTGTGCCCTCTGTGTCCCCCTCTTGTGTGCACTCTGTGCCCCTTTCTTGTGCCCCCCTCTCTCTCCCCTGTGTCTCTTCCCCCCTCTCCCTCCCGTGTCTCTTCCCCTCCTCTCCCTCCCCTGTGTCTCTTCCCCTCCTCTCCCTCCCCTGTGTCTCTTCCCCCTCCTCTCCCTCCCTTGTGTCTCTTCCCCCCTCTCCCTCCCCATGTCTCTTCTCCCCTCTCCCTTCCCTATGTCTCTTCCCCCTCTCCATTCCCTGTGTCTCTTTCCCTCCCCCTCCCTTATCATGCTTCTTAACCCCCCTCCTCATCCTCCCTCTTCATCCTCCCTCCTTATCCCCCCTCCTCAACCTCCCTCCTCAACCCCCCCTCAACCTCCCTCCTCAACCTCCCTCCTCAAACCCACTTCTTAACCCCCCTCCTCAACCCCCCTCCTCATCCTCAACCCCCCTCCTCAACCCCCCTCCTTATCCTCAACCTCCCGCCTCAACCCTCCTCCTCCTGCCTCAACCCCCTCCTCAACCTCCCTCCTCAACCCCCCTCCTCAACTCCCCTCTTCAACCTCCCTCCTCAACTCCCCATCCTCATCCTCAACCCCCCATCCTCAACCCCCCTCCTCATCCTCAACCTCCCTCCTCCTCCTCCATCCTCAACCTCCCTCCTCAACCTCAAACACCCATCCTCATCCTCAACCCCCCTCCTCATCCTAAACCCCCTCCTCACTTTACCCCTCTAATTAACTCCCCCTCTCCTTTTCCCCTCACTTACCTTCCATCTCCATCTGCAGCTGCTCCTCCGCTCCTCCGCGCTCCTTCTGGGTGCGTCGGGAACCAGACAATACTAATGACGTGACTCGCATGTGACGTCACATCATTAGGATATGCCAGGTCCCAACACAGCCAGAAGGAGCACGGAAGTAGCGGAGGAGCAGCTGCAGATGGAAGGTAAGTGAAGGAAAAGAAAGAGGAGGGTGTTATTAGAGGGGTAAAGTGAAGAGGGGGGTTTAGGATGAGGAGGGGGGTTTAGGATGAGGAGGGGGATTTAGGATGAGGAGGGGATTTAGGATGAGGATGGGGAATTGGGGATGGGGGGTTGAGGATGAAGGGATTGAGGATAGGGGGTTAAGGATGGGGGGGTTGAGGATGGGGGGTTGAGGATGCGGGGGTTGAGGATGAGGATGGGGGTGGGAGGGAAAGAGCCATAGGTGGTTAAAGAGAGCCAAGGGGGGTTAAAGAGAGACATGGGGGTTAAAGAGAGACACAGGGTTAAAGAGAGAAACTGGGGTTAAAGAGAGACAAGGGGGGAAAGAGAGACACAGGGGAAAAGAGAGACACAGGGTAGTGACTCGAGTATAAGCCGAGGAGGCCCTTTTCAGCCTTAAAAAAAGGGCTGAAAATGTGGCTTATACTTGAGTATATACGGTAATTAATACAATTTACAAGACAAATAAATAAATAATTTCAAATTGACCAAATTTCATGCAGTCTCCTCAAAGAACTCCTCGAAGAGCTTTGCGTGGGTTGTAACATGCTTCCCTGAGACTTGTAACAGCATTTTGCCATAAAAATAGTTATTACAGTCTTGCTGAACTGCTGCTGACTATTTAATAATGATGTAGAATTTTACAATAATGCAAACATCTTCATGAATTAGTATTGTTCAATAGTTTTTGCTATTCTTTTATAGCATTTTTTGTATTCATAGAAGGTATGACTTCCTAAATGTAATAGCTTAAAGCAGTGGTGGTCCTTTGAGAAACTGCATAGATAATGAGATTCCGGCTCTGACGGCGACATTATTTATGTTTTATGTTCATGAATTAATACACTCAATGTTTACCATGTGGGGTAGTGGCTAGAAGCATTTCTATTACAACTTTACATCATGGGTCCTCTTTCAACCGCATTAATTTTTTACATGAATATTTTAATTTAGTTTATAATAATAATTTTCATAGTTTATATATATTTTCAGTTTTATCAGGTAATTGTGGTAGGACTAGTACCAAAGTCTTCCATTTCACCCTTAACCACTGGAAATACACAAAATAGAACAAACAGAGAACTTATATTGGAAATATAACTTTCGTACTCAGTATTACTACACTCATACTTACCCCTTTATGGATTTAACCACTGGATTATGTGCCTAAATTCTGCGCAAAATGTGAATATATTACCTTGATGAGAAATAAATTCCCTCTTCTTTCTAAAGCAGCTCCCTCAGTCCCTGGTGCCTCTTAATACCCATGATTCTTCTTAATGCCACTGTTGCTGCGGGAACCTGGAGAGCCCATAGAAATCCCCAGGGCTTCCCTCTAGGCCCATCAAGAGCCAATGAGATCCCCACTAGGCCCATCAATACCTAAGTGGCCCCCACTTGGTCCATTGGGCACAAAAAAGCCCACAACAATGCCTGTGGGACTCAGGGAAAAAAACACTAGACCTGCAAGGGGCCGGTTAAGCCTCTTGGGCCTTGTTAAAAATGTGGTGCTCATTAACCCCATGTAATGGACCCCCATGGTGGAATGCTAGACATAGGGATCCCCTGTGGACCCCATGGCAACTATGTCTAACCCCTACACACTGGTTCAGCTTATTATGTATTCTGATAAGGCAAGGTCAGGTTAGAAGTAGCTTAAAATCACTAACTTCAAACACTGAAAATTCAATAAATTTAGGAGCAAGTTTAAATAGCAAATCAATTTTCCACCAGAGTTACCACCCTCTGTCTGATGAAGCAGAACAGATATGGTAATCAGGCTAATTGATTCTCCCTCTTCGAATTTTCACTCCTGCGCACATGCTCATAAGGTACGCAGCTTGGAAGACATCCTCTTAGCTTCAGGTGCGGTTACTCAAATTCTTATGAGCTTGGGCTAGAGATATAAATGGGTAGCAGTGATAACCCATGCTCATAGTAATTTGTGCAATTGCCCACAAGGCTGAGAGGCTTTCTTTACCAATTGCTAAAATCCCTACAAGCTGTTCAGTAATAGAGCCAGTGGGATCAGTGATGGCTGTTCAAAGGTAAAGTAAGTAAGTATTTGTATCTAAATTGAGTTTTCTGTGAATACATAAATGTCAGTTTGGTAAATAATGCAACTTAATTAATGAATGTGGTTAGATCACCCAAATCTTTTCTCATTAACATGACTGGACATGACTGGAAAAAAAGGCTATATCACCAGAGTGCACTAAACAAGATATGAAACTCTAAACCTTTGAAAAACAATATTTTTCAATGTTGGCTACAACAGAACAACATTGTGCAAGTCTTGCAACACTCTTAAAGGACCACTGGTTCATATCATTTGTTAGCAATATCATTTGTTTTAAATGTACGGTAGATTACCATATTTATCGGCATATAACACGCACCAGCATATAACATGCACCTCATTTTAAGAAGGGAATTTCAGGGGGAAAAAAAATATTCAAATAAAGAACTTTGAAGCAAAATCCTCAACCTCAACCTCCCTCCTCATCCTCAACCCCCTCCTCAACCTCCCTCCTCATCCTCCCTCCTCAACCCCCTCCTCAAACCCCCCATTCTCAACCCCCTCCTCCACCCCCTCATCCTCCTTCCTCAACCCCCCTCCTCAACCTCAACCCCCCTCCTCAACCTCAACCCCCCTCCTCAACCCCCTCCTCATCCTCCCTCCTCAACCCCCCCATCCTCAACCCCCCATCCTCAAATCTCCTCAACCCCCAATCCTCATCCTCCTTCCTCAACCCCCCTATCCTAAACCCCCCTCCTCAACCTCAACCCCCCTCCTCAACCCCCCTCCTCAACCTCCCTCCTCATCCTCAACCCCCCACCTCATCCTCAACCCCCATCTCATCCTCAACTCCCCTCCTCATCCTCAACCTCCCTCCTCATCCTCAACCCCCTCCTCATCCCCCTCCTCAACCTCCCTCCTCAACCTCCTATCCTCAACCCCCTCCTCAACCTCCCTCCTCAAACGCCCTCCTCAACCTCCTCATCCTCAAACCCCCTCCTAAACCCCCCATCCTCATCCTCCCTTCTCAACCCCCCTATCCTCAACCCCTCCTCAACCTCAACCCCCCTATCCTCAACCCCCCTCCTCAACCTCAACCCCCTCCTCAACCTCCCTCCTCATTCTAAACCCCCCTCCGCATTCTAACCCCCCCTCCTCATTCTAACCCTCCCTCCTCATTCTAAATCCCCCTCTCCTCATTCTAACTCCCCCCTCCTCATTCTAAACCCCCCCTCCTCATTCTAAACCCCCCCTCCTCAACCTAAACCCCCCCTCCTCAACCTAAACCCCCCTCCTCCTCAACCTTAACCACCCTCACTTACATGCTTCAGCTCCGGCCTCCTCTCCGCTCCTTGACCCGGTGACGTCACATGTGCGCCAGCCCGCCATGTCATTAGCATATACCGGGTGCCACTGGGTCAAGGAGCGGAGCGGAGGCCGGAGCTGTAGCAGGTAAGTGAGGGGGAGGTATTTAGGGGGGTTTAGGTTGAGGAGAGGGGTTTAGGCTGAGGAGGAGGGGGGTTTAGGTTGAGGAGGGGGGTTAGAATGCGGAGGGGGTTTAGAGTGAGGAGGGAGGTTGAGGATGAGGAGGGGGGAGGGAATATCGGAGTATAACACGCACCTATCATTTGCCCCCTATTTTCAGGGAGAAAAAGTGCGTGTTATACGCCGATAAATACGGTACTTTCTGATGTGGGAGGACACATTGAATACATACAAAGTGTTTGCACAATGGGAATGTGGCAGTTCCACCTGAAAAAGTAACAGCAAACAGAAGGGAGGAATCTGGAGCCATGCAGTAAATAATAATTTCACATAAATGTTGCAAAATATAGAAGTTACGTTTATTTTATTTTATTTTCTTCCTAAAAATATTGTGTTTTATCAAGCTTAGTTATGCAAAAAAACTATACAGTGGTAACTTGTTTCTCATCCTTAAAACGTTCCGAACAGCAGGATGAGTTCCAAACAGGATGAGAACCAAACAAGCATTTCCCATAGGAATCAATGTAAACTGAAATAATCTGTTCCAGACACCATATTTTTCATATTTTATTTTAAACTGATGATCTTGTTTTTGGATACAAAACCTTAAAACGAAACAAACATAAACAAAAAACAATACATCAGATGACAAGTAATTTAACTTTAATTTTACTGTACTGAGGGGATTGGAGCCCAATGGGATGGTGGCGATGTAGAGAAGGAGAAGGAGGCGAGAGGTTATTGATTGGAACTTTGGTTCTTAAAGGCACAGGCTGCACATTGTCTCTTACAGGCACAGGCTGGGCACATTAGCTCTTAGAGACACAAGATGCGCACATTGGCTCTTACAGGCACAAGTTGGGCACATTGGCTCTTACAGACACAGGCTGGGCACATTAGCTCTTACAGACACAGGCTGGGCATATTGGCTCTTACAGGCAGAGGCTGGGCACATTAGCTCTTAAAGACACAGGCTGGCCACATTAGCTCTTACAGAGACAGGCTCGGCACATTGACTCTTACAGGCACAGGCTCAGCACATTAGCTCTTACAAAGGTTGAGCACATTAGCTCTTACAGAAACAGGCTGCAGATTGCTGCAGAGACATGAGCTGGGTGTTGTGATCGCATCGACCTCTGAGCCACACAATCAGTCCCAAGCATCGAGCTAGTAGCAATTGATCAGTCTGACACGTCGAGTTCCAAGTAGTTTTCCCCCTGTGAGATGCGTTGATAACCAAAAAGAGAGATATAGACAGAGAATGAGAGAGAGATAGAGAGTGTTAGAGACATCGAGTAAGAGTTAGAGAGTGTTAGAGAGAGAGATAGTGAGTGATGAGAGGAGGAGAACACCAGAGGAGGAGAGTGGGGAGAGGGGGAGAGTGATGAGAGAGAGGGGAAAACTGGAGGAGGAGAGTGAGGAGAGGACGAGCGTGAAAAGAGATCGAGGTATAGAGAGAGGGAGAGGAGGCAGCAGGTCATGGAGGGGAGGTACAGGTGGAGGAGAGCATGAGGAGGGGAGGGATGTGCCTCCAGATGTAGGCACACAAGGTGTAGGACCCAAAATTATAGTGAAGAGGAGACAGAAACCCTCCTCAGGGAAGTCCAATCCTGCCGTAGCATCATCCATGGTGGTAGGGATGTGAGGCCTGCCGATAAGACACGTGCCTTGAAAGAGGTGACTGCAGTTGTGGCTTCAGTAGGGGTTGCAAAGTCAGTTAAACACCGATATGATGACTGCCGGATGAACTTGAAGAAAAAGATGGCAGTGGAGGCCCGTGAGACTGGTGGTGGCCCACCACTAAACATCACATACTGTGGATGGGAACAGACAATCAATGAGTCTATGGAGCAGCAGTAGTGGGTCTTCCAGGACAGTTGGACACTGACTATCATAAAACCCTGCAAAGTGATATACCACCATCACATCCTCATATGCACACACATGGACCCCACACACATAGATAACTGACACACAATAGCACTGGTTATGACTACAGATATGTAGGGCAGCAATAACCATGTAAATATTATTATATATTATTTTATTATCATATTATTACCATAGTTGTTATCAATGAAATGTCTGTCCAATACCTGCATTCAAAACCCATTCTGAATAGCAGTTGCCAATGCAGTTTGTGTTAGTGTTATGTTTGCTGTTTTTTCAAAGTTAATATAATACAGAACACTCTAAATATCAATTGCAATTGTATATATTTTGTAATGAGTTCCCCTATCTTCCCCATGTTACACTGCACCGTTTAAAGCTGTGTCGCTTAACACTGCAACTGCTTGGAAGCTATCCCCAGCGTTAAACCAGGTACAGCTGTAGATCCACAATTATTTCACATCCAAAAGAGAGTACATGTATTGGTGTGCACACTGTAGCATATGCGGATACAGACTCTCAGGGACTGCATATGTGTGTCATGTACTGGCCTAACTTGGACCATGTCTCATAAGCATGAGATTGCTTTTGCTGAGCATTGGTCACATACTGGTCAGTAGCACGCACAGCACATCAGATTCAGATGAGCACGTGTCCGAATGAACTGCAGATGGCACACCACACCAGCATTAAATAAATTGATATGAGCTTTCCTGTTACCTGAGCGTGACTGCTGGTAGCAGCAGTTAATTAGATTGTCTCGCAGATTTAGTGGGTTAGGGTTTAGGATTAGGGTGAGGGCTAGGGCTTTTGGGTTAGTTTGTAAGGGGAAAATATTGTATATAATAGCAGCAGCGCCATCTAGCAGCCCCTTGCTACAACTGCTTCGGCCTGCAGATGAGGTCACAAATAAAGGAAAGATCCCAGCCAGGATCCACAATGATCATGATACAGGTCAATGTTCTTCGGCATAAAACAATCACCACAGCCAATGACAAGCGACCATGATGTCAGGGATATGTAACACACAGCAAACAATTGTTTAGAGAAACAATACTCAAATACTATTGTCCTCTCATTTCAGTACCCAGGAGGCATACCCCATTTGTGGAGACACAGGCAGTGGCAGTGGTAGAGGAAGCCGAGGGCGCAGGCCCATCCAGGAGGCTGGACCATCAGCAGCAGGGCTATTGTGGGAATCAACCCCTGGGCCCTTATACGCATCATGGGCACTTTCACAGCCCTTTATGATTCCTTCAGGTTCAATGAGCCAACAACCACCTGCAGGGATGTCGAGCTCTTAGGGACCACCTTAACAGACCAACTACTGCCACCTGGTGACATTCAGGCTATGCGTGTGCCGGACCCCAATCCTCTCCCACTCCTAACCGGGCCTCAACCGATATTGCCAAAGCAGTTGATTTCCCAGCAGTAGTTGGCCCAGCAGTTGGCCCAGCAGATGTTGCAGCCATTGGTGCCACCGCAGACGTTGCAGCCATTGTTAACACAGCTGTTGTCGCAGCTGTTGATGTCCCAACAGACCAGGCCAACACCATCTATATATCCGGCATCATCTCCAGTTCCTACAGCACCATCTCCAGTGCACACACCACCATCTCTAGTGCCCACATACCATCTCCAATGCCCACACCACCATCCCCAGTGCCAACACCGCTGTCTCCAGTGCCAGTACCTTCGCAGTGCTCAACCGATTCCCTGCTGGCAACACCATCCTTATCCCTATGGGGTACACCACGGGTAACACCTCTGGCCTCAGCACAGCAAATCTAGGATACACCATCATCTGAAGACAGAAGTCACGTCCCTGCACCAGGCACCTTTAGGGACATATATCTGCACATCCGCTTGGCTGCTGAGTGTGAGGGTGGAGCAGTCCAAAAGCTGACAGCTCATTTGCCACGTTGAAACAAAATTGCTATCGGCCAGGGTGAAAGCATACAATCAATATAAGGGGAGGTGAGGAGGCATAAACTTGAAGTGGATAGGTGCATGCAAGCCCAGACACATCGCTTGAAGCCCACGTGCTGACACCCCAGCATTCAGTTCCACACCCTCCACCACTACCACCGCATCCAGAGCCTACAGCATCCAGTTACACCTTACCGCCACCGACAGTTGCTACCCAGCCACCACAGAAGCCAAAGACTACAGCATCCGCTCACCTTACTGCCACCGACAGTTGCTACCCAGCCACCACCGCAGCCAGAGGCTACAGCATCTGTTCACACTTTACCGCCAACGACAGTTGCTACCCAGCCACCACTGCAGCCAGAGGCTACATCTTCCGCTCACACCTCGATCCAACTCCTCTCGTACATGGTAGAGGGAGGAAGTACGTGGTTTCAGAAGGTCTGGGCCAAGTGCTCAGAAAGAGGAAGTAGGTGTGAATGTCCCCCAGGTCAGTGGTTGTCAAAATTCTCCCTAGGAACCACCACACAGATCATGATTTGGGTGAAACACTGTTCGAATACACACGTGAAGCAATTTGACTCTCCACCACCCATTGAATACTATTTGCCTCATTTATTGTTTCCCCTAAATCATGGCTTGTCTGATGGCTCCTGAGGAGTGGATTGAGAACCACTACCCTAAGTCCTCCTCATCCACACTCCACAATAAATTTCATTTTGTATTAATGTTGACATACGTATGGCTGGCTACAGGGTGTGTACACGTATGGTTATGTTGAATATTTCTGCAATTGATCTTCGGTGTGGATTGCCATTGAGATGCGATGTTGAGGTCAATCCAAATAGTGTTCTGATTGATATCTTCTTCTTGCCTCTGTAGGTCTTAATAGCCCGATCTCACGACCACGAAGGCATGTTCCTCAACCTCCTATTTCTGTGTCACATATTATTCCTACATATCTGACAACACACTGTGTGGAATAGATCGGTATGACATTGTCCATGATTATGTTCATTGGTTTCATTAAGCAGATCTAGACAAGTTGTAAGTGCTATGCACATTAATGGTTTCTTCACTTACATTCCAGTTGAAGTGGTGTAGTGACCACATGTAACCCTGGTAGGTGCTATGCATCATGCTTATTCTAGACTATGATATTACCCCCTTTAGGTATCCCCTTGTTCACAAGTACAACCTGTTGCCTTTCCGGTATCCGCCCACACTACTCCCATGATATTAATGCACAATCTTGTCCATTCCTTATTGTGCTCTGTGTATGAAATACAGCTTTGTTATACCGTTCACACTGTGTCAGTGTGTTGTCAATGGTTGGGATTTTGGGACATCCACATACATCCCATTTGTGACACATTCCTATATCTGTAAACTAATGAGCCCGAGTTACTATGCAGTAGATTAATAAATGACATAACAATAATAATTAAAATAGTAATAATTGCATTAGATATCATATCATAACATTTATCAGATATAATAATAATAAAGGGTTAATACACATGGGAAGTCCAATTAGTTATACTGTAGAGTATCAACATTCCCTGAAACCTTGATAGCATTATGACAGGTGATGATGTGAATTGATTGATATCAAAACTTAATGAGAGGTCACTAAATGGGAATGGGTATAAATTTTGGCACATGGCCACCAGCAATTGCTTGGGACTTTCCAGGATGGAGGTAAGTTGGCTGTTGAGCCACGTGCCTCTGCACAGCCTCCATGTGTTTTTGCGGCCCTTCCTGATGGGTTAGAGTAGATTAGTGTGGTGTATGTTCCCCTAGTCCCCTTGTGGATTGCTAAGTGGTGGTGGTGAGTGGGCTTGTTTACCTGAATGAAGCTGTGAGCTATACCATGTAGGGCCGCTGCCGGTGGGCAGGTGATAGCAGAGAGGTCACACAAATCCCAGCCCACTAGTGAAGGAACTGGCAAACCTTTTGTATAAGTACAGAGACATTAGTAGGTGTACTGCAGTTACTAGGGCCACAGAGAGTCAGACATGACTGAAGGACTGAACAACAAATAATAAAATGTTCCCCGAGTACTTGATATATACCATGTGGAGGTGAAATATGGCCACTATTTGTGTTCTCAAATGTAGATGTGATGAGTGAAATGTATATAAGATGATCTGTATTTTTCCACATTAGAGCTTCTGTGAGTGCGAAAGGGTTAATATGTCAGCCATTTGAGAGATCAAAGGCTTTTGGACGGTGTAAGTTACGAGTTTGATCGGCGCCATTTTTTCAAGACCGTAACTCGGAAGCCGTTCCGAGCCCGCAAAAAGACGTCAATTGAAGAGCAAAATAGCTTGCGACCTCACTTACGGGTCTCCGGATCTCAAATTTGCTCAATAGAATATGTACCATAGTGTGACACTTTAAGAAATATCCACTTTTACATGCAAAAAAAAAAAAAAAAATTAAAAATACTTTGTAAATAAACTCAACAATATAAGAACTACTGCTTCAATACAATATTAATGTGTACAAAATATATTTTACATTTTTGTGTAAATTATCATCGGTACGTAAAATTATTCTGTTTTGGCTCTCCAAATAAAACATAATGCCAAATAAAAATGGTACAAATATCGCTTTATAATGATTCAACAACCTTTAATGTTGCATTGCATTTGCTGGAGTGGATGGCTAGCTTATTAACAGACTTATTCCCCTTATTCCACAAAATTGCAAACAAATGACCAAAGAAATTAACTTACCTAATCACCCATGAAGTCATATCTTCTCTTGTATTATTTAAGGCAGAAACATTTTCTTTTTTTGATAGAATAATGGAATTCAGGATTTTTTTTGCTTTGTGCAACCACTTAGATATTTTTGAAAATACATGTTACACCTCTAAGTAGCTGCTAATGATGGCAGCAATTATTTCATCTGAAATGTGTGCTATATAGCTAAAGTGTAAGCAGGAGCCTCTAGGTCTTTTTCTGAAGAAAAATATTGCAAACTACTAGAAAATATTTACATTTTGAGAACTGACCAATTGCAATCTATGTTACCATAAAGGATGAACACACACAAAATACTGTAAACTCCTAGGATTGTCAGAACGGAGCACCTAGGGCAAAATAACTGTTCCATTCCATTTTGGCTTGTAGCAACGAGAAAAGGTCTCCCTGCTAACTGTGGAAGCTATTTTTGCTAGCTATAGAACCATCCTAGAGTTCCTTTAAAAAAACTCAAACTGAGTGACAAACACCAAGGTGTTTGTGTGTTTCATCTAAAATTAACTCTTTCCACTGAGGTTCCTCAAACGCCCATGGCACCTATCGTTAACCACACACCCCATCAACATTACTCCATGTGCCATGGTAACACTTGGACACCCTTGGCACCTAACAGTAACCCCTGTGCAGAGGGGTCCATATGAACCTGATGGCACCTAACATTAACATCAACCTAACATTAACCCCTATTCCTTGTGGGGCCTCATGAACCCACATGGCACCTAACATTAACAGCCATGAGGAGCTCCCATGCTGACTAATGAATTTTGGAGCTTTTTCTATCCTTGAATAGAGTTTTAAGGATTCTGAATGGCTGAAATATGTGTCAATCATATTTCAGCTAATCATATTTGAGTATTTGATGTCACTCTGCTCAAGATTTTTAGACTTCAATTTCTAACCAAACAGAATTCATTGATTGTCAATGGGCCAGAACATGAAGATCAAACTTCAAGCAAGAGTGAAGTGAACAAGATTCATTATATAACATGGATAGCTTGCTTATCTAGGGCAGAAGAATCAGGACCAAGACATAGTTTTGATCATCAATGCAGGGAATCATAGGGTAGGTAAATATACCTTTCCCTTCATATGTTTTTATAATTTTTTGTAATTAAATTTTTTTATGTTAAGAAAAGTTGTTTACTGTAACTTTTAGTCATAGGGACTATGGGGGGGGGGTAGTGGGAAGCTTACCTGGGGGTCCTATATGGATTCCTATATTGGTAAGTGGAGTGCCATGGGGGACCTGAAAAAACACCCACAGTCGGAACAGCAGCCTGCAGATTATGTTGATTTGGAGCAGAGTGAAGACCTTGCAATCTGAAAAAAGTTAGAGGCCAATGATTTTACATAATATTGGACTGTCTGTTTTGCCTATCCAGGTTTAGCTGGCTGTGAGGAGGAAACATTAGCTAACGTAGGGATTCAATCAAAGCTAGGTAGCTATGACTTTTGTTTTGTTTGACTTGCCTTGGTTTCTTATTTTTTTTATAACTGGCTACATTTTATATTGTATCGCCATGAATGCGTCTGAAACGCAGGCACAAAACCAGATGAAACTTGTCACAATATATATATATATATATATATATATATATATATCCATTCTGCAGACTTAAGACTTATTTTCCAACCGTCACTTCTGCATTTACCACCAGGACTAAGCAACCATTCCTGTAGAGATTTAACCCAAAACAATGGGCCCAATACATCCATTCTTCACGTTCAATTTCCAACTCTCGTTTTTCAATTTCTATTTAACTTTTTCTTTTGCTTCTAAAACTGGAGCTTCACACACCACCACCTCTCTTCAGCAACTGAACTCCTATGACTTGCCTTCCCACCTACTCTGTACACAGCTACCTATGATTTGTGTTACTTTATATTTCAGGTTTAACACCTCCATTTTACACAGCTGCTACACCCATAAACTTATAATCACTAATTTCCCCTTTACTCTCTCTCTCTCTCTCTCTTCAATTACTTGCCAAGCCTATAAGGTAATTAAATTCAAAGACAGGGCTCTCTGCAATGTTCTTAATATTGTAATTATTTTTTCTTTGTATTAAACCCCTCGACAACGCTACAGAATATGTTAGCGCTTTATAAAAAACTGTAATAATAATAATAAATTATAAATTATATATATATATATATATATATATATATATATATATATATATATATATATATAAAACATATGTAACAATAATAATAAGCACAACATACAATCTTAAAGAACAACCACGGATAGTGGTATATATATTTTATTTTTTATTTGTTTGCTTTGCAGGCAAGAGTCAAAGCTTTGAACTTGGAATTTGTCAACATGCTCAGCAGTTACAATCTGAACACTGTGTCACTCCAGGCAGTCATTAATTGCAGAAACTAGTACAAACATTCCAAAATGCAAAACAACAATACACAAAATAATGTCAAGCCTCTTGGGGCAATCATGCATACGCGAATGGTATTTTTCTTGGCAATAGATAAATGAAAACTGCTTAGATGCTGTCCCACTTCTGAATGGCTTGCTCCTGTAACAGATCCAAGGTAATTGAACAACCATGGCACTCTATATATCGATGAGTAATTCTTTTCTTGCCCTTTGATGCACTCTTTTGGGAAAGTGCTCTGTTTTGTAATATTCCCCTTTCAGTGTTAGTTCCAGTAAGTCTATAAATATATGTAATCATATTCATATATGTAAGAATGATCTTGATGCCTTGTATCTTCTACTTATGGAAATATTGTGGTATAGTACGGAGAACTGCAACAGTTATTTAATATAAGGTCTGGTCAGTGAATTACTTGCTAGAAGGAAAAAGGTGTTTGCTATATCCTTGCTGTAAGTGTGCGGTAATCAGACTGCAGGTGAGTAGTGAGAATCTAATTTAAAGAGAGACAAACTTTGAGCTTGCAAAGAGTTCTAGTGTAAGTGCAGTTATAGTGAAAATGTGGGAGATTAAATAAAAGAAGGGAGTTAAAAAAAAAAGGGTTAAATTGTAGTCCGGAAATAACATTTTTTTTGTAGGTTAATGTATAGAAAGACAATCTTTAAACAAACATAGTGATTTGTTTTTCACTGTATTTTTGTAATCATGAGTCAGTCCAGTTGCAGCTTCAACCAGTGTACATACTCCCAAACGCATGCACTGCTGGAGCAGCTGTTCCAGGGCCAGTATCTCTGTAACAGGTGTGAGTGTGTTGCCTCTCTTGAGGCTCAAATTGGAGAAATGGAAAGGAGATTTGCAGCACTTAGTAATATTGCTACACTGTAAAGGGAGTTGGTGATCACTGAGCACGGTTGTGCTGGGCCTAGCGTGAGGGTGGAGCTGTGGCAAGTGAGGATGTCCAGGGAGGTAGTTGGGTTACAGTTACAAGGCGAAGCAGGATGAACAGGAGGAGGAGGAGGCCGTCCGGTTCTGATTTGGCAAACACCAACAGAATTTGCCAGATTGAGTGAAATTCTTTAGGATAGTAATGCCTGACAGAGCTGTTCCCTCTAACAGCCGGGGGAACAGTTCTACTGGAGGAAAGGGATGGCAGAAGAAGCAGAGCAACAGATTTTTTGCGGTAGGGGACTCTATTGTTAGGAAGGTAGGCATAGTGATTTGTCGCCCAGATCCCAGCAAGCGAACAGTTTGCTGTCTCCCGGTTGCTCGGGTTCGGCATATTGTGTATCGGGTAGACAAATTATTGGGAGGGGCTGGAAATGAACCATCAGTCTTGGTTATTTGTACCAATGACAAAGTAAATGGAAGATGGAGTGTCCAAAAATGATTTTATAGAACTAGGAAACAAGGTTAGGGCAAGGTAGGGTTTTCTGAGATACTACCAGTGCCATGTTACTTGGGTAAAGTCTCTGTAGTAGTGATTGATTGCACCTCAATGAAGAGGCAGCTTGTGTGCTAGGAGAAGATGGTAGAAGGACTGGGGAGTTTTTAAACTAGTAGATTGAGGTAATGGGGTAGAAACCCCACTTATGGGGGAGGAGAAGGTAGAAGGTTTAGGGTAGTCAATATATAGGTCTTGCTAAGTAACTCAAATACAGTGGCAAGTACTTCAAAACTGATGAGTCATAGCAACCTAAATTGTATGCCTGCTAATGCAAGAAGTTTGCAAGGGTAAATGGGCAAACAAATTATTAGCAGTAAATGAGAAATGGGCATTACTGAAACTTGATGGTATGACTCATGATTGGGTTGTCAATGTGGATGGTTATAACCTTTTTAGGAAAGATAGGGGCAATGGTAGAAGAGGATGAGGATTTGTCTGTATGTAAAGTCTGATTTAAAGCCTATAGTCAGGGAAGATAGCAATAATGTTGAATCCTTGTGGGTTGAATTAAATAGTGGAGGAATAAATCCTAAAATAATATTGTTAGGAATAAGCTATAAACCCCCAAATATAATTGAATGTGAGGAACTGCAATTATTGCTACATATTGGAAATGTAGCCAACCATGGTCAAGTTCTTATAATGGGAGATTTTAACGACCCTAAAATAAAGTGGTTGAATGAGACCAGCAGTTCTGCGAAGAGGAGCAGGTTCTTGAGTACACCGTGAGTTCCATATCTGGCCTAAGTTATACAAATACCTACTAAAAATGAGGGTATTTTTGATTTGAACAAATAAATAATAACACAAATAATATCGACATAACACAAAATGTTGAAATTGGGAGACCTTTAGCAAACAGTGATCACAAAATAGGCTAATTTGAGACAAAGTTGAAAAAACTAAGTTATTAATGAGCCAACAGAAACTTGAAATTTTAAAAGGGCAAATTTGAATGGTCTAATGGCAGCAATTCAATGTATAGACTGGGATAAAGAACGGCCAGGTAAAAATACTGAAAATAAATAGACAACCTTCAAATGTTTACTAAATATACATACTTATTACTGTATACATGTAGAAATAAAAGTAAAAGGAGTAAATCCCATACCAGGTTTAAAGATCAAGCTATGGAGTCAAAAGCGGTAATTTAAATTATACAAGAAAGAGGGAACAGAGGCAGCTTTATATGAGTACAAGTAATTTAACAAGACTTACAAACAAGCTTTTAGACGGCCTGAAATAGAAAATGAGAAGTTAATTGCAAAGGACAGTAAGATTAACTATATTTTTTTACAAATATATTAATTTGAAGAAGGCCAGGAAGAAAGCTATAGGCACATCAAAATTTGAAACAGGCCGATAAATAGTGAGCAGGAAAGGTGAGATGAGCTGAAAACTTTATTTTCTTCGATTTACACAGGGGAGGTACCAGTGTTTGGGACACAGCAACAAAATGGGGCTACAAAACCTTCACCAAATAATTGGTTAACAAAGGAAGAAATCCAAAGGAGGTTGGAAATATGTAATGTTTATAAAGAACCAGGTCCTCATGGAATACATCCAAGGGTGTACTGAAGGAACTGGGTTCTGTAACGACCAAACCATTACATCTAATTTTTCAAGTCTCACTCACCACTAGGTCGCTACCAGATGACTGGAGAAAAGCAGATGTGATACCTATATTTAAGAAGGGAGCAAAAGCACATCCAGGGAACTATAGACCTGTAAGCTTCACTTCTGTATGGGGAAGCTTTTAGAAGGGTATATATGGGATAGTATACAAGAATATATCCATTTGAACAAGATAATAACTAGGAGTCAACAAGTTTACATTAGGGATAGGTCATGTCAAAATAATGTAATTAGTCTCCATGAGGAGGTTAATAGGAACTTGAATCAAGACAACTCAGTGGTTGTAGTCTTTTTGGATTTTACAAAGGCTTCCAATACAGTGCCACATGGGAGACTATTGTGCAAACTAAGAGATACAGAATTCACAGTAAATATCTGCTCATGGATTGAGAGCTGGCTAAAAGACCGGAAGCAAAGTGTTGTAAATGGAACATACTCAGATTGGACTAATGTGGTAAGTGGGATTCTTCAATGCCAAGCAGCAGCTGCAAAGGGAAATAAAATATTGCATTAGGAATAGTATAGAAGCAAGGAAAGCAAATGTAAATTATACCACTATACAAATTGCTATTATGTCCTCATTTGGAATATAAAATATAATTTTAGGCACCACTTCATAAAAAGGACATTTTGGAATTGAAAAAAGTATAGAGAAGAGCAACAAAACTTGTAAGTGGTGCTAGCTGTATTAATCATGCATTAATTGTTAATATAATTTATATTTCATTTTCCTATAAAAACATTTTTCAAAGATTATAGTATTGTCCTCCAGTTGTGCTGTTAGTTTCCACCCTTTATAATTTCAGTGCGGGTTAAACTGGGAGATAGATCAAAAAGGCCTTAAAAACACTCTGGGGAATTTTACTAAAGGACCATGGGTAGCTGCAATATTTTGCAGTGGGCCATAATAACCACAGACCCAGCATCTGGTCATCATTCAGTCCATTAAAGTTTGCTCAATGTGACACACTGCAACTACCTGTGATGTGGTTGTATTTACACTTATAAGGGGCATGCTAGGAGTAAAACACAGTGCAGGCCTTAGTCTCACAAATGTAGTAACCTAACATCTAAATCTAAATTGCCAACCATGCAACCAATCAGCACCAAACTCTCTAATGTGATACAATCCAGAGCATAAATACAGTTAAAGTAAATCTCTAGGGTTTACTTTTATATAATTTGTGCTTCTGAGCCCCTTGTAAATTTATTATAACCATTCCCTCCCAAGAAGGAATTAAATAGTAATTGAATAAATAAATAAATAATTAGAGGAATCACTGTAATTCTCCTGGTACCCTACACCCTATGTATTAACAGGCAAGGGTCCAAAAAAATTGTCCTCCCCTTCACTGATGTGATCCGGGTTAAGCATTAAAGGACTAGTGTGCAAAGGTGGTTTAAGACACCTCTGCCTAGTCCACCCCTTTGCCATGGGATGGACATATTCTAAAATAGCAAACTGGGGGCTCCTTAGTATCCAGAGTTAGGGGTGTCACTGCATGATCACAGCAGTGAAGGTGTGAAAATTACTTTTGGGACAACTGTCAGTTAATGCTTTTTAAATTACTTTTTAAAAACTTCTCTGCAATAATACAGACACTTATGGTTATTATTTATATTTATACTTTTTATTTGCATAGATGATCTTGTTGTTGTTTTTGTTTAGTCGTTCCGTCATGTCCAACTCTGTCTGATTCTATGGACCACAGCACGCCAGGTGCATCTCTCAGTCACTGCCCCTCTGACCTCCATCAAGTTCATGTTCATTGCTTCAGTGACCTCATCTATCCATCTCCACCCCTGTTGTCCCCTTCTTGTTGTGCCTTCAATCTTTCCCAGCATCAGAGTCTTTTCTAGGGAATGCTGCCGTCTCATGATATGTCCAACATTTTAAGCTTCAGTCTCATGATCATACCTTCTAGTGAACAGTTTGTCTTGATTTCCTAAAGTATTGATTTATTGGATCTTCTTGCAGTCCAAGGGACTCTAAGCAGTCTTCTACAAAACTACAATTCAAAGGCATCAATTCTACTGCGCTCAGACTTCTTTATGGTCCAGCTCTCACATTTATATGTTACTACTGGAATATCATAGTGCGAACTAGTCGGACCTTTGTTGATAGTTTAACATCCTTACCTTTTACTAGCTTGTCCAAGGTTGCCATAGCTTTCCACCCCAGAAGCACACGTCTTTTAATTTCATGACTACAGTCACCATCTGCAGAGATCTTGGATCCAAGGAAAAAAAAATCTGGCCCTGCATCTACTTCTTCCCCGTCTATTTGCCAGAAAGTGAGATTGCCATTTGCCATGATCCTTGTCTTTTTAACTTTGAGCAGAAGGCAAGCTTTTGCACTATCTTCTCTCCCCCCACTCCAATTTTTTTTTTTGAAAGAATTCATATTGTGGTCATAACTGAAGCACATGAGGAAGTAATAGACAGAATCCGACAAAACAAAATGCATGCCTGCAATAAAGAATAATTGCATAATATTATAAAGGCTGTTTATATACTTTTTTTGTTTACAATAATGTTTTACTACTTATCATGTTTAGCTATTCAGAATGCTATACAAAAAATTACCACATGTGCCCTTTAAGATATCTCCACAAATTGTTTTTTTTGTGGTGTCAAAATAGTAGATAGCTACCCTTTTCAACAACAATCAAGCACATTGTGTCACTAATTATAATATTCAGGGGCGGAGCTACCCAGTGGTGCAGGTGGTGCACTGCACCAGGGCAGTCCTCTGATGAGGCCCAGAGCTGTATAATTTTTTGGGGGTATTAAATTGTATTTTCTGTATAGCATTGCTACCAAAGCTCCAAGTGGTGGCAGTGTGGAGCAGTTCAGCATGCTGGGGTTGTGTATCGGTGTAGAGGTCAGAGAGAACAAAGTACAGTGGATGGTTTCTATGAGGTGGGTGCTATGTGGGGATGAATACTGAGAGGGGATGGCTGCTGACATGGACTGGGTGCTATGTAGGAAAGGATGCTAAGCGGGCTGGTTGCTCTTGGAAGATGGCTGCTGAGATCGACTGGCTGCTATATAGAGAGAGTATATGTATATATGTGTGCTTCAAGCAGTCTAAAGGTAAGAGAAGGGCAGCAGCTTTGGCAATTGGTCTTAAAGGGGGCAGCTATAGGAAAGGTTCTTGGGGAGGGGTACAGTTGTAGGATGGGATCTTAGTAGGGCTCCTGTTATGAGAAGGGGTTTGGGGAGGGGAACTGAATGAGTCAGTACATGGGGGGCAGTGAGAAATAACAACCCCCACTTGGGATGGGGGGCAAAAACATTTTTTGGCAGAGCTTAACCTTTAAGAATGCAGTTGTGACAGAGTTACCACTTGTTCTCCGCTCATTCTGCATATAACAAAAAACTTGCAGAAATTACCTGGATGTGTTTTCACTGCAAAGGGATTGCATATTTTTTCTGGCTTTTGAGTATATTGAAATGCATTCTGGAAAATAATTTGCATCCTAAAATGAATAAGAGATGATTTTGACAATCCTCAGATATTATGCCTTGATTTATGTTAAATAAAAAGCCAAGCACAGATGTGTTTACTCCCGGTGTATAATTTGCAATGCATTCATCTCTCTACCTATAAATCTATGTGTATATGTATAAAAGTAAAAATAATGAACCAAAATCATTATTATTCATTGATAATTCTCCAAGACATCCTACCTACTTGTCCGACTTAAACTCTTGCCAACACAACGACCCCTATTTAATTGAGCAATTGTTGGTTACTGGAGCCTTTAATAGAGCCCGTAAACTAATTTGCTATTCAATTGGCGTCTTTTAGCTACCCACAAACTATTTGCGGTGTACAGGCTGAAAATCCCTGCGGTTACCAACATCTTTCAAGCCCATAAATATTACAATTACAAATCGCTTTTCAATTGCAGCAATTCCTCAGGCTGGCAAATGTTTTCACACCTGTAAATGGCAAATTTAGAAGAAAATAATAAGAGTACCAGATACGACTCGCAAGGGGGTTAAACACCTGTTTGTAGCACTGTAAATGCAAAAAAATAAAAATCAATACTGCACTTTAAAAGGTGGGGAAAGAAATGAAAGACATTAGAATCAATTGCACAACAGTCTCAAGCTCGCAAATCTGCAAACATTTTTTTTTTTTTACGTTTTATTTTTGTGTTATATTGATCCCAGGAATCAAGGAGTTGATACATATCAGACCACCCACATGGACTATACCATTTCCTTCATTCATTTTTATTATTTTGTGAATTGCTGGATTGCGAGTCCGATCGCATATCGGACTTCTAAATGCTAATTAATTGATGTTTAACCTCCATGTTTTACTGATGTCATGAGGACAGTCTCATTTACTATTGGCTGTTTCTAAATTGGTAGTTACAGCCTTGCTTAATGGATCATGATTACGCTCTGAAATGCTTCTTATGATTGCATAATTTACGGTTTTGGCTTTCGGGCCTTAAATTGCGGGCCTGTTCAATTGAATCGATCTGTAACTGTAGCAAATTTCAAGCCCGCAGACTTAGGGTCTGTATAACGTAAGCTTGGAAAAACGTGACAGAAAAATGTATAAAAGGAGTGTGGAAGAAGATATGGCCGGAGATATCCAATGATTTTAAACAAGAAGTTGACAAAATTGTCAACCTAGTCAATATAGCACAACTAGGAGATGCAGATGTGCAGGATAATGAGGAGTTGCTGCAGGTTTCAGGTGAGAGCCTTATTAACAACAACCTTCAAGAACTGGCAGAACAAGGGATTCATGCAGAACCTGAAAATAGTGATTCTGAAAATGAAGAACCCAAAAAACTTGCTACAGATTTCCTCAGTAAACGTTTGATGAAGATAACCTAAATTGTTGATCAATTTGTAACAAATGATCCAGATTTTCACAGAAGTACAAAAGCAAGATGAGGCATTTTGGATGCAATTTCTTGCTACCGACATTTGCTTAATGAGAGAAAAAGAAAAACGACAAATGTCACAAGACAAATTCATCACTAATAAAATCAGGAATTCCAAAAGAGTCAGAGCCTTCGACAGCACAAAAATAACATTTGCATTTCTGTGTAAAGTTAAACATGTGTATTCTTGATCGTAAGTTCCCCTATTCCTATTTACCCTATCTTAAAATGATCCAGTTTAACACTGTTTCATTTAGCACTTGGTCGCATTGACAGTGTTAAACCAGGTAAACCTATATAGATATAATTTTATTACTATTATTACTGTGACAACATTCCCTTTTTAACCCTACACTTATTGAGCCAATGGCCATCCCAGGACTTTTATTATGACTTGCTGTCTGTTATTTGATGCAGACACTGAATCCCCATACACTACATTGGCACAACTAATTATTAATTTTATTCTAATCTAGCTTGGATTTTCTGGGGTGTTCTTTCTCAAAATGAACTGCTTAAAAACAGAAGAATTTTTGGAAAATGTATGGTAAGTTTTTTTTTCATGCAGACAATGTTTATATACACTACTGAATCTCCTCTATTAGATGCATTGATAATCCATTAAACTTCCATATCCCTTTAAGCCCTTACCATAAGCATGGGTGTAGGAACTAGGGGGGAAGAGGGGGACAAATCCCCCCCATTTTTTTTAATGTGTGTGCTTATGTGTAGAGAAGCAGTTGTGTGGTATTTTTATACGATATGTGGTATCCCCCTCCAGATTTTCTTTGGCTCCTACACCCATGACCATAAGCCAAGATACCCGGTACCTGTATTGTACAAAGACAAGCAGTCTCCATGTCTGAAACTGCTGCAAAGTCACATTCCCTCCTCATATATACACAGAATCCACAGATTGACTCATCTGGTCCTTCCTCTTGGCAATTATGATTAAGCCTATATTTACATATTACAAATTATTATTAAATCTATATATTCAACTATGTACGAATCTGCACAGAACTGTCAGTGAAGACATACAATGAAAATACTGCACCCCAGTTGGACATCATTTTAATCAAGATCACACTATAAAGAACCTCAGCATCAAAATTCTTTGAGGAAACCTTAAGACCATATACCACTCAAGCAAAGAAAACATTTTCCATTAAAATAATTACCTTGTTTAACACCAAAGATGATTAAATGTGCATCTGGGATTTGTGTCTCATTATAATCAGATCATGATTATTTTTATAATATCATGCATTGTTTCCATCTCCTATACACTTTCATATAGAGTGGTGATTTTTTATCTCTAGGCTGTATTTTGCTGTTTACATTTAAAGAAAGGGTTATTGCTTAGGACTTAGTATAAATAAAACATACCTATTTAAATTCACATGGCTTCATTAAATTGTCAAAATCAAAATTGCTGAGGCCCATAATGTAGCCCGCAAAAGTTACTGCCATTTAATTGGCCTCTTCTAGCTACACACAATTGATTTGCAGGTTACAGGCTTAAAATTCCTGTGGTTGTCAAAATCGTAACTCCAACCCATCTAAGCCTTTGGTATTTAAAGCCTGCAAATGTTACAATCGCTAAAATCGCAAATCGCGATTTAATTGCACCAATTCCACAAGCCAGCAATTGCCTTCATATCCGTAAATGGCAAATTTAGCAAAATATTCTATGAGTGCTAGAGAGGACTCACAATGGGGTTAAACAAATGTTCTTAACACTATAAAAGCCATTAAAAACATAATACTGGATCTTAAAAGACGGGGATAGCAATGAAAGACATTAGAATTAATTTCACAACAGCCTCAAGCTCGCAAATCTGCAATAATTTATTTTATTTTTTTATGTTTATTTTCCGTGAAATATCAATCTTGGGAATCAAGGAGTTAATACATATCAGACCACCCACATGGACTAGAAAAGTTTCTTCATTCATTTTTATTGCTTTTTAAATCACTGGATTGCGAGCCCAATCACATATCGGACGTCTAAGCACTAATTGCTTGACGTTTAACTTCCATGCTTTACTGATGTCATGATGATGGTCACATTTATTATTTGCTGTTTCTAAATCGTTACTTATGGGCTTGCTTAATTGATCATGATCATGCTCTGAAATGCTACGTATGGTTACAAGGTTTACGGATTTGGCTTTCGGCCATGTACTTGCGGCATTGTTTAATGAAATCTCTCTGTAACTGTTGCAGTTTTGGAATTTAATGAGGCCCACAGTCTATTAAAATGGGTATTATTATATTGCAATACTCATTCTATTATATTAATGTATATCTAAATCACTGGACTAATACACTAACTTAAACACAGCCACACACACATATACACAGCCACACACACATATATACATTTTTTAAATACATTTTAATACATATTAATAGAAACAAAATTGCTTTGTAAGTAGAAACATAATGTATAAGTGTGAAGAGGTTCAGTAATCACAGTAAGTACACAGATCAAAGGAATAAATATAAAAACAGCAGAACCAAGCATGTCCTGTCACCTCTCTGTGCAGTGCATGAAATAAACTGAATGAGGTTGAGTACACATGAAATAGCTTTAAGTGCTTCAGAATACATTTAAAGCAAACATGAACTGAAAAGCATATAATGCAGTTAAAAAAGCCAACATGCAATACGGACTCTGGTAAAGCAAATAATTATAGTATATATTTTTATTTTTATAGTTAAAGTTATAAACAGACAATGGTATCGATCCAATAGTATTACAAGTATTGTAAGTACCTTTTACAAAAAAACACGCAGTTGGTACTGGGACCAATCAATGTCTGTATAGGGTAAGTGCACATGAAAGGAAGGATCTAAGTGGTTATAAGTGCATTAGTTGAAGGATCTATTGGAAAGGGTATTTGAAGAGGTGGCATTTGAAATGAGCCTTTAAACATAGATTTGATTGCAGATAATAAAACCAAAGGCATATCTAGTCTACATTTCACTATTTTTAGCAGATAGAGCACCGATTATGTACTCAGATATTTGGCCCTAGCAACATTACTAGCAACAGGATGGGCAGCTGAGAGTATTTCTAGTCAGGGATTGATGAAATATAGATGTAATATTTCACTGCTGCTCAAGTTTAGAATGCACAGAACATATACTTCCTATCCATACTCTATCTGTGTGCTCTGTGCAGTGTGTGACTAAGGTTATTTGTTGTTTAACTAATTTAATTACATCTAAAAACCACAATGTACACCTTATAGCCATACCATTCTCCCTAGGTCAATTATATTCAATTGTCTGATAAGGTTCTCCATGCCTTTGTGACTTTAAAAAATGTCCCTAGAAACAATTAAAATAATCTGGTCAACTTAAAGGGCCACTTATTTCAGCACCACATCACTGTAATGACTTCCTAGAAGCATGCTGAAATACTATTTGAATTTTTGAAGTATGTGCAATTTTCACTGAACAATTAATTTAAATAAAATCTATGTTTACATGTATGACAGACTGACCACATGCTGCTCCATTACTGCAACCAATCAGGTTGCATGGGTGGAAGTCAATGGTAAGGTTTTTGTTAGACTGCTTACATTTCCAGTTTGAAGAGAAGATACTTTTTAGCTGTTATTAGTGTAATTAAAATTAGATAATTTTAACAAAGGAGATAGGGATGGGTGTTATGTAAGGTGTATATATGTGTTTTGCCGCAGAAAGGTAAATGTGGGTGTCATCAGAATACAGATGGTATTGAAATACAAAAGAGTTTATTAGGGTACCAAGCAAGGAAGTGTAGATGGAGAAAAGGAGGGGACCTAGGACAGAACCGTGAGGTACGTCAACAGTCAAAGGGTGAGGCGATGAAGAGGAGCCAGAGAAGGACACACTAAATGTTTTATTTTCTAGATATGATGTTAACCAAGAGAGTGGAGAATTTGGACAAGAAGAGGATGGGAAACTGTGTCAAAGACAGCAGAGAAATCCAGAAAAATAAGAATAGAGAAGGGCCTTTTGATTTGGCTGTTAGCAAGTCATTGGTGACTTTAATGAGAGCTGTCTCTGTGGAGTGTTGGGACCGGAAGCCAGATTGAACGAAGTCAAGGAGCGAGTTGAAGTATATAGCTTGGGAGAGATAATTGTAGATGATTCAAGTAATTTAGAAACCAGGGAAAGTAGAGATAGGGAGTAAGTAGATGGAGAGTGAGTTAGGGCCACACTGACAAGAGAGTTTGTTACGGATGCTTTCAATTTTATTCTTAAAGTGGCTAGCAAAGTTTTCGGCTGTGAGACAGGAAGGAGCAGAAGGTGGTGGAGGGCAGAGGAGGATGTTGAATACGGCGAACAAGAGTTTGTAATTGGAGGTTAAATTGGATATAAGAGATGAGAAGTAGCGCTGGTTGGCAAGATTGAGGACATAGTGATAGGATGGTAGAATGAACTTGTAGTGGAGAAAGTCTGCCTATTTGTGGTTATGGGAGCAAGAGGATCAAGGGTTGAAGTTAGAGTCAAATTGTAATGTGTGGTGGCAATGTCAGGTTAAGTGAGGGGGGGTGAGCGGACAAACAATCAGTGGTAGCACAGAGGAAAGATATTGTGGGTCAAGTGCTTGCAAATTTCTAAAGTTCTGGTGGCTAAGCATGAAGAGGGGCAAAGAGTGGAAGGTGTGGTGAGGCTGTAGGTTAGGAGATGGTGGTCAGAAAGAGGGAGTGGGGAGATGATAAGGTTGGATATAGAGTAGAGATTTGTAAAAATGAGGTCAGGGGAGAGGACATCACGGTGAGTTGGGGATTCTGTCCATTGTGAAAGGCCTAGGGAAGAAGTGCAAGCAGTTTTACAGCTTTAGGGAAGGCGGGAGTGTCAATGGCAATGTTGAAATCACCAAGAACAAGACAAGGTATGTTGCAAGAGAGAAAGTGAGGAAGCCAGGCGGCAAAATGGTTCTAGGCATTGATATACTGATCTAGGTGACTGGTAGATGACAGCAACTCACAGAAGGATGGGTGAGAAGAAGTGGATAGTGTGAACTTTGAAAGATGATAATTGGAGGGTGGGAACTGAGGGAATGCAGTTAAATGTGCAGCAGGACAAAAGTAATATACCCACAACTCCACCTTTCTTAATCCCAGGTCTAGGTGTGTGACTGAAATGAAAGCCACCATATATAAGTGCTGCAGGGGCCTCCTGAAGGAGTAAGCCAGGTTTCAGTGATAGCCAGTAGATTGGGGGAGTTAGAAATAAACAGGTCATGAACGAACGTGAGTTTGTTGCAAACAGATCTTGCATTCCAGAGGGCGCATGAGAAGGGCAAAGTGGAAGGTTTGTGACAGATGATGATATTAAGTTATGGGGGTTTGGGGTGTTTGTTGCCATGGGGGTTGAGCGTAAGTGATAAAAGGTGGGAATAAATGAAGGGGTAGTTTTAGGAGATATATCTCCTGCAGCCGACAAAATAAGCAGTGAGAGTGATAGGAGATGAGTGTGGGACTTGCAGTAATGTTTCTGCTTATGAACTTCTGAAGATGGAGTAGATACTGGAAAGAGAGGAACTCATGAGAGCAAAGAGGAGGGGAGGAGAGGAGGCAAGGTGAGATGGTTAAGCTGCTGAAGACAAGATAAGGAGAAAATGAATGAGGAGAATAGTCTGAGAAACAGGCAGGAGATAATAAGGAAGAAGAAAGTTAGAGGAAACATTGAGACAGAGAGATACATCAGAGGATAGTAAGCAGGTGAATATAATTGGTCAGGTAAATTGATTGAGTAAATAAATTAAAAGTAGACAAGGGAGGGAGGGACATAACAAAGTCAGAGGTGCTCATCAGAGAACGAACTAACCTTAATAGGTTAGTTCTATAGCCATGATAAGCTACTCTGAGAGCAACCTCTTTTAGCTCACTTGTGCCCTTCACAGGGAGAAATATCCTGTAGTATATCAGTCTGGTCCAACTCAAAAGAGTGAACCAGCCCCGAAATACCAGGCAATTCTACCCTGAACAGGAGAAACAACAAACCCCAGACGCGTTTCGGCCTTTATGGGCCTCGTCAGTGAGGTGCAGCTAACCTCCCTAAGGCACAGTGAGCAAGGGGTCCACGTCTGGAGTCCCCTATTACCTTTAGGGAGACTAAACCCTAAAGGTAATTTGCATATACAACATAACAAAGTCAGAGGTGCTCAGAGGTCCTTAGGGAGTTCAGCTGCACCAGAGCTGTTATGGGAAGGGGTATTGGGAAGGCAGTAAATTGAGTGAATTGGTACCGAAGGAAGCACAGTACAAAACAACTTTTACCACCCCACCTCGGGGGGAGCACATTTTTCTGTTGCACTGAGGCCCTGCATTCTCTAACTCTGCCACTTTGTCCAACAAGTACTTCATTTGTTACTCATTCTTTTTCACTTCTGCAAGAATAACAATTATGTCCATTTTATGCTTCATATGTTTCCATAAAGGTATTCTACGTTCATCTCTGATTATGTCAGAGATAAACTGTGGTTTATTTTGCCTGATTTTATTCCTTATTCTATTATGTTCAATGATACATAAACCTTGGAGAGGGGGGTGGAGGGAGGATAAGGTGGAAAAGGGAAAAGGAGGAGGATAAGGGGGGGGAAAGGAGGAGGAAAATAAGGGGTAAAAGACATTGAAGGGTCGGAAAAACTGGGCACGGGAGGGGCAAGTACGGCGCCTAGACAAGAGGTTTTGGTGGTCTCACGGGGCACACTAACACACCCAGCACAGTCCTCCCCTATGTACAGAGCCGACTCATGCACTGACACCACTGCCCTCTGTGTGCCTCACACTCTGCACAGCATGGGGATAGCAGGTACAGAAGCCGGGGGACTCACTTAGCATACAGGGAACAGCCATTGGCCTGTGGTCTGAGGGGGCAGAGAAACGGGGCCCGGGAAGAGCAGGTACGGCCCGTACTAGAGACCTTTGCGGCTCTCACAGGGCACACTCACACCCCCAGCACTGCCCTATATACAGAGCCCCCCCTGCCCCATGCGATGACACCAATGCCGGGGAGGAAAAAGACAGGGGAGGGAGAGGGGGAAAGAGAGACAGGGGAGGGAGAGGGGGTAGAGACACAGGGGAGGGAGAGGGGGGGAAGAGACACAGTGGAGGGGGGAAAGAGACACAGGGGAGGTTGGGAGAGACAGAGGGAGAGGGGGTAATGAGACACAGGGGAAGGAGAGGAGAGGCAAATGAGACGCAAGTGAGGGAGAGGAGGGGGAAAAGGAGACACAAGGAAGGAAGAGGAGGGGAAAAGGAGACACAAGGGAGGGAGAGGTGGGGGAAAAGGAGACACAAGGGAGGGAGAGGTGGGGAAAAAGAGACACAAGGGAGGGAGAAGTGGGGAAAAAGAGACACAAGGGAGGGAGTAGAGGAGGGAAGGAGACACAAAGGAGGCAGAGGAGGGGGAAAAGTAGACACAAGGGAGGAAGCAGACAGAAGGAGAGGGGCTCGCAAACAGTATTGCCCAGCTTAAAAATGTATTCCCGTCATTTTTGATGGGCAATTTCCTAGTAAACAATAATTTCCTCCATTAGACACATCTAACACAATCTCTGTCTGAAGCACCTCTCTGCCAAGCTCATAGCCACAGAATAAAAATTACAGTCCTAACCATATTATTATTATTAATAATGATAATAATAATAATACTGGTATTGTCATCAGTTAACTTTAGAAGCTCTGAAAATTAATGATTTCTTTGTGAGCACAATTTACTTCCTTTGCATTTAGGTTGATCTAATTCATTTAGATGATATGTCTCTGACTAGGCCAAAAGCCTTGTCATGAGAGGACATAAATAGAAATGAATTATATCACTTTGCTACATAGAAATATCCTCCATAGAATACACTACAACAGCTGTAAATATATTGGAACTGTTAATGTTTATACTTAGGTGTAGACATATTAGTAAATATTTATCAAATAGGCAAAAACTTGCCGAAAAGTGTGTTTAAAATAGGTTGAGAAGAATAGCCCAATTTCCTTATGATCAAATGGGGGTAAAGAACATTTCTGTCTGTTAAATAGGTTTCAGAGAAAAATGTAGAAGTGGGGATATTTTTCCTTAGTCCACTCAACATTGTATATCCTTACATATCCCTGCTTTATACCACATTAGGTACTGTAAATAAGTCATTTATTTTATTGTTTTTCTGGATTTTATTTAATGTATGACTCAAATGACTATTGTGTTATATGGTATTATATGGTATATGGGCAAAATGTTAAACCAGATTAGAACTGTCAAATCAAGGAATATCCAAGAAATACATGAGAATACAATCAGGATGATTAGGACATTCAATCCACAATATAAAGAAATCCATTTGATTTTCAAAAACACTGGCACATTCTATTGGTGGACAGAGATTTGAGAGAGGACTTACCAATAAACCCGTATGTAACACATAGAAGAGCTCAAACACTTAAAGATAAACTGGTCAATAGCCATTTTGCTTCATGTTCTACAACAGATCAAACATGGCTTTCCCAGAGTCTACAGGGATCTAAGCAATGTAAACATTGCAAGGCCTGCACATTTATGAGCAGTACAAAGAAGTTTTCCAACTCCTCCGAAACAAAATGATATGTAATCTTGGACTTTATAAATTGTCAGACTACAGATGTTGTTGATCTTATTAAGTGTAAATGTGGACTCCAATATGTGGGAAAAACCTGCCGCGAGTTAAGGAGGCGAATATTGGAAGACATAAATTCCATACTCAACAAGGCAGATTTTCCCATATCGAGGCACATAAATCAATTCCATAATGGTGATACAGGATCTTTGAAATTTTGTGGAATAGAAAAAATTAGATTAACCAAGAGGAAGCCAAATGGATTTTTCAACTCAAGAGTTTATCTCCAAGAGGCTTAAATAAAGGCTTTAGCTATTCCGCGTTTATTTAACTATGCAAATTTGGATAACACAATTTTCAGATCAGCCCATAATATTTCTAGTTGGTTCTATATCATATGTGACATTAACCCTAGCTGTCCGTTAAACATCTTTATAGTCGGGTTTGATCCATAGCAACATTTTCCGTAACTGATTCATTTCTAATTAACTGATAACACAAATGGTGTCTAAAGTATCATTAGGTTATAAATAATTCATTATTAGTATTATTAATATTTCATTTTAATTCACTTAGAATTACTTTAATTCAGAGTCCATATTATGATTTATCAGTGAAACTTATTTCATTAACAGCTAGTGTTCATCACATGGCTTAAATTAACAGTTTTCATATTATATATATTTTTTAAATAATTAGTAATAAAATTCATAATATTTTCTTGATTCTGATAGTAATCAACTTTGTATCATAGCTAGTTAACTCTGTCCTAGGTAATATCATTGTAGTTAATTACCATCATTTGCCTAAAAGTATCAAAAGATTATTTATCCTTGGGTATCATTAGGCATTATAAGTAGGTGGTCATAATCCAATTTAGTATATGTACAAGATCTCTACAAGATCTTTACATTGTCACCTCTAAGTCAATATATTTCATTATTTTAAAAAGAGCTTAAAGCAACATCATAATATTTGTATTAGACATATAATTAAATAGAGCACTTAGGATCTTAATACATTCCTGCCTCTCCTATTGTAAATGTATATAGCAACATAATAAAAAAAAATACACGGAGACGTGACATACATCATAAGTGGGAGGGGCTTATTGGTTAAAAAGTTTGGCGTGAATAGAGGTATTCGGTGTTCCTTGACAAATCCGCAGTACACAGTGGTGAAACACCATCATTACAGCAGTATATCCAGCAGTGGCTTGCTGACTTTCACAGTAAGGTCAGATTGTTAAGGCATTTCTTGTTTACTTTACCCCTGGAGAAGTAAGTTCACAGCTTGTGCTGTTGTTTATGTCTGCATTGGGGTTATAGTGTTGAGCAACTTTTCTGCAAACAAACAGTAGATTTCTGTGACTGTTTGTTTTAATGCCTAATATAACTTTGTAGCGGCTACATTTAGAGCATAGGTGTCCAAACTCGGTCCTGGAGGGCCGCACCCAGGCCTGGATTTGAATATATCCTCTCTGTGCACAGGTGAGTCAATCGGGATGACTGAAGAAGTTATTGACTCACCTGTGCACAGCAGGGTTATCATAAAATCCAGGCATGTGTTTGGCCCTCCAGGACCGAGTTTGGACACCCGTGATTTAGAGGTTATAGTTGGGATCTTAATCTGTTAGAAAGCAAAGGTATTTCACTACTTTGTAATTTTGATGGTGTCAACAGTAGAACAGACACCATTGTAACTATTTAACATATTGATAAGGAAAGTTAATCTCTATCTGTGATTTTAACAATTTAATTCCCCTCTTATTTTAGTATTAATTCACTAATAAAGTTGCTTTTAGTTGCTACATTAATGTAAATATTATAATATAGAGTCTTTGACAACTACCATTTTTCTTTCCTGTGGTTGTTTGTCAGGGTAACCAGTATATGGAGTTTGTTTTATTAGGCTTACAGTTACAACCATAGGATAGCTTTAGATTTGGGGTTATTAGGATTTAGTTAAAAATATTATGGCTGAGAATTGAGCTTTGGTTAGAGTTTAGATATTAAGTTTTGGTTGGGTTAATATCCTCCATTCAATTAATAGTTCATGTATATTGTGCCATTGTTCCCAAAGTGTAACAATAAGTATGTACAATATAAAATGTTTTTATGAGACTTGTTGCATTTTCAGACCATGCTCTTGTTGGTGTCACCCTAAATATTGAGGAGTCAATCTTATCTGGGCCAGGACACTGCAAATTTAATTCAAATATTCTCAAATGTGACAGAATGGTCTCTATGTTTAAAAGTTTGATAGAGACAAGACTATCCATTATGGGGATGTATGATAATGCTGCTATATGGAGGAAAGAGACAAAACAAGAAATTATTTAAGAGAGAGGCAGGTAGATCTCACAGTGATAACTATAAAAAGTATCTGCCATATTGAGACCAGTTGTGTCAAGCTTTCTCTGCACTTCAGAGAGGTCAAGAGGTAAACCCAGAGTATATAAACCAAATTAAAAGGAGAATGAGAGAACTCCAATATGACTGACTCTCTTCTCTAACGCATGAGAGTGAATGTGGAGTCTTTAAACAGTTTTCACCTAATATTTTTGAGCAATGTATGGAAAGGAAGCAGAAGAGAGTACTGACAGAACTATGGGATGAAAGTCAACAATCTATTACACACCCTAAGAAAATCTTTGATTTGGCAAACTCATTTTACAAGGAAAAGTTTTTTCTTCCTCCAGGTATATAAACTGACAGTAAAAATGCAAGCATCCTGGGAATTCAATTTAGTAATTCAGATTCAGTGGAACTAAATTGGAAAGAAAAATGAAATATATGTAAAACAAAGGTCATGAGATGGAAGCAATGGAAACGTTCATTTGACAATAGTTAGAAATGTTAAATAATGTATGCTGCCCATCTTTGTCTACCTAAGCTTTGTGTTTCCACCTCCTGAGAAAGCTGTGATAAGCTTAAGTAACCTTTTCTTCCAGATGCTTTGGGGAAACATGTTAAATCTAGTGAGCAGGAATATTACATATTGACCAAAACATAACGGAGGCCTAAATATGAGATATTTTTCAATTTGATATTTCTGTGTTTTCATTTTCAAGGTATGTTTCTAGCACAGGCAAAGTGGAGCGGTTCCTTTAAAGGCTGGTTATCAGTATTTGAGCCATGGTTTCATGGTGGAGGTATTAAAAAGATCACTCAAAATATAGGATATTTACCATTATATGTGATACGGACAGTTACAATTGTCAGGAAATTTAAAATAACAAAAAGGGAAATTGAATAATTATCAAGAAAACAAGTATATACATTAGTACTGGACAGAGCATCACCCAAACTAGACCTGAAGTACTGTCCTGAGTCTAATCATAGTCAAGTCTTACAGCAGCTAAACGACCCCAGATTAGCTCCAAAAACAAAGGATTTATTGTGGTTATTGTTCCATGGGAAAATGTATGTAATACAGAACTTAAAATATAGATTCATCAATGACAGGAGTTGTCCGAAAGACACTTGTAATGACATAGAGACAATGGAGCATTTACTTTTAGATTGCCCAAGTTCTATAATCGTTTGGAATAAGATTGATGATTTTTTTTTATTTCAGTGTTTAAAAATCAATGTTATTTTCAAATAGCTTATGGGTTGTTTTCAGAAAATATAACTGCATTTCATCCCAGAACACTATGGCTAGTAAACATACTACCCATGGAACGCCAGATGTGCCGTATCTATTAGGAGACATAATTCCAGTAAATGTAATAGCTGAAAAACAAGTCTTAAAGAGTATTCATAAGAGAGAATCCAAATGAATGACAAGAAGGAAATTTAAATCCTTTTTTAAAGGTTTATTTTTGTAAATAAAAATGTTGTCAGATTGTATTGTATTAATTGTATTGTAAAAATGTGTAAATACTTGTAAATAGTATTTGTTATTTAAATACATTTTAAAGATTCCCAAGAGAAGTTAAAGGTAAGAGAGCATGAAAAACATATTCAGAAGTTTATTTGAAAAAGAACACACATTGTTACACATTATCAAATGCCCTTATCAAACATTATTTCCATGTCCCTTTAAGCCTTATCTATGCTCATGCTAAATATACGTTCAAGCACTATAAGAAATATTTATAAAGGTATTGATTGATACCACATTGATATATTAAACAGATACAAACATACTAAGTGTTATGTATCAACTTTACAAATTTACTTTTTTTTGCAGATCATCAAATAAAAAACACAAACATCTTAGGCAGTAAGTATATATAAACAGTAATTTTAACAGAATCCTAATATATGAAAAAGGTATACTTAATTAAACCTGTGCTTTCAATACAGTATAATAAATGGTACAACCTAAGTATGCACCACTCATGATACAATGTGCTATTTATTCTAATGTATAAAGGAATCATTCAAATCACAAAAAAGCCATTCAGATGCTTTGCTTCTGCTAATGTAGAAGGTTCTTTGAATCAACAGAAAGTACATATTAGAACGAGCTTTGAAATCATGCCAAGCTCTCATTGAATGGTAAGAGCTTCATACTCTGTCACAGTTATTAAGTAAAGTATACATCACAGCAGAGGTAATGTTAGGTATCAGAAGTGATATGGTGCGAGAGGGCAGCAATGTTTACCAGTCAGATCAGACTCCCAAACCTCTCCATAAGGACCCCCGATAAGTCCGAATTTAGATTTAATATTGTATGATTGATCCACAGCCGGCTAAATACTTATTGCCTCACCTGTGTTCACACAGTGTTAAACCTAAATCATGAGCTGTCTGGTAGCCTATGAAGAAAGTATTGGGATTCACTGTACTAAGGTGAGAATATTTCCCCATAAGGAAAAAGGTCCTGAGGGCTCTTGATTTCTTGCATGCATTTATCTGTATGGGCCGAAGTAGGGCAAGCTGATAGATTTATTCTTATACATGTATTTTTTTTAAACATATAACGTCAAGTACCATATGTGTTTTACAGAGTTAATGTAAAATATATTATTTAAAGATTGCAATCTACTGTTTGATGGAAAAATATATCTTTGAAAAATGTGAGCCTGACTAAGCATATAATTAGGTAACAAAAATGTGAAAATATCAAGTTATTATTTTTTATGCCTCTGCTGGTTGCTGAAAGTATCCATTTTACTTTGGCAAAGTTTGAGGTTTGAAAAGGGTGTTGACATTTTCGAAGGACAGGGCTTCATGCAAGTTTTCTGCTTCAGAGAATGTGCGAGAAAAGGGGCAAGTGTGAAATTCCCAAAAACCCTTTCATTTATTCAGTTTCCAACACCTATCTCCGCCGTTAAGTAAATAGAGTATATGCTCTCAGGCTTCAGACTTTTAGGAAGTTTCCAATACAGACAAGATGGACACTTACTGGCATTATACAAAATAATCTTTAAATGTTAAAAAAAATATTTTCTCTAAAACTATTTTATATTCATGTTTATAAAGCTGCTAATGTTAGTTTGTTATATACTTCACAAATGTGTTTTTTTTTTTTTAAATAAAGTGGTGATTTAAAATGACCAATGGGCTACTTGGTGTGCGCCTGAAAGAGCTTGCAGTATGGTTATATAGAGGAAAGATACACACATAAATACAGTGCATTACTAAAGTATTCAGCCCCATTGGCATTTTTCGTGTTTTGTTGCCTCACAACCTGGAATTAACATGGCTTGTTTGAGGATTTGCATAATTTAATTTACAGAACATGCCCACAACTTTGAAGGTGTTTTTTTTTATTGTGAAACAAACAACAAATAGGACAAAATAAAAGAAAAAGTCAATGTGCATAACTATTCAGCCCCCTAAAGTCAATACTTTGTAGAACCTTTTGCGGCAATCACAGCTCCAAGTCGCTTTGGATAAGTCTCTATGAGCTTGCCACATCTGACCACTGGGATTTTTGCCAATTCCTTCTTACAAAACTGCTCCAGCTCCTTTAAGTTGGATGGTTTGCGCTTGTGAACAGCAATTTTTAAGTCTGACCACAAGTGTTGCTTTAGCAGTATGTTACAGGTTTTGCTCAAGAATATCCCTGTATTTAGCACCATCCATCTTTTCCTCAATTCTGACCAATTTCCCAGTCCCGGCTGCTGAAAAACATCCCCACAGCATGATGTGTTCTTTGGGTGATGTGATGTGTTGAGTTTGCGCCAGACATAGCATTTTCTTTGATGGCCGAAAAGTTCAATTTTAGTCTCATCAGACCAGAGTACTTTCCTCCATACATTTTGGGAGTCTTTTTGGGATACATTTTGGGATATTTTTTTTATAACCTAACCCTGACTTGTACTTCTCAACAACTGTCATTGTCCCTTACTTGTTTGGAGAGTTCCTTGGTCTTCATGGCAGTGTTTGGTTAGTGGTGCCTCTTGCTTAGGTGTTGCAGCCTCTGGGGCCTTTCAAAAAAAGGTGTGTATATATAATGACAGTTCGTGTGACACTTAGATTGCACGCAGGTGGACATCATTTCACTAATTATGTGACTTCTGAAGGTAATTGGTTGCACCAGAGCTTGTTATGGTCTTCATAACAAAGGTAGTGAATATATACGCAACATGCAAATTTTCTGTTTTCTATTTCTAAAAAATTGTTTTATGTATATATTTTTCTCATTTCACTTCACCAACTTAGACTATTGTGTTCTGATCCATCACATAAAATTCAGATTAACAAAACATTGATTTAAGGTTGTAATCTAACAAAATAGGTAAAATGTCAAGGGGGTGAATACTTTTGCAAGGCATTGTATTAGGATTAGAAGTATAAAGGTTATAGTAAGAGCCTACGAGTGCATTAGATCAGCAGATGAAACTGAAAATCTCTGAGGGTAGAGAATTGTCAAATATTGTATAGCAGCGCATCTCTGGTGATAAAAAGCAGTAGACAGGAAAGCTTTATTGAAGTACATGGTATAGTAAAAAAACATTCCTGAACATAACAGAGATATGTGATATAGTGGAAGATGAGAAGTGACTTTAAAAGAAGAGCAGATAAGTGAATAGTCTTATAATGGAAGCCATATGAGGTAATGTGGCAATAGAGAAGAAGGAAGAAATTTATGAGAGAAAGAGATGACTTGTGTTTTTTTAATATAGATTATAGGGAGGGAGATGAGAAGTGGTATGATCATAGAGCTAGAGGGTACAGTAGTGAAGACTGGATGTGAGAGAAGCATCAAGTATTATAACTAATCTAGATTACCATAACAATGTACAACTGTTCAGAGAAGCTACCTGGGTACATCAAAACTTACCAACTCACTAATTACTATTAAACTCATTCTGCTACACTGGACAAAAGACAAACCAACCATACAAAAAACTATAGGACTCCATACATATAATTTACGAACATAGAAAGGACTAATGACACCTTAACAAAAAGGTACAAGGGGAATAGGTCTACAAAAATGGGAACCATTCAATGAAGGATCAATGTACTACATTTACACGTAAAGCTCCTATGCTTGTTTCCTGTGCATATGCTTTAAAAGTATGCAGTTTAAAATAAACAAAAGTTAACATTTGCTCTTAGCTTTTAAACTGTGTTTTCCCCTTTAGGTAGGGCTGCTTATCTCTTCCTACCTCTGTCATCAGGGGTGTGGTCAGTTCTTCTTGTTTGCTGGATTAAAACTAAAGTCTGAACAGTGTAGGTTCTGCTTCAAGTAGATCATGCTCAGACACTGGGTGGGGCCTATGAGGCATCTGCAAGAATGCAACAATAGAGATATTACTTCTGTGTAGGCAGCTAACAATAACATGGAGTAGAGTCAGCTACATCAGCCCAGCCTGCTTCCAAGCTCCAGTATAGTCCAGCACAAAGAGAGAGCTAGTCACACCCCTCATAGACACAGGTAGGAGGAAATACACAGCTCTGCTTGAGGAGAAAACAGCTTAAAAGCAAAGAACAAATATTATTACTCATAACAGCTGTTTTTAATAAAGCTGCCCAGCAAACAAAAATATGAGTTTAACTTTTAAATACCCTACAGTGATCCTTTAATTTAGTAGCCCGAAATCTAGAAGAACCGATCAACAAATGTATGCTACGGCATAACCTACTTTCTAGCTGAGCCACTCAGATTTAATATATAAGGAGAGCTCCCGATTCAGGTGGATTATGGTCTTTTTCCCCCTAAGGAATTGAGTAATGAGACACTCTTTTTTTCTTACTCCCTGTCTGTTATATTTAAGAAATTGAATTGGATTTCAGCAATCTAATTCATAACATTTACAACCCCAGGATAAACTGGCTTTTTTTACCTCAACTGTACCTATGATTTAATTGATTTATTCTGTTTTATTCTGTGCTTTTCACTTCCTCTAAAAGTCTCTAAAGTTTACTAGGCTAAGCAAATATATATTGTGACGAGGGGCATAGGAACTGGGTGTGGGCAAATCATCCCCAGATTAAATGAATAGTGGACACAAAAAAATAGCAAAATTAAACTTGATCAGATTTGGCATTAGCCAGCTCTATGGAGCATTTTGTCTTTTGCATGAAAGCTTTGACCTATAATTTATCTTTACTTGGTTATGTGAGTTCCCCCATCTGAATTACACCTATGAGTTACTAGTAAGTGCTAGGATGATGGAAGAGATTATTTTTAACATACATCTTCTACAAAGCATTTGCTATATAAATGGCTAAATACAGCAATATTTACTATAGTTTTGCCATGTTTATAATTTAAATGTTTTAGATGAGTATTAAACTGTAGTACTAATTGCTGCTGACCTGTTTAGGTGTAACTTTTGAAATACAGCCCTTTGTAAATGTGACCCTCAGCATAATCTCAGTTTGACATTGCTGCTCTAAACTGACTACTGATCAACAACTAATTTCTTTGATAGCTACACATGTAGCCACATTAAATTCCAGGCCCGCAACGGCCGTCATCTAGCCGTATGCCTGCGGGTTTGAGATCTGCTGAAGTTACAGAGCGATTACATTCATCAAGAATACCACCAAAGGGCTGGGGCTACATGCCCGTAAACCATTCCCACACTTGCAAGCTGTCAGTGGGCTGGAATAGATGCGGTCCGCTGTTATAACCCAATCCCGTAATTACGGAGTGCAACACAGGCCTCATAGCCAATGAAAAGCGGGATCCCGGAAAAGGATTGACAGGGGGAGATAATAAAGCTGCATTCCACACGCCCATGTGTTGACTGTTTTGTAGATTCTTCTGAAGTAGCACTCAGGTCCCGGAGTTGGTGGTTGGTTCTAGAGAGAGAGAGAGAGTAAGTAATTTTGGAGAGCAGGTTCTTACAGTTCTATACATTTATATTATTATTATTATTATAACTATTTTACACTAACATACACCGCCCCACACACACACCCTATACCCGCACCCTATACTCCAACAGTTAGCGATTACACATAAAACATACAATTTTTTTCCCATCACAAATATATACACCAATACTTTTTTCTGTTATCCTCCTTTTACTTTTGGGATTTAGATGGAGGGAGGAGAGAGGAGGGGGGAGGATGGGAGGAGAAGAGGAGGATAGGCGAGGAGGAGAGAGATTAGAGAGAAGTGGTCATGGGGGTTGTTGGAGAGGAGGAGGTGGAGGAGAGTAGGTGAAGGCGGTGGAGGAGAGAAGGTGGAGGCGGTGGAGGAGGAGAGTAGAGGAGAGAGGAGGAGGTGGAGGAGAGTGGAGGAGAGGAGGTGGAAGCTGTGGAGGAGGTTGTGGAAGAGGAGGTTGAGGAGGAGATGGAAGAAAGTGTCCTCAGGGTCAGAGGGAGAGGTACCAGATCACAGTGTGGGTGGTAATGGGGATGAGGGACAGGCCCCAGGCACAGTTGAGGGAGGACATGATCTAAACCCACAGTCGAGAGGGCAAGAGGCTGAGGGCAGGCACAGGGCCCCAAAGGAGATGGTCTTACTCCTGCACGCCATCTGGGAGCGGCCTGCTACCCAGTCAGGGGGTAGGGAAGTTAGGCCTGAGCCTTGGGCCCAGACATGGAAGGAGGTAGCAGCTGCGGTAACAGCAGTGGGCACGGCAGAAAGGGGTGTGAGGTCTGTGAAGCACAGGTTCGATAACATCAGGGTCCTAGTGAGGAGGAAGATGGCAAAGGAGATTGCCTTAGTAACAAGTGGTGGCCCTGCAGTGACTTTCACCTACAATGAGTGGGAGAGGGACCTCAAGGACCTACTGAGCCCAGCACCAGCCACAGGAGCTTCAGACCTGGTGGCCCAGCAGGATCGAGCCTCCACGTCAGGTGAATATCACATACACCAACATGCCACCACATGTACATCACACACACTAAACATGTACAGGATGACCAACAAGGACACTGACATGTCAGCTTCATGGAATATACAAGGGATAGATGGATGCATCATTAAATCCATGTGGCTGATAAATAACTGTCTTCAGTGGGCACAACAACAGTAATGAACCAATAGCCAGTCCATGTATGGGTGTACCCACTGCAGCTTATGCAGTCACAGACCGCAGCCAGAATCAAGAGCGTTAGGATCAAAGAACTATCAAGATCAAGAACTCAACAAAGATCACAGCTAGCAAATGATAGCTACTCAGAGTTGAAGTCAAAGGGACAATAACCTCACTATAGGCGAGATTCATTGTGTGAAAGAGCACAGCATTCAATGTTAAAGTGATCTATTGCCTTATTGTAATTTAAATAAGAAGTTAAACATATGCGAGCTAAGGTTTGTCTACAGACACAGTGATAATTAACTGCATCTGCCTCAGTGAACGTTTCACATATTATGGTTTAACTGCTTACAATAATGTAATCAGACAGCAGTAAAACAATCAATTAACATGGAATCTTCTGTTCTGTCACACAATGAAGAGCCCCCCAGGTTGAAATTTCATATGTTTACATGTTTCCAAATGAAATAAGATATCCAGTAAAATGATCAAGTGGTTTATTGTTAAAAACTGGAAAAAAAGATAAAATTCCTACATGGAATGAAATAGCTAATGTTGTTGAAAGAAATAGACAACTGGAAAAAGATTTCCAAACATCCACAAATAATTTATGTAATAACACCTTTGACAAATGGAAACTGTGGGATGTATATATATGTGTACATATGGTAATAACTACTGTCTCCACTTCAGAACTCACTGGCCATGACCATTAATAATGATGTGTCATCTCACAATATATGCTTAGCTGTGACCAGCGTCAGTGGTCAAGGTGTACTAACACCTTATCCATATGATATTGTTCATCAACATTGATATCACATCCATCAGCTAGACAGCTGTTAGCACATGTTAAAGGATACTCATGATATGAGCAATACAGGAAAATACACGGAGAGGACACAAAGGTCAACATCCAGATTCAATGTTACTTACATCAGACACAAGGATCTGTTCTCATACTTATATTGAGGTCAGGATCACATGCTTCACTAGTGTATATATTAATGCTGGCTGTCAGTAACATGCCATCGTGAGACTTTGCAAGTCCTCCGTCATAGCACTTTTAGTATACATTTAAGCTAACAACAATCATGTCTTCCCGAGAGGAATGTCTACCTGAGAGGCACTGTGAAAACCTTAAACCTCATACATTTTCTTCACAATGCTTGCAGATGCAGAAGATGCCTTCATGGACCTGAATTGTACCTAAAACAAAACAAAAAGATAACACCTTCTCAACAGTATTCCTCAGTGACCATCAACTGGTGACATGATCACCAGAACCCTATGTGTCCACAGAGAAGGGGATCATGGACCATGTGATGGAAGGTAGCCATCTGCATACAAAACATCACCATCACATAGGCCAAGATCCAAAACTCTGTAGCCAGACTAGATTAGATTAACATAGTGACCAATAGATTGTCACTGAGAGCTGCTGTTGAGAAGGCATGAAAATATGCGTAGTCCCGACCTCCTCCTCCACCTAGCATCAAGGCCCCAATACCCTGTGTGCGGCCGCCATCTCACAGATGCTGGGGACAGGGGGCAGGGGGAGGCATCCCCCCATAAGGCAGAGGCACATCCAGTGGCGGTGCTGGTGGAATAGGGAGAAGACAGGAGGGGCCGGGCTGCTGGTGTGCAGGGGACACCTCTGGGGTGGATGAGGCAGGGCTGGGGACAGCGAACTGCATCCGTGGTCACCTGCTGGACCACATTCCGGCCCGCCGCTATCATGAGCAGCCAGGCAAGGTAGGACTCTATTGCGCCTGGCCAGGCTGCTCATAATCTGTTGGTGATTGGAGGATATACTGGCCTGGATCCCCTGCAGACAGTCCAGGATCTGTCTGGACATGGCCAGCTTCTCCTCCTAAGCAGCCTGGTTTGTCTTCAGGGCCTGTTGGTGGTTGTGGAGGAGGTGGCGGAGGTTGTGGCCCGGTGGGGAGGGCTGTTGCCTAGCCGGTGCCTGGCTCCAATATGGTGATGGTGGTGATGGTGGTGGACCTGGTGGTCGGACTCAGGCCGACGAACCAGAGGGGGGAGGAGAAGGTGGGGGCATGCCACTCTCCTCCCTCCAATATGTGTGCCCTGGTGATAGCTGCAGCTTGCGGGAGGAGGGGGCAGTGGGGTCGAAGGCGGGGGGTCTATTAGGGGGTAGGTAGTGTAGGTAGGTAGTGTAAGTGTTAATAGATTAGTGTAGAGGGGAGTTAGTTTAGATTTAATGATTTATTGGGGGTTATAGTGTAGTGTTTGTAGTTAGTGTCATGATGGTCCTTGAGGACCGTCATGGCACTTATGTGGTTAATGTTAGGGTTTTAACAGCCTCATAAGGGTCATAATATACCCTTATGGGACTGATGGGGTTAAATAGAGGCTTATGGGGGTCTGTATTGACCCACATGAGTTATAGGGTTAAGTGCTTATGGGGGTCTGTATTGACCCCCATGAGCTATTGGGTTAATTAAGTGCTTATGGGGGTCTGTATTGACCCCCATGAGTTATAAGGTTAATTAAGGCCTTATGGGGGTCTGTATTGACCCCCATGAGTTATAGGGTTAAGTGCTTATGGCGGTCTGTATTGACCCCTATGAGTTATGGGGTTAATTAAGTGCTTATGGGGGTCTGTATTGACCCTCATGAGTTATAGGGTTAATTATTGCCTTATGGGGGTATGTATTGACCCCCATGAGTAACAGGGTTATTAAGGCCTTATGAGGGTCTGTATTGACCCCCATGAGTGACAGGGTTAATTACGGCCTTATGGGGGTCTGTATTGACCCCCATGAGTGACACGGTTAATTAAGGCCTTATGGGGGTCTGTATTGACCCCCATGAGTGACAGCGTTAATTAAGTGCTTATGGGGGTGCTTTCAGGACCTTTACGGAGTCAGGAAATTAAAAATGTAAATGCAGCGGGGTCACGATCGGTGCCGATCGGGGACCCTTGCTGCAAGGGGTTAATGTGGGGGGCTACGGGGGTCCCTATGGACCCCTGCAGCAAGGGGTTAATGTGCATACACTTCAGGGGTCCCAATAGGGACCCCCACCATACTGGGGGGTTAATTTTATTTGCCGCGGCCGGGATTGTTAATAGTGTGCCGTGGGCCCTTTAAGGAGCCTCGGCAGGGAATTTCAAAGTTTTAAATGCAGCAGGGGCCTGATCGGTGCCGATTGGGGACCCCCGCTGCAAAGGGTTAATGTGTGGGGGCTGCGGGGGTCCCGATGGGGATCCCCGCATAGAGGGGGGTTAAATTTAGGCGCCGGAGGGGTAGTTGGAGTACCCCCCACGGCAGGGCTTATGTGGGGACTGCCGCGGAGGTCCCGTTTAGGACCCCAGCACTAGTTGATGAGGTGTGGGAGCCTACAAGATCATCTCGCAGGCTGTCAATCCTCATCTACATTATTGCAGTGTTCATACGGACGGCCCTGCTGCGTACCTCACACGTTGCTTGCAGCAGGGCTAATTTAATATGTCGTAACTTTGAGAAATTTTGCATTAAGTAGGATTTAAGTAGGAGCCTCTTATTTACAAGGCTGGAATTTAATAAGGCTGTAGGTTTCTGTCCTTATCTAACTTATAATGACTTAAATGTGATATTATACCACACATATATAATATATAAATAGTGTAATTGAGGAGCTCAATATAATAAATCAAGAAAATAAGCAGCTTTTGAAAATCATAGAAACCTATTTGGTGCAAATAAGAACTATCAAGACATTTTAGTTTGCCCATTTTGTTTAGATGAACACTTGTCTTAAAGTCTGTCAGTTATTTCTACTTGAATGTTTAAATTAAATTAATTAATTCATAGGCATGCTTATATTTATTTACTGTATTTGTCCATTTTGCGCCTGCAGGAATGCAATTCTATTTATCTACCTGCTATTATGTATGCTTTGTGTATACATAATAGCAAACAACAAATGCATTTAAGCCCAATGCATGATTTTTTTTTTACAACAGCCAATGCAGGCTCTCTTAGTTTACCACACAAAATCAGCAACAAAAAATAAACATTATAAGAAAGGTATGAAAGTGTTGTGGAAATATATTCATACATTTTTAGTGTGTGTGTATATATATATATATATATATATATATATATATATATACTGTATATATATATATATATATATATATATATATATATATATATATATATATAGCATTTATCACTTTTTTTTTCAGAAAGTGTGATATTTGGCTAAGTTGGGAGCTTTGAACAAGTAATTTTTCCATTGTAGACTATAAGGTAGGAAACAGTTAAATATGTACTCATAAATTCATTGTTTTTATTTTATGTGTGTAAACAAGTCCCTATTTCTCATAATAAATATGTTCTAGAGACAGTAAACTTTGTAGGATGATCAAAATATGTGTTTCAGTCATCTACAAGGTCAACTCTTGCCCTTTGCGCAGTAGATAAGAAATAAGTATTTTTTTGCGCATCTAGCGTGACGTACCAAGACATGCTTTCAGTGCATGACCTGCACATGTGTTATATCTCATTGGATATGACAATGTAAATAAACTTTCATTGGTTGTTGGTTGGTTTTACCATGTTTCTGTGGGGTGGGGAAGGATTGTTCCATTGTCTTTATGTAAACAATTATAAAAGCTGTGTTTGGATATTTTTCTGTCAGTCAATGAGCCAGCAGCAGTAATTTTGGATGTTCTTTTGCTGCTGATCCACATTTTTGTCTAAATAAACTCTAATAATAAGAAAATGTGAGTATTTTTTCCCAAACGAAAGATCTCCACATACCAAAACAAACAATGCCACCTAATGTCTTAAGAATCAGGTAATGACATTTGCTTACAATTATCTACTAACCCATGGAGCAAAAACATACAAGATCTAAAAGTTTGCTCTCTAGTCTCACAGACAGAGATAACAAAGGAGAAATTAAATCTGAAATAATTTGAATAGCATAGAAAATGGCCTAGAAATTAAAATAGAGGCCTTGACTCAAACACAAGGAGACATGGATCTGGAATCACATGAGATTAAAAATCTTTATGCCGGATTGATGGAATTACAAGTAGATTTGGACAACTGAATAAAATAATTTAGATCTCAAAAAGCTGCCGATATGTAGCCATATTAAATTCCAGCCTTGTAACTTCTACGTAAATCATGTAACGGTTGCAGGGTTGAAATATTGCCTTTTTGCGTTGCTATTAAATTAGAAAGGGCTGCAAGCTACGAGCAAGAGAGGCTATTTCGTAAACCATTTCTCGTCTGTCGAGTTGCGTGTTTGAACGCAAACAATTAAGCAATCACGTAGTTACGGGTTCAGATAGAGCCAATGGAAAAAGAGATTGTCAGCGTTATGTCACTGAAAAAGAGGAGGGTAGATTTCAAAGTCCTTCAATTCCAGTTTGCGACTGGCTCCGAAGTCCAGATATAATACAATATTAATAAAGCAGTAAATATATTCTATTACATGCAAGTTAAAGTATATGTCGTAACACATTATTTGCAGGGATCGATATAACACAAAATATTAACATGAAATAAAGTATTTTTGTGGGACGATTTGCGGGCTTGAGAATGTTGTGATATTTATTCTAAGACCTAACATCACTTTCCCTTATAATAAATGTACAGTAGTGTGTTTTTATTTGATTAGGAATGGCTACATATTGGACTTTACCCCCCTTGCGGGCACTCTCGAACACACATAGGCCTTTTGGCTCCGTTTGCGTGCTGTGTGCCTGCTCGCGAGTGACCATGTTGCACTTTAATAGCTGAATTAAACAAGTAGCAGTTACGGGCATGACTGATCAAAGGATTTACGTGCTCAGCAGGTAGCCTATTCTTGGCCGGACTGCGTGTTTCCACAAAAGTCCACTGCAAGCAACATTACAGGGCTAATTTAATAGCTTTAACACGTAAATCTTGAGTTACGGGCTACGTATAAAAACTTTGCCACAATTTAATAGGACTGATGGTTACAAAGCTCAACAAATTTCTTATGCAACTGTTTACACTGCTTGTTCCACAAATTTTAATGAGAGAGCTATGCATGTATAGAGTACACTGAGCACTAAGAATTATACCAAAGCCGGGAAAGCCTCCCACCAGAATTACATTCTCCTAATCACTGTCCTACAGGATCAACACACTTATGTACAATAACAATGAAATGCAAAACACTGGAGCAAATTTCCAGTGTTGGAAAAGAAGAAAGAACAGAGAATTAGAAAACCAAAAAAACATGATCACAACTTACAAAGTAAGTCACTTTCACAAGAGAAAGTAATTGAGGTAGAATAGAGCTGACAGTGGAAAAACTGAAAATCAGGGTCTCATCTTTATGTTTCTTTTTTAGTTAATCCCATATATAGTTCTCAGCAGTGCGACCTTGCCAAAATCTGAGGGTAACGCAATGTTAAAACTGCAGGCTCGTGAAGCAAGGGCGCAGTTGAGGCCAAGCAAGGAGCGCCTCAACACAAAACTCAAATACACAATTCAAAGTGCGAAACCCGTAGCACTTTGAAAAAATTGCCTATAAATATTACGGCACGTAACACTTACCAAATAAAACCGCCACTGAGGGGGAAAAAAATACAACCTGCAAAAAATACAAACTTAACTGCCGGAACACGCACAGCGAAAAACATGAAAAACACACATAATACAAAACAAAAATACACACACAGCAAGGGGGGACAGCCAGGACGATTTTTGCCACTTGAGAATCCCCTAAGTGAAAGAAAACATGGCCGCCGAAAAAACAAAAAAGAGTCTACACGACCCCTAAGCACGCAAAACACTGCCAAGCACATACGCCTTTTAAACAGACCCATACGAGCTACTAAATACACTATTAGGAAGGACGCTAAATGCTCCATACCCGCTTAGCACATACACAATCACAGCCATTTTACAACACTAACTGCAAACTAATAACATTAACATTACAAAACTACACAGGTAAACAAACGGCTTCCCCTCACGCACGCAGCCTATTTACACTACACACTGCACACATTGCTGACACTTACACCTCAGTTCACAAATCTACATTGTATGCTGCAGGAACATCAAAACAGATTGTTAGCTCTTCAGCATATTGCTTACTGCATATATTAATTACAAATAGGTAAAGTATATTATTTTATAACTTTACAAATGAATTAACATTACAAAATACATACACATAAAAAAAAATTACTATAAAGCGCGCGCCTCACAAGGAGGCCACAGGACCACAACTACACCAGGGGGGAGGCTAACAATGAGAGACAAAAGCCCATCAGCGTAAAACTTGCAATGAGCGCCAAAGAAGCTCTCATAACCAAACATACACCAACCAAGAGGCTTGCAATGATCGCCGAACTTACTCACGCAACCAAAATACTTACTTTGTGTACCAAACAGCAATACCTGCCTTACAATTCTTTTGCCGTCATTTTTTGACGGGCAAGTCACTAGTTTCTATATACCGGCTCAACATGCCAACATATTCTCAATCATGAAAACCAGGACATGGTTCCTTCATCTCTCTCGTTACGGGTACCAGAAATCAGATACTTGTAACTCTACTACCCTCCATCCTGCAGAGTCTCTCTGTTTAGTGGAGATTTCCTGTAAAGGACTTCCACAAGGTTAACAATAGGGACTGAGGGCCTCATTCAACTGCAAGCCCGCAATTTACGGTATACAGGCCGTATGTCTGTGGGTTTGAACTTTGCTACAATTGAGGAACTATTCAATTGAACAAGCCCGCAAGTTGAGGCCCGAAATCCAAAACTGTAAACTATGTAATCGTATGAAGCATTTCAGAATGTGAGCCAGATCAGTTAAGTAAGGCCATAACTCCAAAGTCAGAAACAGCCAATAGAAAATGAGACCATCATCATTACAGCAGTATAAGATGGAGGTTACATGTCAATCAATTAGTGTTTAGAGGTCCGATATGCGACTGGACTCGCAAACCCGCAAAATACAAAATAATAAAAATGAATGGCAATACTTTTCTAGTCCATGTGGATGGCCTGATATGTATTAACTCATTGATTCCCGAAATCGCTAAAACCACGAAATGAAACATTGAAAAAAATATTTCCTACTGCAGATTTGCGAGCTTGAGACTGTTGTGCAATTAATTCTAATGCCTTTTATCGCTTCCCACGTCAGTTACAGTGCAGTATTGATTTTTTATTTGCATTTACAGTGCTACGGACATGTCTTTAACCCCTTTGCAGGTCCAATCTGGTACCCGTAGGATTTTCTTCTACATTTGCCGTTTATCCCGTAAGCTGCATTTTAACTGTTTATTGATTATATGGTTATATGTATATTAACTACGACTGTACTGTTAATCGGAATGGTTATAACCTATTTATGAAAGGAGGTAGGGGCAATGGTAAAAGAGGAGGAGAGATTTCTTTGTATGTTAAGCTTCCAAAGAATACTGGTGGGAGTATGGTATAAACCACCAAATATAATTGAAAATGCAATTATAGTTACAGATTGGAAATGCAGCTAAGCATGGGCAAGTTCTAATAATGGGAGATTTTAACTACCCTGAAGTAAACTGGATAAATGAGACCAGCAGTTCATCTAAGGGTAGCAGGTTCTTGAGTACACTCACGGATCATTATTTGGCCAAGGGTTACAAAATAACCTACTAGAAATCTTTGATTTAGTTATCACAAATATTATTAATATGGCATCACATGTTGAAATAGGGCAACCTTTGGGTAACAGTGATCACAACACAGTCTCATTTGAGATTGAATTAAAAAAACAAAACTGAAAGGGGTCAACAGAGAACTGAGGGTAAAAATACTGAACATAAATGGACAACATTTAAATCCTTTGTAAATATACATAATTATCACCTAAAACCATGTGAGAATAAAAGTAGAAGGAGTAGATCACATCCAATGTGGCTTAACAATGATTTAAATATCAAAATACAGAGTAAAAAAAGGCATTTAAATTATACTAACAAGAGGGGAAAGAGACTGCTTTACGGGAGTACAAGGAAATCAACAAGGCTTGCAAAAGGGCTATTAGACTGGCTAAAATAGAAAATGAAAAATTAGTTGCAAAAGAGAGTAAGACTAACCCTAAAATATGTTTTAAGTATATACAGGCCATCTGATAATTAGTGACCAGAAAAAAGCAGATGAGCCTTCAGTATACACAAGTGAGGTACCAGTGGTTGGGACACTGCAACATAATGGGGCTACACTACCTTCACCAAATAATTGGTTAACACAGGAAGAAATCCAAAAGAGGTTGGTAAAAATAAATATTAATAAAGCCCCATGTCCTGATGGAATACATCCAAGGGTACTGAGATAAACCATTATATTTCATTTTTCAAGATTCACACAACACAGGGTCGCTACGAGAAAAGAGAGGTAATACCTATATTTAAGATGGGAGCAAGAGCAAATACGGGGAATTATTGACAAGTGAGCCTCACTTCTGTAGTGGGAAAGCTTTTAGAAGGGTTAATAAGGGATAAGATACAAGAATATGTCTATTTGAACAGGATTATAAGTAGGAGTCAACATGGATTTATGAGGGATAGGTCATGTTAAATAAATCTAATTAGTTTCTAATGAGGAGGTTAGTAGAAAGCTGGATCAAGGAAACTCAGCGGATGTAGTCTTTTTGGATTTTGCAAAGGCTTTAGATATAGTGACACATGGAAGTGTATTATGCAAACTAAGGGATACAGGAATTGCAGCAAATATCTGCTCATGGATAGAGAGCTGTCTGGGTTGTTATAAATGGAACATACTCCGATTGGACTAATGTGGTAAGTGACGTTCCTCAGGGTTCAATATTAGGTCCTCTCCTTTTTAACATATTTATTAATGACTTAGAAGTGGGACTGGAAAGTAGTGTCTCCATTTTCGCTGCTGACAGGAAGTTGTGCAAGGTAATTCAATCAGATAATGATGTGCTTTCCCTCCAAAGGGATTTACATAAAATTGAGGAATGGGCATCTAAATGGCAGATGAGATTTAATATGAATAAATGTGAAGTTATGCATCTGGGAAGGAAAAATAGCCATGCAATTTATAATCTTAATGGAGCAAATCTAGGGGAATCAGATATTGAAAGGGATTTGGGAGTACTTGTGGACAACCAGCTACGTAACAGTGCTCAATGCCAAGCAGCATCTGCAAAGGCAAGTAAAATATTAGCATGTATTAAGAAGGTTGTAGAAGCAAGGGAAGCAAATATAATTCTGCCACTATACAAATCCCTAGTACACCCTCATTTGGAATATGGAGTACAATTTTGGGCACCACTGCATAAAAACATTTTAGAGCTGGAAAAGCTACAGAAAATGGCTACAAAACTAATAAGGGGAATGGATGGGCTAAGTTATGAAGAAAGACACTAACCAAATTAAACTTATTTTCTCTAGAAAAAAGGCATCTAAGAGGGGATATGATTACCTTATATAAATATATCCAGAGTCAAACTTTGTCAAGGGAACTTTTTGGGATATGAAGGAATCATTTTTTTCCCTTTTGAAACGATTGGCTAAGTTAGATCAATTAACAACTAATCTATATATTGCAGATCAGAGGAGATCTTAAAAGGTTGAACTTGATGGACTAAAAGTATTTTTTGACCTCAATTACTATGTAATTATGCATGCAATACAAATTGTTTTACAAAACAATAGACCACACCCAGATCAACACTAAAACACATAAAACTAGCTTTCTGGATAATATTAAAAGAGCAAACATCTTGTTTTTTCAGGAAAAACTATTTTCCAAATTCTCTTTACCAAAATGTTTAGATAAAAACTTCCCTACATACATATTAGTTTCTATAAAAGCAGACATAAAAATACTCCCTTGCAAATAAACAGGCTCATTCAATTGGCAAATCACAGCTCACTCGCAGAGGGTCGGATGTCTCAGATTGAGCTGCGAGCTGCTTTTCCCCTTAGTTTTCGAGGCTATTCAATTAGCCGAGGCCGAGACACTGCGCTCGACATCTGAAATCGGAAACCAATTTTTCCGATGTAAGGAGAGCTGGGCTTGCAAAAGCATGGCCACAGCTACTGCTCACTGTCAGCCAATGGGAGTTGAGACTGTCATGATTGACGGTACTCAGAGCTGCTAGTGCTCTTTCAGCCTCCTGATAAGTAACCCTGCTGCTGGGGTCCCGAACGCAGGACCCCCACAGGGTCCCCACTTTAACCCCTGGCTGGGGGTCCACATCGGGGACCCCCGCGATGTCCCCACATTAACCCGTGCAGTGGGGGTCACAATCATCCCCACATTAACCCGTGCAGTGGGGGTCACTTATGGGGGTCAATACAGATGCCCATAAGCCCCTAATTAACCCTGTCACTCAGAGCCCCATGAGCCACTAATTAACCCTGTCACTTATGGGAGCCAATACAGACCCCCATAAGCCACTAATTAATCCTATCACTCATGGGGCTCTATACAGAGCCCCATTAGCCCCTAATTAACCCTGTCACTTACGGGGGTCACTACAGACCCTCCATAAGCCACTACTTAACCATGTCACTTATGGGGGTCAATACAGACCCCCATAAGCCACTAATTAATACTGTCACTCATGGGGCTCTATACAAAGCCCCATGAGCTCCTAATTAACCCTGTCACTTATGGGGGTCTATACAGACCCCCATAAGCCACTAATTAATCCTGTCACTCATGGGGCTCTATACAGAGCCCCATGAGCCCCTAATTAACTCTGTCACTTATGGGGGTCACTACCAACCCCCCCATAAGCCACTACTTAACCATGTCACTTATGTGGGTCAATACAGACCCCATAAGCCGCTAATTATCCCTGTCAATAATGGGGTCTATACAGACCCTCATAAGCCACTAATTAACCCTGTCACTCATGTGGCTCTAGACAGACCCTCCATAAGCCACTAATTAACCCTGTCACTTATGGGGGTCAATACAGACGCCCATAAGCCCCTAAATAACCCTGTCACTCATGGGGGTCTATACAGACTCCCATAAGCCACTAATTAACCCTGCCACTTATTGGGGTCAATACAGACCGCCATAAGCCACTAATTAACCCTGTCACTCATGGAGGTCAATACAGACCCGAATAAGCGTCTATGTAACCCCATCAGTTCAATAGAGGACTATATAGACCCCTATAGGACACAAATTAACCCCTATAATAACACTAGGACACTCATGACACAAAGTCTAAGCACTACACTATTAACCCTAACTATAACCCATTAACCCAACCCTGAGCCTATTTAATCGTAACAGTACCTATTTAACCATAACCGGGCCTATCTTACCCTAACTGGGTCTATTTAACCCTAACTAGGACTATTTAACCCTATCTGGACCCAATAACACTATCTGGGCCTATCTAACCCTAACTGGGCCTATTTAACCCTTACTGGGCCTATTTAACCATAACTGGACCCAATAACACTATCTAGGCCTATTTAACCCTAACTGGGTCAATTTAACCCTATCTGGACGCAATAAGCCCATCTAGGCCTATCTAACCCTAACTGGGCCTATTTAACCCCATCTATACAGACCCCCATAAGCCTCTATTTAACCCCATTAGAACCCTATCATTAACCCCATAAGAGCCTTTAGGGTTCTCCAGGACCCTCATGACACTAAGGACAAACACTACACTACCCCCCCCCCCCCAATAAACTACAAAATCTAAACGACCCCCCCTCTACGCTAACCTATTAATACCTACACTACCTACCTAACACCTATTAAACCCCCCACCCCACTAATGACAAAAAATAATAAAACAGCCTTATTAAATTCTGATTAGGCAAATATAAAAGGGTTCTGTTTACTCAAATAGCAAAATTTTTTACAGAAGTTTATAGTGAGTGAAGACCTTGCTTTTGGATAGAAGTTCACTAACTAAAAACTTCTGTAGATAAAATATGCTATGTGCTTAAATAGAGCCCTTTTAAATTTGCTGAATCACAATTTAATAAGGCTGTAAGTTACAAAAGATAAAAAAAAGTCAAGTCACAGAAAATAAAAAAAAGCTATGTTACAAAAATAAAAAAAAAACTGTCACAGAAAATAAAAAAGCTTTGTTACAAAAAATAAAAAAGAACATTACAAGCCCCCCACTACATAAAATAAAAAAATAATTAAGCACCTGAAAAGCAAATACATACACATAAATACTGTACTTCACATCATATTACAATACATACAAAATATAATACAGTAATTTACACAATAAATAAAGTTCAAATATACCCCTATCTACATATTATTTAACCATATCTACATACATTAACCCCTATCTAAAATACATTAAACCCTATCTACAATACAATAACCCCTATATAAAATTACATGAAACCTTATCTACATACATTAAAAACCCTAAATCTAAATCTAAAATAGAATAAATAAGACCACGTACCTTGGCTAGCTGTCCCACAGTGATGATGGGTTTCGTGGTGCAGGTTGCACCCCTAGGAAAAAATAAACATCAAATGAGTACAAAAATAAACACCACATAGAAGAAATAAACATTCTAAATATTAATATTACCTTTCCAGCATCTCCCCGTCCTTCTTCTCTTCTCCGGCTGGGCCCCTGGAAAAAATAAACATTACATTAGTAGACAAATAAAAACATAACATAACAAAATAATAACATTCTAAATATAAAACTTAGCTGTCTGTGATGTCCCTATCCTGCTGTCTTCTGCCCCGGCTGGGCCCTTTGGGTGATTGGCTGAAGGCATCCGCACCTTTTGATTGACTGTTGTCACTGTCAATCAGACTGCAGCCAATCAGAAGGCACATATGCCTTCAGCCAATCACACCATGGGGTGTATCCCAATCCCAGGCTATAGTGCCTTCTGATTGGTTTCAAAAAGATTGACAGGTCCATCAGCCAATCAGAATGGGATATAGGTGTGTATCCCATTCTGATTAGCTCACATCTTGCGCCTTCTTATTGGCTGCAATTTGATTGCCAGCCATTTCAGCCAATCGGAAGGCATCATTCCATTTGTTTTTTACCGGAAGAAGCGCTAGAAGCCTCATTAGCATTGGGGATCTCTCCAGGCAGTAGCTTATTTTTTTTTATTTTTTTTTAGAGCAGCCGATTTTTTCAAGAGCCCAGCTGGAGCAGAAAAGAGAAGGATGTGGACATCGCGGACAGCTAAGTTTTATATTTAGAATGTTATTGTTTAGTTATGTGATGTTTTTATTTGTGTACTAATGTAATGTTTATTTTTTCCAGGGGCCCAGCCGAGGGGAGACAAGAAGAAGAACGGGGACATGCTGGAAAGGTGAGTTTAATATTTAGAATGTTTATTTCTTTTATGGTGTTTTTAATCTTGTACTAATTTGATGTTTCTTTTTTTCCTAGAAGTGCAACCCGCACTATGAAACCCATCATCACTGAAGGGACATCTGGGCAAGGTAAGTGGTCTTATTTATTCTATTTTAGGTTAGATTTAGGATTTTTATGTATGTGGATAGGGTTTAATGTATTTTAGATAGGGATTATTCTATTGTAGATAGGGTTTAACGTATTTTAGATAGGGGTTAATATATGTAGATAGGGGTAAATAGTATGTAGATATGGGTATATTTAAACTGTATTGTGTATATTACTCTATTATATTTTGTATGTATTGTAATGTTTATATGTGTATGTATTTTCAGGTGCATAATTCTTTTTTTTCTGTAGTGGGGGGGTTTGTAATGTTCTTTTTTATTTTTTGTAATGTCGATTTTTGTATTTTCTGTGACTTTAGGTTTTTTGATTTTTTGTAATTAGTGGGGTGGGGGGTTAATAGGGGGTTAGGTAGGTAGTGTAGGTGTTAATAGGTTAGGGTAGAGGGGAGTTAGTTTAGATTTAGAAGTTTATTGGGGGGAATAATGTAGTGTAGTGTTTGTACTTAGTGTCATGAGGGTCCTGGAGGACCCTCATGGCACTTATCTGGTTAATGTTATGGTTCTAATTGTCCCCTGAGGGTCTTTATAGACCGTTATGGGACCAATGGGGTTAAATAGAGGCTTATGGGAGTCTGTATAGACCCCCATAAGAGATGGGGTTAAATAGGCTTAGAAGGGGTTAAATAGGCCCAGTTGGGTTAGATAGGCCTAGATGGGGTTGTTGGGTCCAGATAGTGTTAAATTGGCCCAGTTAGGGTTAGATAGGCTCGGTTGGGGTTAAATACGCCTAGATAGTGTTATAGGGTCCAGTTAGCGTTACATAGGCCCAGTTATGGTTAGATAGGCCCAGTTAGGGTTAAATATGCCTAGATGATGTTATTGGGTCCAGATAGGGTTAAATATTCCCAGTGAGGGTTAGATGGGCCCAGTTAGGGATAAATATGCCTAGTTAGGGTTAGATAGGCCTAGATAGTCTTATTGGATCCAGATAGGGTTAAATAGGCCCAGCTACAGTTAAATAGACCCAGTTAGGGTTAGATAGGCCCAGTTAGGGTTAAATAGGCCTCAATAGGCTTATTGGGTCCAGATAGGATTAAATAGGTATGGCTAGGGTTAGGGAGGCCCAGTTAGGGTCAAATAGGCCTATTTCGTGTTATTAGGTCTAGATAGGGTTAAATAGGTCCAGTTAGGGTTAAATAGGCCTAGTTAGGGTTAGATATTCCTAGTTACGGTTAAATAGGCCTAGATAGTGTTATTGGGTCCAGATAGGGTTAAATAGGCCCAATTAGGGTTAAATATGCCCAAATGGGGTTAGATAGGACCAGTTAGGGTTAAATATGCCTCAATAGGGTTATTGAGTCCAGATAGGATTAAATAGGCCCACTTAGGGTTAAATATGCCCAAATGGGGTTAGATAGGACCAGTTAGGGTTAAATATGCCTCAATAGGGTTATTGAGTCCAGATAGGATTAAATGGGTACTGTTAGGGTTAGATAGGCCCAGTTAGGGTTAAATAGGCCTATATAGTGTTATTGGGTCCAGATAGGGTTAAATAGGCCCACTTAGGGTTAAATAGGCCCAGTTAGGGTTAGATAGGCCCAGTTAGGACTAAATAGGCCCAGTTGGGTTAGATAGACCTAGTTAGTGTTAAATAGGCCTAGATAGTGTTATTGGGTCTAGATAGGGGTAAATAGGCACAGTTAGCAGTAGATAGGCTCAGTTAAGTTTAAATAGTTCCAGGGTTGGGTTAATGGGGTATAGTTAGTGTTAATAGTGTATAGCTTAGACTTTGTGTCATAAGGGTCCTGGAGGACCCTCATGGCACTTATAGTGTCTATATAGACCTAAATTGGACTGATGGGGTTAAATAGAGGCTTATGAGGGTATGTATTGACCCCATGAGTGGCAGGGTTAATTAGTGGCTTATGTGGGTCTGTATTGACCCCCATGAGTGACAGGGTTAATTAGGGGCTTATGGGGGTCTGTATTGACCCCCATAAGTGAAAGGGTTAATTAGTGGCTTATGGGGGTCTGTATTGACTCCCATAAGTGACAGGGTTAATTAGGGGCTCATGGGGCTCTGTATAGAGCCCCAATGAGTGATAGGGTTAATTAGGGGCTCATGGGTCTCTGTATAGAGCCCCATGGGTCTGTTTTGGAGAAAACCAAAATAGTTCTCGGAGATATCTGTCCCTGGCCAAATTACCAATATACAGATAGTGTGCACACCTTAGAGAAATAATACACCAACACAGAGTTCTGGTGTAAAGCTTTCTCTCGCGCCTCTTCTTTTATTAAAATCAACTGTCATATTTATAACATTTTTAACAATCAGATAAATGTTGCATCTTGGTGAACACCAGTCTAAGTAAGGCCTCTGATTGGTCCCGGAAGGCGGCGGGGCACATATCCATATTAGGTTTCGGATCTGATGTCGTTATGGCCAGTTTAAGTGAAACCTCTGATTGGCCCCAGAAGGTGGTGGGGCTCACATCCTTATTTGGTCATAATGTTACCGACATCTTGCATGTGGAAGTGATGAATCCTCCATCTTAGAATTCCCAATGTTTCAGCAATATTAATAAAACACAAACATAAATGCATAACAGTCCCCCCTAAAATGTCATGCAATGTTTATGTTACCCCTACGTTCGTAAGTCTTAATTAATAGTTATTATATCCTTACTCATTATTGGATATCAAAATCTATTAGTATCTACGTTCTTGACTATGGTCCCTCTGGAGCACTACTCTTTGTGGTTTCTATTTCCGGATGTTGTGAGCATTGCGTGTAAGTAAGACATAGGTACATATCTTCGTTCGATCGGGCTTGCAATGACCTGACGTCACACCTACCCTATGTCCTATGCGGCATGGGAAAACCTAATAAGCCTCTATTAACTAATAGTGTATCTGGTCTAGAACAAGGACCATAATGCTTAGGTATAATACCTTTACAAAACACTCTCCATAGAGCCAGTGACTGTCTGCATTAGACTGTGAGACGTCTTGCATATATCATTCTGTCCATAAAGATCTGTGTCTAGGTTCTGGGGGCACCACCAGGGGGAAGCTTTTTCCATTGCATTCTGCAAATATGTACGCATACAGGGAATAATACAGCATAAGAGGAAGGTAAGTAGAATTATGACAACAAGGATAGCCATCCCAGCTTGTAACAAAACCTTTTTCCAACCATTCATCCAACTAAACCATGAATCCCAGTTATCTATAGTACCAGAATTTTCTTTTAGTTCTTGGCCAAGTTCAGCTAGTTTCTTTATGGCCATGGTGATCTTACCGTTTGGTCCTGTATTATCAGGAATATATGTGCAACATGCACTAGTGGCAGGAAGCATTTTACATACTCCTCCTTTCTCTGCAAGAATCAAATCTAATGCCTTACGATTCTGGAAGGTCATGTGTGATGTAGCTTCTAACTGTTCTGCAATACCTTTTAAGGCATCCTTGGTATAATTAACAAACCGTTGCTGATTATAGTAAATATAATTAATCCAAGCAACATTCTTATTTACTCCAATCATTGGTATGAGTGACTCAAAACCTGCTGCTACTTGATTGCGAGCTTTAAATTCATTTGGCACACCCCTTGGGACTCCTATGGTATCAATATATAACTTTATCTAGGTTCAGATGATAATGATGCATGTCTCTTCTTTCTAGATTGTGTTTGAAGAATGCTAGATGGATCACCATAATAAGTTGGGACAATATGGAGCGGCATAATAACCTTAGCTAAGGTACACTCTCCCCACCATACTCCTGACATTCTGACTCTAAGCTTCATGTCCCCACATATCCAATATATATCTCCCAAGGATTGTGTGTGATTAATCAGTAATGTGGATGATCCATCTCTGTATGTCTGACAAAAACCACTTGGGAACCTCTGTAAGTTAGTTCCATAAGAAACATTCCTACGATAACATGTATAATTTCCTGGATATATAGTTATACCCTCACCTGGATGCGGGTTATTAGTTATCATAGGATATGTCTTTTTCCATTTTATTCATCTACTTACATCACTGAGTGTGTTTTTAAACAGGCACAGGAAACATTTTTCTTCTAATAAAGGTATAGTGAGTGGAAAAGTACCCAAATGGGGCCTAGCATGACATTATATTTCATCCATTCTAACCATACATTGAGATCTGAATACCCTGTTTCAGTAGCTAAAGTATCTTCATATGTTGGATCACCATTAGCAGTCATTGTTCCAATGATTTTAGGACCTGGTTGTAATATCTGTAATACAAGTGGTAAGTTAGGATAATTGTATAAGTCTGCTAACTTAAATTTACCTGAGAACTTTGTAGTCTCCGCCTTACTCCATGCTCCCATCAAATATGTGTCAGCATCTATGGGACTAGGATTTTGTATAGTCAGAGTTAGCTGCATGCTAAAACTAGTCTTGCCACTATTTAAACATCTACCAGTCTTTAGTAGAGTCATACGATCTAGTAGAGATCTACCTAGGTCATCTTTCTTGGCTACAGCGTTCTGAGGTCTATACTCCAAGGGTGTTCCAGTAGTCCATTCTACCATATCCCATGTAGGACAATCTTTCCCATAAATCTTTCCATCAACACATATGTATATAGCCTTATTAGGGGAAGATTTATACAAGTCACACTGTTCATGGACAGTAGGACATCTAACATGGACAGTAGGACATCTAACAATATCACAGAAGTCAAAGGTGTATGAAGCAACATGTGTAGAAAGTGAATTATACCAAAATGTGACTCCATCTTCACATTTTGTAATAGTTACATGTTGTGCACTGTTCAAAAATACTGTAAGAAACAAGATAAAACACTGAGTTATACTCATTGTGTTGGTTCCTGTTCATCAGGGGGAGCAACCTTTTTGCAATGTGACGCGTGGATCCAAGTAGGTTTCCCTTCCAACTTAACCAAAGTGGTTGTGATCAGTAGGACTTGGAAAGGACCTTCGTATCTGGGTTCCAGTGGGGTTTCCCTCACAAACCTCTTGACCAGAACACAATCTCCAGGAAGTAGTTGGTGTGTGCCAGTATCTACCTCCGGATCTGGAATAGAAGAGAACACTTGTGCATGGATTTTAGTCAGTGCTGTGGACAAGGCTATCACATAGTCAACAAGTACATCAAATTTCAACTGCAATTGCTGAGGGAAATAACATCCTAATCTAGGAGCAGACCCAAATAAGATCTCATGAGGAGATAAAGCATGTTTTCTCCTAGGGGTATACCTGACACTGAACAAAGCTATAGGAAGGCTCTCAGGCCACGGCATACCAGCTTCTTGTGACATTTTTAGCATTCTAGACTTCAAAGTCCCATTCATACGTTCCACACTCTGGGGATGGTAGGGTGTATGAAAAGATAGTGTCACTCCTAGAGCTGTCCATATTTCTTTAGCTAAGATTGCAGTGAAAGCTGGTCCCTGGTCACTTTCAATTACTTCAGGAACCCCATATCTGCAGATGACCTCTGTTAGTAACCGCTTCACTGTGGTCTTTGCAGTCATATTTGTGACTGGGTATCTGGGCTTCTGGCCATCCTAAGAACATATCTACAATGACCAATGCATATTCAAACCGGCCACTTTTTGGCATTTGAATGTGGTCAATTTGTATCCTCTGGAATGGATACAGAGATTTTGCTAAATGCTTCTGTGGGGGTTTCTCAGTTCGGCCTGTATTACATTTAGCACAGATGTTACAGGACTTGCAATAGTTGCTCGTAAGTGTAGCTATGCCTGGGGCAATATAGTACTTGTCTATTAGAGCGTTCATGAGGGTCTTTGACAGGTGTGCCGGTCCGTGGGCCCACTGTACTGTTGCTGGATAGAGATTCTTTGGTAAACACAATCTGATTATCAACATACAATCCATCTTTAAGGATTGCTCCCTTTGCTTTCCACTTATTTACTTCTTCTGGGTCTGCAGTCTTCTGCAATTCTCTGAGTAGTTTCAAATCTGTAGGTAAAGTCTGCATTGTGTAGATATTTATGTCTTTCTTCTCCTCTTTCTTGTCCATTTCCTGTGATATCATTGCTGCCTTTTTAGCCATTTGATCTGCTAGATGATTTCCTCGTGCTTAATTTGAGTTTAGCTTCCCATGTGCCTTCACCTTCAGTATGGCCACTTCTTCTGGGAGTGCTAACGCATCCATCAGTTCACGTATGGCTTTATCATGCATTACTGGAGTACCTGCAGCTGTCATAAATCCTCTGGCTTTCCAAATTATTCCAAAGCCTTGAGTCACTCCTAGAGCATATCTTGAGTCTGTATAGATGTTAACTCGCCGTCCTGCTGCAATCTCACATGCTTTAGTCAAGGCAATCAACTCTGCTTCTTGTGCTGACATGGAGGGAGGTAGTGAGAAGGCTCGCATCACATCTTTTTCCGTAGTCACAGCATATCCTGTGTGATATTTTCCATTCTCATCAGCATACCTTGATCCATCCACATACAGAGTGATGTCTGGGTTTGTCAGGGCAAGTTCCTTTACATTCGCAAGGTGTGAGGTCTCCATTTCCATTTGCTGAAGACAGTCATGAGGTGGGTTTACTGATCCTGGAACAGCATATGGGTCTTCAGCCTGTACTTTGGGAAAGCTATTAACGTGCCAGTTGAGGGTTTGTTTTGTTATCCCTTCTGCTTCTAGTTCATCTTCATCTGCAGACTCCCACCATTTCAGTGCAGTCCCCAATGAGCTCCATGTACTCTGTGCAGACTTTGTTAGTGCTATGTGTGGGACAGCTGTATCCCAATGTTTATAGAGCAATTCTGCTTCAAAGGGAAGCTCTACCATGAGTGCGCTATCCCCTATTGCATCATTATACAATGTCATCAGTTTTAACGTGACTTGCTTCAATTTCATAAGCTTCGCTTCATATTGAAGATCCCGTCCTGGTGTTTGTTTGTTCCACAGCGAACAATGTAGAGAGTCTTGTGTTTCATCTGTTTCTGTCTTCTTGACTAGGCGTCCCAGTAAATTACTTTTTACATCCGAGCTTATGTTTGACTCCTGATCCAAGTTCAAACTATACCAGAAATGTCCTTCTTCCTCATCTCCCCCCTCAGGAAATGGCAAGAGAGTGGCTGGATTAAGTACATAACACCTCTGCAAGGAACATTATCTGGCAGGAGCAGTGAACATTGGAGACGGAGGTGTCTGGCTGCTGTCAGGTGTTTTGGCTGCGTCTGATTTATGATAACAGCAATGTCATGTGGAGCTTATCCAGTAAGCCATGAGCTGCAAATACTGCCCTAAGGCAAGAAGGGCCTCCTTTTGCTACAGCATCCAGATGACATGAGAAGTAGCCAATGGGGCGTTGTCTGTTTCCATGGGACTGTGTCAAGACTCCCATTGCATGTCCTTCCCTTTCTGATATAAACAGTTTAAACGGTAAGTCATAGTTGAGATAGCCCTAAATAACTTCTAAGCTCTGAAACAGGCTATCTGAGTCATCTGAAAGGGTTCAATCTTCAGGACATCATACAAGGGCTGCATCAGGAGAGAGGCTTCTGGGATCCACGCTCTGCAATAGGATATGAGACCTAGGAAAGCGTGGAGAGGTCTGTGTCCTTCTGGTACAGACATTTCTTCTATTGCCCTAACACGGCTGCGTGTGAGATGACGCACTCCTTTGGAAATACAATGTCCCAGGAATATGACAGTCTCCTGGTACCACTGTAACTTTTCTCTGGATGCTTTGCACCCTTGTTCTGCCAAATATCTCAGTAAACTCTCTGATGTCCGTGTAGCTGTAGGAAGGTCTTCAGCACAGAGTAAGAGGTCATCAACATATTGCAAAAGTACAACATCAGGGTTTTCCTGTTGCCAAGAATCAAGGATTAGACCCATGGCCTTAGCAAACTGACTAGGAGAACTCTGTGCTCCTTGGGGCATGACAGTCCATGTAAATTGATTATGATCCTGTGTAAATGCGAAGAGGTACTGACATGAAGGATCTAGAGGAATGCTAAAGAAGGCATTTGCCAGATCCACTACAGTAAAGTATGCTGCTGTTGGAGGTATTCCAGAGAGGACAGTGTGTGGGTTAGGTACTATGGGAGTGTCCAATATGGTTGCTTCATTGACTGCTCGCAAATCTTGTACCATACAGTATTTTACTGGCTCTCCTTTCTTGGATTTCTTTTTCGCTGGGAAGAGGGGCGTGTTACATGGTGATGTACACCGGACCAACGCCACCTGTTTTAACAGGCTCTCTATCTGCTGTGTAATTGCATCAATCTGCGCTGGCTTCAGAGGGTATTGGGATCTTCGTAGTAATTCAGCTCCAGGCTTCAACTTTACTATGACTGGAGGCACCTTTAAATGCCCAATATCTTCCGGACCACGCGACCAGAGGGTTGCCGGAATCTTATCCAAGATGTCAGCGGGCCTTGTCTATTGTTACTTTTCGCATCTAAATGAAGTAATATTGGTAATGAGCAGAGTGCTGATGTGTCAGTAATTGTTAAAGGCGAGGACACTTGTATAGTCCCATCCGGGGTAAACAAGATGGATGCTTGCAAGCGGGAAAGCACGTCTGCACCTAACAAGTTCATTGGGCATGTGGAGGCCACTACAAATCTAGCAAGCAGGTCTGGGAATGGGCCTATTTGTAGTGGCTGAGTCAACTGGTTGGATGAGGGGATACCGTCAACTCCTACACAAGCAACATCAATGTCAGACAGGTAAGATGAGTCGGGCAGATCTTGTTGTCTTAGGACACTTCTGGCTGCACCTGTGTCTACTAGGAAGGTGGTAGGGATCCCTTCTATTGGTAATGTTACAATAGCTTGAGGTCCTAATCCGCTATCCCCTGAAGATACTGCCATAGCAGGAGATAGTGACACAGGCTCACCACTGTCTTATGCTGTGCTTTGGCCTCTTTGCTCCTCTTTAGTGACATCCCCATGCTGCTTTGTCCCCAATTCCTAGGCATCATACAATTCTTGCTGATGTGTCCAAACTTGTTACAATTGAAACACCGCCGTGTTTCCGTCTTCTCCCCTTTATATGCCGGCTCCTCAGAGGTTACCATGAGAGCGGCAGTCTTTTTGTACGTTGATGATGTAGGGCGTGCATTTTCTACAGACTTCAGCCCTTTTGCTACAAGTAGTAGCGTATCTAATGGTAACACTCTATATTCTGGTCTGGAAGTCAATAGACCTTTCTTTATAGATTCCTTTAGCCCTATCACAAAAGCTGTGCTTAACATCTGTGTGTGTGTCTTATTGTGTGGGTTGAAGCCAAGGTCTGTGAACACCTGCGTGAGCCGTGAGTGAAACTTTTCTATTGATTCGTCTCTGTCCTGTTTAATATCCTGCAGATTAACTGCCTGGTCTGCCAATTTATCCTTCGCCCAGTCTCTTAATAGTTCACAGAATATTTCACCTGATTCATAGTCAGTTGTCTCACGTGGCAGATCATATGGGTCTATTGTCTTTTGTATTATGGGCCAGTATGAATCTCCTGCTCTGATTTCCCACAAACTAACCAAGTCTCTCCAGGCTGCAGCATATGTCTTCTGTATCTGTGATATCTTTCTGTAGAAAGGCATGGGCTGCTTTTCAGGTTCAGGTAGTGTGTTTATGAGGGAGGTGGCTTGTGTCCGTGTGAATGCAACATACATTAGATTCGCTCTACTGTTTCTGTTACGCCCTCTACGTTGGCTCATTCATGAGCCCAGGGTCTTACTCCTCCACTCCTTCGCACTCTCTCCTACTTTTATCTCATCCTCTTCTTTTACATTGTCATTTTTATGACGGCCTGCGGGAGTAAAGAGTAATGAGGAATCCGAGCTAACATCCATGTTTGACTGTCTCTGAGAAAGGGGAGGAGTGGTAGCGTCTGTCTCCGGTGTCCTTGTCTGCTGGGCGGCCCATGGTGACGTGTTATCTGGGAGTGGCACAACTGGGAACATTGAGTATGGAGTATACATAGTTCCGTTAGCAGTCAATACAGGATAAAGGGGCGTATTCACCAAGGGGGCGTTCGGTATGACAGGTGGACCTTCCTGAGTGGGTGCCGCTATCATCTTAATGGGAGGGTTCAGAGGGTGACAGGACCCCTCCTTAGATTGTGTGTGGGTGCCATTTTGGGGCTGTGGCTGGGTGGAATGTTTTTGTTCTGCAGAGGGAGTTTGTGTGGTGTTGGGGTTACAGGATGCTTGAATTACAGAGGGGACAACGGCTGGAAGTAGGGGACTGACAGTCTCACATGGTGCATAGTATGCATACATTTTCTGTCCACGTACTTCGACCTCTTTCTCTGTCCACCCCTCTATCTCAATCGCCTTAGCTACTCTGTACCATGCTTCTGCACTTGGTAATAAACCACAATCTTGTAACTGTCCTCTATTATTTCTCAACACTTTCCGCCACTCTTCTGCCCTCAGATGTCCTCCCACAATATTTGTGAATCCACACACTTTAAACATCCTTTTAGATTTATTTACCACGGACTCTCCCCCTCTTTTCTTTACCACATCCCGAGCCAACATGCCCTCAATATTCAATTTAGTCTGTTTCTGTCCCATTCCTGTCCTAAGTATAACACAAGCTAGTTTTAGAAGGCAGACAAGATGAGGGATAGAGGTGAGAGAGGAACAAGCAGACCTTTTTGTCTGAAATGCTCGACTGCTATGAAATGAGAATCACTTAACACGTCTTCCCTAAACTCAGACAATAGTTACCGCCCTCCGAGGGACCACTAGGTTGTAGTGTGTAACCACGCACTACTGGCAAAGGGATAGCAGAGAGTGTAGTGTATAATGACAAGTGATTTAGATAGACACAAGATTACGGAAGAGAATAACATCACATTTCATTATTAAACATAAATCTTAGCCGGCAATATCACAACATAGCAGTATATGATACAGAAATTGTCTCAGAGTAACTTTCTAAAAGAAAAAAAATATCCTAAAGCAACATTGTGTTTACTTTTTATTTTATAGTAAAGCTTAATGAAACATTGAATGTCTCTTATATCTTCCTGTTAATAAGGATTAGTATTGCCAGGAAGTAGTGGATACAGGGCACTGACTCCAGCAGAGGTAGTATAGTAGGTGCTGTTTGCCTTTAAGATGGGTGTCAATTTCCTCCCGAGACACTCCTACTTTTACACAAACATTACTTCACGTACTGTAAGCAAAATCTAACAACATTATGAAAACATGAACAGAAAGATGACAGTTATTTCACTTACTGTACAAACTCATACGACCTTAAGCATTGGCATAGAAAGAATTCTCTCAACTAAGATACGTCCTTAAGAGAATTAACGAGATGGGAGGGGTGAGGAATTTCTCCTTCACTGTGTGTGCTCTGACCTTGATGTCACATAGCTGCATAGAAATTCAGTCTCAACTTACAAGTATAGGGAGAGAAATTCTAAGCTACATTTCTCATTAAAATATGCATCACAACCAGCAATAACAGACCACAGTAATATTTAAACAATTTCTGCAGAAAATTTCTGACTCTTAAGACATTGTAGTCCAGAGTCTCACACCGTCGTGTGCTAAAATTGACGCCTTCAGAGAGTTATTGTGCTATTCGGACACAATTAATCCGTCCCTGAAGTCTGCATCCCACATACATGCCTTTACACCTTAGTGTGTGATAGATATCTCCCGGGTTCATCACGCTACCAAGGCACGAACATAATGACCCCCAAGAGATACTCGGCTATCCAACATGCATAGACTCTCCTTAGGAAAGGTATGTATATGCACGTCTATACGTACGGCTACTTCAGGGCTATAGTGTTATCCGGACACTACCCAATCCGTCCCTGGAGACTGCCGCACGCACACATGTATGTCCTAGACCACAATATCCAAGAAATCACAATCACTCAACCCACACTTTCAGCAGTCATACACAGGTGACAGATATCACTGGTACAGGGTTCGTAATGGACTTGAGGCAAGTTATTTTTACCTGTACTTTGGACACCTCCCCAAACAGTGGGCCTGGATGACGGGCTGAGTGCCAGGAACAGGTTTTACGCGGTCAAGGTGCTAACTGTGTCCTTACCGTGTACCGGAGGTGATCAGGCTCCGCCCGCTCGTGTAAGCTCCGTCCAGATCTCCTTGCGTCCCGCTGCAGGTTCAGTTAAACCTCAAGCCCCACAGTTGGGCGTCAATTGTTTTGGAGAAAACCAAAATAGTTCTCAGAGATATCTGTCCCTTGCCAAATTACCAATATACAGATAGTGTGCACACCTTAGAGAAATAATACACCAACACAGAGTTCTGGTATAAAGTTTTCTCTCGCGCCCCTTCTTTTATTAAAATCAGCTGTCATATTTATAACATTTTTAACAGTCAGATAAATGTTGCATCTTGGTGAACACCAGTCTAAGTAAGGCCTCTGATTGGTTCCGGAAGGCAGCGAGGCACATATCCATATTAGGTTTCGAATCTGATGTCATTATGGCCAGTTTAAGTGAAACCTCTGATTAGCCCCGGAAGGTGGTGGGGCTCACATCCTTATTTGGTCATAATGTTACCGACATCTTTCATGTGGAAGTGATGAATCCTCCATCTTAGAATTCCTAATGTTTCAGCAATATTAATAAAACTTTGGTTACGTGATAATACTGCAATGATAAGATATATAAGTAGGACACAAACATAAATGCATTTTATACGGATTTCAGTCCATAACAGGTCATAGGGTTAAATATAGACGTTTGGGGGGGTCTGTATAGATCCCATTAGTGATGGGGTTAAATAAGGGCTCATGGGGCTCTGTATAGAGCCCCATGAGTGATAGGGTTAATTTGTATTTAGCGAGGGTCCTTTAAGGACCTTTACGTTTTTTTAAAGATTTACATGGTGGGAAATTTGAATTTTGAATGCAGCGGGAGTCCCGATCGCGTCTTATCCGGACCCTCACTGCAAGGGTTTATGTGGGGACCCTTCGGGGGTCAAGATGGGGACCCCCAGCATTTAGGGGGTTAATTTTAGGTGCCAGAGGGGGTACTTACAGTACCTCCGCTGCTGGCCTTAACTATCTGTGTGCCGTGAGCCCTTTAAGGACCCACGGTGGGGAATGTAAACATTTTAAATGCAGTGGGGGCTACGATCGTGACCCCTACTGCACGTGTTAATGTGGGGACCCTCCGGGGTTAATTTTAGGTGCCGGTGGGTGTACTGCTGCCGACCTTAACTATTTGTGTGCCACGGGCAGGGAATTTAAACATTTTAAATCAGGGGGGTCATGACCCCCTTTTCAAGGGTTAATGTGGGGACATTGCGGCAGTCCCCGAGGCAGACCCCCAGCAAGGGGTTAATGCGGGGACCCTGCAGGGGTCCCGATCAGGACCCTGCATCATTGCTGTCTAATGTATCAGTGTGGGGGGGGGGTTTGTGCACACGGGATAATTAGAGGACCAAAGCCCTTGGGAGTCCTCCTGAGCACTTCGTCCTGCAATTACACTTTGCGACCTGGTATACATTTGCGAAGTGGGAGCAATCGTGCAGTTGAATAGGGATTTGCGATTTCTGGCCTGCGAAAGTGGAACATCAAAGGCTTCAGAGTGGTTTAAGCTCGGATTTGCAGGTCGGCCATATGCGCAGAGCCATCAGTCGGAACTCGATCCGAGGCCGCAAAATGGAGGCAATTGAATAGCAACTTTGCCTCCGTTTTCCACTTGCTACCTCGGATCTAAAAAAACGAGCAATTGAAGAGGCTGAGAATCCACAACAAATAACACAAAGGGCAGATTCATAATCCTAGAGGCAAAATTGTATAATCAAACTCTAACAATAATAATGTATATGCACCAAATACAAACAGAAGAAAATTCTTCAATAGACTAGGTGCTAAAAATTAAGCAAGGCATACTCATTATCGGAGGGGATTTTAGCATAGCTCTATTCAGTAATTTAGACAGATCTAGATATATATTAAATAAACACCCATTGGTAACAGATTCAGGAGATATAACATGTTTATTTTACTGATTACAAATAATACAAGTACAGAACAACTATTCTAGGGCAGATTACAACATGATAGACTTACAATTAGTACCACAAGTTTTCAGTACTTACATTTATAATAATCGTATAATGCAGTCATTAAGGCTTCATTAACTAACATTCAGGCACCAAGTCAGCCTTGTAACTGGCGCATTAAAAAAAATATAATGAAAACTACAAATATAAGAATATTCATTAACAAGGTAATCAAAATTATTTTGACATTTATGACACAGACCTGTTGCATCCAATTAAATATGGGAAGCTCATATAACTGTAATTCAAGGAACACATATTAGCAAATCTTCATTAAAAAAAAATAGCAAAAAATAGAATTCCTGAAAAATGAACTCAATCATTTGTCCATACGACATAAAAAGATACCATATTCACTACTTTTAGCAAAAATAATTAAAACTAGAGGAAAGCTGAATGCTCTGTTAACTGATGATGTAACATCATTTAGACCCCCAAAAACAACATTATTACTTACAGGCTAGTAAACCTGATACTTTGTTGTCAAACATTTACAAGAAAAGAGAACAAATACATTTACTTAATGCTTTAAATATAAAAAGGGTAACATGCTCGGCATGCAGCAAAAGATCCTCAGAGAATTTCAAAGCTTTTACCAAAAACTTGAATAAAGATAAAAAAGCACCAGATGCTATAGTACAATCCATTTAAATTATCACAACTTACAAGAGACAAGTATGAAGACTTAACAAAACAAATTTATCAAGAAGAGATCAATCTCTATAAAGAGAGGAAAAATAAATAAAGCACCAGGCCCAGATAGGTACAGTAATAGCTACAAGAATAACTGATTCCAAAACTTCATAACCTATTTCTATTATTGCAAAATGGTACCAACCACTCCTCAGAGTTCCTAAAGGCACATATTATCTTATTGTCTAAACCAGCTCTAGCTTTTCGAAATAATAGTTGTAAAAATTACACTTTGGAAGAAGCAAGTCTTAAAATGACTCATAGAATGTATATGGTATCGCCAAAAGTACATCATTTTTTTTTTAAAAACAGTCAGATCAATGCTTTATAGCAGGGGTGTCCAAACTGGATCCTGGATGTATTCTTTTGGATACCGTCTGTGAATACTTATACACCTCGTATACTTATCCCGAGCCGACCCCCAAAAAATATATATTGGGCATTTGGCACTTAGCATATGACACTATCTCAGAACTGATTAACAAGAGTCATTAGAGGTGACCATCGGATCAGATACACTACAGATTGTGCACTATACAGTCTTCCCCCACTCTCTTCTCTTGCATACGTATAGGACTCCGGCGTACACAGTGTCTTGGGAGACAGCGGCACACCTGCACACCATATATTAGTCATACACCCGCCCGACACATCAAGTAACCGTGGCGCCCAGCAGACCACAGTAACCACTACTGGAAGATCAACCTTAGCGCTTAGGCCTCTCAGATTGTGGTCTCATTGAACCCAATCACTGATCCTTTACATGCAGTTAACCCTTAACTACATACAATTAAACCCCTAACTACATACAATGAAAATCCCTAAATCTCAGCTATAACAACCCCCCTCACTAAACCTAGAAAAGGGTTAATAAGCCCACTTACCTTGGCCAAATGCCCCTCCAGCGACAATGGTTTTCTTGTCTTCGTCCCTAGCATAAGGACCCTTCCTAGATATCCATAGGTCTGGCACCCCTAGAATAAAAAGACAAATTAAAATTAATAAAAAAATAAACACAACATATAATCATAAACATTATAAATAGTACACTTACCTTTTCGCTATGCCCCCATTCTCCTGATAGTCTTCTCTGAAAGGGACCCTCCCAAAATATTAGCTGCTCTAAACAATTTAAAAAAATAACGGAGCTCTTCCCTGGAGGAGCTCCTCACCACAAATGAGGCTTCTCGCCCATGCTCAGGTAAAATATTGGAAATGGCGCCTTCTGATTGGCTGAAAATGCTGTCAATCATATCTCCACCAATCATAAGGCGCCAAGGTGTGAGCCAATCAGAATGGGATACACCCCTATATCCCATTCTGATTGGCTGATGGACCTGTCAGTCATTTGTAAACTAATCAGAAGGCACTATTGCCTTCAGCCAATCAGAATGTGATACACCAACTGCGTCTTCTGATTGGCTGCAATCTGATTGACAGTTACATCAGTCAATCAGAAGATGCAGATGCTTGGAGCCAATCAGAATCAAGGGTGTATGCCATTCTGATTGGCTGAAGGCAATAGTGATAGTGTTAATTAGGTATGTGAGGATTAAATAGGGTTAATTACTTTGGGTTCATTTAGATTTATTGGTTTATTGGGGTGGCTAATAGTGTAGTGTAGGGTAGTGCTCAGACTTAGTGTCATGAGGTTCCTGGTATCACTTATGGTGTTAATATTGGGGTTAATTAGTGTCCTATGAGGGTCTGTATAGACCAAAATGGGACTGAGGGGATTAATTAGAGGCTCATGGGGGTCTGTATAGACCCCTATGAGTGATGTGGTTAATTTTAGATGCCTGGGGGGGTACTTATTGTACCCCCGGGACAGGGGTTAAGTTTTATTTTGTTATCGCGGGTCCCTTCAGGACCCACGGTGGGAAATTAGACATTTTAATTGCATCGAGGGTCCCGATTGGCACCCCCGCTGCAAAGGGTGATATGGGGACACTGCAGGGGTCCCAATGGGGGCCCCCATTATAAGGAGGTTAATTTTAGGTACCAGGGGGTAACAGCCAGGGTTAATTCTGGGAGGCTGCGGGAGTCCCGATCGGGACCCCTGCAGCATGGGGATGTATTGGGGGAGCAGTAGGGAGCTTTAGGGTCTGGAGGGAAGTTCAGGGGCTAGATCGGGGCCTCTTCTGCTGCTCACACAGCAAACGTAAGGGCTTTTGCAGCTTTTGCAAGTCCTCCCCAACACTAGTTGGGCTTTGGGCTTCGTTTGAGTGTTACGGGCTAGCTCGTGGGGGACATTGTGGCAATTTAATAGCATGATTGGAACGTAGATGGACAGATCAAAGAGTTGCATGCTGCAATGTTCCACGTTGCACAAAACATAGACATTTTTTGCCCGGCAGGTCGGCATGGTAGAGGTTTATGAGGCTAATTTAATAGCCTCCAGTCCTACGTTTTGCACTACAAGCTACTTTTTAAAATGTAGCCCGGATTTAATGAGGCTATATGTCACTGGATAAAACTCATGTGGACTAATGCTGTTAACAGCAAAATGGCTGCTCGTAAAATGGAAAATGTTTAAATCCAGCAGCATTATCCCTTAATTTTAATAACGGTTAATACAAGACAATATGTTATTAAATATTGATTAAATTGACAATACAATTTTTCTGGTAACCCACAGAGAGAAAACACCATTACCGCACACGATATGTGTCCTCAGTCAGGCACCTTACTCCTCACTTTTTATGGTTCAGTTTTCACAGTGTTTACCATTGCACATGTGTTATCAAACAGTCAATTACAGAACAGCACTTATATTTGAGTTTGGTAATTAGCATATGAATAGAAGTACTTTATGTGGTATGAAACTCATTAGCATGCCAATGAACAGCATAGAGTGTTGAGAAAGTGACAAAAGAAAACATGGCGTGTTGGAAAAGTAACAAAAAGGATTTTAAACCCCATACTGAATTGGCCCATTAATCATCAAGTTTAGAGCAATCTCTCATAAAGCACTTTATTGCAGGTTATTAGCTACTTTCTCCTCCACCAAACTCATGCAATGACATAAGGTCCCACTTCCTGAACCATATTCATTCTCTTTCAGAAACCATCTTGTTAAACTGTGTCTCTCCGGTCTGTCTCTCTCACGTTTGGCACCACTTCCCTCCCATCCTGCCTCTCACCCACCCACCCCTGTTTAATCTTAATTTATAGTCACACACATATTTTACAGCTGATCAATTAGCAGTATCTGCTAAACATTCCTATTAACCCTTTACACAATGTTTCCTCCTTCCTTCTTCCTCCTCATATGGCCCTGCCCTTTCCTCTGGCTCTTCTTCTCAAGTTTTCCCCTTCTTATCTTCAACATAACTGTCTCGCCTTTCATGCCCTCCCATGAGCTAATTGTGTTCAAGCTGTGTCTCCTGACATTCTCTGACCACAAGGGGCAGTTACCATATTACATACCGGTAATATTACCACTCACTTTACATCAGATCCCTTCCGAGTCCAACTAAGTGAATAATCTTCTAACATACCTTCCTACCTATGTAAACTCTCACTTCCTTCCTAACCTTGCTATTCCATTTCTGCCTCTTCCGTTCCCTTTAGATTGTAAGTAGTGAGTTTTCATTCTTGTAGAATGCTTTGGAAAAAAGCACTTTTGACAAGACTTAACGCTCAAAACAGGGCCCTCCATTTTCTGTATTGTTTATAATGTATAATATATACCTTCTCTTCTTATCCCCTGTACAACGCTGCGGAATATGTTGGCACGTTACAAATAAAAGTTAATAATAATAATAATAATAATGTAGGAGTCATGTTCTAAATTTAAAGCCTATAACTGTCTGCCCAGTTCAATTATTTTCAACCTCTAATAGGTTAAAAACAAATCACTGTGAAATATGGTGAAAACCTGTTATCTCTATGTATGTTTAAAATACAATCACAACTTGAAGATTTTTCCTGCTTGCAGTCCTTCACTTAGGTTTCCAGTTATCTGCCCACCACATTGTTTTCAGAGTTAGCAGCACATAACAGGAAAGATTCCCTATCCCCAAATCTTAACGCTAACCCTAACAACAAAGTGGCAGGCAGATAATAGGAAATATAAATGACAAGCAGATAACAGGAAATGACCTAACTTTATTTTTACTGTCACAAAAACATATTTTTTTTTATTAAAAAAGATAATTAGTTTACAATATGACCATGTATTTCTGAAACAGAATAAACCTTTGTTTAAATTGAATTTAAAAAAAAACTAAATAATAATCCTGCGGTTTGTTTCTCTTTGTTTAAATCTCTCTCCACATCTCTTCCTCTGCTCTCATCGTAGTTAATGACTCCAGACTCTACTCATGTGTGCTGTGTACTTAAGACTCAACAGTAGCTACAAATTATATTTATGGATATTAGCAAAGATACAAATCCACTAGAGAGGAAAGAAAAGCATGTCTGAGAACTAGCCAAACAGGTACAATCTGTAAGAAAGCTATTTAATTACTTTAGGAAGGCTTAGCTTTAGTTTAATTAAATGTAAGCAAAGATTGAATAAAAACTGACAGGTGGTTAGAGTAATTAATGTAGTAAATATGCATAACGATTAAGGCATCTGTAGCTTTCAAATGCATTTTGATAATAAGACCTGATAGTAATACATATAAGCTTGGTATAATCTAAATGGCCTCCATGGTCATACTTTTAAAATATATTGTTCTGAAGAACTAAAGTATGCTAAATGTATTTAGAATGAAAACAAAGTACATTGGTACCCTGGTACTCGTGATTAATTACTTCCAGACAGCATACCAAATGGAACCACTAACATACTAGGCTTATATTTCTTTGTATGGTAAAATAATTTTTAATAATTTGAGTATGGTATTTTGGGTAAAGTAGTGGCTCTGAAATTAAAGGGCCATGAGTTATCAAGTTATATCGCTAAGCTTAAACAGGTTTTTAATGCAACCATTAGTATGATACCATGATGTAACAAAATGAGAAAAAAATATATAGCTTGGCAATATTGGTAAACTATCGACTTGCCCGTCAAAAATGACGGCAATAAAATTTGAAGCCTGGCAATGCTGTTTGCCAAAAAATGCGAGGATATGGCCCCTCTGAGCACCTTTGGCGCTCATCACAAGCCCCAAGCTGAGCGCCTTCGGCACTCATTGCAAGCCTCTTCCCTGTCTACTTTACATGCCTCACAATGAGCATCAAAGGTGCTCATCGCGAGTCCTGCAGTGAGCGGCTTTGCCGCTCATTGCCGTTTTTGCCATGCTGCACCTTTCCTGCTTTGCAATGATAAGCCTTCGGCACTCATTGCAAACACCACGATGAGCACCTTTGGTGATTATCGTGAGCCTCTTCCCCTGTGTACTTTATCTGCCTTTGTAGTTTAGGGGCCTACTGCCTTGGGTTAAGTGTTACTGCCTTGGGTTCAGTGTTACTGGTTTGAGTTAAATGTTACTGCCTTGTATTAAGTGTTAATGGTTTGCATTAAGTCTTAGTGCTTAGGGCTCGTATTTACGTCCTTTGGCCTCGTTTTCCGTCCTTCGGACTCCTTTTCGTTGTGTTTATGTTTTTTCAGCAGCCATTTTTTTTCTTGCTTCAGAGATTTTCAGTCCTGAAAAAAGGCAAAATATGCCTCAAATTAACTTGCAACCTCACTCACTGACTCCCTTGCTTTCCCCCTGTGTTGTGTGTAAGTGAATTTGGGTCATATTTGTGTGTTTTTGCATGTTTTTCCAGTTCGGTGGTTCGGCCAATAAAGTCATATTTTTGCGAGCCCTGCAGTCCATATACGTGCTTCTGGTCCTAAGTCATTTGGTCCATATTTTTTGCCAAGTCTTGCGTGGCTCAAATCCTCGCCTCGCTTCTCGAGGCTCGCAGTGCAATGAGAGCCTTCGGCGCCCATTGCAGCCTAAGTCCCACGTGCTTTAACTGCTTTGCAAGGCTTGCAGTGCAATGAGCGCCTTTGGCCCTCATTGCAACCTGTCGAGCGTGCCTTAACTGCTCGCCCAGCTTTGCGAGGCTCGCAGTTCAATGAGCACCAAAGGCGCTCATTGCAGCCTAAGTCCTGCGTGCCTCAACTGCTCGCCTCATTTTGCGAGGGCCGCAAGCATGACAACAACTCACAGATTGGCAACTATTATATGTGATACTGTAGTGGTCCCATCAGTTTGGCGCCACAAAGTAATATCAAAATGTACAATAGAGTTTTAAAAAAGTGTTATTCTAAGAAGATACCACAAGAAGTTTATTAAGAATATAGAGTTTATGTGACATTAATCACTGGTATTCAGCTCAAAAGTATGAATAAGTTTCCTAAATGCAAAATAGTTATTATTTGATTCACAAAGGGGAAAATATTGATTGACCGATTGAAGGTTATTTGATACAAAATAAAGAAAAAAAGCTACAATCAATAGCAGGGGTATTCTCTAAGCTACATATAAAATAATTGTATTAATTTTGTGAAATTGAAGTGAATAGTGCATGTATCAACCACATATACATGGGGTAGTCCTTTTTATGTATAGGATATAACCATTATAAAAAAAAACATAAATAAAAGGAAAAATTGTCTATAGTATATCAATAGATAAAAGAGCAAAAAAGGTTGTTGTTTGTACTTAATAGTCTTATTTTAATTGTCCGTAATTTTAATGGCAATAATAAAATTCCATTTTTAAAAATATATAGAGTTCAGTTTGTGGGCACTAATATTGATTCAAAAGGGTTTCCTTTTTCTTGTCTACTACATTGTACCCTTGTTCTGTATAAACAAGTAGGTTGAGTAATTGTTTGTCCCTTTGAAGTTCTTGCAGCTCCTCAGTGCTGAGCCCTTGTCTGTGATCATCCACTAACTCTTCAATGTCTTCATTACTGGTCTCCAGGCCCATGGACTTTCCCAATGTCATCTACTATTGGGCTAGGCTCAGTCTGATCTTGCTGTCGAGCACAAAATGCCTAGAACAACAATCTCTACAATGAAAAATAAGGAACCTATTAAAGAAGCCAATGTGGCTAGTGGCGTTAAGGCTGTGACTAAGCGAAGGTCATCGACATTGGAGGAAGTGGAGAAATTGTTTGTGTATATTTGGTTTAATAAAAAACAGTTAGTGTGTGATAATATTTCCCAGGCAATAATTTGCGACAAAGCTAAACAAATGCATGCCGATCTGTTAAAAGACAAGCCTGCAACAAGTGGTGAGAGCAGTGAAGTAATTAATGCCAGTAATGGTTGGTTTGAGAACTTTAAAAAGAGAACTGGCATCACATTGTTGTGAGGCATGGAGAGGCAGTGCCAACAAAGAAGCTGCCGAAACCTATGTCAGGGAGTTTAGGGATTATGTAGAAGCTGAATGTTTTATTCCCCAACAAGTCTTCTATTGGGATGAGACTGGTTAATTTGGAAGAAAATGCAGAACCTACATCAAGAGGAGAAGACAGTGCGAGGGCACAAGTCGATGCAGTAGAGACTGACTCTGTTGGTGTGTGAATACTAGAGGGCGGATTTAAAACTTAAGCCTCTACTATTCTATCACAGTGATAAACCCCAATTTTCAAGAGAGAAAATGTGATAAAATGGAAGTTAAATATAATGTACCAACAGCAAAGCCTGGTGTGAGGAATTGACTCTGCTGGGTTTTGAACCCTGGTCCCCAGGCTGCTATACCTCTTCCCTACCACTGCGCCAGCCTGCCTTTTGTGAATTCCATTGAGACCTTATAAGCTTGACTCTGCTAGCAATTTTATCAGTACCTAAGTCTCTTCAGCTGTGTCTGGTCAGATGTCTGGTCCTTGGCCTATATAAGGCACTTCCTGTCAAATGTACCTTGCCAGATTATTGTTGGTTCCTGATCCCTTCAATAAAAGCTTGTTCCTGTTTAACCTACAAGTTGCTGAACCAGATTATTGCTGACCTTGGCTACTGGTCTCCACAACTTTGTGATTCCTATATCATTACAGAATAATCTGGACCTTTCATGGAGACCGCCGGGACAGATTCTGCATTGGCCCAGCAGGTTGCTTTTACTGCAAGAACTGTGCAGACCCAGGCACAGACCATCCAAGTGCTGCAGGACCAGATAGCTGAACTGCAAAATAAATTTCAGTCAATGCACAGTGAGTACACCAGCTACAGGGCACGTGATGTTTCAGCTGCTACTGTTACACCTGCACAAGATGCCCGCTTGCCCCTGCCAGAAAAGTTTGGAGGAGATCGCAAAAAATGTAGGGGTTTCCTAAATCAATGCCGTTTGCACTTCATGATGTTACCTCACCAATTTCCATCTGAAAGAGAGAAGGTAGGATTTATTTTTTCACTATTCAAAGATGAAGCCCTGGCTTGGGGCTCCCCTCTTCTGGAACAGGACAGTCCAGTCTTGGGTAATCTAAATGACTTTCTTGAAGCCATGTGCCTAGTTTTCGATGACCCCAATCGATGTGCTACAGCAGAAGCCACTCTACTTCATTTGCATCAAGGGAGGCGCTCCGTGGCTGAATATGCTGCTGAATTCAGACAGTGGGTTGCTGATACTACCTGGAACCAATCAGCTCAGAGGTTCCACTTCAGAAAAGGTCTCTCAGAAGCTATAAAAGATGAGCTAGCTTGTGTTGATCTTCCTGCTGACTTTGATGCATTTGTGCGTTTGGCTATCCGTATCGATCGGAGACTTTCTGAAAGAAGACTGGAAAGACAGGGCTCTTTTAGACCAAGTACTACTCCTATTTCCTATTCAAGAATTTCTACTCCAACCCCACAAACACCTTCAGACTCTGAGCCTGAGGCTATGCAGGTAAATCTAATAAGAGGGCCATTATCAATGAAGAAAAACAGTGGTGACACACTCGCAATTTATGCCTGTATTGTGGTAGTGCAGGGCACTATGCCATCAATTGCCCTAGCAAACCAAAAAGAACAATAGCTATGGCTGCTGAGGGCGCACAGATTCGACACCAATCCCAGATTGCAGATCAACTGGATTCTGTCACACAACCCTTGTTTTCTCTGGCTCATGGTGAAGAGGGTATGTTGACTCAACATCCTCATTTTGTGGTGCCTATCATGTTGCAATGTGGTGATCATAAAATTTCAACTACAGCTATGATAGATTCTGGAGCAGGCGGAAACTTTATGGACATTAAGTTTGCAGCAGGAAATGGAATTCAGTCTATCCCTAATTCTTCACCTGTGTTAATGGAGACAGTGGACGGTTCTCCACTTACGTCAGGCCCGGTTACACATGAGACTGTGCCCTTAAAGTTGACTCTGGAAGTGAATCACCATGAGACTATATCTTTCCACCTAATTTCCTCAACACAGTTTCCAGTGATTTTGGGGGTACCTTGGCTTGCTCTGCATAACCCACAGATTGATTGGAAGATCAGAACTTTGTCCTTTCCTTCAGAACACTGCTTAATGAATTGTCAACCCACTAAAGTAACACCTGTTGCCACAACAATTAATGAAATGGTTGCTACAAACTTGACTAAGCTTCCTCTACAATATCGGGATTTTGCAGATGTCTGTGATAAGAAGAATGCTGATCAGCTTCCACCCACAGGCCTTATGATTGCCCAATAGAGCTGTTGCCTGGGGCTGCTATCCCATTTGGCCGTATATATTCCCTTTCTGAGCCTGAATTGAAAGCTTTTCGTGAATACATACAAGAAAATCTTGCCAAAGGTTTTATTCGACCATCTACTTCGCCAGCAGGAGCTCCTATATTCTCTGTAGAGAAGAAAGATGGCAGCCTTCGGCCATGCGTTGATTTCAGGGACATTAATAACATCACATTCCTGAACTTTTGGAGAGACTTCGCTCAGCTAAAATATTTACAAAGCTTGATCTTCGAGGGGCATATAATCTGGTTTGCATAAGACCAAATGATGAATGGAAAACAGCTTTCAGAACCAGGTATGGGCATTACGAATATCTAGTAATGCCATTTGGGCTTTGTAATGCCCCTGCAACTTTCCAGCATCTTATCAATGATGTACTACGAGATCTCCTGGATCAGTTTGTTGTGGCATATTTGGATGATATCCTAATATTCTCTGATAGTCTTGAAAACCACAGAAAACAGGTCTGTATAGTTCTGGAGCGCATTCGTACCCACCACCTATACATTAAACTAGAAAAATGTGAGTTTGAACAAACAGAAATTCAATTCCTGGGGTATGTCATAACTCCTAAAGGATTAACTATGGACGCAAGTAAAATTAAAGCTGTGCTGGACTGGCCCATCCCCAAGAATGAAAAAGATGTCCAGAGATTTGTGGGGTTTGCCAATTTTTACAGGCGTTTCATTAAGAATTTCTCTGCCGTTATTACACCAATCACTGAACTCACACGTAAGGAGACTCCTTTTCAGTGGTCCGATAAGGCTGATACCGCATTTTCCCGATTAAAGACTCTGTTTACATCTGCCCCCGTCCTGGTACATCCTCAGCCAGAATTACCATTTATTGTGGAAGTTGATGCTTCTGATTCAGCTGTTGGTGCTATACTGTCTCAAAGGACTGGACCTAAGATGCTGTTACATCCGTGTGCCTTCTATTCCCGCCAGATGGTGCCAGCAGAAAGAAATTATGACATAGGGAATAAAGAACTATTGGCTATAAAAGCTGCCTTCACCGAATGGAGACATCTCTTGGAGGGAGCTACCCATCCAATTACTGTCCTCACAGATCACAAAAATCTGGAATGTATTCGATCAGTTAAGAGACTGTCAGCCAGACAAGCACGCTGGTCCCTATTCTTCTCAAGGTTTAAATTTTTGGTTACATACCGTCCTGGCTCCAAGAATGGTAAGGCGGATGCCTTGTCTAGAATAGCTGACCCCCTCCATGCTACCGTAACCAAGACCACCATCTTGCCGGAGGATATATTTATAGGAGTTGCTTTTCCTTCTGATCTGATCTCGCATTAAAAAGGGCTACGCTGAAGACCCAGTTCTTCGTGATCCTCCTCGTGATCTCCATATGACGATGCTTAATGGGTTTTGAATTTTTCAACGACGTCTGTTTGCTCCGGAGTCAGTGCGACTGGACCTTTTACGTCTCTACCATGACTCAAAACCAGCAGGTCATCCAGGAATCCGAAAGACGCAAGACCTACTTGCCCGATCCATTTGGTGGCCGAAGTATCATGAGGATGTTAAGAAGTATGTGTCCTCTTGTGATGTGTGTGCCAGACATAAGACTCCTCGCTCATCCCCTGTTGGCTTGCTTCAGCCTCTTCCGATTCCTCATCGTCCCTGGGGATCTATATCCATGGACTTTATTGTGGAACTACCTCCCTCTAAGGAACACACTACCATTCTTGTTGTTGTGGACAGGTTAACTAAGATGGGTCATTTCATACCAACTCGTGGTCTCCCTTCAGCTAAACAGACGGCTGACCTGGTTATTCGGGAAATTTTTCGCTTGCATGGAGTGCCTGATGAAGTAGTTTCTGACAGGGGAGTGCAGTTTACGTCTCGTTTTTGGAAACATTTTTGTTCTAATCTAGGTATTAATGTAAATCTGTCGTCAGCTTTTAATCCGCAAAGTAATGGACAGACTGAGCGAACCAACCAGACTTTGGAGCAATATTTGCGATGCTATATTAGTTACCTGCAGGATGACTGGCTGGATTTTCTACCCACGGCGGAGTTTGCCTATAACAATGCCCAACACTGCTCCACTTCTTTGAGCCCATTTTTTGCCAACTATGGTTACCATCCGACCTTTCTAGTCAGTCTCCCAATTACTACTTCCATTCCTGGTGTCACTGACCGGCTAACCGCCTTACGTGATTCCCAAGCTCTTTTGGAGGCTCAGGAATGTTACAAAAGAGCTGCTGATAGGCATAGAAAGGAGGCCCCAGTCTATCGCGTTGGTGACAAGGTGTGGCTGTCAACAAAGAATCTTAAGCTTCGGATTCCTTCTCATAAATTGGGTCAAAGGTTCATGGGACCTTTTGAGATCATTGCTCAGATCAATGCTGTCACCTTCCGTTTGCAACTCCCGAATTTCATGAAAATACATCCAGTGTTTCACGTTGCACTGCTTAAACCTGTTCATGAAAATACTTTCCCTGGCCGAGCCCTGCCTGCCCCACCTCCAGTCCTCGTGGATGGTGAGGATGAGTACGAAGTGGACAAAATTCTTGACTCCCGGATCTTCCGTAACAAACTTCAGTATCTGGTTCGCTGGAAAGGCTATGGTGAGGAGGAGAGTTCGTGGGAACCAGTGGACAATATCTACTTCGGTCTTTTCCTGTGCAGTACCCTGCTAAACCAGGTAATAGGCATCCAGAGGCTGCACCTATAGATGCTGGGGTAATGTGAGGAATTGACTCTGCTGGGTTTTGAACCCTGGTCCCCAGGCTGCTATACCTCTTCCCTACCACTGCGCCAGCCTGCCTTTTGTGAATTGCATTGAGACCTTATAAGCTTGACTCTGCTAGCAATTTTATCAATACCTAAGTCTCTTCAGCTGTGTCTGGTCAGGTGTCTGGTCCTTGGCCTATATATGGCACTTCCTGTCAAATGTACCTTGCCAGATTATTGTTGGTTCCTGATCCCTTCAATAAAAGCTTGTTCCTGTTTAACCTACAAGTTGCTGAACCGGATTATTGCTGACCTTGGCTACTGGTCTCCACAACTTTGTGATTCCTATATCATTACACCTGGATAACCAGGCATTTGTTCTTTAAATGGAAGAACAAAGTGTTTTTTCCCAGTGTAACAAAATATTTGGTGAAGAAAGAAATGCCTCCGAGGGCTCTAAATGGACAATTCTCCCACTCACCCTCAAGGCTTGGAGGACAACTTGCCGGAGGACTTTAATTTTATAACTGTGAAGTTTTTATCCCCTAACACAACTTCTTTGATCCAGCCTATGGACCAGCAGGTTATCACAAACTTTTTGAAACTGTAAACCAAGGTCCTCTTCCAGAGGTGATTTGAGGTGACCTTGGATACTTAGTTGACAGTGAGCGAGTTCTGGAAGGACCATTTCAATATCCTCCACTGTGTCACTCTGATAAGACCTGGCGTGCGGTCCCTCCCAAGACCGCGAACTCTGCCTGAACTTTGAGGCACAAGCTACTCTTTGGTTCTTGCAAGCACAAGCTACTCTTAGGTTATTGTAAGTACAGGCTACTTTTTGGTTCTTGTAAGCACAGGCTATAATTAGGTTCTTGTAAGAATGAGTTACTCTTTGGATCTTGTAAGCAGATGCTACTCTTGGGTTCTTGTAAGCATGAGTTACTCTTTAGTACTTGTAAACACAAGCTACTCTTTGGTTCTGCTCCACACTACTGTAACTTCCTGGAGAGACAAGATGTGGGGCAGCTTATTGACTCAAACAGCAAGAGCAGTGAGTGCTGAAACAACAAAATATTTTTGTTTGTCAAAATACATTGAATAAAGAATTTGATGAGTTTTGAAAAAGAGGAGCACTGAGTTAGCACTACACTAGATTACTCTTTAAACGCAAGTATGCTGCTGTGAGATCTATCATTTTGTCTGTGGTGATTATGACTGCGGAGGAAGTTCTGTCTACAAAACTTTAATCTAGCATCTATTAGTGCCAGAATGTAGAAGTAATCATTAAGATAATTTGTTTACAAGGACATCCCCCCACCCCCCGAGAAAGTTATAGACAGGATCAGCTGACAAACGTAAATAAATGCCTGCCATAAAGAATAATGTGGTAAAAAAGATAGAAATTCCCAGGTTTCAAGTATCGTTACACACCAGACCATATAGGGAAAATTGATCACACATTCCAGATAAAAATCCCTGACTGTTTTCTGTAAGCAAGTAATTCACAAGGTATCATGAGACACCTTGTACTCTAAAGTATTGAAGACAACCTTAAAGGGATATGAAAGTTTCATGGATTAAAGCAGCCTATTTGTATGCAACACATCTCATACATTTTTTTTATTTTTATTAATATCTAAAAATCCCTCTAATTATTATGTTGACACCTCCAAGGGGTGTCTACACAGACATCTGACCCCTTCCCTCAAACAGCATGCAGCATCAGGGGAGTAATATTAACCCACTATTTACCTGCTGTAGCTTGCTCAGCCAATCTACTTGCAGCTTCCTGTCTGTATGTCAGCAGCAATACATAGCACATATCAGTGATACACTACATTTCCCAGGCTGCTTTGCAGCACAAACAGGAACCCAGAGTTAATTCAAAAGTTTCAGCTAATCTGATTGGCCAAAACAAATCATTTTAAGTTTGATTCGAATTTAGCCTGGGCTTGGAGGGTGTTAACTGTCAGAAATTATAAGAGCTTTTGTTGACTTCATAGACTATCCTATAGCCTTTGACTGTTTGGATCACAACAAAATGTGGCAGGTCAAAGAGATGGGAGTACCAGATCATCTCACCCTCCTCCTAAAGAATCTGTATGTCGACCAAAAAGCCATGGTCAGAACTGAACATGGAATAACTGAATTGTTCAAGATCGGAAAAGGAGTGCGTCAAGGTTGTATTTCCCCTTATTTATTCAGCTTATATGCAGAATACATCATGTGTAAGGCTGGATTGGATGAATCCAAAGCCGGAATCAATATTGCTGGAAGGAATATCAACAACCTCAGATACGCTGATGATACTACTCTGATGGCTGAAAGTGAGGAGGAACTAAAGGACCTATTGATGAGGGTAAAAGAAGAGTGAACCACAGTTGGCCTGCTGTTCAATGTTAAAAAGACGAAGATCATGGCAAACAGCAATCTCACTTCCTGGCAAATAGAGAAAGAAGTGGAGGCAGTTACAGATTTTATTTTCCTTGGATCCAAGATTTCTGCAGATGGTGACTGTAGTCATGAAATTAAATGACATTTGCTTCTGGGGAGGAAAGCAAGACAAGCTTGTAAAAAAGTAAAGATATTAAACTATTAACAAAGGTCTGCATAGTTAGAACTATTGTATCCCCAGTAGTAACATACAGATTTGAGAGCTGGACCATAAAGAAGTCTGAGCACCATAGAATTGACGCCTTTGAATTGTAGTGTTGGAGAAGACTGCTCAGAGTCCCTTGGACTGCAAGTAGATCCAATAAATCAATACAAAATCTAGACAAACAGTTCACTAGAAGGTATGATCAGGAGGCTGAAGCTCCAATATTTTATCCATATTATGAGATGGCAGCATTCTCTAGGAAAGACTCTGATGCTGGGAAAGATTGAAGGCAGAAGAAGAAGGGGACAACAGAGGCAGAGATGGATAGATGAGGTCACTGAAGAAATGAACATGAACTTGATGGAGCTCAGAGGGGCAGTGACTGAGAGATGCACCTGGCATGCTGTGGTCCATAGAGTCACGGAGAGTCGGAATGACTAAACATCAACAAATACCACTTTATTCTGAGTGATATCCATCTATTACACAGCCTGGTATCTATAACGAATGTGTATATGGCTTTCTGTTTTCTGAGAGAAAAGTGATGTCAAGGAAAAGTAGTTATGAGACCGCACCCAGATTTAAAAAAAATCTTACACAAAGGAAAAGTTTGACTTCTGTGATGCTGAGTGCATGAGCACACCATCTTTAATTCTCCTGGAGATATATTGCACTGCCTAGTAATAGGATTTTCTGTGTTTTTCCTATTTTAATTTAATAATAATAAATTTTCCTATATATCATTGCATATCCATTTATAATTTGTTAATATATACCATCATTTATTAAGTTTTCTCTCTGTGCTCTTAACAACATAACATTACAATAGTTAGTTATAGCATATATGTGGTTAAGTTAAGTGGCCAAACTTGTGTGTTGTATAACTTTTAGATGGTTATAGCTTAAATGCGCATTGGTAGTGGCAGTCGTATATTATTGTTCTTTTGTGTAGGTGACCGTTAAACGGGTTTTAATGTCCCTAGAGTTTATTGCTAGCTTGGATAAGCTTTTTTTTACTAACTCTTTTACACACAAACCTATGTTAGGTGGACACCACAATGGTCTCCAACACCCTTAAAACGTGTGCCTCATGTTTCTAGCTAGAAAACTATGTTGCAGATCCTTAAACTAGAGTCTCATGTATTCAGCTACTTTAGATTGCAATGCCAACCTTCTTTTCCAAACTTACCTTTACCTCTATTCTCCTATTTGTCAAGCTTTTGCTCTGACTCTTACAAGGTGAATAGAAAACAATTAAATATTTGGTTGATATGCCTTTTTTTCCTGGTAATATATTTTAATTTGAGCTGTTTTACTTCTTCTTCTTTTGCAATTAAAATTTAATTTACAAGCAACCATGCAGGTGTGCAAGTACTTCACTTTTCATTATAGTCTTCTATAATTGCTAGATTGTTGCTTATAAATAATTAATTAGCACTAGAAATGATTTGTGACCTGCATACTACAGCCGATATACTGTTTCTGTGATATATCATTGCAAATGGTTTGTGCAATATGAAAAATAATAATGCAGTTTTCTGTAAGCACCAGCTTAACCTTGCAGAAGTTCTGAAATAAAAAATATACCTAATGGTGGACCCCTCCTTTGTCCCAGAGATATGAACGGTTTTATGTACTAGTTTTCGCATAGTATACAGTGCCAGACTTCACTTGAATTATAAATGCTCATTTGCAGAGGGAACACCAACAGCCCTATTAAATTTAAAGCCCGTAGCAGCATCGGCAAGCACGCAAAGGTTGCTGGCTTGGAATTTGGCTGCGTTACAGAGCTATTAAATTAAACCAGGCCGCAAGTTACGAGCCAGAGACGCAAACTCGTAAACCATTTGTCGCACGTTGGATGTGCGGCCGTGAACATGATCAATTAGTCAAACCCGCAGTTACGGGTTTAGAAAGAGCCAATGGCAACAGAGATAGTCATCATTACGTCACTGAAAAATGGAGGTTAGATTTGAAACCCTTACGGGTTTCAATTACGATTTTCGATCCGACCCGCTTTCCAGATATAATGCTAAATTAATAAATCAGTAAATATGATATTCAAGTCCATGCAAGTTCCATTATATGTATTAACACATTGATTGCCGGGATCGATATAGCACGGAAATTAAACAGACATAAAACTATTTTATATTGCAGATTTGCAAGCTTGAGAATGTTGGTCTATTAATTTTAATACCATCACTTTCCCTTTAATTATGAGTACAGTAGGGTGGTTTATGTTTGCATTTACAGTGCTACGGATAGGGCTTTAACCCCGTAGCGGGTCCTCTCTAGTACCCGTTGGCTTTTCGGCTCCATTTGCGGTTACGTGCTTGAACGCCAGTGGATTTGTCGCAATTTAATAGCGTGATTGGAACGTAAAAGTTATGGGCTAGAAAGAACAAAGGCTTTGCGACCGCGAAGTGCAATTTTCGACATCCCGTATTTTTTTTTAGCCCTTACCCTGCAAGATGTTGGTGGGTTGCTTTACGCGGCCAATTTAATAGCCGCAAGTCTTACGGGCTACATTACGGGCTACGGTTTTAAACGATGAGGGAATTTAATAGGGCTACAAGAAAGACCAGAGGCTCAAGGTCAATGATAGATGACTATGGGAGATAAACATGAATTCAGACATAATGTTGTGTGTAGTAATGGAGGAGCACTTGACCTCTTCCTTATAAGATGGATATTACCTCACTTTTATTTAGAGCAGAAACCCATAATATTATTATTATTATCTTTATTTGTAACTCGCCAACATATTTCACAGCGCTTTACATGGGTTATGTACATTTGCTAAAACAAAATTAACACCTTATAAAGAATGGAGGGCCCTGTTTTTGAGCTTAGAATCAAATGTTCATAGTTCTTGTTTCCAACGCACCAACATGATGGCAGTGTGAAAGCAATTTGTTTCAGAAGGCATGCCTGATTAAGGGAATTATAAGATTAATTGTGATATACTTAACTTACTAAGGTCTTGCATGGGTTGAGATGGACCATGATGTGCTGAGATACATATCAAAATGCATCACAGTCCTTCAGCGCACTAACTAAGGAATGTTACCTAGTAACCTTTCAATCTATTTTGATGTATGGTATTTTACAGTTAAAACACAAGCCTTTATCACCATTACAATATTCATTCAACCTTTATCTGCTCACCTCTCACCACAATGCAGCAATCCAATCCTCTGTCTGGTGAAGTGCTTATTCCCATAATTATGACTCATTTGGAAGTAGATAAAGTGTCTCTAGGTATGAATAAAGTGTCATGAATATGCTGTTTTGAGGCTGATTTCTAATCTACAGTTATGGTCACCCTTAGCTGATTTATACAGTAAAAAATTGATATAGTAAATAATATCTAACAATTAGTAGTATTTATAAAAAAATCCTTTAAAGCCAATAAGATAGTAAAGTTATCTTGACTCATGGGTTCACTATAGCATATATAGTAAGGGAATCATTAGTACTGTTTTGCATACAATATTACAAATTCTACCCCAATATAAACAGGCTGATGAAGATCGGGGGTGAGCAAATTTTTCTCTGGGCTACCTTTCCATGCATGAAACAATTTGGGTCCTTTAGTAACCCAATATTTTTTTACCTCCAAATAGCTTTGAGCTTATGTTCCATTAGACTGAACCCCTTATATTCTTCTTTGCTCAGTCACTGGTTATCCCTCTCCAAATATCACCATTTTTTTAAATTTAAATGACTGGCTCACAACCGTTTGGGTTTTCAGAATCATTTCTTGCCCCCTATTCATGCAATTGAGCCCCACAGAAGGACATGACCACCAGTGATGGCACCCCTTATATAGGTCAACGAAGTAATAAAAGACAAGGCTTAATAAATAAATGTTTAGTTAATATGGGCTCCATTACATGGCTACTTTTGTCTTATACGAGTTATGTGAGAATTTACTGAGATATTACGTTTGTTCTACATGCTAAATCACATAGGAACTTACCTTTATGTAACCAAGAGGTTTGTCACGAAAGGGACTTGCAACAGTCCTTATGTGTTATGTAGGAGATTTAACTAGCAAGTACGAACCCATAAACACTGCAGTTCGTGTAGCAACCCAGCCAAGTTAAAGAACATCCCTAAATATTGCACATGAAGTCAGTTGAAAGTAAGGTGTGCCAATACCTAGTCTAATTACAGAAAAGTTGCTACCAGTCGGTCACTTTAATGAATTCCCTTCATTATCTTCATTTACCACTTAAAATCTACCGTCAACATCTTTCTTGAAGGTAACTTGTGCAGTTATGCAGCCTATAGTAGGAAACTATAGCTAATTACATTGCAATGTTACAATACTGCTGTACGGCTAGCAGCGCTTGTTAAAAAACATAACTTGTGTTTTGATGGTCTCAGCCTACGTCATGGGGGAGAGATCTATTCCTTGCCCCCTGACAGGCACTATTACCATGTTACAGCCATGAGTTGATTCATTACTGTATACTTATCAATTAGAGTTTAAATAGATGAGGCAATTACAAACACTTTTTTCCAAGTGGTGGAAGGGTTCACAATTACTATTTATCTATTCTAGTATGGTGTGATGCCCAGGAGGGACCACTGGACTTTTGGAAGAGTATGGACTGTTGTAGGCCCTGAGGGGAACCTGGTACCAGACCACAGCTCCTCCCCTTTCCCACCAAGAACAAGGTCCATACCGCTCAATACCTGGACTTGCCATGTTGACCCAACATGTTTGTGTATTCTGTATTGGGGCCATTAGTGTTAGCCATCCTGTTTATGATGAGCCATGTTATACTTCATATGTGATGTACAATTATGGTTGTGTGGGTAAGCCATGTTGTTCATGAAGGAGGGCACAATCGGAGGGTTAATCATACTGTAGTTATTGTATGTATGTGTATTATACACAAGGCAGTGTGTGTGTGTGTGTATTATACACCAGACAGTGTATGTTTGGTGTTATACAGGGCAGTGTGTGTGGCCTTAACAGGCAGGAATTATTGTATTGTTGTGGGAGTTTATTGATGAATCTGTGCCAAGCAATCATGTTTGTTATTGAAATGCTGCGTTTTCCCAAGAGAGTTTAATAAAGTGTATTGCCAGGGTCCCCGGGCAGAGGTGCCACCAGTAACAAAGTGCTTGCTTGTAGGGAATCCAGTACATTGGGGGAAGAGCTGGCCAGCACCAGGGTACAGTGGACACTTAGGTGTGAATGGGGAAGCAAGCTGGGCATATAGAGGATCCCGTACATCAGAGACTGAGCGTGTCTACTCCTGATCTGATCAGATACCCCCTGTAAAGCCAGGATCAAAGGGACAATTAGCCTGTGTAGTAAGTTCCAGGACCAAGGAGGGTTAGTAGGGGGCTGCCATCACTGATGGACAGGCATCCCCACATGGTCAGGGTGAGATCTGGTGGAGAATGGATAGACTGGGTTGTGTATAAATATGCTATGCCTCCATAAAGCAGTTGTCAGTTTACACCTACATAAAGGAGGTATATAGTTTATTCTGAGGGAATATAATAATAATTACTACAGACTCTGTGAGTAATGACATACGGTTATACTGTTCCTTTTTGTGTGCCAGTTTTGTTTCAATCTTTTTATTATCAACAATGTCAATTTGCATTTCAGTAAAACTTAATTCCATGACTCGCAGGTCAAAGTATTTTTTCATGGCATGTAACATAAATTTCATTGACCTAGCATTGTACATATATTATATTGTGATTCCTCCTTCACAATTTTCCTTTTTCAGCTTATAAAACAATAAATTGATTGCTAACAAGGTTGTTTTTTGTTTTCTTTAAATTTCTCCTATACAGAGCTATTCAATATCAAATAAATGAACCTTCAAACTAGAGGTTATTCAGTAGTTGTCACATTTACCTAAACATTATCGTCTAACCTCTTCACTTGGTTAAACACACAGTATTTCTCTTATTGTTTTAAACATAAATAATGGATTTTGGTTCCCTTAACACCTGTATTGATGTCCAGGAACCTTGCCGCAAAGGGTCGGATGCAGGAACCGAGTCCGTAGTCCCACCACCCCCTGCCCCGGTGTGACCCTATAGCGTTTAGGTGAAACTAATATAATTTAAACTAATGAAATTGATTGTGTGGAGTTAATCCAACTTTCCCAGATTTTTGTAAATGTTGGAATTGTATTATGTGTTATTCTTTCAGAGATCATTATATAGTTGAGTTTATGGACTATTTCTTGGTTGTCTAATATCAGCGTTTTCCATCGTTTGGGGACGTGATTCTAAGTTTGTTTATTAATATGTGATGCCCATACACATAGTAGACACAATTCTATTGATGCGTTGATAGTGGTTTCCAGAGTTGTAGATGCTAGTTTGGTGATAAAGATCAACATATTTTGTATTATAGGACAGTCCCATCAAATGTGGCAGAACATTCCTGTTTCTTTGCAATTCCTGAAGAAATGTGAAGGGGCTTGTGGGTTTAATTTATTCATTCTGTCAGGTGTGAGATGTACCCTATGCAGGACTTTGACAGCTGTTTCCATATAGCTAAAGTATATAGAGCCTTGAGAATGATTGGAGCATATTTTCCTCCATTTGGGGAGGTCCCAAATCCTGTTCCCATCTTATTACAAATCTTGTTTTTTTATTTTTTTGTGGTGAATAAGGAGTTGCATATATGTCTCTCAGAATGCCTCTGGTGAGTGTTTTATCTCCAAGTTATTTGGTTTGGGATACCTAGGACATTATTATCAGCCTTATTAAATTGTGATTGGGTAAATTTAAAAGGGCTCTATTTAAGCACACAGCATATTTTATTCACAGAAGTGTTTAGTTAGTGAAGGTCTTGCTTTTGGATAGAAGTTCAGCAACTAAAAACTTCTGTAAAAAAAATATGCTGCGTGCTTAAATAGAGCCCTTTTAAATTGACAGAATCGCAATTTAATAAGGCTGTATCTATCATAGCTAGGGGGGTTGTCACGTAAGGGAAAATAGCTTATGAGATTTGTAACAATCCTTACATGTTATGGACACAGCTCTATGAGTATGAAGCAGTGAGTCATAGCCAATAAACAATGTGGTCCCCATTGCAATTCAAATCAAGTTAAAAATCTTCAGTAACTATTGATACATGGAGGTTATAAAATTACACACTTTCCACACAAATGCTGACTGTGCCATGTTGGAAATCTAAGACAGAATTATTGTTGAGGGGCTGTGTAAATGTATTTGTAGGGCGGGTTGGTAGACATTAACCCTGGGGCTCTATTAACCAGGTATTAATTAGCATTTCTTGGGTCAGTGTATAATTGTGTGTATTTGTAATTGACATTGTGATTTAGTTGATTGTTCGTTAGTATTTCATTTTGTATCTTGTTGTTTAGTCGTTCAGTTGTGTCCAACTCTCCAAGACCCTATGAACTGCAGCACGCCAGGCACATCTTGTATCTGGTTGTGCTTATTCATAAGGTTATCTTGGCTAAGGTACTGGAGTGGGTTGCCAGTTCCTTCTCCAGTGGACTGCAATTTGTCTGACCTCTCTGCTATTACCTGACCATCTCACAGCTTCATTGAAGCAAACAAGCCCATTCGCCACAACAAGGGAGCAATCCAAAAAGATTAATTTGGCAAAGAGCTGGATTAACCATTACAAAGGCTTCTTTATGCTTCATAACATGTAGGCCTTGTTTTTATTATTTATTATTTCATTAGGGTCATGCAAAATGCTTGTTTAGGAAGCTTTTTATGCTACTAGGATCCTAATGTGTCTCTTTAGGATTTTATCGGCTCTGGTGGGAGGATGAGTTTTCACATAAGGATTTAGCCAATTGAATAGGGCTCTATATAATCACAGAGCATATTTTTTACAGAAGTTTTTAGTTAGTGGACTTTGCTTTTGGATAGAAGTTCAATAGCTAAAACTTCTTTAAAAAAATATGCTCTTTGCTTATATAGAGCCCTATTCATTTGGCCAAATCGCAATTTAATAAGGCTGCAAGTCTCTACTGCATCTATTATTATTATGTGCAATCATGCTTTATTGTTTGTTAATCTGGTTTGTCAGGCCATGGATGCAGATAAGGCTTCTATTGAAATGTTTGAAAAAGGGAAAGCAATTTCTTAATAGTTCCACTAAGTTACAGCTGGAATGATTTAGACAAAGAGAGATGTTTTAATGGAAACTGTATCTTATAAATGTAACTCATTTATCGTTGGGAAGAGGTTAATACCTTAATGGGACACAGAAAGAATTGTTTCTTCTTGTAAACAAAAGGGTATTTGATAATACTGTATATCGCAGAGTTCTTTATTTTTTAATAAAATTAAGCAGATCTCTATGTAATAAGTGATGGCCTCCATGGAACCTGTGGAGATTCAACTCCCAAATCACAAATGGATTGTTGTAGCTCTTCCTTGCATATGGAAGTTTTTATCCTACATCTCTTTCCTTGCAACTATTTGGCTTCTTGCTCAAAAAGCTTTAATGAAAAGTGATTTTCATTAAACACCTTTTCCAGAAATTAATTAAGCGCAAACATCTCTCTAATAGAACCTTATGTTATCATCAATATCCAACACAGTGTTGTACACACGTTGACTTGGCTCTGTATTCCTCCCGCAAATTATATAATGCCAGTTTGATATGAATCATTGTTCAGTTTTGGACCTTTTTTTCCAGACTACAAGTGGAAAAACAATACATTTACTGGATGTACACTGATAACTGTAGGTACACTGGGAGCTTATGCTAGACTCTGACATCACAGCTATTATGTATTTATGAAACTCAAAGCAAAACTACAGTCATTTGCGTCTTGAAATGTTCAGAATTGTTCCAAGTAAATCCATCTCCACAACTTTGTTGCACAAATCTGATTTTAAGCACTAATTCCATTTATTCTCCATGTTTACCAATGTCATTTGGTCACAAATCTAAATGAGTGCAGATTTTAAACAATTAAAACTGATTAGAAATGTCTTACTCTATGCTTAAGATTTACCATGAATTATAACTATACTGACATTTTCTTTGTTTCCACTATTCATTAGTATTCATAATGTGCAGTGGTTTGCCCACTGGAGACGTCAAGATGTTTTGGAAGGATACACATGATATTAATCAGCTTGGCACCAATGAGTTAAGCTGCTCTTTTCTGATTGCATTAATTGCTGAAGGGACACTACCCTCTGCAAAAAAAAAATGGATATTTAACATATATAGAAAAAGATTAGCTAGTATTTGAAGGAAAAAAATACAATGTATAAAATAAAATAAATGTTAATAAAGCCCCAGGTCCTGATGGAATACATCCAAGGGTACTTAGGGGGGTGGGTTCTGTAATAGCCAAACCATTATATCTAATCTTTCAAGACTCACTCACTACAGGGTCTCTACCGGATGACTGGAGAAAAGCAGAGGTGATACCTATATTTAAGAAGGGATCTAGAGCAAATCTGGGGAAATATAGACCAGTGAGCCTCACATCTGTAGTTGGGAATCTTTTAGAAGGGTTAATAAGGGACAGAATACAAGAATATGTCTATTTGAACAAGATCATAGGTAGCAGTCAACACGGATTTATGAAGGATAGGTCGTGTCAGACCAATCTAATTAGTTTTTATGAGGAGGTTAGTAGGAACTTGGATCAGGACAACTCAGTGGATGTAGTCTTTTTAGAGTTTTCAAAGGCATTTGATACAGTGCCACATGGAAGACTAGTGAGCAAACTAAGGGATACAGGAATTGCAGTAAATATCTGCTCATGGATCGAGAGCTGGCTAAAAGACAGGAAACAAAGGGTTATTGTAAATGGAACATACTCCGATTGGTCTAATGTGATAAGTGGGGTTCCTCAAGGTTCAGTATAAGGTCCTCTCCTTTTTAACATATTTATTAATGACATAGAAGTAGGACTCGAAAGTAGAGTCTCCATTTTTGCTGATGACACTAAGTTGTGCAAGGTAATACAATCAGATAATGATGTACTTTCCCTACAAAGGGATTTGCATAAATTAGAGAAATGGGCGGCTAAATGGCAGGTGAGATTTAATACAAATAAATGCAAGGTTATGCATTTGGGAAGGAAAAATAGCCATGCAATCTATAATCTTAATGGAGCAAATCTAGGGGTACCAGATATTGAAAGGGATTTGGGAGTACTAGTGGACAACCACCTAGGTAACAGCACCGAAAGCCAAGCAGCAGCTGCAAAGGCAAGTAAAATATTAGCATGTGTTAGGAAGGGTATAGAAGCAAGGGAAGCAAATATAATTCTGCCACTATATAAATCCCTAGTACGCCCTCATTTGGAATATGGAGTACAATTTTGGGCACCACTTCATAAAAAAAGACATTTTAGAGCTGGAAAAAGTACAGAGAAGGGCTACAAAACTAATAAGGGGAATGGAGGGGCTAAGTTATGAAGAAAGACTAACCAAACTAAACTTATTTTCGCTAGAAAAAAGGCGTCTACAGGGGATATGATTACCTTATTTAAATACATCCAGGGTCAATATAAGGCTTTGTCAAGTGAACTTTTTGTTGCAAGAGATTTTCAACTGACAAGAGGGCATCCTTTTAGGTTAGAGGAAAAAAGATTTCACCTTAAACAAAGAAAAGGGTTCTTCACAGCTAGGGTGGTTAAACTGTGGAATTCTCTACCAAAGGAGGTGGTGACAGCGAATTCGATAGACAACTTCAAAAAGGGATTAGATCTATTTTTGAATAAAGAGGGCATTCAAGGCTCTCCTAGCTAACTTGCGAAGGAATATTGATCGCCAGTTTCTGGGGTCAAGTAGGAATTTAGCTTTTTTCCCCTTATGAGACAATTGGCAAAGTTGGGGGGGTTTCTGTTTGCTTTCCTCTGGATTAGTGATGTCCCGAACAGTTTGCCGGAAAACTATTTGCGGCGATTTTCGCATGTTCGCGTCCGCCGCAAACGGCGAAAACATGCGCTTTTCGGTTTGCCCCCTATACTTTATCATTGAGGAAACTTTGAACATCATTTATTTTATTTTATAATTTTTTTTGTGTAATCTATGCCTGCCTGCCAGTGTGTGTGTGTGACAGGCTAACACCTAACAGCTTATATTGTGCTTATTTTCACTACTCATACCTGGTGGTGTAACATACATTGAAAACAACCATTTTTTTCCTGTAATCTAATTTCAGTTGCCTGCCTGTGTCAGGCTCACAACTTATATTGTGCTCAGTGACATAAAACACTTTTTTGACTGTAATAGATTGAATAGCAATTGCCTGCCTACAGGCGTGTGTGTGAAGCCTATTGCATCTACTCTGTCAACTTTTGCCAGTGCACAGTGACACTCATATCTGGTGGCACCTTAGATTGCACGAGCAGTGCCCCAAATTTGAAGTGGGAGGACCGGCAAGCATCTTTTTCCATCTCCCGCTTCCAAAAATCCATGCCATATACACGTCCCCTGATAGTGGACGTAACAGGGATTAAACCGATAGGAATAGTACTACTTAACAGTACACACCTTATAAAAACGCAGACAGAGGCAAAGCGTATAATCTTCCATGCTGTGCAGTGGAAGCCCCCAGACTCTGACCTGTGTATAATCTTCCATGCTGTGCAGTGGAAGCCCCCAGACTCTGACCTGTGTATAATCTTCCATGCTGGGCAGTGGAAGCCCCCAGACTCTGACCTGTGTATAATCTTCCATGCTGGGCAGTGGAAGCCCCCAGACTCTGACCTGTGTATAATCTTCCATGCTGGGCAGTGGAAGCACCCAGACTCTGGGAGTCTGAAGAAGAGGAGTCAGAGGAGGAAGGTGGCTTTGAGGAGGTGGAAGACCAAACACAGCAGGCGTCCCAGGGCACTTGTTGTCACCTTTCGGGGACCCTTGGTGGCTGTGTGGAGGAAGAGACCTTCAATGACATCAGTGGGGACAAGGAACGGGACATGGCTAGCTTGGTATCCAACCTTGTGCAAATGGGGAGTTTGCGGTTGTGCAAAGGGACAGTTTGCGGTGCATTAAACGGGGAGATTGGTCTGTTACTGTGAAGCGGGTGTAACACTTACACTACCTGATCGATACAACATCATACCTGATGTTTTAAAGCATGTTATTCTAAACAATTTAGGAATGTTAGATGATTTATGCCCTTTATGGCTTAAAACCAGACTCTGCATCAACTATGTAATTTTCCGTGGGAGTTTTGCCATGGATCCCCCTCCAGCATGCCACAGTCCAGGTGTTAGTCCCCTTGAAACAACTTTCCCATCACTATTGTGGCCAGAAAGAGTCCCTGTGGGTTTTGAAATTCGCCTGCCCATTGAAGTCTATGGCGGTTCGCCGGGTTCGCCCGTTCGCAAACATTTGATGGAAGTTCAGGTCCGCTGTTCGCGAACCGAAAATTTGATGTTCGCGACATTACTACTCTGGATCAATTAACAATTAATAATAAATAGTCCACATTAAAAAGATCAATAGAGATCTAAAAAGGTTGAACTTGATGGACTAACTCTTTATTCATCCTCCAATATTATACTATTAATAATTATTTAACAACAAATTAATTAATAACTAATCTGCATATTGCAAATCAGAGGAGATCTTAACAGGTTGAACTTGATGGACTGAAAGTCTTTTTTCAACCTTAATTACTATGTAACAATGTAGTTTCCATAAGTCTGTTAAAGCTGTTTGTTTTCAAACCTATTAGGTGTAGAGGAAGGTGGCGGGTCTTCTGAGTGGGTGGAAGAAGTCTTAAAAAATAAAGTTCATATTTAAGTGTTAAAAGCTACTTTGGATTTCTGTTCTCCAAATACTGATTTTCTTGCCACTCATTTATTAAATAATATTACAGCTAATATATATGCTGTCACCACAGTTTGGACCAAGTATTTAATAAATAATATTTTTTTCTGCTAAATATTTATTATTTCATAAAATGTACCAAAATGCGATATTATTGGTACATTTTATAATTATTTAGCAAATTAATATATTTTTTTCGTGGTTAAACATTTTTTGATTATTTTATTTTGAACATAATTAAACATACTCTTGCAAACTGACCTCACCAGCCTATCCACATGACGCCTCCATTTCTGGTTAGTCAGCAGGGTAGTTGTTGGAATTAAGGTGTATCTGGAACAATGTTTGTAAGTAGAGAATAAAATGTCCACGTTGCCCACAAAAGTGCTCATTATCTTTTTTTCTGCTATATGTATGGTAAAAAAGTGCCTACTTTTTATAGAATTCCTGTGTGTATAAACACATCTCTTTTTTCTTTATTTTTTTTATATATATGCATATAAATTGCAGTCAAGTCTATCTCCTGCAGCTGAAAAGAACAGTTGATTTAAATAGTACTTGTAAAGAACATTATCAATGTAATATTTATTTATTCAACAAATCAATCTGATGTTATTTTTGTTTTAGAAAAAAGCACTTCAGTTTCATTTTAATTCCTTTAACTTTAGTTGAAACGTTTATAACAAAAACAACTATGTGGAATAGTATATATTTGTAATTCTACATTGTTAATTTTGAATGCTAATCAGGGAATAGTATTATTAAAGGGCCCTCATTCAATTGCAATTTTGCCAATTGAATAAGGCTCTAAATAAGCACATAACATATTTTTTTAAAATAAGTTTTTAGTTAGTAAACATCTATCCAAAAGCAAGTTTTTCACTAACTAAAAACTTATGTAAAAATAATATGCTATGTGCTTATTTAGAGTCCTATTCAATTGGCAAAATTGCAATTGAATGAGGGCCTAGGTGTCTTACTTTTTCTTGATGGTTAGGGGTCAAACTTATAGCCTGCTTGATATGAATGAATAGTATTGATGAGAAAGAATAAATTAATAGTATCAATAGTATAGGTATTAAAGACTAACTAGACAAAGGAGAGATCGAGGGCTTTCCTTTTAAGAGCACAAAGGAGATGCCATGTTGTGCCCAGAAGAATATGCAACATTGGTCAGTTCTGTGCACTGGTGACAAGACAGTTTCCTACTGATTTGTGGAAATTATTTTTGGACAACAGCTGTGTCACAGAGCTAAGCCAGCTGGACCAGCACTTGAAGAATCCCACCAGGTTAGGCTTCAGCTCCAGTCAGGTCTCTTTCCACAACACTTGGGATGATCAGTAATTTCAGGTCAGCATAGTGAAGAATATAGGACAAAGCTTACAATTCCCCCCAGTAAAAATACACACAGACACTAGAAGTATCTCTAACAGAGATACTTTATTTTCCACTTATATTTAAATGCAAACAAACAACACAATAGTATTTGGTTTATAATTAACATTGAAATCAATAGATTGCATTGCACAAAGTTAACATTGATATTAGTATGTTAAACTTCCCTCCCTCTAGCCTCTGAACCAATCTCTGGGCTGCGGATGTCAGTGTTTCTGTCATTGGTGGACCAAATCAGCTTTGGACCAATCGTAGTCTTTCAGGTAGTGCCAGGAGTTTCAAAGTTGCCAATAGTGGGTGTGCCTACAGCCTGTGGAGAATATCATTGAGTCTGAGTGGCGCCGCTTAAGTAGGGCCCTGTGGATATCACTGTGACTGTGGCGAGTAGTCGCCACATAGCAAGGCCTAAGCCACCTCTGGTATGTGGTTGTTGTGTAGTTATTATCAGACCCTCCGTTCATCTTCAGCTAGTACTCCACAGTGGCAAGGGGACTTCAAACTGTCACCAGACCACTGACAGGGGTACTAGCTTTATTTTATATGGTACAATGATCAGTAAACAGGGGAAAACCTCTAACTTCCGGGAGCCCCATAATGTTAGTGGCAAGTCCCATAATAGAGAAATAGGGGCCACCAGTATTAGTGACAGTTATAGTCCTGGATGGTTTTGCCTCTCAAAAGGCACAGGAAAATATATTAAAGATGTGGTTACCCGCAGACAGTTCATCAAAGGGGAATCACTTACAGCACTTTACCCTCGGTTTACCACAACAATATTACAAAGTGGTTAACAAGACAGGAAATTAGCCCAGTTCCCATACCACTCAGGTCCCTCTGGCCACCATGTGAGTGCCTCTGGCTGGGGAGTTTGCTAGTGCAGCAGTGCCATTATGTGGTCATGATTGTTACATGTTATGGTGAATGTAGGGAAACCAGAGGATGGTTGTGGCTGATTCTTGGGTGGCAGTATTTAAAGAGCCAGTAACAGGACTGGCAATGATACTGGTCAGGAGCGTATAGTTCCATGGTGGTCAATGGACAAAGTGATTTATAGCTGACTCAGGTGAAACTGGCAGGTGATAGTGAGTTGGGCGATCCTAGGGCTAGTAGATCCGTGACAAGCTGTTACAAGCATACAAATATTAAGACACTTAGAAGAAATGAGGTGTTAAACTAGTAACACAGCCTCAGCTTCTGATGTTATCTTCTGTTGCCATCATGCAGGCTCTGCACTTTGACATACTCGTTATAATATATGAAAGCTACACTAATAAGGTACAGTATAATGGTAAAACAAACCAACAGCCCTATTAAATTCCCTCAACGTTGAAAACTGTAGCCTGTAACGTAGCGAGAATGACTTGCGGCTATTAAATTGGTACTGTAAAGCAACCAGCCAACGACTTGTGGGGAAGGGCAAGAAAATGCTGTGTGATGTAGAAATTTGAACTGCCTGCCCGCAAATCCTTTGATCTGTAGCTCTACTTTTCCAATCACGCTATCAAATTGCAACAAATTCAAATGGAACCAAAAAGCCAACGGTTACTAGAGAGGACCTGCTATTGGGTTAAAGTCCAATCTGAAGCACTGGGAATGCAAATATACACACACTACTCATAATTAAAGGGAAAGTGATGATAGGTATTATAATTAACTAGCGACTTGCCCGTCAAAAATGACGGGACAATAAAATTGTAAGGCAGGGGATGCTGTTTGGGCCAGACATACCGTATATACTTGAGTATAAGCCGACCCGAGTATAAGCCGAGGCACCTATTTTACCACAAAATACTGGGTAAAATGAGTGACTCGAGTATAAGCCGAGGGTGGGAAATGTGCTGCCCCCTGTGTCCCCCCTCTCTCTCCCGTGTCTCTTCTCCCCTCTTCCTTCCCTGTGTCTCTCCCCCCTCCCTTATCACCCTCTTCAACCCCCCTCCTCATTCTCAACCTCCCTCCTCAACCCCACTCCTCATCCTCAACCTCCCTCCTCATCCTCAACCCCCTCATCCTCAACCCCCCCAACCTCAACCCCCTCCTCAACCTCACTCCCCTCCATAACCTCAACCTCCCTCCTCATCCTCAACCTCCCTCCTCATCCTCAACCTCCCTCCTCATCCTCAACCCCCTCCTCATCCTCCCTCCTCAACCCCCCTCAACCTCACTCCTCAACCCCCCCATCCTCATCCTCCCCCCTCAACCCCCCATCCTCATCCTCAACCCCCATCCTCAACCCCCTCCTCACCCCCCTCAACCTCAACCCCCCTCCTCAACCTCAACATCCCTCCTCCTCATCATCCACCTCCTCACCCCCCTCAACCCCCCATCCTCAACCCCCCATCCTCATCCTCAACCCCCCATCCTCATCCCCCTCCTCACCCCCCCTCAACCTCAACCCCCTCCTCAACCTCAACCTCCCTCCTCCTCATCAACCCCCCTCACCCCCCCAAACTCAACCCCCCTCCTCAACCTCAACTTCCCTCCTCCTCATCAACCCCCTCCTCAACCCCCATCCTGAACCCCCATCCTCATCCCCCTCCTCAACCTTAACCCCCCTCCTCAACCTCCCTCCTCCTCATCAACCCCCTCCTCACCCCCCCCCCCCCTCATCCTCAACCCCCCTCCTCCTCAGCACCCGGTATATGCTAATGACGCGGCGTGCATGAGACGTCACATGCGCGCCGGGGTCAAGACGGAGCAGAGGCCGGAGAAGAAGCAGGTAAGTGAGGGGGAGGTATTTAGAGGGGAGACAGTGAGGAGTGGGTTGATGATGAGGAGGGGGGTTGATGAGGAGGAGGGGGGTTGAGGATGAGGAGGGGGGAGGGAAAGAGACACAGGGGGTAGAGAGACGGGGGAGTTAGAGAGACACGGGGGGTTAGAGACACACAGGGGGGTTAGAGAGACACGGGGGGTTAGAGAGAAACGGTGGGGGGTAGAGAGACACTAGGGGGGGTGACTCCAGTATAAGCCGAGGGGGGCCCTTTTTAGCCTTAAAAAAGGGCTGAAAAACTCGGCTTATACTCGAGTATATATATTTTTTGGTGGTCCGAGATCCTTCGGCACTCATTGCGAGCCACGCGCTGAGCGCTTTTGGGGCTCATTGCGAGGCTGTTGGATGTTGTATTTTTTTTTCTGATGGGCGCTTTTGCGGTTATTGTTTTGTGATCTGCTTTTTGTACTTATTGCAAGGCTTTGTGTGCTATGAGCAGCGTTGGCGCTCGTTTCGGCGGCCATTTTTTCTCTCGCTTAGGGGATTTTCGTGTGTCTAAACTCGGAAATTTGGTCTTAAATTGAGGTGTAACTTCACTTGCAGAGATCCTGGGTGACCCCCCCCCCCCCCCCTTGCTGTGGGTAAGCTTTTTCTGTATTTTTTGTGTGTATTTATTGTGTTTTTAATGTTTTCAGGTGTGCGCGGTTCGGCCGTTAAGGTCGTATTTTTGCGAGGTCATAATGTTTTTTTTCTAGGTCCCGCGTCTCGTAATTTTGTATGCTAAGTCCGGAAATTTTCCGTTCTAAGTCCTGCGGTTCGTATTTTTTTGTGTAAGTCCGTATATAGTGATTGCGTGTTAGATCTACCGTATATACTCGAGTATAAGCCGAGTTTTTCAGCCCATTTTTTAAGGCTACAAAGGGCCCCCTCGGCTTATACTCGAGTCACTCTCCCCCCCCCCCCCCGTGTCTCTCTAACCCCCCCGTGTCTCTCTAACCACCCCCCCGTTTCTCTCTACCCCCCGTGTCTCTCTATCCCCCCCTGTGTCTCTCTATCCCCATGGTGTTTTTTTCCCTACCCCTCCTCATCCTCAAACCCCCTCCTCATTATAAACCCCCATTCCTCATTCTCCCACCTCAACCCCCCTCCTCAACCTAAACCCCCCTCCTCATTCTATCCCCCCTAAATACCTCCCCCTCTCCCCTCACTTACCTGCTTCTGCTCCGGCCTCCGCTCCTTCTTGACCATGCGCGCATGTGACGTCACATGCGTGCCGGGTCAAGGAGCGGAGGCCGGAGCAGAAGCAGGTGAGTGAGGGGAGAGGGGGAGGGGTTTAGGTTGAGGAGGGGGGTTGAGGGGGGTTTAGGTTAAGGAGGGGGGTTGGGGTTGAGGGGGGAGGTTGAGGGGGGTTGAGGTTGAGGAGGGGGGTTGGGGTTGAGGGAGGTTGAGGGGTGTTGAGGTTGAGGGGGGTTTAGGTTGAGGACTGGGGTTGAGGAGGGGGGTTGGGGTTGTGGGGGGCGGTTGAGGGGGGTTAAGGTTGAGGAGGGGGGTTGAGGGGGAGGATGAGGGGGGTTGAGGTTGAGGAGGGAGGTTGAGGGGGGTTGAGGTTGAGGAGGGAGGTTGAGGAGGGAGGTTGAGGATGGGGGGTTGAGGATGAGGATGGGGGGTTGAGGAAGGAGGTTGAGGAGGGGGGTTGAGGGGGAGGATGAGGGGGGTTGAGGTTGAGGAGGGAGGTTGAGGGGGGTTGAGGTTAAGGAGGGAGGTTGAGGAGGGGGTTGAGTATGGGGGGTTGAGGATGGGGGGGTTGAGGAGGGAGGTTGAGGAGGGGGGTTGAGGAAGGAGGTTGAGGAGGGGGTTGAGGATGGGGGGTTGAAGAGGGAGGTTGAGGAGGGGGTTGAGGATGGGGGGTTGAGGAGGGAGGATGAGGAGGGAGGTTGTCAATGAGGAGGGAGGTTGAAGGAGGATGAGGATGGGGTTGAGGAGGGGGGTTGAGGTTGAGGAGGGGGGTTGAGGATGGGGGGTTGAGGAGAGAGGATGAGGATGGGGGTTGAAGATGGGGGGGTTGAGGAGGGGGGTTGAGGTTGAGGAGGGGCGTTGAGGAGGGGGTTGAGGATAAGGATGGGGGTTGAGGAGGGTGGATGAGGATGGGGGGTTGAGGAGCGAGGATGAGGATGGGGGGGTTTAGGAGGGGGGTTGGGGTTGAGGAGGGGGGTTGAGGTTGAGGAGGGTTGAGGTTGAGGAGGGTTGAGGTTGAGGAGGGATGAGGTTGAGGAGGGAGGTTGAGGAGGGGGGTTGAGGATGGGGGGTTGAGGATGGGGGGTTGAGGATGGGGGTTGAGGATGGGGGCTTGAGGATGAGGATGGGGGGTTGAGGGGGGAGAATGAGCATGGGGTTGAAGAGGGGGGTTGAGGAGGGAGGTTGAGGAGGGGGTTGTGGAGGAGGGAGGTTGAGGAGGGGGTTGAGGATGGGGATGAGGAGGGAGGATGAGGAGGGAGGATGAGGAGGGAGGTTGAGGATGAGGAGGGAGGTTGAGGAGGGAGGTTGAGGAGGGGGTTGAGGATGAGGAGGGAGGTTGAGGATGAGGAGGGAGGTTGAGGATGAGGAGGGAGGTTTAGGATGAGGCGGGAGGTTGAGGAGGGGGTTGAGGATGAGGAGGGGGTTGAGGATGAGGAGGGAGGTTGAGGATGAGGAGGGAGGTTGAGGAGGGGGGTGGAGGATGAGGAGGGAGGTTGAGGATGAGGAGGGAGGTTGAGGATGAGGAGGAAGGTTGAGGATGAGGAGGGAGGATTAAGAGTGGGGTTGAGTAAGGTGATAAGGGAGGGGGGAAGAGACACAGGGAAGGGAGAGGTTGGAAGAGACACAGGGAAGGGAGAGGTTGGAAGAGACACAGGGAAGGGAGAGGGGGAGAAGAGACACAGGGAAGGGAGAGAAGAGAAGAGACACAGGGAAGGGAGAGGGGGAGAAGAGACACGGGAGAGAGAGGGGGACACAAGAGGGCACAAGAGGGACACAGGGGGCAGCACATTTCCCACCCTCGGCTTATACTCAAGTCACTCATTTTACCCAGTATTTTGTGGTAAAATAGGTGCCTCGGCTTATACTCTGGTCGGCTTATACTCGAGTATATACAGTATTTTGGTAAAGTGCCGCTTGTGTGGGTGTTTGTAACCGTGTTTGAGGCGTCATAGAGCCTCCGCAAATGCGGCCCCTTGCGAGGGACGCAGTTTTTGTGAGCTCGCTTTGCGAGCTCGCAAAGCGTGACGACGATTCATAGTTTTACAACTATTATATGTGGTAGCACAACATTCTCAAGCTCGCAAATCGGCAATAGAAAATAATTTTACTAATGTTTAATTTCCGTGTTATATCGATCCCGGCAATCAATGTGTTAATACATATAATGGAACTCGCATGGACTTGAATATAATATTTACGGATTTATCAATATTGCATTATTTCTGGAATGTGGGTCCGATCGAAACTCTTAATTGAAGACCCTAAGGCTTTGAAATCTAATCTAATTTTTCAGTGGCATAATGATGACGATCTATGTTGCCATTGGCTCACTACGGGTTTGACTAATTGATCATGTTCACGGTCGTGCATCCAACGTTCGAAGAATGCTTTACGGGTTATCATCTCAAGCCAGTCTAATTTTATAACTCTGTAACACAGCCGAATTTCAAGCAAGCAGCCCTTGCGGGCTTTCTGATGCAGCTACGGGCTTCACATTTAATATGGCTGCAAGTTATTTAGATCTTAATAATTTCTCTCTATGTACTATGGGGTTGCCATGTTGTACTGCCTCCTCCTCCAAATCCCCACAGTTTTTCCCTGTGAGATGGCTGGACAGCAAGCTGTAAAGCTCCATATTTCAGCTTATAGTACAGGAGCCAGCACTACATGACCATACAGGAATAGCAAAAGAAAGCCGTTGATCACACTGAAGATAGAGATTTACAGCTTGATGCCCAACCACTTCTCACAGTAGTATTCAATTATCTAAAACTATTATCAAACAACATTAGTATTAAGCAGCATAATAAATAATACTCCTCTTATAATTCACATTTAAAATATTAATAATATTAATATTTATGGTCATATGTTTTGAATTGAGACAATTATTCCCCTCTTTATCTATTTGTTTGAAAATATATTTTTCCCAATAAGCCAGTAAATGTGGCAGTGATTTTCCATTATAAATTGAAATGTATATTTTTCCTGGTTAACTAATGCAGGTCATCAGGCAAATCCAAAAACTTGGCTTTATTTTGATTCATAAATATAACTAACTAGCGACTTGCCCATCAAAAATAACTGCAAGAAAATTTGAAGCCATGGCAATGCTGTTTGCCACACAATGTAAGGCTTTTGCTCCTCTGAGGACCTTCGACACTCATTGCGAGCCTCTCCCCTCGTGTACTTCAAGTTTCCTGCTTTGCGACGATCACCTTCGGCGCTCATCGCAAAGACAAATATATAAGTACAGTGTAAAGTATAAAAAAAAATTAGTACAGTGAATTAATAAATTATTATGAATTAATCAATTAGTATACTTTACCTGTTTATATTTAATATGCAGCAATCGACATCCTGAACCGCTAACAATCTCTTTGGATTTCCCTGCATCAGAAAATGTACATTTGGAGTGTTGAGTCACGTGAGGAGAAAGTGTCAGGAATGTGGCAAGTGTGCAGTGTAAATAGGCTGCATGCGCGAGGCCAAACCGTTTGTTTAGGGGGGTAAAGCAACATTTTAGAATCCTAATATTATTTGCAAGTTAGTGTTGTAAAATGCAGCTTTTTTCAATGTGTTACTTGTTCCTAGCTAACGTGCCTGGCGGTTATTTCCGCGCCTCAGTCTCCTTTTAGACTCATTTTATTTTTTCGTCCAACATTTTTTTTTCTTGCTTAGCCGATTTTTGAGTGCCGAAATTTGGCAAATTCAGCTTAAATTTGAGTGCAACCTCACTCTCAGGCGTCCTGCCGTTCTCCCTGTGCTGTGTGTGAGTATGCTTTTACTTTTTATTTTTTTCTTGTTTTTCTTTTTTTTTCGATTTTCGCGGTTTGGCTGTTAAATTCGTATTTTTGAAAGGTCGTTTTTTTTCCTCCCCGAGGTCGTTCCTGGCTAACTTGTACGCGCCTGCGGTCATTTGCACGCTTCGGTCTCCTTTAGCCTCGTTTCCATTTTTTTCGGCCAACATTTTTATTTCTCACTTAGCCGATTTTCGAGTGCCGAAACTCTGCAAATTTGGCTTAAATTTGCATGCAACCTCATTCCCAGGCTTCCTGGCGTTTCCCCGTGTTGTGTTTGAGTGCTTTTTTTTTTATCTTGTTTTGCGATTTCCGCGGTTTGTTCGTATTTTTGCGAGGTTGTTTTTTTTGCCCCCGAGATTCAGAGGTCCTCTCTAGTAACCGCATTCTTCAACTGCTTGCAGCCTAAGTAAGTCCCGCGTTTCTTAACTGCTTGCAGGATAAGTCCTACGTGTTTCAATTCCTCAACTGCTCGCCTCGCTTACCAAGGCTCGCCGGAGTGCCTTCGGTGTTCCTTTTGCCTAAGGCCCGTGTATTTCAATGCCTCAACAGCTCGCCTTGCAAAGCGAGGCTCGCAGGAGCGCCTTCGGAGCTCATTTCATTCTAAGTCCTGCGTGTTTTTAGGCCTCAACTGCTCGCTAAGTGCTCCGAGCTCGGAAGGCTTCAATGCGTCAAGCCTGATCTCTTCCCCCCTCTCCCTTCCCTGTGTCTCTTCCCCCCTCTCCCTTCCCGGTGTCTCTTCTCCACCTCTCCCTTCCATGTGTCTCTTCCCCCCCTCCTCATTCTCAACCTCCCTCCTCAACCCCACTCCTCATCCTCAACCTTCCTCCTCATCCTCAACCTCCCTCCTCAACCCCCTCATCCTCAACCCCCCTCCTCAACCCCTCCTCAACCCCCCTCCTCAACCCCCCCATCCTCAACCCCCCATCCTCATCCTCAACCCCCCCATCCTCAACCCCCTCCTCAACCCCTTCTTCAACCTCAACCCCCTCCTCATCCTCAACCCCCTCCTCAACCTCCCTCCTCAACCCCCCATCCTCAACCCACTCCTCAACCTCCCTCCTCAACCTCAACCCCCCTCCTCAACCTCCCTCATCAACTTCAACCCCCTCCTCAACCTCCCTCCTCAACCTCCCTCCTCATCCTCCCTCCTCATCCTCAACCCCCCCCCTCCTTATTCTAAACCCCCCTCCTCATTCTACCCCTCTAAATACCCCCCCTCTCCCTTTCCCCTCACTTACCTGCATCTGAAGCTTCTGCTCCGGCCTCCGCTCCTTCCGGCGTCTTGACATGGCACGCATGTGACGTCACGTAATTAGCATATACCGGGTGCCAGTAAGTGAGGGGAAAGGGAGAGGGGGGGTATTTAGAGGGTAGAATGAGGGGGGGGGGGTTTAGAAGGAGGAGGAAGGATGAGGAGGGGGGTTGAGGATGAGGAGGGGGGAGAGAAAGAGACACGGGGGGGTTAGAGAGACACGGGGGGTAGAGAGACACGGGGGGGGGGGGGGTAGAGAGACACGGGGGGGTTAGAGAGACACGGGGGGAGAGTGGCTCGAGTATAAGCCGAGGGGGCCCTTAAGCCTTAAAAAAAGGGCTGAAAAACTCGGCTTATACTCGAGTATATACGGTATATTACGTATATGGTCATCTATAAATACAGCATTACTGCTACTTTGCATGGGAAATGTAGACAGCGCTACAGAGAATGAGTGACATTATAAATAGTTAATTATTTTTTAAAGGCTTATTTGCATTTATACAATAGTCAAATTGTTATTTATGTCACATATATATTATTATGGCAACACTGCAGTTAAAATGGCTTTGGTGTCATTATAGATAATGAGGTAATTATTTCATAGCACCAACTCATATTTCTACATGTTTTACAACTGAAATATGTTGACCCCCTAGAGATAAAATTGCAACTATTTTAAGTGATGTTTTTCTTTTGATCTGCTTCTGCAAGTTGAGGTGAACTAAACTGCAGAGCAGCATTTAACTGCTTTAGACAAAATGTGGAAATTTCAAATCAAATTCTAGTTCTTTCAGTAGGTCTCATGCAAATCTAATTGATTTCCCCATTGGGATATCAGCTCAATTAAATAGCTCAAACAAGGCAGGTGCTGCCCACAGTAAAAAAATGATCGCATTTATTAGAAATGAAAGGCTTAAAGGGTGTTTTTAGTTTCTGAAAACATTTATGCATTCTGAAGTTTAGTTCTTCAGAGCATACTGTAAATCAGAATTTCAGTAACCTTTAACTCACCTCTTTTCTGTGTATAAAGATGTTTTCCTTATATCTATTTGGTCCAAAAAAGCCAATGAATTAAGTCAGTTTTTCTCATGAACATATTATATTTTTTGTAACAAACTGAAGATTATAAATGTCTTTTTCCAAATCCTTTTCCATTTTGTAAGGATATCTCAATTCACTGTACCCTCCTTCAAACATGTACCAACTCAATTTTTGCTATACAATAATATTAAAAATACATTTGATATGTTTGAAAATATAAAGTAATTATTTATGAGGTGTAAATGTAATATATGTTTATGTCGATGTTCAGTTGTGTCCGACTCTCTATGTCTCCATAGAGCATACCAGGCACATCTGTTAGCCACAGCACCTCTGATCTCCCTCAAGATTATGTTCATTGCTTCAATGACCACATCTCTGCACCTGCTGACCCCTTCTTCATGTGCCTTCAAACTTTCCCAGCATCAGAGTCTCCAGGGAATCCTATCTTCTCATGATATAGCCAAAATATTTGAGATTTAGCCTCATGATCATACCTTTCAGTGAACAGTTTGGCATGATTTTCTTTATAATTGATTGATTGGGTCTTCTTGCAGGCCAAATGACTCTAGGTAGTTTTCTCCAACACCACAATTCAAATACATCAATTCTATGGCTCTCAGCCTTCTTTCAGCGGTCACAGCTGTAAGTTACCACCTGTAATACCATAGTTCTAATAATGCAGAACTTTGTTACCTTTTTAATAGCTTTTTCATACTTGACAAGGCTTTCCTCCCCAGAAACAAATATTTTAAAATTTTATGGCTGCAGTCACCATCTCCAGAGATCTTTGAGCCCAGGAAAATAAACTCTGTCACTGCCTCCACTTCTTCCCTATATATTTACCAGTAACTCCTCTCTTTCAGCCATTAGAATAGTCTCATATGCATGATATTTGTTGATATTTCTCCCAACAAAATTAATTTGAGCTTTTGATTTGTCACGTCCGGCCTCACACATGATGTATTCACATATAGGTTGAATAAATAAGGTGTACAATATACAATCTTGTTGCACTCCTTTCCAGATCTTGAACCTTTCTGTTGTTCCATGTTCGGTTCTGATCATGACTTCTTGGACCACAAACAGATTCCTCAGAAGGCAGATATGATATGGTACTCTTATCTCTTTGACAGCTTGCCACATTGTGTAGTGATCCACACAGTCAGAGGCTTTTTAAATGAACATGGCACTGCTGTCTTTATCTATCTCTTTACATCACTCATTATAGAATGTCTCTTTGTCTCTTCTTGCTATCCTCTGCAATTCTGCATTGGGTAAATAATTTCCTATCTTCAATACCTCTTGCGTTCCTTATTTCCTGGGCTATTTTCAGAGTCTCATTAAATAGCCTGTTTTCCTTATTTGTTTTATTTCTGTCGGGTATAGTTTTTGATAGCTTTTCTAGTTTATTAAATATATTCCATACCTCCCTTGCATATTCACAGGGATATATTTTATTTCCTATCTGCTTTGTCTGATGATTTCCCCTCTTTTCCTTAATTTAATTTTGACCTTTCCAAAATGAAGCACATGATCTGATCCACAGTCAACTACAGGTCTTGTTTTTGATGACTGGATAAAGCCCCTCCATCTTTGGCTACAAAGTATATAGTACATCTGATTTCTATATTGTCCATTTAGTGACCGTCTCTGACTAGAGATATATCTCCACATAATTCTTTCAATATCTGACCTGCTTTATTTTGTACTCCAATGTCAAACTTGCCTCTTTTTCCAGGTATCTTTTGGTTCCCTACTTTAGCATCCCAATTTCTTATGATGAAAATAACATATTTTCTTGGTGTTATATCTAGGAGGTCTTGAATATCTTCATAGAATTGGACAACTTTAGCGTCTCAAGTTCAGAGGGGCAGTGGCTGACAGATGTCCTGACATGATGCTAATCAAACAAATGCATCTATATTTGTAAATATACATATATACATATCTCCATCTTTATATATCTATATATAGATTTATACATCTCTCTCTCTTTCTATATATTTCCACATCTATCTATCTATCTATCTATCTATCTATCTATCTATCTATCTATCTATCTATCTATCTATCATTGTGTGTATTAGTATAATAATGTGTCTATATATACAGTAAACCCTAGTTATCCAGCACCCACAGAGACCCCTCACAATGCCTTTAAAAAGGCATTAGCACCTAAACTGGGCCGTTTAAACTCAGAAAAAAACAATTAGAAAAAAGTTTATTTTTTTAAAAAATTTTTGCAGTCTCGAACTGCCGGATAGTGCCAGTTATGCCGGTTTAGCTGGAGTTTTTTTTTTTAATGGGGAATTGATGCCGGTTGCTTTTGGGTTCAGTTTAGTTAGGTGCCGGATAACTGCTACTTTACTATATATATATATATATATATATATATATATATATATATATATATATCACATATATAGTTGTGAGCATTACGGGTTGTTGCTAACGTTTGAAAGCTCGCGCTCACTGCGCTGGTGCATATGAGCGCCGCAGGCGCTCCTCCCTATTACACCGCACTACTTAGGCATCATCCCTATGACCTGTGGGACTACAGATCAACAGAAATCTCAATTATCCAATTTACAGTGCAAGCCCCGTAGCAGTTTGAAAAAATTGCGTTACAAAAATACGGCCCGAAACACTTTGCAAAAATCCAGACCACGGAAAAAATACAAATTTAACGGCCGAACGCGGCACTCAAGAAACACAAAAATAAACACAAATATGCCACAAATTAACGTTAAAATTCACACACAGCACAGGGGGAGAGTCAGTTAATTCCCTGTCCCCAAAAAATGGTATATTTTACACTGTACTTATATATCTGTCTTCGCGATCAGCTCCAAAGGTGATCGTTGCAAAGGAGGAAACTTCAAGTACACAAGGGGACAGGCACGCAATAAGCGTTGAATGCGCTCATTGAGAGCCACGCGATGAGCGCCAATGGCGCTTATCGCGGGGCTCGCAATGAGCACCGAAGGTCCACAGAGGAGCAAAAGCCTTAAATTGTGTGGCAAACAGCATTGCCATGGCTTCAAATTTTATTGCTCTCATTTTTGACGGGCAAGTCGCTAGTAGATATATATATATATATATATAAATGTTTGTGTGTGAGTGTACACACATACACACATATATAAAGTTTCTTCCTAATCATTCAGTTTATATAGCTATTTAGCTATGCAGTGTAGAGAGAGGTAGTTTGTGTATATACTGTATTTTATTGTCCACATGCATTTCCCCTGGTGAGTGTGTGTGCATGTGTGTCTGTGCATGAGATCTGTGGGAGAGGGGAGGGGTGAGTAGTGGGAATAGGGCTGTATGTGCTCAGCCAATCCTCCTCTCTGCTCTCAGTGTGAAGACAGGAGGAGATAAGGGGCTGGCAAAATCCTTGTAACCTCAGAAAGCAGAGGCTGAACAGCACAACCCTGCACAGTGCACAGTGACCCTGGACTGAGGCAGCACACACAGGATGGAGTCCAACAGTCCCAGGAAGATCCAGTTCACAGTCCCACTGCTAGAACCCCATCTGGACCCTGAGGCAGCAGAGCAGGTGAGGGCTGATGTGAGAGTGGGGAAGGGGCTTGGATATGTTTAAGAGATAAAGGAGGAATGAAGGGGGCACTGTGTTAATAGGACTGATAGTGGGACTTGGAAAGGTGAGAAGGATGAGTTATAAAGAGAGAGAAATGCATAGGGAGACAGATATAGAGAGAGAAATAGAGAAAGCTAAGGAGGTTTGTGAAGGAATTACAGGAGACAAATAAAGGGATAGTATGAAGAAACAAGCCAAATATGTATTTTAATGTATGATATAAAAGAAGAGAAGAGAAAATATCATGATTGGTACAAGAAAATAAAAAGTGTGAGAGATACAGAAAAATTAGACAGAAAAAGGGAAGAAAATGTAAAGGAAATGCTGCAAAAAAGAAAAAAAGAATAAAGAGTTATAAGAAAGAGAAGAAGAGAGCGAAGCTGAAAAGGTCATGGGAAGATCAGAGAGAAGCAGAGAGAGGGATGGTGCTAGCGGAGGTGTGGGCATGAAAAGGTCACAAAGGAAAGGCTCTAAACTGTAATTAAATACCGCGGTGGGTGTGCAGCTGGGTGCTGCTGGTGGTGCCACTGTGTAGTTCTGCCTTGGTGTAGTATCGATGATATGTCAGTGTAACTGGGTGCTTCAGTATATACTAATGCACTTACCCCCCCCTCTGGATCGCTATATTGTTGTGGTGAAGGGGCTTGTGTACCTCAATGAAGCTGTGAGCTAAACGATGTACGGGTCACCCAGGATGGGCAGGTCAGACAAATCGCGGTCCCCTGGAGAAGGAACTCGCAACCCACTCCAGTATTTGTAATGAAAACCTTATGGGCAGGCACCAATATGTGCCTGGTGTGCTGTGGTCCATAGGGTCATGGAGAGTCAGACTTGACTGAACAACTAAACAACAACAATATACTTACATCAATAGTACATGTTGGGGGTGTATGGGGTGACTGTTAGCAAGTACAGGAATTACTGTCCAGGTTTTGACAGTTTGATAGTTTAGCAAGAACACGAACACATACACAACTCACTTTTCAATTTTATGAAACAATGAATCTAAGTGAAATGAATGTGGTTTCTTTTCTTAATATTTTGCATCTGGAAGACATTGAAGCACAGACTCTTTCATCTGTCAGTGTATTTTCTGCAGTGTTACGTTTCATTTGTACTAAGTGCCAACAACAGGTCAAACGAGTTGAGCCTCACAGTGCAAGTTGTGAATAAAGCTAAGGGCTATGACAGGGAGAGGTAGATAATAAAGTGAGAATGTTAAGAGATGTGTTCTTTAAAGTGACAAGTTCCAGTCGCTGCTGTAATCTGACTGGATGCCTCTTTGAATGAATGTACATGCTTATTCATATCATATCATTGAGATACAGATAGATGAAAGAGCGCGGGAGTTATGGGGATACGACTGAAATATGCATTAAAGATGTATTTTCAGAGATAAAAGCTGTGTATGAGAATAGTGTTCACAGAGATGTCATATTTCTGTGTACCGTATTACTGTGTATGTGGAGCTACTGAATTCTTCTTCGTTGTAACCAAGACAGCCCAAGGAACCAGAGGTGATAGCAGCATGCACTGATTGTACACTATTGTATATTGAGATATCAGCAATAATGAAGGAGGCATCAGATAAATGACTATAGCAAATGGATGCAATGACAAACAATATAACATGTTTAATTACATTATTTCAAGTTGACAAAAGCCAGATAACATGGACAAAAACTCTGATATGAAACATGATGGCATCTTCATTTAGACCACAGCAGCATTTTACCTGCTTTTTTTGAGACTACAGATTTACAAGTCAGTCCCAAAACATGACCCACTGGTTTCTGGATTGGGAAGAAGATTCATTTATTCATGAGGATTGTACATTTGACATAAATAATCATATTTTTTAGTATATGTAATGGCACCAGATCCATTTTTGTTCAGTAATGTATTAGTTATTTATAGTTTGATTCACTAATATAAAGTCATGTGACTGAAACATTTTACATTTTGCAGAATGCTTATTCCCAGATCCTTAACAGATTCATTGGTCTTATTTTGTAGAAAAAATATCAGTGGATCAAAACTGAGTCCTCAATGGACTGAGCAGATGATTCACACTGTTCTTTTAGCAGCCCCTTTCTTCCACTGAGCTCTCCCAAATCTCATTTTCTTGTCTTTAATAATACTTATTTTTGCATTAGCAACCAATACAACTGGTTAATTGAAGTGAGACTTGTGAGATATGGATGCCCAAGATGGGAGAGACCAAAGTGTGGCTGTGAATTTACCTGTTTGGAGAATGGGGGCAGGAACATCTATAACACCTTCACTACTGTTTCATTATCGACATGTTTCAAGTCCCCGGAGCAATGATATGACTGAGCGTAGTGAGATTATACCACAATTACATGAAATCGGAATGCATTAGGTTTCAGCAAGACATGATAAGATCATTAACTCCTTCTGTTATAATCAGGTAATACAGCTACAGTGTGGAACTGGATTAAAGTAAGAATAAAAGCAGAGAAAATGAATACAGAAAGGTAATTGTGACCAATGGCCCAAATATACTAAGGACTCTGGGGTGGTTTGCTGCATATGCAATGGCTGACTCCCCATACACAACCTCAGAAAAGCACATAATAGCCCCTGAATTTTGGCCAAAGTGTCTTATATATCATTAAGCAACAGAAATTTGTATTTTAGGTAGGAACCCCTAGGCCCATCTAGACAGCTTATTCTCTGTAGTCATAGCTATAATGACTTCTCTTGATAGTACAGTAGACTCTCAGTTATCTGGCACCCAGGTGAGATGGTAGATAAAAGTAGTTTCTGGTTACTTGAGAGTCGCTATTAAAAGAGGTGTAGATTAGCTGCACCTAGGATGTTCTGCTAAGTATATAGTCAGTGAGGGCTGTTCTAGCAGCAGCAGCTTTCACCCCTCACTTACACACAGGTACATTTGGCTAGAAGGTGCGGTGCCGAACCCGGGGAACATAACGCCAACACTGCACTGGTTAGTCACTCATGCCTGTTTGCTTCCAGGTAACACTGAATTGCAGAGACATACAGTGGATGAAATATAGGTGCCTGTAAGCATTTTGTGGCAAGATAACCTGGCTCCTGGCATTTGTTGAGCCATTTAAAATGTAATGTTTATTTAAAGTACAGTATTCAATGTATTTTCTTGTTGCTTGAGCGTTCTGGTTGCTTGAGTTCTGGTTAATTGAGAGTCTACTGTATTATGCATATACCAGATATTCATATCCTAGGTTATCTAATTACCTCTGTACCACATAACTTACCAACTTTGTCTGTATCAGGATTTTCACATATTAATGGAAAATTTGATATTTGTAAGCACCCAACATGGAGTGAAAACACTAAAAAAAACTTTAAATGTACCATTCAATGGTACCCTGTTTTTGATTGCTTGTCACTGACATGTGTTCAGTCGTGTCTAACTCTCCGTGATCCTATGGACCGCAACACACCAGGCACATATTTCGTTATGTCCCTGAGTGTGCTTATCCATATGGTTTTCTTGGCATAGGTACTGGAATGAGTTGCAAGTTCTTTCTCCTGTGGCCCACAATTTGTCTGACCTCTCAGCTATGACCTGTCCATCTTGTGTGACCCTACATGGTATAGCTCACACCTCCATTTAAGTACACAAGCCCCTTCACCTTGATAAGGTAGCGATCCAGGAGGAGGTCACAGACATACACCCCATATTATCTTGCTTCCCTCAGTGATTTCCCGGGGCGAATATTTATTATCCTTGTTCCACATGCACATGCTGGCATTCCACTCATAATGTTGAAACTCACTCTAAACAATGTATATAAGTGCGAGTTGTTCAATCTGAAATCCAAGATAGTCTAACTTGCAATTAACTTCCCATTCTCAATAGGTCTAACCTTTTACAGTGAAACTGTCTTCTTGTCTTAGTGAATATGGGCAGCTGTATTGCCACATCCTTAATTGTGCATAGAAGTAAAAGCTTTGCAGGATCATCTTGTGAAGCCAACATTGGTTTTATTTATAGTGTTTCTTCTTAAAGTGTAAGAAATAGAGATGTATTTACTATTTATGCTGCCTTGTTGCCATTCATATACGGTATATGTTCCCAAATTACTACACATCTTTGTATTTGTTACAATCGTCTCTTTTCCCATATATTTACATATAGATATTTCTCTAAATGTAAATAAACAGAATTGTGAGCTGTACTTCCACCTGAATATGTACTGCCTTAGGCATGTGCCTTCTGTTCCTTAGCAGCAACACATCACTGAAGGAGGACTGTCTGTCCCTATGAAATCAATTAACACTAGAAATCTATGACTCATTCTTGTGTATTGTAGTTTTTTTTTTAGTTTAATAGCCTTTTTTGTGAGCATTAAGATAAAATTGCATTGATCCTGATTCATTGCCCTGCCTTTAATCCCCCACCCCCAATACATTCATCTGTTGTTTTAGGGAGAGACAGTGGTTACATGGGTATAAGAGCTAACGATGGTCACACCCGATATCCTATAATGTGACAGCAGTGCAGCTCAACTACAGATTCAGTAATATTTTATCATGAGTATGACAGGGTGTTAATAGCATGACTGTACTCACCATATGTGGGAACAATATATATATATATCAGGCTATCTGTGTAAATGTAGATTTAATATGTGTTAGATCATAAATATGAGACCTACAGAAGCTCAATTAGTGCCAATATTGTGAAGTTAGAAGTGTATTAATACTAATCTAACATGATCCTGATAGGTGTTAACACACTGCATAGTACTTAATGGAATCTTCACATGATCACACGCCTCTTCAAAGACAGCTCCAAGACATCTCTCTTTGAAATATTTTTGCATAAACTCAGCACTACATGATCTCTAGGGTACCAATGGTTTAGGACCTAATAAGTGATTTCTGTGATTCTGTGAAAATGTACATATGTAGGTTTGAATAATACAATTTATAGTTGTAGTTAGTGAGTGAGGGGATGCAGAAATAAGAGAGGGTTAATTAGACAAATAAGATGTTTTTAAGTGTAAGACCAATATGTACAGAATATATTTCTTTACAGAATTAGAATTGTTAATTGGTAAATTATTTTTACCATGTTTTCATAATATTTGATTCAGTAACTACTAAATGCTTTCTTCTTTACAAGTCTTGTAAACAAAGTCAAGTATCTATGTTAAGGGGACATGGAAATATGTTTTGAGGTTTGTCGCTTTAGAACGAGGATATTTGATAATGTGTCACAGTGTGTTCTCTTTTTTCACATAAAGAGAACATAAACATATTCAGAAGTTTAACTGTTCTTGGGGGCTTGTCCTATGCCAACCAATGAGATCTCTGCATTTCCTGTTAGATTCAATGCTGTTTAAACAGTTTTAAACTTATTATGTTTTTCATGCAAAACAACAACTTTTGTAATGTTTATATATGTTGCTATTAATTATTGTAAAAAATAGTGGTGTTCTGTGTCCCTTTAAAGTGCAGAGGTGTTTACTGTGTCAGTGAAATAATCTGTGTCTAAGGTTCCCACCTACTTGACAAGAAAGGTTAGGTCATAAATCAGAGGTCTTCTAATACAACAATTGAGATGGCCAAGACTTCATATGATTGTAAGTGTTAATGGATAAAAGGCTGTTTAGACTTTTTAAACTTTTTTTTAAGATAGTTTGCACATTCAGTTCTTTAAAACAACATACTTACAGTATGAAATTATATTTTTGTTTGAGTCGTTCAGTTGTGTTTAACTCTCCATGATCTCATGGATGGCAACACACCAGGCTGATCCACTTGGTATTCATGGCAGAAATACTGGAGTGGGTTGCCAGTTCCTTCTCCAGTGGGCCAGAGCATACAGCTCTTGATATTCCTAGGTGGTCGCCCATCCCAATACTGACCAGGCCCAACACTACATGGCTTGTGAGTGGTGTGACCTCTTGGTTCCCTAACTAGAATAAAAAGCAGGTTGCAGTGGTAAAGGCGCCGAATACTAACCACTGGACCACCAGGGAACCCATATGAAATTATAGTTTCCCTTTAAGGCAGGGTTGGGATGCCTGCAGCTCTAGGGCCAGCTTTGGTTCTATGCAGATTTAGCACTCTGCATGTTTTGGGTCAGCACATGTGCAAAAACCTACATAAGTGCAGTCCTCATTGTATGCCTAGAGGTGGCATGGCTTTATACCAGTACAAATAGGAAGGGGCCCATATAGACCTGTGAGCTTGGCTGTAAAGTTCCCAGGTGTGTTGAAATGTTTAGAGAAGGATTCTTGAGGAGGGGAGAAGGAGTGAACAAGAGCTACATGTGTCACGAGACCTACCAAGGAGAAGCAATTGCTAATAAGAGGAATAGTTGAGCAGTGCAGATTTAATTCTGTTGATCTCTCAACTTATATGGAGCCCTGGAAGAGGTCTTAGATATTGCACGCCATGTAAGTTACAGGAACATAGAACACCTGCTTGGATTGCTTGCAAAAACAATGTAGAATTTAATTGTGGTTAAAGTCAAAATCAAGCTAAAATACAGAGATATTGAATCATAGGACTGCACTAATATGCTCAGTAACATAAGAAAACATTTTCTTGCTAAAACATTTTCTTTGGCGCCTTCTTTGCAAAGCCATATATTTATTTCTGAGAACAAGTAAATAGCAAAGAAAATCGAATAACAAAAGTACGCTGTCTTCATGAGCTGCACAGGAGAGAAACCAATTTTCAACTATTTGTAAGATTCTAGGCAAAAAAGAGCTTTTAAGCACTTCTTAATTAATAATGTCCATAAAAATAAAGAGATACATAAATATATTAAATTCCTAATGAAATCCAAAATCCATATGTCCCTTTAAGGGAAGAGATCAGGAACATCTGGTGATATATATATATATATTGTAGAAAATTATTATATTTTCATTGGAAAGATAATGTCATTGTTATGTTAGTTGTGAGCATACGAGTTATTGCTAACGCTTGCGGGCTCGCTATGCGAGCCCGCGGCCCTCGCGAAGCCGAAGGCGCTCTTTGCCAGCCGAAGGTGCTCCTTGCCAGCAACTGCGAAACTCGCAAACTTTACATCGTGACGCAAACAAAATACGAGACACGTTACGACCCATTACGACCTTGCAAAAAATGGCTGCAACACGCGCACATCAAAACATCAAAAATACAACAAATACACACAACAAATACAAAAAAAGCTTACTTACAGGAAGAGGGAGCATCCAGCACCTCGAAAACTAAAGTTACACCTCAATTTAACTGAAATTAAAGCAGTTTAAACAATAAAAAATTCTCTAAGCGAGAGAAAAAATGTCCGCCGAAAAAAACGAAAATGAGGCTACAGCAGTCTAAAGACGCAAAACACCACCAAACACCTACGTATTTGCCGAAAAACACCTACGAGATTAGAAAACAAAATCGCAACCCGCGCAACACCAAAAACATTACAAACACAACAAATACAAACAACAAACACATAAAAAGGTTACTAACAGAGTTTAAAGACCCGAAAATCACCTAAGTGAGAAAAAAAATGGCCGCCGAACAAAACGAAAACGAGGCTAAAGGTCCCTAAACACGCAAAACACTACCATAAACACGCAAAAGCACACCAAACAGCTACGGATATTACGAAAAACTCGCACGACATAGAAAACGAAGATTACAAAAAACTTGCACGACATAGAAAACGAACGACGATACATCAGCCACATTATATACACCAAACACCCTTAGCTCACTTACAATTTCATTGCCGTCATTTTTTGACGGGCAATATTCTAGTAATATTATAATAGCGACGCTCAATCTGAGATGTTTGGAAAATGTAACATTGTACTTGTACTAGTTCTTATATGTAGAGAGAGGGGAAGCCAGATTGGGGGGCATTTTCTCCATGGAGTTGGGACGTAAAATTCTCCAATCTGTTAAGAATATATACCAGTGGTGCAACAGCTGGAATTCAAATCCTAAATCCTCTACAGACAATTGTTTAGTGGGTAATTAATAAGTAACCATTAAAGATAATGATGTGGGTGTGTGAGACAAGAACATGCATAGTTTATGACATACTGTACTTGACAGACAATAGTCATCAAGGGAATTTAGGGATGCCAGTGATAATTATGTGGCCATTAGCAATACGGAATATGTTGGCGCAATACAAATAAAAGTTAATAATCATGAGGTTTAAGTAAGCTAAGCTTTTTAATTAGGGGATATGAGCAAACTATATGGGCCTATTGGTTCTTATCAAGTCTATTTTTCTGTGTTTATGGACTGAAGCCCAGACATATTTTCTCTGTGTAAGCATTTGTAACTAAATCAAATTGCTCTTTTGCACAGACTGACAAAGCTTCTCTGCAGAGGATCTGTGAAGTGCTTCACTGAAGGCTGTAATGGCTGTTTTCTGTGAGCACAATTCCCATCACGGCCTTCAGTGGAATATTTCACAGTCCTTGGGAAGCTTAGTGAATCTTTGGAATTGGATGACTCAAGCTATCATGAAAACCCGGTGTAATGGCGGCTCTTGAGGATTGCATTGGACATTAATAGTCATACCCTCAGAGATAACAGATATAAGTATTATATATAAGTATTTCTCATTTAAGTATGGATATGTTAAATTAGAATAAAATGAAAAAGTGAAGCAATTTGACAGATGTTATGAGGCGAGGGAAATGTTTGATATTTTACAAAATCCTCTGGTACCCGTTTGCCATTTATGACTAAGCCCAGATCTATCCTGACTGCACAGATCTAGATGTAATATCAGCACTCATCATTCACATGAGTCACGTCATCGCATCTCATCTTACTTACAGCTCCCTCCTATGGGACTGGCCACGGGCCCCAGAACTAATCCTAAACAGGCTGTGATGTTTATTACATCAAGAGACAAACGCAACTCCCCGAAGATTCCTCTGTGCGAGGACAACAACAGGACATTATGTATAGAATGCGATGACGATCTGTTCCCAAATGTGGATGTGTCTCTGTCTTTTATTATAATCAGAATGTTACTGCGGCCTGGTGGATTACTCATTACACAATCACAAGAGGTATTGACAGCCTTCTTAATAGATTGATATACACTAGGGTTAGATGTTAGTGTGACACAGCCACATGTATTTGCAGGGGCACTGTAACATAAGCTTTTCGATCTCAATGCAAATTAGAGTAATGATAATTTAAAAAAGCAACCCCCCAAAAAAATGTATATATATATATATATATATATATATATATATATATATATATATGTACACACAGTATAGAGAGAGAGGAATAAAACAATATATCTATATATGAATATGTCAAATGGCGTAGATGGGGGGGCGGTCAACCCTGGGCGGCACTTTTTTGAGGGCAGCACTGCCAGTCACTTGCCCCCATTGAGCTTGGCCCCTCCGGGCACCCCAGACTGGCATCTCCTGGTACTCCCCAGTACAGCCCCCTTGGACTCACCAGTTACATCAATGCTGCCTCCCCTGATGGTGGCTTCTGGCCATGGCAGGGAACCCAGAGTGATGTTGTAACACACACGTGGAGTCATTCAGGGTTTCCCTGCCATGACAGAAGACGCCGACAGAGGAGGCAGCATTGCTGTAACTGGTGAGTCGAGGCAGGATATGCCTGTCTGGGAGGGGCAGGAGGGTTTGGTGGTCCGGGAGGGACTAGTGATCAAGAGGTGCCACGCTGGGGGGACCAAGACAAGCTGTAATGGGATCAGAATGGGCCTGGCTGGGGGGCCAGGAGCAGTCAGGGTGCTGGTGCGCCCAGGGGTATATATTATATATATATATATATATATATATATATACCGTATATATATATACTAGCGAATTGCCCGTCAAAAAATGTCGTCAATAAAAGTGTAAGCCAGGCAATGCTGTTTGCCATACAATGTGAGGCTTTTGCTTTTCTGAGCACCTTGGGCGCTCATCGCAAGCCCTGCGATGAGCGCCTTCAGTGCTCATCGAGTGGCTTGCAATGAGCGCCTTTGGTGCTCATTGCAAACCTTTCCTCCCGCCTTCTGTACGGGCCGCTCATTGCAGGGTTCATTAACCTGCAAGTTTTGTGCTTGGGAAAGTCATGTTTCTCTTTACATCATCTTCCCCCTGTCTCTTCCCTGTGTCTTTCTCTTCTGTGTGTCTACTGAATGTTTTTGTGGCGCGCGCTGACTTCCGTTTGTTTTATTTTCAAAGTTCCGCGTGCCTGGCGTTATTGGTGTGCCTGGCGTTGTTGGTGTGCCTGGCGTTGTTGGTGTAAGTGTTTTTGCCCTTTTTTTTTTTTTTTAAGTCCCGCGTGCCTGGCTTTACTCAGCCTCGTTTTCATCCAGTTTCAGAATTATTTACATTTTTCGTCCGCCATTTTTTTTCTTGCTTGCAACTTCACTTCCAGGCTTCGTGTTTTCGATTTCTGCGATTCGGCCGTTAAATTCGTATTTTTACGAGGTCGTATTTTTTTGCCAATCTCGCATGTGCGACAGCGCCACTGGCAGCAATGAGAACCTTCGGCGCTCATTGCAGCCAAAGTGCTGTGCGGCTGCTTAAGTGTTGATTTCAGCCTAAGTCCTGCATGCTTCAGTGCCTCAACTGCTCGCCTCGCTTTGTGACGTTAGAAGGGCAATGAGCGATCATTGCCTAAGTCCTGCGAGCTCAGATGCTTCAATGCCTCAATGGCTTGCTTCGCTTCATGAGGATCGCACGCGTGATGACAAATTGCAGTTTGACAACTATTATATGTGACTAGCGACTTGCCCATCAAAAATGACGGGGCAATAAAATTGTAAGGCAGGTAATGCGGTTTGCCACAGACATACATTTTTTGGGTGGTCTGAGATCCTTCAGCGCGCATTGCGAGCCTCTTGATTGTTGTGTTTTTTTTTATCAGAGGCGCTTTTGCTGTCATTGTAAGGTCGGCGCTGATCTGCTTTTTGCGCTTATTGCAAGGCTGTCCCCTGGTGTAGTTTGTGTGCTATGAGCAGCGTTGGCGCTCGTTGTGAGGCGCGCGGTAAATGGCTTTTGCATTTATTGCGATAGTGTTTTTTTTTTGTTTTTTTTGTGTATATGTATATTTGTATGGTAATTAAAAAAGTAATAAATTAATATACTTTACCTATTTGTAAGTAATATATGCAGGAAGCATTGTGCTGAAGAGCTGACAATCTGTTTTGATGTTCCTGTAGCATAGAATGTAGGTTTGCACTATTGTGGAGCTGAGGTGTAAGTGTCAGCAATGTGTGCAGTGTGTAGTGTAAATAGGCTGTGTGCGCGAGGGGTAGCTGGGTACTTCCGCATTCTGTAAGTTAGTGTTGCAAAATGGCAGCAAATGTGTATGTGGTACGCAGGTGTGGATGATTTAGCATCCTTGTTAAAAGTGTATCTTGTACCTCGTACAGCTTTTTGGAAAAGCCGTATGTGCTTGTTGGTGTTTTGCGGCTTTAGGGTCATGTAGCCTGGTTTCCGTTTTTTTCGGCGCCCATTATTTGTCTCGCTTAGGGCATTTTCGTGTGTCTAAAGTCGTTAAATTGGACTTACATTGAGGTGTAATTCCACTTGCAGAGGTCCTGGGTGCCCCCCCCCCCCCCCCCCTTGCTGCGGTTTTTATGTCATTTTTGTGTGTATTTATTGTTTTTTTAATGTTTTCATCTGCGCGGTATGGCCATTAAGGTCGTATTTTTGCAAGTCCGTAATTTTTATTTCTAAGTCCCGCGGCTCGTTTTTGTTTGTGTAAGTCCGTATTTAGTCATTGCGTGTTAGATGTATTTTTTCAAAGTCCCGCTTCTGTGGGTGTTTGTAACCGATTGTGGACGCCGTAGAGCCCCGACCTCCGCAAAATGCGGCCCCTCGCTTCACAAGGGTCCGCATTTGCGACCTGCAATGAGCCGATTGCCGCCGACCTGGGAGCCTCCACCTCCGCAAATGCGGACCCTTGCAAACCTTCGGCTCATTGCAGCCGACATTGGAACCTCCACCTTTCGCAAATGTGGCCCCTTGTTTCATAGTTTGACAACTATTTTATGTGATATGGCACCAGGGTGGCATCAAACTCAGGGACAGCCCCGGGCGGCTCCAGCTCCAGCTCTGCCACTGTATATATCTATATATCTCTCACTATAGATTGATCGATATACTTTATGCCATGTTACAATGCAGCTTCACAGAGTGTGTCCTATAGAACTTTCCAAGATATTTTCATGTAAAATGAGCTAATATTATGCCTGAGTGTCCAGGTACTTTTTTAAGTTGCAATTTTACCAATCACTGTCACTGAAGCTATTTTTTAGGTGATTTGAAAAGTTAGAGGGATCATTAAAAGATGGACAATTTGGCACTAAAATGGCTCATTAAGGAGGAAATGTTATATTCTCAAAAGAAACCGATATCAAACTTTGGCCCAGATTCTTATGCAACTGATATTTTTATCCAGCCTTGCTAGTTACATGAAATTTGAGCATTTAAAATAACTCCTTAATGCTGATAGATGACACTCACTTAGAGTCCACGGAATTTGCAGCTCATAGCAAGACATTTGAAATGTTTTTGTTTTGCACTACAGTATCTGCTTCAGACAGTTCATTTTATATAATATACTGAACGGTGATTCTGCTATAAATAATATTGATGTTCAGTATATTTATTAGTTAATGGTAAGAAGGTAAAAAGAAAAAAGCACCAATTTCTATTGTATTTAATTAATATTACTAACATAACTGACTTGGCCCAGAGGGCTTTCCATCTGTTCAAAGTCTAAGGTCAGGATTATCGCCTCCTTATTATTGATTCCTTTACAGTGTACTTCTGTTTTGTGTGCGCTACTTTGGATCCAGATATCAGGTTTAGGATTTTTGCATTAGCAGTAATGGGGTCAGGGAATAGTGTATGGGGCTTGAAGGCAATCTTCACATTTCACATTTCCAGGGCAGCTATGATTGATACTCACCAATAAATCAAATCTCAGGAGTTTGGACTTTGGAGACCTTATAATGGAAAAATATAGACTTTTGTTAAAAGGATTAAGTGAGAAGGATTTCAATTAATTAAAGACACAAAATATAATTATTGACAAGAGCTGTAGCCACAGTTATATTAATAATAATTTGTAAAAATTTAGTAATATTCTGATATACTTAGCATTTTTAAAATGTTTTATATATGAGAGATCTGCTTCCAGCTTTTACACCAAAAACAGTTATATTAATAAGCCACATACTAAAACAAATTTAGAGCAATGAAATCCTATATGATTTAGATGCTGGGAACTGACTGGATTTCTAAAAGACCATGGCCCTCATTCAATTACAATTTGGCCAATTGAATAGGGCTCTAAATAAGCACATAACATATATTTTTTAAAGAAGTTTTTATTTAGTGAGCATCTATCCAAAAGCAAGGTTTTCACTAACTAAAAACTTCTTTAAAAAAATTATTCTATGTGCTTATTTAGAGCCCTATTCAATTGGCCGAATCACAATTGAATGAGGCCCCATGAAAGCAGTGGCCTAGGGAGGAAATCAGGGATGTCCAGCAAAATGGCTCAGACTGCTCCCTCTCCAGTGCTACTGTGCATTCAGCTCTCTTCCAACACATTTCCTAACTCTCTATTCTCCCGCTTTCTCCTTCCTTCCATTTCCTCTGTCAATCCAGCTTTTTCTCTCTACCATCTTTTTTCATGTTTCTTTCCCATCTTCTTTTTTCTTTCCACCACTTCACCTCTCCCCTCTGTATTTATAGCTCCTCCATCTCTATGGCCTGTTCGCCTTCCCCCCTTATTCTCCCATTATGTATCTCGCATTCTTCACCAATTATCATAAACACATAGATTTCATAGTTAAGGGTCCGTCTAGTCTGCCTATTCTTTCTACTTTATCTTATCTCTTCATACAGTAGATCTAGGAACTTTCTGAAAGTCAGCAAAGAGGCCATAGAGTATGATGTCCAGACAAAGAGACATAATGCAGCTTTGCAATATCATGCTGGCAAAACATAGAGGTCGACATAAGATATGTACTGGTGTCAGGGAGGTAAGATTGTTTTTTTAAGTGTAGTTCTATTCTCTTGATCAATTAAAATGTTCTGTATTTTGATGAATGTAATATAAGTATAAATGTAGTAAAGAATGATTGCATCATGTGTAATATAATCAGAGCATATTGGATTATAGATCTGTAAAGGATCAGAATGATACAGAAGAGATTGAATTATGTTCTGAGTATCTGAGTGTCTTGGGTGATATTGACAATGACATTGAAGAATATCTGCTGCCACAGTTGACATTATAAGAGGTGTATAGAAAGTGATAAATGGCCTAGGAAGTTAGAATGACGAGGATTACAGTTACCATGTAATGACAATAAACACTAATTAAGACACTCAAGTCTATTAGTGAATCGCCCCAAAGTATCTCATTGAGACCAATTCCTTTATATGTACCTACACAAACATTTGCTGAGATTCAGTGAGAATAATGGGTTTTGCTTGAAAATATCAATTCTGTTTTCTTTCTGATTTCTCTTCATTTGTAAGAGACATATATTGAGCAACTAATTCAGTCATGGAAGCTCTTTTGAGAATAAGTGAAACACCAGAACCCAATTCTCCCACCCCCATTGCCAGAGGGGTCTCCCAATAGTTGTCAAAATCTAAAAGATCTAATTATGTAACACATTTCCATCTACCTCTTCCTTCCTCCTCTACCCCTCCTTGTTAGGCCCCGAGCTATAAGAAAGTGTTGAGGCCAGACAAGATAGAACCTTCAAATATTAAAATATCTCTGAAATGTGTTTATGCTCATAGCTTGCATAGCAGCAAGCATTGTTTATTTGTTACATACTTCACAAATATGTGAAGATTATCCTACCCAACTCTTAAGCCCCCTCTCCAGAACCATAGCAGCTGTGTCCTTTGTCAATCTTCTAAGCTTTCCAAATAGAGCAAAGATAAATATTTTCTGGTAATTTTATCATAAAACCTGATTAAATCTGAAAATTGTGCTTACCTTGGGCCTCATTCAAATATGATTTGGCCAATTGAATAGGGCTCTATATAAGCACAGAGCATATTTTTTACAGAAGTTTTTAGTTAGTGAAGACCTTGTTAGTTCACTAACTAAAAACTTTTGTAAAAAAAAATATGCTCTGTGCTTATATAGAGCCCTATTCAATTGACCAAACCACATTTGAATGAGGCCCCTTGTGTTCAAGCACATCAGCGACTTTCTGACATAACGATGGCTTCATAATTAGTTTTCAAAACAAACCAAGGCATCTATGCAAACTGGTTACCAGTGATATCCTCGACTGACCACAATTTATCAGTATAAAGATGTTAGATAATGTCTGCTGGGGAAATGTTTAATAAACTGCTATAGGAAATACCGCAGTCAGCTGCATTTAACCTAATAAACCTGTCAATGGCATCAGTTTATATGTGTTCAACGATGGACATCTGCTTTAATAATATTACATTGAGCTTTGTTTTCTTGTTGATGTGTAATAAGAATGAATAATGTGTAAGACACTGTTTTATAGCATTATTCAAGATATTATGTTCACATTTTGTGCTAAATACTATTAGATGAAGTAACAGTGCCTTTTAGTGATAGTGTACAAACGCAATGAATTTTTATATGTACATGAGGCAATAAAGAACCACTTTAATCTTGATAAAGCTAGGGGGATAAGTGGCTCAATGAAAGCCATTTATGGTTGAAACATACATCTGGGGATTGTGGGTTCTTTCATGTAGAGGAGATTTGCCTGGTATTTCAGTTCTGGTCTGCCTTATATTACATATACAGAAAATAAATAGTACATTTGTGTTCACATTTGAATGTTTGAAATAAGTTAAAAAAGTATTTCCTGCTCAGAGAAATACAGGGAATCTGGGCAGAACCTGGGCAGGGACATGCAAATGTGCCCACAAAGGCTTCGCTCTTGTAATCCAATACAATTTTAAACATGGCTCCTATAAGCTTATGCCTGCTGTATTACACAGTTTTAAGCAAAACCCAGGATGGACTATGTACAAGCCAGGAAACCTACGTATACAAAATAATAGGCTTCATGAGATTTCTCTGCTGTGAGTGAAAATATGAGGGTCTGCACTCTGAGTGCGCCATTTCCCACAAAGAACACTGTTAAAGGCATATTTAAATTTCATGGATTATTAATGCATCTTATAGAGGAGAATCAGCAGTGTATGAAAACATTTTTTTGCATGACAAAATACCAAAATAAACATTATTAAACTTACCCTAAAGTTTGCTAAATCTCTTGACTTTACTAGCAGTTGATTTTCAGAGTTAACACCCCTGGAAATCCCTGCTAAAAATTATCATAAAATTCATTATTCATTTTGGCCAAACGCAGGCAGTTAATACATTGTTTCAATCAGTGATGGCAGTTTGTGCAGAAAGGCATCATGGGATGTGTAGTCTTGTTTTCCCTTGTACAAGGAAGCAAGTAGGAGCCCAGACATTTCTATTTGGATCTCTGCACTGTATCTAAAATAAATCTGTATTTGTATAGAATGACCCAATGTAATCTGTGTGTCTGATATAAACTGCATGTGTTAGATTAGAAAAAGGTAATACATGGGAAACTTAGATATGCCTTTAATAATATCCGTATTGTGTGTCTCCCACATTTTTTATGAAGTCTGCAAAAAAATAAATTAAATAGTACCTGTGTAAACCATACATATTTTTAGCAAAAATCTAAATTTTGGATTCAGCACTTCTTGACATCAATGGTGTGTTTATGTAATCTATCAATGGGGGTTTGTGGGAGAGAAAGGAAGAGGAATAATGAAGAATGTGTTGCTTATAATATTGATCCAATAACCTCTTCCCCTGCACATGCTGAGAAACAGGCAGTAGTAACATGTTAAAATGCAAGCCATGCTCCTGCAGAGATGTAAACACCCCTCTCACACGTGCCATCTGAACGAAAGTATCATAGATGCCTATAGCGACAAACATGATTGTTTTCATTATAAATATACTAATATTGAACACTTTATCCTATTGATATTTCAAACAGACGGAAATCTCATTTATAATATGCTCACTTGACAAATGTGAATAAAAGAGGCAAAATGTTTATTTATGAAGTACAAAAATTTGCCTTTAATTTGTAGCTATTATATTCAATGTAGCTTTAATGGAGGAAGGCACTGTTTTTTTTTTCATAACCTGATTAATCATTTGGGATGGGCCTTGAATGTATATAAGATATCCATTCAGTTCTGGCAAATACTGTCCCAATATTTAATTTAATGGAACATACAACAGAATTAAATGAAACTGCATCTTATAAAAGGTTACCCTTCCAGGTGACAATTCAGGAAAAAAAATAAAGCAATGGATGCCTACAGTAAAGCAAACATGCACATAGCAGTTAAAAAATTAAATGCTATATTTTTTACTTTCTAAAAATTTTGTTCCCATTATCAAAAAGGTTCTGAAAATAGTTACTGAAAAAGAGCCTACTGCTAATATGTTGCTTCTGTGGGCCTTTGAAGAGACATGATTCTTAAAATTAAAGTGAGCATATAACCCTACTCATTAAGAACACATTGCACAAATATGTTTTCTTCAAAGGTTTAATGTTTAAATAAAACTAGGCAAACCTGAGTAATCCACCTTCATAAAAGATGAGTTTGATGGGACTAGAGAAGGGGGAAGTAGTAAAGAAGGAAGAGGGGAAATTAAGTAGCGGTACATCAATCTATCAGTCCTATTAAATTGGAGGTACGTGTTAACACGTAGCTTGTAAATGTCATCTTAGGGCTGTTTGCGTGCTAAGGTGCATCTTAACTTTGCTCTCAGCCGACTTTGCGTGTTAACACGCAGGATGGCCGAGAATAGGCTACGTGGAGAGCAACGGTGTAACTTGATCTGTCTGTTGTGGTGTATCACCAAATTAATATATATAAATATTACACAAGGTTCGTCTACATTAAAAGGTATTTATTAAAAGGCAACAACACAATACTATAAATGTATTATAAACACACAGCCAGACCCACGGAGCACCAACCCTTTTTAAATCTATCTACCTATATAATAATCCCCTTTCCCAAACGCTTTATCTTACCCACGGTTAGACCATTTCCATCATCACCACCATCAACCATCACCAACACCACCCAGCAAGCAAACAGGAAACAGCACCAGTTTCCTGCCTGGATATATCCTTAGTTAAGATGATGTAATTTACATCACATCCTGTCCATGACTTCCTTTAGCAATTGTGGGAGGGAAGTAAAGATTCTCAGCCCTCCTACAAAGGCCTGTTTGAGGAAGTCCTGAATTACCATTCAAGGAAGACAAGTTACCACATTCCCTCACTTTTTCTTCTTCTATGTTGCTCAGTTTTCTAGTTATCCCTCTAGTACAGGAGAACCTAGTGGGAGCAAAAACCTGATATACAGGAGAAATTCAACCCACCGTCCCTCCGGAATAGTTCCCTCAGCGACATAAGTTCTCCTGTACTTTCCTATGGCTGTCAATCCACATATTACACAAAAAACAGAATTTAGAGATGAGAGAGAGAAAGAAGAGAAAAAAGACACAAAATAAAAAATAAAAACATTTACATTTCATTATTATATATCCTCCTTGCAAGTTTCTTCCTCATTTGTTTCATTGCCACACAAAAGTATATTATTATAATTGTCGTTAATACTTGAATGAACATGAGTACCAGCGACAGTGTTCGTAGGACTGGATGTGTCTCTGCATTGGTAAGAATTCCCCACCAGGGATGCTCAACGTTTTTTGTAGTAATTTCTATTTCCTTTTTCTGTTGTTCCAGCAGTAAGCTGATGGGGTGTAGTTGTTGTTTGGTACGTTTTACTAACTCATGAAGTTCCAGGGTAAGCTTTGGAATTGGGGGAAAAAGCTTCATTGTCAAATTTGTCCAATCTGCATTTGCAGTAAAATTGATCATTTCAGTGGTAAGGTTTCTTGATGGAAATAGTGTATGAGTTCCTACATGTATAGTAGTGGTTACCATGATACAAGACCCTTCTTCCACCAAACATATTTCATCAACTGTCCTATATTCAGAGTGGCCGATAAAGCATGCAATGTCCCCTATGCGGATCACCTCTTGCACCAGGTTTTCTTTTATCGACTGCACCCAGCCATCCTCCTCAGCTCCTTTCTCCCAAACACAACTGCACAGCCATCGGTGTTGAGATTTCCTGCAACAGCTTTCATCCATCTCCAATCCTGTAATAGTGGCCAGTCTTTTTGATGGGAAGTGTTGCCTGTAGATTCCATCACTTAACGTGCCAATGCTATGTATGAAGTTCAGTTGCTCTGCCTGCCCCTCCCAGCGGGGAATTGCCAGGATTAGTCCTATTGTCCCAGATTGTAGTCCATGTGGCATCCATTGATCTGGGCCTTCAATATAGCTGTATTTAAGATTGTCCTCAGTGATGTCCACTCCTTTTCTTTTCAATGACGTGATAATCCTTTTTGCATTGATGTGTCTTGCCCACTTGTTTTCCTGGATGTCTTTAATAGTTTCCTTTAAATCTGCCAACAGTTTTCCTCCAATCATAGAACAGAAAATGGCAGTTCCAACTATTTCATTCTTAATGCTGTTAGCAATGGAAGCAATATTTTCCTCAACTAGATGCAGGTTGTTGGCAATGGTGTGTATGTCATCAACATTGTCTGTCAGTCTACTCACTATAAGGGAGTCAGCTACTCCACCTGTTTTCATAGCATGTCCCATGCCATCAGTAAGGGAGTTTATCCTGCTGTTCAGTCCAATGATGTCTGCTGAATTCCATACTCCCAATCCAGTTCCGACTCCTCCTAAAAGGGCTGCAAGTGTGTCCCGTTTTTCTCGACTCCCTGCTCCGGTCCACTCAATGATGGTCTCTTGTATACTTTGCTTAAACCACTGCCGCTGTGATTCCGGGCACTTTGGAGGAATAGAAAAATCATTAAAATTTAGAATTATTGGGTAGTAAGTCCACCCAACCCCTTGCACAACTGTTTCATGTGTTGGTACCACCACCAATCCACCTATTGGCCATGGTACCTTCTTCTGATCTTTACAACGTTGCAGCTCCTTTACAGAGACAAATACTTCATCTATTGTTAGAACACACCCCTTTCCAGTATCAAAATTGCAGAATTCCTCTAGGTCAGGCTGGGCAGCTATAACTGCAGCGTCCCATTCTCCACCTTCTTCTAATGTTAAGTTACTCACTACTACTGTAATATTTGTAACCCTCCCTTGTACCTTTGTTGTTATTTTAGTCCTTCCTTTAAAGTTTCCTGTATTCATTATCTGTCCATATCTTATAACCCATTCCCAGTTATGTCCCTCTATACTTTTTATTGGAGCTCTAAGAGCTAATCCCCTGGTACTATTATGTGGCAAAATAATGTTTACTTGTAACCCTCCACCCTCTTTTACTTCCAATTCCTTGGGCCAAATAAATCTATCTGCTTGAACATAATGTAACTCCAATCTTTTCAAACTCTTTCCCTTATTTGCGGTATCTTCTGGCCTTATTGCCTGTCTCCCCATTCCTACTGTGATACAGCTTATACTTATCCCTCCTGTAACAAAGATCCACCACAATCTTCTGTTGACACGCATCTTCATTCTTATACAGCCTTGCTCTGTGGGAACACTAGATTCCATCATTAGAAACATATACATAAAAAATAAAAACAGCATTAGAGACATATACATACACAAACAGAAGAAAAAAAAAACTAAATAAAAACTAAATAATAAAAAAAAAACAATGTGTATGTATTTATTCAATTTGTACTTAACCTCTATTCCATATTTTGTCCTTCCTAAATCTTTTAAGCTGTGATGCATGCAGCCAGACTTCTCCTTTCTCTGTGTGATCAACCAAGTATACAGAGGTCCCTAATTTATCTACTACAGTATATGGTCCCTTCCATTTTGCTCTTCCCCAAGGAAGGTGTTCATCTTGATTCTGCACCATAACTCTGTCCCCTGCCTCATATGATGTCAGATCCCCTGCTGCATCATACCATCGCTTTCGATGTTGGTATTGTTCTTCATCTTCCACAGCCACAGATTTATGAACAATTTCCAAGTGTGTGGCCAACTCCTTTACCCATTGATCTGTGATTGCAGCGGTTTGTAAAGCTACAGGTGGAGGTATTGTCATCCAGTTTTTCCAGGAGGGCATTGGTCTACCCATTAAAATTTCATACGGTGAAAATCCTGTTGATCTACAGGGCCTTGATCTAAGTCGGGCACATACTAAAGGTATGTATATGTCCCAAGCTTGCCCATGTTCTGCCACCAGCTTTTTCAGCTCTCTTTTTATGGTGCCATTCATTCGCTCAACTTGGCCTGCTGCCTGTGTATGGTATGGGATATGGTGTTTCAGTTCAATACCCACCATCCTACAAAGTTCCTTCATTACATTTCCTATGAATGCCGCTCCATTGTCGCAATCAAGGACTTTTGGAATTCCCCACACTGTCAGTACATCGCTTACTAATTTCCTGGCTGTGGTTAGTGCTGTACAGTTTCTTGTTGGGATTGCGATCATCCATCTTGAGAAGCTATCTACTATCATGAGAATATATTTATTTCCTCTTGTGGTTGTTGGCAATGGTCCGGTGTAATCAATTTGAATTCTTTCCCATGGGCCTACAAGTGTCTGTCTCATTAATTCTCCCCTTCTTTTCCTGTTGGACTGGTCAAATCTTGCACATATAATACAACTATCCACAAATTCTTCAAGATCCTTGTTTTGCCCGATCCACCATCCCAAATGTCGAATCCTCTCTTTTGCTTCTCTGATCTTTGGATGTCCTCCTGCTTGTGATCCATGTATCCATCGGAGTAAGTCTTTTCTCACTTGTTGTGGTACAATCCAAATCGGTTCCCCGGTTTCTGATATACATATTAGCCCTTGCTCCTCCATCACTTTTTTGCCTCCGTATATCACTTCTTCTCCCTTTTGTAATTTCTCCCGAATATCTTTTAGTTCCTCATCTTGATCTTGTAATTCCTGCAGTTGCTTCATCTTAATTGAAATAAATGTAGATTTGCTCCTTGTAGTAGAAGCTATTTGTAATGTGTTTTTTGTGGGTGGTTTCCAGTCTTCCGCTTGGACAGCTGCCTCTTTTGCATACCGGTCAGCAAGGTAGTTTCCCTCTCGGTGTGGCCCTGTCTTTTTATGTGCCCGTACTTTGATCATGTTAATTCTTTTGAAATTTTGTGATAACTTTTCTACCATCTGCCATAGATCTTGGAACTTAACAGGGGATCCATCTGTGGCAAGGAATTGGTTACTATCCCACCATTTTAGCAGAAGGCATGTGCCTCGGAACACCCAGTCACTATCCAAAACAATTGTCAATATGTCACTTCTTCCAGACTCTTGCTGAAGTACTTCAATGACTGCAGCCAGTTCTACATATTGTGCTGAATATGCTTTGATTCTAAATCCAAATTCTTTTATGATATCTTTACCCAACATTTTTACTCCGGCCATTCCTGATATTCTTTTTCCTTGTGCATAGTGACAGCTGCCATCAGTATACCATACAGGATCTGAGGTCATCACAAGATGAGTGGCATCTTTGAACACCGCGTGGCATGTTGATTCAGGATAGATCTGGCATTCATGAGCTTCTCCCTTTATGCAAATTCCAGCCACCCATTCTTTTGGTTCTCTTAAGGCATGAGTTGAAATGTTATCAGCGAGCAGTGCCATAGTCCATTTCTGAATGCGGGCATTGTTGATGTGGCTGATTGCCAGGCTGCCTTGTCTGAGGATCTGCAATGGAGTATGATGTGTACAGATTATTATCGTCTGTGTGCCAAATAGGTATTTAAATCTTCTAATTGCCCAGTATGCTGCTAAGATCAATCTCTCACACCATCCAAATTTCAGCTCTACGGCAGACAGCATCTGAGATCCAAAAGCCACTGGACGTTCTGCATGTCCCCACAGTTGAGTGATGACTGCTCCTTGTGAATCTGGCATTGTAATCGGATATAGTCTAAATTCTTTTTCATGGTCTGGAGATGCCAGAGTTGGTGCACTCCCTAGTTCAGCCTTCAATTTTTGTACTGCTGATGTGTGTTCCTCTGTCCAATCCCAATTCTGTGCTCTCAGGAGTTCATAAAGGGGTTGTGCCAGTTGAGCATATCGTGGGGTAAATTCACGACAAAATCCCATTATTCCAAGCAATGATTGGAGCGCTGTACGGTCTGTAGGAATGGGTAACTGAGCAATAACTTTGGCCCTGTCTTGATCAATTGATCGTCCATCTCCTGATATAATTACTCCTAAGAAGTTGACTTTCTGGCATGCCAATTGTGCCTTTGCCCCATTTAGCTTAAGTCCAGCTTCCAGTATGCATTGTAATAATATTGCCAGGTCTTCTTTGTGTTCTTCCATGTTCGGGGATTGTAAGAGGACATCATCAACATATTGAATGATACGATCTGGACGTGGGAAAGCTGTCAATGCATTTTTCATGTATGTGTGAAAAATAGCTGGGGAGTCACAATATCCCTGTGGTAATACTGTGAAAGCATATTGTCGGCCCTCCCAGTTGAACGCCGTCCGGTAGTGGCATTCTTCAGCTAAGGGAATTGACCAAAATCCATTGGCCACATCTATTACACTGAATACTTTCATTTCTGGTGAAATTTTGGACATCATTTCACAATAAACAGAAACAACAGGGGCCATTCTTTTTGCAAGTTTGTTCACGGCCCTGTAATCAATGGTAAGTCTCCATGATGAGGCTGCTTTTTCATCTCCATTCCCTTTTAACACAGCTTTTCTCACAGGCCAACATGGTGAGTTACATGCATACCCATTTCCAGATTTAATTATTCCACGTCTCTCCAGCATTTCTATCATCTCAGTGATTGATGCCACTGATTCTCTTGGGACTGGATATTGCTTTTGCCATTGTGGGTCTCCTCCTTCCAACAAGACCATTCCTTTCATTCTTCCACAGTCTAATTTATCTGTAGCCCAAACAGGTATGTCTTGGATTAGCTTCTGCAGCCATTCTGGTTGTCCGTCTAGTTTCAGTTTGTTTTTTTCCAGACTTTTTATCGGAGAGACAATATATGCCATTGGGAGCACAACCCCTTTCGTCAACTCTGTACTTACCTGATTCACCTTTTCTGTCTTCCACAAACAAAAATTGGCAAGATCTACAATGAAATTTCCTTTTTTTAAAGCTTCTATTCCCAATATTTCCTCTGGCCAACCCACTATTGCTTCTACTTGTATTGTTTTTCCTCCGACTGCTACATCAATTAGACCTGCTCTAACCTCCTGTGGATTCCCAGTAACTCCCATAATATTTACTGAAGAATCCCCATTTTTGACCCTGTTGGTCATTGTAACTGCTGCTCCTGTATCTACCAACATATTTTTCCCTACCCCTGCGATGACTGTATAAATGGTAGGCCGACCTGCCTCATCCATGGTTAAATTAGCTGAGTGAATGAGATGCTGAGGCGCAGGGGTTGGGATTTGTCATTGTGACTCACTTCTACTCCGTCCCTCTTTTATAACACTATATTGCATCTTTGCCTCACTTTCCTTCAATTTCCTCTCTGACTCAGCTACCTTGTTTTTAAGTATGTGATTTTCCTCTTCTATCCTATCCTTCTGTCTCCTGAGTTCCCAATAGCCCATGTTACCGTTTCTCTCTCCCTCCTGATTAGCCCTCCAGTTGCTGCCATCCCTATTCCTATAGTCCCTAGGTGGATCTCTCCATCTTTTGTCAAAGTTCTGTTTTGGTCTCCAGTTTTGATCATCCTTCTTGTTCTGGGGTACATCCCACGTCTGGTTTCTCCATTTACCATCTATATCTCTACCAGACTCGACCTTAAATGTTCTTACAGCTGAAACAGAGCAGGCCTGTTCTGTGAAAGGATGCTTGATCCACCACTTATCAGCTCTAGTTAGTACCATTTCCAAGTCTGTTGGTGTTGGATCAAAAAGCCTGATAAATTCTTGACACTCCCGGGGAAGGGCTTCCATTACTTTTGCTATATGTTCTGGTGAGCCCAGCACTAGAGGCTGTTGAGGTTGTCGTAGAGTATACCAAAAAAATATCCTTTGAGCTACCTCTCTAGGACCATCTGTTGGCCTCATGGTAATATTTGCTATTTCTTTCTCTATGCTAAGTAGATAGAAATTAGTTGCAGCAATTCTTCCTGCCTGATCAGACACACTGTTATTAAATCCCAATAGTCTACTAGCCAAAGGACCCATAGCGTATTCTAACAGTTCTGTCCATTCCTCTAAGTTAAGACCTCCTTTTTTAGCTCTATCTGCTCCCCTCATAAACCAATGTGTAAATGTATTAAAGTTGTTAGTTGGCATACTTCCCCACCATTTCTGGAAATTGTCTTTATCTGCCATAGACATCGGTCGAGTCTGCATAGAAAATCCTGTAGGTGTTTGCCTTGCATTAAATAATTCTGAAACAATAACTGGTGCTTGTGGTATGGTATCTACTTGTGGAACAGAATAACATAAGAAATCTTTTCTATCTTGGTTCATTTTCGGCACTGGTTCTTTATTTTGTGCCACGAACATATCCAGATCTGGATATATTTTGGCAATGTCTCTGACTCCTTTTATCCCTTCTAACTTTGTTTTATTTTTATAGTCCATTATTATGTTTTGAAGTTCTGTTATTTTTACTCCATAAGCATCCCTCTGTTCCTCTATTTCCCCTAACTCCCTTTCTAGTTCCCCCACAATTGTAGTTGTTCTCAAAGCTGCAATTTTTAAACAATCCCTTTTGTCCATTGCTTCCTCCATTTTATTTGTTGTTTCCAAATTATGCTGCCGTAATTCTACAACTAAGTCTATTAGGCCTCCTATTGTGGCTACAACAGCTTGTGTGACCAAACTTTTTCTCTTCTTTGTTCTATACTTTTTGTTATTTACAATTTGTTTTAGAACATCCATTAATCTCTTCTCTTTTCCACTGTCTGGGTTTGCTGGCTCTGGAAGCTCATATGGACCATCATGTTTTTGAATATGTTTCCTAAAGTACTCACGCACTTCTGTGGGAAAGTATTTGGCCCCTTGAAAAGACATTTCTACTCTTTTACTCACCCAAGTAAGAATCCAAATCAATTTGCGACTAAAGTAGCATGCTTCTGAGTAGCCAACAATAGTTGATGACTATTCAGTAGGCCAGGTGTAATATGTAGAAAAATAGATTAGTACCCACAATGCAAATTATACTTAGTATGGTGAAGGTAATACTTGCTAATTAACTTAAAATATAATAGCAAGGCCTGCAGGGTAGGAGATAAACCCGAACTAGGATATGCAAGACACCCAAAATGTATAAGGTATGGAAGCCTATAGTGTATTAAAATGCACGCCTGAAATAATATATATATATATATATATATATATATATAATATTTAAAATGGTTTATTTATTATTTTTCTCCAGGCCTGTACTATGATAAAGGACTAGAGAAAGAAAAAGAAAGAAGAGAAAAAAAAAAAAAAAACAAAACAAAAATAATAGTATTAACAAACTCAGGTATTTGAAACACACAACAAACTAATTGTGGCCTGGTGCCCAAGCTTGTATATTAAAAATGGAGGCTTGAATTAGCATTTAATTACACAAAGAAGCCACATGGATTCTATTCAAATGCAAAGCTAGGCCTGTACTCAAAAGCACAACAACTCAGATAAACCCACAAAAAGAACCTGTATGATATATATTTGTTTTATGTATCAAAATAAGCTAGTACGAACAAAACTCAACTCAGAAGCTAGTACGATATAGTACGATATATTTGTTTTATGTATCAAAATAAGCTAGTACGAACAAAACTCAACTCAGAAGCTAGTACGATATATATTAAAAATGGAGGCTTAATTTAGCATTCAAATACACAAAGAAGCCGCATGGATTCTATTCAAATGCAGGACTAGGCCTGTACTCAACAGCACAACAACTCAACTCAGAAGCTAGTACGATATTTATATAAAAATGGAGGCTTATCCTAGACTCCACACACAATCAGCACTTGATTTCCCATGCAGAGGATAATTAGACAAAGTACTTTTTTCCTTCCCCACAAAAAAAAATAAAAAAAAATAAATAAATCTGACTATCTATTAATGTGATATTACCTCATAAATAACCTTTGTAGAAGTCTAAAATTCGTGGTCGCCAAATGTGGTGTATCACCAAATTAATATATATAAATATTACACAAGGTTCGTCTACATTAAAAGGGTTTTTATTAAAAGGCAACAACACAATACTATAAATGTATTATAAACACACAGCCAGACCCACGGAGCACCAACCCTTTTTAAATCTATCTACCTATATAATAATCCCCTTTCCCAAACGCTTTATCTTACCCACGGTTAGACCATTTCCATCATCACCACCATCAACCATCACCAACACCACCCAGCAAGCAAACAGGAAACAGCACCAGTTTCCTGCCTGGATATATCCTTAGTTAAGATGATGTAATTTACATCACATCCTGTCCATGACTTCCTTTAGCAATTGTGGGAGGGAAGTAAAGATTCTCAGCCCTCCTACAAAGGCCTGTTTGAGGAAGTCCTGAATTACCATTCAAGGAAGACAAGTTACCACATCTGTAACCGCTAATTGTTTAATTCAGCTATTAAAGTGCAACGTGGTCATTCGCGAGCAAGCACGTAACACACAAATGGAGCCAAGAGGCCAACTTATGCTCCAGAGCACCTGCAAAGGGGGTAAAGTCCAATTCGTAGCACTTGTAAATAAAATCACACTACTGTACATTTCTTATAAGGGAAAGTGATGTTAGGTCTTAGAATTAATAGCACAACATTCTCAAGCCCGCAAATCGGCCCAGAAAAATACTTTATTTCATAAATAGTTTTTTGTGTTATATCGATCCCTCCATTCAATGTGTTACGACATATACTGTAACTCGCATGTAATAGAATATCATATTCACAGCTTTATTAATATTGCATTATATTTGGCTTAATGGACTGATCGCCAACTGGATTTGAAGCACGTAGGACTTTAAAATCTACCCTCCCCTTTTTCATTGATGTAACGCTTACGATTTCTCTTTCCATTGGCTCCATCTGAACCCGTAACTACGAGGTCTGACGGCCGCAAACTGGTTTACGAAATAACGTCTCTTGCTCGTAGGTCGCAGCCCTTTCTAATTTAATAGCAAGGTAACACTGCCAAATTCGAGGCACACAGCCCTTACGTGCTTTACGTTGGACTTACGGAGCTGGAATATAATATGGCCCTAAATGAGCTAAACATACTCCGACAAGTATGTAACTGAATTATTTGGCTTACTCCTAACACCAAAGCAAGGTGATCAATACATTTATGAATCACCCAATACATATTTTGACAATATTTTAAATGTTATGGTGTTTAATTGCAAATTTTGATATATATGCTAGCATGACAAAATAGCTATGGTGACAATTTTTATGCAAGATAGCAACAGGACCCAGTCCATGAACGTAATTTGTGTATGGTAAATTCTTCTAATTTGTCACATCCTGGCTTTGGTTGCTTAGATGATTACTTATATATAGATTATCTATTATCTAATATCTATTCTGTAGGGAGTTCCCTGGTGGTCCAGTGGTTACAATTCGGTACTTTCACAACTGCGACCTGGGTTTGATTCCAGTCAGGGAACCAAGAGGTCACACCACCCTGAAGCCATGCAGGGTTGGCCTGGTCAGTACTTGGATGGGAATCCATCTGGGAATACCAGGAGCAGTATGCTATGGCCCGCTAGAGAAGGAACTGGCAACCCACTCCAGTATCTCTGCATTAAAACCAAATGGATAAGCATGGTGTGTTGTGTCCACGAGGTCACAGAGAGTCGGACTGAGCAACGCAAACAGAAATACAGAATACAAATTTCCACCAAATAGCAGATGCACTAAAAAGCCAGAACTTGGGTCCAGAGATTTATGACAGCCTCCACTCTTTAGAAGTAGAAGATGCTTGTGTGAGAAACAGTGAAGAGTCTGGGGGATTTGTGGGTTTTGTGATTCTGATCTTAAATAGTTGTGGTCTATTGCATACTGAGTTATATAAAAAAAAGTAAATTAGGTTAGGGAAATATCCTACCACACATGCTATTATAATGCAGACAGAGAGAGGTCCAGTTGTAGAATATCCATAAAAATTCCCTTTTTATTGCACTTTTTACTATATCTGTTTAAAGCAGAATTGAAATTATTGTAAAAGTAATAAAACTACTGAATACAGAATGTTTTAAAAAAACATCCACATGTTTAATGTCATTATTTTGAATGTGCAGGATATGACCAGATTATTTGGAATGTAATAAACATCCATGATATATGAGGGTAAATGTATTAACAATGTCTCATTCTTGAACTATTATTTATGATTGTCACAGCGCCTTGTATAACAAACATTTTGGCCCATTCATTCTGATTGCTCAGGCAGTGAGCTTTGTTTTGTGAGTAGGGTTCTTGATGTGAAGTGCTACCCTTTCAGTAATGTATCTAGAGACCTAATTCCAGAGATTTATGAACATGATTTTATATTGGATTGGACATGTTCTCCTCCGTGAGAAGGAGCTTTATGTCCAGTGACTCAGTGTGTGTTCTACTGTTCCAGCTAAACATACTTATATGTCAGGTATGCCCTGCTAAATGTTACTACTTGATTTTGGGAAAGCCTACAAGTCCAAAGGGTGACTATTTTAACCTTCCTTTAAATAAGTGGCCTTTAGATTGATCGTAAGGGTGGGTGTCCTCTATGGCTTTTGAAACCTCTTTGGAATGGAAAGTTAAAACATGCATTAGTGATTTTTTTTTATCATGTACAGCAGCAATGGGGTACCTGCTATCTAGGGGGACAAATGTGTTACAAAATATAATGCTTTGTATAATACATATTTTGGCCCAGATGTTATAAACTGATCGATCACGGACTAAGTATTTTGTTTTGTGAATAGGGGCACTGCTGTGTTTCTGAAATTATTATGATTATCCTTTATTTGTAATGCGCAAAAATATTCTGTACAAGTCAATATAAGCAATATATGAATATGTTGATTTATCACAATTCTATTGGATTGCAGAATATAACAGAGGCCCCACTGTGTGTTTCTATGCAGGAAGAGATAGAAAAACAGACATATACTCAGTGGGGTATTTTCATGTAAACCTGTAAGGCCCAGAAGGTTTAGGATATCACATATTCTGAGACAGCCAGCTGCATAGGAATATCTATATGCAGGATCCTTTCTTTTATATTATGTCTATCTACTGTATCTATCTATCTATCTAATATATATACCGTATTGGTCTGAATATAAGCCGCACCTTTTTTCCTGATTTTTGAGCTTGCGAGTTACGGGCTTATATTCGCAACCGTAAAAAAATCATTGCCGATTTGCGAACTTTGCTTGTTACGTGTGCGGCTTCTAATCGAAAACGCAAAATTACTGCCGATTTGCGCGATTGCCAGTTAAGGGTGCCGATTTTCGTGCTTTAGACTGCGGTATTGAATAGCGATTTACGGTTTTGGTGATTCTAACATCCTGTAAGGCCTGTAACCTGCAAAAAAGCTACAGTGCTAATAAGAAAGCCTGTATCTTGTAATTGCTGATCACTTTGAGAGTCTTTTTCTCTCCAATTTTACGGGTGCGGCTTATATTTGAGTACTATCTTTTTCTATTTTTTCCCCTTGAACTTTACCGGTGCGGCTTATATGCGGACCAATACGGTATATACAGTCAGGTCCATAAATATTGGGACATAGACACAATTCTAACCTTTTTGGCTCTATACACCACCACAATGGATTTGAAATGAAACGAACAAGATGTGCTTTAACTGCAGACTTTCAGCTTTAATTTGAGGGTATTTACATCCAAATCAGGTGAGCGGTGTAGGAGTTACAACAGTTTGTATATGTGCCTCCCACTTTTTAAGGGACCAAAAGTAATGGGACAATTGTCTGCTCAGCTGTTTTATGGCCAGGTGTGTGTTATTCCCTCATTATCCCATTTACAAAGAGCTGATACAAGCTCCAGAGTTAATTTCAAGTGTTCTATTTGCATTTAGAATCTGTTGCTGTCAACCCTCAATATGAGATCCAAAGAGCTGTCACTATCAGTGAAGCAAGCCATCATTAGGCTGAAAAAACAAAACAAACCCATCAGAGAGATCGCAAAAACATTAGGTGTGACCAAATCAACTGTTTGGAACATCCATGAAAAGAAAGAATGCACCAAGGAGCTCAGCAACACCAAAAGACCCGGAAGACCACGGAAAACAACTGTGGTGGATGACCGAAAAATTCTTTCCCTGGTGAAGAAAACACCCTTCACAACAGTTGACCAGATCAAGAACACTCCCCAGGAGGAAGGTGCATGTGTGTCAAAGTCAACAATCAAGAGAAGACTTCACCAGAGTGAATACAGAGGGTTCACCACAAGATGTAAACCATTGGTGAGCCTCAAAAACAGGAGGGCCAGATTAGAGTTTGCCAAACAACATCTATAAAAGTTCACAGTTCTGTAACAACATCCTATGGACAGATGAGACCAAGATCAACTTATACCAGAGTGATGGGAAGAGAAGAGAAGTAAAGGAACTGCTCATGATCCAAAGCATACCACCTCCTCAGTGAAGCATGGTGGTGGTAGTGTCATGGCGTGGGCATGTATGGCTGCCAATGGAACTGGTTCTCTATTATTTATTGATGATGTGACTGCTGACAAAAGCAGCAGGATGAATTCTGAAGTGTTTCGGGCAATATTATCTGCTCATATTCAGCCTAAAGCTTCAGAACTCATTGGACGGCGCTTCACAGTGCAGATGGACAATGACCCGAAGCATACTGCAAAAGCAACCAAAGTGTTTTTTAAGGGAAAGAAGTGGAATGTTATGCAATGGCCAAGTCAATCACCTGACCTGAATCCGATTGAGCATGCATTTCACTTGCTGAAGACAAAACTGAAGGGAAAATGCCCCAAGAACAAGCAGAAACTGAAGACAGTTGCAGTAGAGGCCTGGCAGAGCATCACCATGGATGAAACCCAGCGTCTGGTGATGTCTATGCGTTCCAGACTTCAGGCTGTAATTGACTGCAAAGGATTTGCAACCAAGTATTAAAAAGTGAAAGTTTGATTTATGACTGTTAATCTGTCCCATTACTTTTGGTCCCTTAAAAAGTGGGAGGCACATATACAAACTGTTGTAATTCCTACACCGTTCACCTGATGTAAATACCCTCAAATTAAAGCTGAAAGTCTGCAGTTAAAGCACATCTTGTTTGTTTAATTTTAAATCTATTTTGGTGGTGTATAGAGCCAAAAAGATTAGAATTGTGTCGATGTCCCAATATTTATGGACCTGACTGTATATATATATATATATATATATATATATTGAGGTAGCCGAAAGTGTCCAGTAAACCAGTTGAATAATATAGCGACGAAAGCTTGTTGCTATATTATGAATATGTTTGTCCAATAAAAAAGGTGTCACTATTTACTGCAATACTCTGATTATTCAACTATATATCTACAGCCTTATTAAATTGTGATTTGGCCAACTGAATAGGGCTCTATATAAGCACAGAGCACATTATTTACAGAAGTTTTTAGTTAGTGAACTTCTATCCAAAAGCAAGGTCTTCACTAACTAAAAACGTCTGTAAATAAAATATGCTCTGTGCTTATATAGAGCACTATTTAATTGGCCAAATCACAATTAAATATGGCTGATAGTTAGCATTTATTTGTAACAAATCAATATATATATTTATATATATATATATATATATATATATATATATATATATATATGTGTGTGTTTAGGACAAAAGTATAAAAGAAGAGTACTCAAGTGTTACCTATATGAGCAGTATTGGAGAAATCAAGGTCTAGTAGGAATGCTAGGTTCCCAGGGTGTTTACCACCCAAAAATTACTAATGTATATACAAAAAGTAGGAAAAAAATGTAAATAAAGTCTTTATTAATAGGGGGTAACAACGGCGATTACTTTAAAAACAAGGGGTAAAAAATCCCCGGATTGAAACAAAAAATAAAAATAGGCTAATGAATGTGTGGACATAAACCACTAAATGTTAAATGTACTCTTAATAGAGGGGTTATTAGGTCCACACCTAACAGTACTGTGGAGGAGAGGAATGATTGCTAATCCAATTGGAGTAGTCCTGTCTTTGTGGTAGATCCTAGGATCTATAATACATATATATACAGATGTAAAGGTTCTGGATAGCAATAGCTCATCCTATAAAAAGTCCCAAAACAAATTACTGGGAATATTCTGACCTTTGTATATAAATATATATTTTTATTTTTAACGGTATACCACAGTATGATTATACCATATTTGCTTGCTTATGAGTGAGGGTAAAAGTGTTTTCAGCAGGGCAATAAAATTCTAGGACTATTATATGCAATTAGTGCCTACCCAAGGCTACTTCTCATATAAGAATAGGACTTCTATCTTGCCCATATTGCATCCCAAAGTATAGCATAATAGAGAATAGGCCAATGGATGAGCAGTGCAGAAAAGCCAGCAGGCTAATTATTATTTAAAGCATCGTTATTAAAGTGCCTAATCTCATGCATATCCAGACCCCAACATTCACTCATTTGGAAACGGACAGATAGGGTAAGCATACAACCTCTAAAATTATTAATGGCTAATACAGTACTGTTAGTAATGAAGACGCCGGCGTGCCTTTAGCTGTGAGGCATGCCACGTCATCAAAGGCCGACGCGTTTCTACGTCATCAGACGTCTTTGTCAAGGTAAGGTCTGTGAAGCCGTCTGGCCCTCTTTTTAAACGCTGCCGTAACTACGGCAACCAATTGACACTCCGTGAACCTGCGCAATGGAAGCAGGAAGCGTCTGTTGCGCTGGGATACAGTGCAATGCATATGAAAACCAGCCTTATATAAGAAGGGATCTAAGGAGGAAAGTAACATGAAGGGGCGAAATGGCAAATAACCAGCCCAATTAACAACAACAATAGTGACAATGAAATAGTGGAAACCTGAGTGAAGAGTAAATATGATAGGGAAAATAAAAATAAATAAAATTAAAAATAAAGGGGGAAAAATATCTAAATGGAATGGGTGCTACTAGAATGTAAATATAAAAGTAGGGTAAAAGGTGCACACCAACTAATAGTATGAGAGATGGAACATATAAAGCATCTCTATAGATGTGGTAGGGGAACACCCCAGTATAGTGTGAGTGTAAAGGTGGGGTAAGAAAGAGCAAGAAATATAATGACTGTGTAACAGCCATAATAAGTTGATGGCAAATAAAAAAAAAAGAAAAAAGAGAGCCATCAATATAGGTAGTGCAATGTTATATTGTATGGCATATTAAATGCTAAATATAAAAGATAAAAGTGGCAAAAATCTTGATAAGTGAACTAATAAGAGAACTATAGGGACAAACAATGACTACTTTAAAACAATCCCATAAAAATGCCAGTATATTCAAATGAAGGGTAAAAATGTGAAGCCTTCATTTAAACCTTTTGGAGATAGAGCTTGTAATTTGTAAATCCATTTTGCTTCATGTTGAAGAAGTTTATTATCTAAGTCTCCTTATATGAGAAGTAGCCTTGGGTAGGCACTAATTGCATATAATAGTCCTAGAATTTTATTGCCCTGCTGAAAACACTTTTACCCTCACTCATAAGCAAGCAAATATGGTATAATCATACTGTGGTATACCGTTAAAAATAAAAATATATATTTATATACAAAGGTCAGAATATTCCCAGTAATTTGTTTTGGGACTTTTTATAGGATGAGCTATTGCTATCCAGAACCTTTACATCTGTATATATATGTATTATAGATCCTAGGATCTACCACAAAGACAGGACTACTCCAATTGGATTAGCAATCATTCCTCTCTTCCACAGTACTGTTAGGTGTGGATCTAATAACCCCTCTATTAAGAGTACATTTAACATTTAGTGGTTTATGTCCACACATTCATTAGCCTATTTTTATTTTTTGTTTCAATCCTGGGATTTTTTACCCCTTGTTTTTAAAGTAATCGCCGTTGTTACCCCCTATTAATAAAGACTTTATTTACATTTTTTTCCCACTTTTTGTATATACATCAGTATTGGAGAAAGCCTATATACACAGATGCATATTTCCCATGTAGCAGCAGTAGTGCGAACAGAAATGTTTCACTTCATTAAACCATTATTGTTATTATTTCTTTTGAAATATAAATTGAGTGATCTTGAGTGTATTATCTGGAAATGGATGAAGCAAATTAAAAACATCTTTTTATCTTAAATCCCTTTAAGTGGCTAGAAGAAGAAGAAGCTTCACAATGAGATTCAAGTAATGGCATAATTCCAGTTCTTGCGTTTGAGCTTCTCTTTGATGAATGAATATACCTCTGAAAGAACGTCAGGATTTAGCTATTCTGCCAGTTTTATCCCTCTGTTTACTCCTCACACCCCTTATGTGGTGTGTTTATACAGTTTATTTGGTTCCAGCAGACTATTCCATTACACTAACATGGGAGCGGATGTTTGTATCGTCACAAACCTTATCCTTAACACAGCACATTTTTAAGTTATGCATTCGCTAAAATAACTCTGAAAATGAGACAAAGGATTTCTGCTTCTTTTCTGCTTAAAGTGACATAGACATCATATGTCTGTCTAGCTTGTGTTTAAAAGACCATGATTTAAACACAACAAAGCCTATTTTAGCTTGACAAACAAATACCTCCAATGTTATTTTTTAGTATTTAGTATTTCTTTGGAAATGCAGCTTTCCAAAATTCCTAGCACCGGGGAGATTGAACTTCTACAGTCTAATACAGTTATGGCAAACCTTCTCGCTGGAATGGCTACGCTCAGGGTCAGTGACAGAGCTAGTAAATGGAGGGCCCTGTTCATTCGGGATTCCCCAGTCTAGGCAAAAAGAAGCTCAGGCAGGGTAAAGAAGAACAGGTAAGGAATTCCCTCGGGTCATCCTTAGAAGCCCACAATAGAAGAAGCCTGGTGTGTCTGACGGGGGCTAGGGGGTTGTGCGGGCATGGGCCATGTGAACTAGGTCTAGGGTCAGTGACGACAACCGTAGAAGCGTAGACCACTTGCACCATCACTGTCCCCGCCCTTGCTCAGTATCACTCTGCTAGAAGGGTGAACTGAAAACTGTGGATTAATAGGCTTTCATTATATTAGATGCTATGTTCACTTTTAAAGTGTCATGATTTGTTTTACCAGCACAGTGTCCCTTTATTATTGGGGTACATAGCAAACAATTGTTAAATTTCCTTTGAGAACTGATGAAATAATGTGGAATAGAGCAACAGATTGAGAAGGGAGTTTGTTTTGTGCGGAGAGAAGTATTGTGCTAAGTGGAAAACTTAATTTCTGCTGAAGAAGAGGATATATTTTCCACTAAACAGGAGAGGGTCAGAAGGTTTAAAGGTCCACGTTTTGACAATAGCTGGTCTAGAGGAAGTTAATGTAAGTGCCATGCCCCAGGGTCCAGAAAATCACCCAATGTGCTAAATGCAAAGAAAAAGAAGAATTTATAATGTTTCCTATTCAGTTTCTGCAAGAGCATCTTAAGTGATAACAAATATACGGTTCACTTAGCCCATATAACTCTCTCAAAATTGCTTCTATGTGACAGGCTTAACAAGGTATCAAGATATCTGTATGCGGGTGTTTGGTTGCATAGCTGATGAAGTAATAATTTGCAGACAAAGCTCATTTTTATCAGGAAAGTGTCACTTTGGTAACCTGCATAGTCTTGGAAGAGGATGTCTTGTTTAATAAATGAACACTCTGCAGCCTAATAGAATAATTTATTATATTCTATGACCTAAAGGCATATTTATATGTCAGACTAGTTAAAAATGAGGATTGTTCCGCCAGCTACTATGGTAATGCTCCAAAGTTGTCAGTAGAAACATGCTTATTATCATCCTTATTAAATTGTGATTTGGCCAATTGAATAGGGCTAGTATATAAGCACAGGGCATATTCTTTTTACAGAAAAAAAGTGGCATAACATTTTTAATAAAATTTGCAGGTTGCTTTGCTGCATTGCAGTAACCGAGAGCACAGCCTTTACCACAGAGCTTTCTGTGAAATGTGTTTTTTTTCCCATGAATTTCAGGGGAAACAAACCGGTCAAGTGGAAATGAGGGAAATTCACTAAGCCATCATAGCCCTGAAATGCTCAGAGAATCTACCCCTTTAAATCCTAGCATAACTAAAGCATTCTAAGGTGATGATAGTTGCTGGTTGACCACCTATATTAAGCAAGGGGTAAAATCTATGAATATATTAATATTTATAATGATAAATAACAAAAAGAACACAACTTCAACAGTTCCGGAGTAGAACTTAGATTTATAATAAAAGTTAAATTAGGTGTCAACAATGTTTACTACAAGCATTCCATAGCTTACATTGCTTCATTGCACCCATTTTACAATTTATGGCACTGGTCATCTTACTGACATCTCCTTGGCTTTATCCTATAGTGCTTCTGAACTGAATGCCCAAACTTCCAGTATGCGTATTAGTTACATGGTTTGGGCATATTTCATCGTTTTTTCTTCCTGAAGTGCATTATTGTATCTATACCTGTGGAATATAACTCTGGACCTTGAGGTCCTTGCCAGGATTTGTGGATATGCCAGCAGGAGACTCAGTTACTGAGAGTCACTTAGCCAGGTATTACCAAACCTGCAGTCAGACATGGATGTACACAAATCCTAGACCGTTGATGTACCTTGAGGACCAGGGTTGTGAACCATTAATCTATATCTTGTTTATACAGGATAAATGTACTTTAGATAATAATATATTCCTCATTGACCTTTATAATTGTAATCAGTAAATAACTATATAGGAATCTAAACCCTCTCTTCAGCTATTTTCAATAGTCAACACAGTACGTATAGTGGGTAGGAGCAGAACATTGAGATCTGAGACATTGGTCCAGATAAAATAAGGTATCATAACATTATTGGCATAAAAACCATTTGTTTAATCAAATTTTGCTGTGTTATGATATACTTTGAACAGAATGTAGGCTGTCCACAAGATGTGATATGTATTAGGCACAGTGGGCTATTGAAAAGGGTGCCAAAATGAATATTTTTCACAATTTAAAATAAACATTAATTTACTGAACAAATAGCTATTTTGAACAGTTGGATAATGAGAGAAACAAAGCCATCTTAAAAGTTAAATCTGACAAATGTGTTTTTAATAGGACATTTGAATACTACGCTATAGTACTGTATATTATTTAAACAGAATACATGCATTAAGGGAGAGCAAACTGACAGTGCAAAGGTGTCAAAAGAGGGTTATGTAAAGCAGTGGTGTCATGACAGACCTTTGAGGCCAGGGTGAGACACCCCTGAACCCCACAAGCAAGGGCCCTATATGGTCCAAAATCATATGTTCACAGCCCCCTGAACTCATGAACTTTGCTATTTGGGACCCTGCCCCATGTGGGCTATTACAACGAACATGACATGTGTTGTAAGGACTGTGACAATTTGTCTTTCATTTATGTGTAATGTTTAAAGAATTTATGTGTTTTCAGAATGTGCTCTGTGATAGTGACTTGTTTCAGTGGTAATGATTGTAAGTTTTTTATCTTCACTAGTTAGTTAGTAACAATAGTAACTGCAAAAAAGTATTTTAGAAGTTACATAGTAATTATATAGTTACATAGTAATTAAGGTTGAAAAAAGACTTTTAGTCCATAAAGTTCAACCTTTTAAGATCTCCTCTGATCTGCAATATGCGGAATACATAACAATTAATTAGTTGTTAATTCATTATTAATCAATTATTTAATTATTTATTTATTTTAATTATGAATTAATCCAGAGGAAGGCAAACAGAAAAAACAAACAAATGAGACTTAACCAATCGTCACAAAAAAAAAAATGAATTCCTTTCCTTCCTGACCCCAGATACTGGCGATCCGATTTCTCCCTGGATCAATACTCTCTAATTATCCAGGATAACCCTGAATTCCCTTTTTAATTAGAAATAAATCCAGTCCACTTTTAAAGTTATCTATCAAATCCGCAGTCACCACCTCCTCTGGTAGAGAATTCCACAGATTAACCACCCTTACTGTGAAGAAGCATTTTCTTTCTTTAAGGTGGAATCTTTTTACTTCTAACTTCAAGGGATGTCCTCTTGTCAGTTGAAAACCTCTTGGCACAAAAAGCTCCCTTGACAAATCTTTATACTGACCCTGGATGTATTTATATAAGGTAATCATATCTCCTCTTAGACGCCTTTTTTCTAGAGAAAATAAGTTTAATTTGGTTAGTCTTTCTTCATAACTTAGCCCCTCCATTCCCCTTATTAGTTTTGTTGCCCTCCTCTGTTCCTTTTCCAGCTCTAAAATGTCCTTTTTATGATGTGGTGCCCAAAATTGTACTCCATATTCCAAATGAGGGCGTACTAGAGATTTGTATAGTGGCAGAATTATATTTGCTTCCCTTGCTTCTATACCCTTCTTAATACATGCTAATATTGTATTTGCCTTTGCAGCTGCTGCTTGGCTTTGAGCACTGTTACCTAGGTGGTTGTCCACAAGCACTCCCAAATCCCTTTCAATATCTGATACACCTAGATTTGCTCCATTAAGATTTTAAATTGCATGGCTATTTTTCCTTCCCAAATGCATAACTTTACATTTATTCTATTAAATCTCATCTGCCATTTAGATGCACATTCCTCAATTTTATGTAAATCCCTTTGGAGGGAAAGTACATCACTATCTGATTTAATTGCCTTGCACAACTTCGTGCCATCATCGAAAATGGAGACACTACATTCCAGTCCTACCTCCAAGTCATTAATAAATATGTTAAAAAGAAGAGGACTTAATACTGAACCCTGAGGAACCCCATTTACCACATTAGTCCAATCAGAGTATGTTCCATTTACAACAACCCTTTGCTTCCTGTCTTTTAGCCAGCTCTTGATCCATGAGCAGATATTTACTGCAATTCCTGTATCTCTTAGTTTGAACAATAGACTCCCATGTGGCACTGTATCAAAAGCCTTTGCAAAATCAAAAAGATTACATCCAATGAGTTGCCTTGATCCAGGTTCATACTAACCTCCTCATAGAAACTAATTAGATTTGATTGACATGACCTATCCCTCATAAATCCATGTTGACTCCTACTTATAATCCTGTTCAAATAGACATATTCTTGTATTTTATCCCTTATTAACCCTTCTAAAAGCTTCCCCACTACAGAAGTGAGGCTCACTGGTCTATAATTCCCCGGATTTGCTCTTGATCCCTTTTTAAATATAGGTATCACATCTGCTTTTCTCCAGTCATCTGGTAAAGACCCTGTGTTGAGTGAATCTTGAAAAATTAAATATAATGGTTTTGCTATTACAGAACCCAGTTCCCTCAGTACTCTTGGATGTATTCCATCAGGACCCGGGGCTTTATTAACATTTATTTTTTCCAACCTCTTTTGGATTACTTCCTGTGTTAACCAATTATTTGGCAAAGGTAGTGTAGCCCCATTATGTTGCAGTGACCCAACCACTGGTACCTTCCTTGTGTATACCGAAGAAAAGAACCTATTTAGCTCATCTGCCTTTTCCTAGTCACTAATTTTCAGATTGCCTGTGTCACATTGTAATGTTCCTATAGCTTCCTTCCTCACCTTCTTCCCATTAATATACTTAAAAAATATTTTAGGGTTAGTCTTACTCCCCTTTGCAATACATTTTTCATTTTCTATTTTAGCCAGTCTATGATTACATTGTTGCTTATTTCATTTGTGTATTCATTTGCTATCATTTATTGTGTGAAATATGGTGGATGTAAGAGAATGAGTGAACTTTTAACTCCCATGGTGCTAGAAAGGGCAGGATATGTCAGATAATGAAGGTATCCTAAAACAGGAGGTTGGATAGTTTATTGTAAAGAGTAAACATAATAAACAGATAAGGAATAGAGTAACTTACTTTACTTACTTTAGTAAGTAAAAACTGGCGTCTCTTGTCCATATTTGTAAGCGGAATCATGATTTATATTGTGAGTTGAATAAGCAAGTCTAAGTTTTTTTTTATATGTTATGATGTTTTTTATGCCTGTATCTATATGAATATTCACATTCTCCCATTTCTAGACCACTGTTTACTTTTACATCAGACAGACAATTATACATGTATGCTGCTGATGTAAATATGCAGAAGAATAAGAGTGAATGAAAATGGGACTGTAAAAGTGAGTTAAAGAGGAGGACAAAAGTCAAAAGACATTTTTTGAATAAGAAAACATTAGTGGAAGAGATCACTTTATTAAACGTTTGCTCAAAGAAATCAGATGCATGAGTATATATATGTTTAAGTATGTAACCAATTGCGTACACTGGCAGATAGCAACATCATTTCACGCTTATGTGCATATACACACATTATTATATGGATTGCTGTCCCTCAAAATATGTATTTCTGTCTTGGTAGCAGAAATACATTGTTGCCTTGATACTCTACCTGGTGACATCTCCACTTGCATGCTTCCACATGGACACAAACATTGTAAGAAGAATCTATAAATTCCATATACCTTTAAGGCATAGATTCGGTGTATATAAAGTCATGTTTTGTTGCATCTTCACATTAAAATAATCCCTGTCTGTGTTGTGTCTGTGGTATAGTAGGCTGGCTATTGGTAATTGTCTCCAATTCTTTTCACACTGTGCTGGATTTTTTGACAGAACATCTTCCCACTTGATTCAGAGTTCTGAGGAGCGAATAATCATTATCTCTTACACTTGGTAACTTTATATGCGATTAGACACAGCTCAGCAATGTTTGAAGGGAGGCTGCTATTTTCTGATTGTACTGGGCTGCTCTGTGTCCCAGAGTAATATCTCATTAGCTGACTTCTATAATATTTTAACACAAAATGTACAATTTGAATATTATGCTAGTTACTAAAGTTCTTAAAGGGCTTGGGCCTCATTCAATTGTGATTTAGCCAATTGAATAGGGCTCTATATAAGCACAGAGCATATTTTTTTACAGAAGTTTTTAGTTAGTGAGCTTCTATCCAAAAGCAAGGTCTTCACTAACTAAAAACATTTGTAAAAAAATATGCTCTGTACTTATATAGAGGCCTATTCAATTGACCAAAATGTAATTGAATGAGGCCCCTAGTGAGCTAGCATGTATAAAAAAAACAGTTTGTAAACACTCTAAAGCAGGGATGTCCAAGTTTGGTTTCGGTGGGCTGCACACTGGCCTGGATTTGAGGATTTCCCTTCTGTGCACAGGTAAGTCAATCAGCATAACTGAAGAAGTGATAGCCTCACCTCCCTGCAGGGATATTCTGAAACCAAGGCCTGTGTGCGACCCACCAGGACCAAACTTGGACTTTTAGGAAAATTTGCATGTTTATGAAGTATGTGGCAATCTAACAGCATTTTCAGGTGTGTAAGCCATGAACATGAAACATCTTCATGAAAATATTAGTTTTTGAAGAGTATTTGCATACACAAAGTTTCATTGTCTGATTTGAGCACCTGCTGTTAGCTTTGAAACTAAGTGGGTGTTCTTATTTATGCTACCAGAAGGGTTAGGGAGGAAGGTGAGAATTTCATAGGGCAGTGTGAGATATCATCATTACGCCATTCAATCAATTAGGTTTGAGGGCCTGAAATGCGATCGGACTCACAAATCCTCAAAATACAAAATTATAAAAATGAACGCTAATACTGTTCTAGTCCATATGGGTAACCATGTATTAACTCATTGATGCTCAAGATCGATATAACCCCGAAATGAAAATTTATTTTCACTGCCAATTTGCGAGCTTGAGACAGTTGTGCAATTAATTCTAATGTCCTACATCGATTTCCCCGTTATTTACAGAGCAGGATTGATCTTCTATTTGCATTTACAGTGCTACGGACAGAGGTTAAACCCCCTTGCGGGTCCTGTCTAGCACTCGTAGGATTTTCTCCTACATTTGCCGTTAACGGGTGTGAAACCATTTGCGGCCTTGGGGAATTGGAGCATTTTAATAGAGATTTGGAAGTGAAAGATCTAAGGGTTTGGAAGTCTGTAACCCGGAAGATGCCAATTGAATAGCACGGCCTCACTTACGGGCTCCGGTAACTTACAATTGCTCAATTGAATCAGGCTATTTGTTTTTATTCATCTACAGCTGCCATAGCTTTCACCCGGGGCGGTCCGTTCAAATGTCACCCCAGTGACCTGCGACTGCGAGGCTAGCGGCACTTAGACTGCAATGTGCGCCGCAGGCGCTCATCGCAAGGCTTATGGGAGAGGCTTCAATGCCTCCCATGTCTTTCACTTTCCTCCTCCTTTCAGAGGCCCACACTGCTCCCCCTGCCCCACACTGCTCCCCCTGCCCCACTGATGCTCCCCCTGCCCCACTGCTCTGCCCCACTGATGCTCCCTCTGCCCCACTGATACTCCCCCTGCCCCACTGATGCTCCCCCTGCCCCACTGCTCTGCCCCACTGATGCTCCCTCTGCCCCACTGATGCTCCCCCTGCCCCACTGATGCCCCCCTGCCCCACTGATGCTCCCCCTGCCCCACTGATGCTCCCCCTGCCCCACTGATGCCCCCCTGCCCCACTGATGCTCCCCCTGCCCCACTGCTCTGCCCCACTGATGCTCCCTCTGCCCCACTGATGCTCCCCCTGCCCCACTGATGCCCCCCCTGCCCCACTGATGCTCCCCCTGCCCCACTGCTCTGCCCCACTGATGCTCCCCCTGCCCCACTGATGCTCCCCCTGCCCCACTGATGCTCCCTCTGCCCCACTGATGCTCCCCCTGCCCCACTGATGCTCCCCCTGCCCATGCTCCCCCTGCCCCACTGATGCTCCCCCTGCCCCACTGATACTCGTACCTGGTTCCAATCCTGCCAGCATCGCCGCACTCACCGTCTTCTCCTCTGCGCCGACCGTCCAACAGCCAGAACTACTTCTTGGATCAAGCCGCGAATCGCGCAGGCGGGATGCGCATGCGCAATGCAAGGCTTGATCCAGAAAAATAGTTCCATCCGGAGGATGGGAGCCACAGAGAGGGCTGAAAATTTTTGTTGGAGGTGACATAGTGTCACCCCTCCATATGCTGTCACCCGGGGCGGTCCGCCCCCCTTAGCTACGCCACTGGGTTGCATATTGCCATATATTTTTATTTATGCACAACTCAATAGCTTGCACAACCTTGGCTGTTATATAAATGATATACTATACACATGTGGTGACATTTGCAGAGCACCAGGAATCTGAATGCTTCACATTTATTCATGTAAACAGCTTCCCCCATGGCCCTCATTCAATTGTGATTTTGCCAATTGCATAGGGCTCTAAATAAGCACATAGCATATTTTTTTTAAAGAAGTTTTTAGTTAGTGAAAACCTTGCTTTTGGATAGATGCTTACTAACTAAAAACTTCTTTAAAAAAATATATTATGTGCTTATTTAGAACCCTATATAATTGTTCGAATTGCAATTGAATGAGGGCCATGGTAATTTATTTTCAGTTCTTTTGTGGGTAATTTAGTGACCATTGTGTCTATTTCTGCTTGTTTCAGTGTAATCTGAATTTTTAAAGGGATATGTAACACATTATTATCCTTGTTTTGCAAAACTAAAAAATATTATGTTAAACCCTTTTTAAACTTCCTTGAAACTAACAGAGCATACTGTAGCATCTAGGTCTCTGCTCTCTGGACTTGTCCCTGTCAGCCTATGTTACTGCTCAATAGCTGACAGGGACAAGTCCAGAGAGCAGTTAAATATTTGAATCAGTTTATTCTGCTTTAAAAAGCAAATTCACAAGAATAATGCTTTCCATGGCTCCTTAAAGACATTTACACAATGATACAGAAGCCTACACTTCAAAAAAATGTGTGTGAAAAACATATGTAGATGCTGTATTCCCCTTAAGTACAATATTTCCTAAAATAATGTTTGAAACAAGCCTTTTATGTAGATAACATGTAATGGCGCACTTGATGGCTCACCCCACCCTGCCCTGTCCTCTTGGTGACAATGTCACTACTTGTTCCTGTTTGAAGAGATTGGCTGATCGCCATATAGTACATTCTTTATTAGGTATTGTACTTGTTTTTCCTAAGAGACGGCCAACTGTCCATCAGAAAGGCACATTCCAAACTATTAATAGACCTTTAGCTTGGGTACTTCACCTTAAACTAAAACATTTTCTTAGTTAAATATACTTTTGAAAAAAATTTACATTGTATTACACAATACACCCATGGAATTGTAATCTCTATCTCCTTACCCAGGTTTGGTTTGAGCTGTCGTTGAGAGGATTCAGCAACTAACAATGAGGGATATTTACTAAGGGCCTCATTCAAATACGATTTGGCCAATTTAATTGGGTTCTTTATAAACACATAGGCCCTCATTCAATTGCGATTTGGCCAATTGAATAGGGCTCTAAATAAGCACATAACATATTTTTTTTAAGAAGTTTTTAGTTAGTAAGCATCTATCCAAAAGCAAGATTTTCACTAACTAAAAACTTCTTTAAAAAAAAAAATGCTATGTGCTTATTTAGAGCCCAATTCAATTGGCCAAATCGCAATTGAATGAGGGCCATAGCATATATTTTTTACAGAGGTTTTTAGTTAGTGAACTTCTATCCTGAAGCAAGGTCTTCACTAACTAAAAACTTCTGTAAAAAATATATGCTATGTGCTTATAAAGAGCCCTTTTCAATTGGCCAAATCGCATTTGAATGAGGCTCTCAGCTATTACTGGGGCTATGATGAGGTGTGAAAGGCTTTGATGGCAATTTCACTAAAGGAAGTAAAGTACATCAGAGCACTGTGAAAAGCCTAATAGCCCCATTGATGCTCAGTAAATCTTCCTTGTGGACTGATGAAGGGTGAATTTAAGCCATGCAAAGATGGTAGCCCTGTGTGAGGACACAAGAAGGCAGGGGGAGGGGAGAGAGATGGCACCCAAACACTTAGTGCAAATAACCTTAATGCAACAAGAGCAATAAATGCCAGTAGTAAAGTTAACTCTCACCTTGTGAAACCTCAAATATTATTAGGTATCAATCTTGCGACAAACCCATCTCCCTTATAGCTGGTTGAACGTTCAGTAGGTGCTGCTTCTTCTGCCGTTGGTCTCTTATACCCCGTTCTGCCTTGTTGGTACAAAAACACTTTGTCTGTGCAGTCAGTATATTGAGCTCTTAAATTCCCTGAAAGCTCCATAGATCCAAACTCATGAGCCATAAATTCAAGAATCTCTAAGTTTGGCTGTTTAGCTAGTTTGTATGAATTATGCATAGCTGATTGTTTAAGGATGATCATAACTATAATAACTTGTGAAATACTCATTGATTCATTATTTTTTAAACTACCATTTTACAATTTGTATGCTTTTGTGAATAATCCGTGTAATTGCATATGGAGCCTGATGCGCCTTTTGTGTCCACTGTCTGTGTGAGGCCTAGTTCCTACTTAATTGCCGCTTCTGTCTCTTCTTTTTCAATTTAAAAAAAGTGAGGTGCATGTCTCCTTTGGTTGTAGCTCTCTACAATTAATTCTCACTAATGAGTTGTCATTTTACTGAACGTGTGGTATGTAGTGTGGGTAGTGCAGGGATACACCTTTCTAATATATGTCAGCCTTATCCAAGAGATATCCTCACATTGGGCCTCATTCAATTGCGATTTGGCCAATTGAATAGGGCTCTATATAAGCACACAGCATATTTTTTTACAGAAGTTTTTAGCTACTAAACTTCTATCCAAAAGCAAGCAGCCTTATTAAATTGTGATTCAGTAAATTTAAAAGGGCTCTATTTAAGCACACAGCATATTTTTTATAGATGTTTTTAGTTAGTGAACTTCTATCCAAAAGCAAGGTCTTCACTAACTAAAAACTTCTGTAAATAAAATAGGCTGTGTGCTTAAATAGAGCCCTTTTAAATTTACCGAATCGCAATTTAATAAGGATGAAGGTCTTCACTTACTAAAAACGTCTGTAAAAAAATATGCTGTTTGCTTTTATAGAGCCCAAATCACATTTGAATGAGGCCCACAGTTTTGTAGTGAACACTTAAGATAATCAATCAGTTGAATGGAATAGTATCTCCTCAATGAGATTCACATAGAAAGAAGTTTACAAAATTCACATCTTTAACTGGAAGTCTGCGCCCCCTTTGGACCCTTTTACATGCTGAATTATTATGACAATAGTATATGGTGCCTCTTTTGGAGGGACACAGCCTCTTTAAATCCCCCTGTACCCCTTAGCCTTTTTGAAGGAAAGACCAAATGTAAGGCCATAATGGAATTTATATGGCCCCATTCAATTCCAAGCCTGTAATATCTTCACACAGCTTGTATGTCTGCGGGTATAAAATGTGTTACAGTTACAGATGTATTTAATTGACTCAAGCCTGTAAGTTCAGGCTCATAGCCGCAACACACAAACCATGAACCCGTAGGTAGCATTTCAAGACATGATCATGATCAATTAAGCAAGCCCGTAAGTTACAATTAAAACAGAGCCAATGGTTAATGAGACTGCCATTATGACATCAGTAAAATATGGAGTTTAAACTACAATCAATTAGTGGAGAAGTCCGATTTGCGATCAGAATCGCAATCCAGAAATGTAGAAATCCATAAAAATATATAACTCATCTGTTCTAGTCCATGTGGGTGACATGATATGTATTAACGCCTTGATTCCCGAGATTGATATACCATGAAAATAAATCGTATAAAAAAAAAAATTATTGCAGATTTGCGAGTTTTAGACTTTTGTGCAATTCATTGTAATGCATTTCATTGCTTTCCCAGTATTTTAAAGTACAGTAGTGTGTTTATATTTGCTTTTACAGTGTTACGAACAGGTGTTTAACACACTTGCGAGTCCTATTTTGTACTCATAGTTTTTTTTTTATACATTTGCCATTTACGGGTTTAAAGGCCATTGCGGGCTTATTGAATTGTTGCAGTTGAACATGAATTTTGCATCTTTAGCACTGGTAACATTTACGGGCTTGAAAGAGGAGATAGAACGGAGTTACGTTTTTGACAACCGCAGTGATTTTGAGCCTGTAACTCGCAATTACATATCAGTGACATTTACGGGCTCCATTACGGCTCCAGTAATGGGATTTGGATAATTGAATAGGGGCCTATGTATGTACATATTAAGGTTGTATATAACAGAAACTTAAATTACAGATGCAGTAATAAGTGCACACTTTTTAACAATATAAATACCCCTCTTAGGCATTCTGAAATGTTGGGAGGTTTGCAATAGACAAAGTTGACTAAAAAAGCAAATACAAAATTATTCAAATCTTGAAAAAATGAGTAAAGCCTTTGGTATTCAATCTATCAGCGTGGCAAATCTCTCCTACAGTATATGCATGTTTGTTTTTTGTTAATTTGCACTAGCTTTTATTTTTGTTGTCCCCAGTGTGTTTTGCAATTATTTTCTCTTTGGTTTACTTTGTTTTCTACAGTGGATGCAAATAGACTAAAAGATTGGCAATTTATGAGTTAATCTTGTGTCGTTCTGTAATAACTGGCAGAGCAAACTGTGCCCAATGGCCATATGAAAGAAGTCTGCACTGAGCCAAAGCACCAGATTTATCATAGCAAATGCATATAAACAAACTGCTCTATAATAAAACTAAAATGGCAAAAAAAAAATCTTTTTTTGTCATTTGACAAATGACTCCTGCGCTAACTATGCAGTTTGCACATTTGAAAGATTGCTATTATGTATTGCTGTAACACAAGGAATTCCATTGGCATACTTTAAGCATAATTACATTATAGGAAATACATCATGAAAATGTCTATTTTAATTCACAATCATTTTTATAATGTGCACAGTATATCTCAGTATAACAGTTATCCTAATAAAAATATAATTATGAGAGGTTACTTTAATTCAAACAAGTGTGGCCTAATATTGGAAATTAAAGTGGTAGCATATCTAAAATATAAGAACATGTTTAAATATCATTATCAGCTTTAATATATGATCAGGGGATGAGCTAGTTAAACATAGGTCGATGTTTATCTAGGCAATTAAAGAATTATTATTATTATTATTATTATTATCATTTATTTGTAACGCGTCAACATATTCCTTAGCGCTACACATAAGTTAAGTTACAGGCAATGACAAGTTCAAGATTCACACATTGCAAAGTGGATGGCCCTGTTTTTGAGCTTGGAATCCGGTGCCCATAGTGTTTTCCCTAAAGCACCTTGCAGGATTGAAACTCGCAGACATACAATCTAAAGGTTGAAGTGTGTATGTGGTACAGTAGGGAAAGAGTAGTGCTGAGCATGTTAGGGTGGAAGGTTATAGGCTTATTTAAAGAGGTGCATTTTTATTGATGTTTTAATGTTTTATTGATGTTCAATTTTTTTGATTTAAGGCAGGAGTATAGTCTGGTGAAGTGAGGAACGGAGTTCCAGAAAATAGGGGCAGCGCGAGAAAAGTCCTGGAGGCGGGAGCGAGAGGAGGTGACAAGAGTGGCAGAATGAAGAGGGCGTGTGGGGGAGTATTTGGAGATGAGAGCAGAGATGTATGGGGGTGCGCTGTTGTTGAGGGCCTTATAAATTAGGGTCAAGATTTAAAACTTTATTCTGGAGGCTAAGGGAAGCCAGTGAAGTGATTGGCAAAGAGGAGCTGCCGACACTGAACAATGTGTACTGAAGATGAGTCTGGCGGAGGCATTTATTATGGATTGAAGTGGGGAGAGGCGAGTGATGGGCAGGCCAACAAGGAGCGAGTTGCAATAGTCAAGACGAGAAATGATAAGAGAGTGTATTAGAATCTTAGTAGCGTCTTGTGTAAGGTAGTGACGTATTTTGGATATGTTTTATAGATGGAAAAGACAGGATTTGGTTAGAGACTGTATGTGTGGGATGAAAGAGAGGGCAGGGTCCAGAAGAACCCCGAGACAACGGGCTTGGGAGGTGGGAATGATGATGGCATTGTTGACAGAGAGAGAGATGTGAGGAATTGAAGCTGTAGTAGAGGGTGGGAAGATTAAGAGTTCAGTCTTAGACATGTTGAGTTTCAGATGGTGGGCGGACATCCAAGAGGATATACTAGAGAGGCAGTCGAAGACGTGTGCTAGAAGAAAGGGGGATAAATCTGGTGCTGAGAGGTAGATTTGGGTGTCATCTGCATAGAGATGGTACTGGAACCCAAAAGAGTTTATTATGGTGCCGAGTGAGGATGTGTAGATGGAGAAGAGGAGGGGGCCTAGGACTGATCCTTGGGGTACGCCAATAGACAGGGGGTGAGGAGAAGAAGATGTGCCGGAGAAGGAGACGCTAAATGATCGTTCTTGGAGGTATGATGAGCACCACACGAGAGCAGTGTATCGAATGCCGAGGGAGGAGAGAATGTTGAGTAGAAGCGGATCGTCAACTGTGTCAAAGGCGGCAGAGAGATCCAGAAGAAGCAAAATAGAAAAGTGGCCTTTAGACTTGGCGGTGAGCAGGTCATTGGTGACTTTTATGAGGGCTGTCTCAGTGGAGTGTTGGGGCCGAAAGCCGGATTGGAAAGTGTCCAGAAGAGAGTTAGGGGAGATGAAACTGATAAGGCGGTTATAGACGAGCCGCTCCAGCAGTTTGGAAGCCAGGGGAAGCAGAGAGATAGGGTGATAGTTAGATGCAACGTCAAAATCAGATGAGGGTTTCTTGAGAGTGGGTGTAATTATAGCATGTTTTAGAGATGATGGAAACGTGCCAGTGTTTAGGGAAAGGTTGAAGATGTGTGTGAGAGCTGGGATTAGTGAAGTAGAGAGGGGAGGGATGAGCTGAGATGGAATAGGATCCGAAGCACAGGTGGTGAGGTGAGAGGATGATATTTGGATGGAGACGTCATCTTCTTTTGCAGGGGTAAAGTAGTTCAGCATGGCTGTGGGAATAGGAGGGGAGTAGATTGGGTGTTGTTGGTTAGTTGAGTTTGTTGAGAGAGTGAAGTGTGAAGCCACGGTGAGAGGAGAGTTCATTGTGGATAGATTGAATTTTATGTGTAAAATGGTTGGCAAAGTCTTCAGCCGTGAGACAGGAAGGGATGGGGGAAGATGGTGGGCGGAGGAGATTATTGAAAGTGGCAAAAAGACGTTTTGGGTTAGAGGACAGAGTTGATATTAGTGATGTAAAGTACTGCTGTTTGGCCAGGTTGAGGGCAGAGGAATAGGAGCGTAGCATAAACTTGTAGTGAAGGAAATCTGCTGCGGAGCGTGATTTCCTCCATAGTTGTTCAGCAGTGCGGGAGCACTTCTGAATGTAACGTGTGTGTGTAGTGTGCCATGGTTGTGGATATATACATGGGTATTATGAGATTCAAGCAAAATCTGGGACTTAAAACCATGAAAACACTTAACACAACCTTAATGAATTCGCACCACAGGAAGGCACACTCATACACTACATTTTCTACCCATTCATACACTGCAATGTATATATATCTAGGAAGCCCCAGGTAATTCCATGGCACAATGATGCAGTAATAGAAAGTCATTGATAGCAAGGGAGCAAGTGTGAAGGATATGAACATAGCTATCATCCTGACATAAATACTATGTTTGGGTACTATATAAAGCATGATGTGACTTGATAGGAAATGTAAGTGGAAGACTATTGGCTTTAATATATAAACTATTGGACAGAAATAAAATGACCTAAAGTAAAAATATTAATGGCTATGGCTCTTGCAATTTTTCCAACTCTGAACTCACTGAGAGCATAAATAGTTACTTGTGGAGGCAACATTTTCCTTTAATCAACATTACAATCTACTGATATTTTTTGGGAATTTTATACAAAACCAAAACTGTTTGTTTGTGCATTCATTAGAATGATATTTATTGGCAACCATGCTCAATTTTATGTATAACAGCAATTATCGCTTTATTAGTAGTAATCTTGACTCATCTGCCAGGATTTACCAATGTATCATTGAGCTCTTAATTTCCAATAGCTGATTGGTTAAGGATGATCATAAGTATAATAATTTGTGAACTACTCATCAATTCATTCTTTTTTATTCTACCATTTTACAATTTATTTAAAGCATTTTTCTTAAAGTGTATGCTTACAGAGAGTTGAACAATAAATCCAAATTGAATATTAATAAAAGTTTAGATCAGGATCAAACTAGGATTAGTCCAAGGTCAATAATTGCCTACTCGTCTTTTTGCCTAGTTGATGATTGTCTTTATGGGGTATTACCCATTAGTTTAGCCAGTGTTCTTTTTCCTTTGTTTGATTATATCCAATTTGAGTTTATCTCAATATCCAAGGTCCCCCCCCCCCCCCTAGATAAGCACACAGATATGGGATGTTGTATTCAACAGCAATTCTGCTCTTCCACATTATGTAGAGCAGCCTAAATAGTAGAAAAGTGTAAACATTTTTTCAGAAGCTCCATTTAATGTTTTATAGATTTTTTAGCTGCTGTAGTATTAGTTATTATTTTTTTTTTTTACCTTGAGTGTTAATGTGAGTCCATTGCACCTCGGGATTCTTTTTAGTGTATAGGCTTATGCTCTCAAGTCCTGAAGGAGATATAATTTGCAGAATCCTTTTAAATTATTTTATATTTTTTTCACTGTAATAATATATACCATTGTTTTCTGTTTGGGGTTTAAAGAGCCTAAATGAATAATGTTGGAAAGTTGCCATTTGTGGGTGCTTGTGATTTTTCTTTTTCTATCTTATGATGTAGAGCAGTATTTATGGATTCAGTTTCCCTTTAATTTCTTGTAGGGCATTTTTATTAATTCTAGTTCTGAAAAATGTTATACTACATTTAAATTCCGCAGCTCCTTCTGAAACAGAAATAACTCTGCCTGTCAGTGATAAATAAGCATGTGTAAACATGTTGTATGTTGTAACAGACATATAAGTCCACCAAATATGGTTTGTATCCAAAGACTTCTCAGAGGCACGGACCATGGTTCATACATTGTATAACAGCTCTTTGATAGCTTTTGTATGTTTAGCTCTGTTCATTGAATTTTGAGGAACACTTTTGATGATATTTATTTAAGGTGCATGAGGATGTTGTAATATATATTGTTCTTGGAGGTATCCTGCACTATTTGACATAAGGGAGTCATTCTAATCTTTTTGTCTGCACATTTATCTTAAAAAAGAACCTTTCATGTTTTATAAGACTTCTTTGTAGAACCTACTGCCTAGCACACTGTGTAATCCCTGTAGGTATTAAAGGCGCTGAAGTGCATTGTACGATGTGAGCCACTGGTGTGCACTGTGAAGTACTTTGTACCAAACCAGGTTGGTGCCATTCTTTCTGGCAATCATAGAGTTACATGAAACCCTAAAACCGCTATATTTCCTCTTAATCCGCTTGAATGGTCCCATAAATATTTAAAAGGACCCCAGCTGCAGCACGGAGAGCTATTTAGGTCAGTCAGAAACTACTGAGTGCTAAAATATCATTAACTCATTCATTCCTAAACACTGAAAGGGTTAAATGGACACTGAAATCACACATTTTCTACCACATATTTATAAGAGCAGGTTTGAGCATAACAAAAGTATATCATTGCGTGAGAAATGGATGCAGTAATAGTTCAGATACTTTTGATCTTCGTAGAAAAAATTATTCTACAACAATGTCCTTCCAAATTTTCCAAACTTCTTTTCTTTCCCAGGAAATTTTTTAATTTGATGCAGGTCTTTGCGGAGCATTCAACAAGTGTTGATGGTGTTGGTAGATAACTTTATGAATTGGCTTGCTGTTTTTTTTTTTTTTTTATAGTTGTATTGTCAAATACTTGTGATGCCCAGAAGGGCCCACCGCTGGACTTGTGGGGAATGTGTAGGCCCTGAGGGGAACCTGAGGGGACTTGCCCCTTAAATAATAACGGCAAAAAAATTTGAAGCCTGGAAATGCTGTTTCGCCATTCATTGCGACCCCTGCAATGAGCGGCTTTGCTGCTCATTGTAGACGTCGGCAAACCCGTCCTCACTCTCTCCCTCCCGTGTCTCTTTGCCCCCTCTCACCCCTGGGATATTTTTCCCCTCTTATCTCCCTCCCCAGTGTCTCTTCCCCCTCTCTCACCCCTGTGTGTCTTCCCCCCCACTCCCTCCCCTGTTTCTCTTTCCACCCCACTCCCTCCCCTGTTTCTCTTTCCACCCCACTCCCTCCCCTGTGTCTCTTTCCACCTCTCCCTCTGCTGTGTCTTTCTCCTCCCTCTCCGCTCCTGCTTGCATTTACGGGTGTGAAACTGTTCATTTTCCTCAAGCCCGACCTGTGTTTCCAGTTTACGGTTTAAAAAAAGCTGGGTGCTGCAAGATTGAACACAAAAGGCACAACCTAGAGGGAGAATCTTGGAGTGAATGTGGCACCTCACCTCTATGTCATCGCAGTACTGTACTTGAAAATGGCACGTGCATTTAAATAATACAATCCATGTATTTCTATTTTTATCTAAGGCAATTTTCATAGTTAAGACCTTTTACACCTTCATTGTATAGTGTAGGAAAAAGTTTACAGAGCCAACATGATAGACAGAGCAAAAAAGCGGTGTGGGTTTGTTGCTGAAATGGTGCAATGGGCCAGAGGCAAGATCAGAGTTTTTGGGTGCACAGGTCAAACTGAGAGATCAGAAGAGGAGTAAAGTCGGTTGGCTAGAGGAGGAAATGTATCTTAAGGGAAATGCGAAAAGTTCATCTTATGTGAAGTGGGAGGTAATTCTAGTGAATGTGGTGGCTACATCTTGGCACTGCTATACTAATTTTATACAGTTCTTATCAATGTTATTAATTCCATTTCATAGCAATAGTTGGTCTCTTGTCAGCTGAATGATGTTGATAAATCACAGGTAGACTTTGGACCACACTTTGGGAACCTGTGTACTAGAAAGAGTAATCAATTTTTCCATAGAGCTCCATAACCATGACATACACTAATTTTTATATTATTCAGAAGGAGGATTCTGACATTATTGCAAAAACTGGATTTCCATATATTTAAGTACTCTAGCCTTTGCTTGTTTTGTGTAATATAGAAAACATTTTTACATACATGACCACAAAATCTTTACTTCTGTATGTTTTTCGGAATGTGCATCAAGGTTACGCAATTCTGAGAGCAATCCCAAAAATCCTCTGTTTTGCACTCTATTTATTCCCAAATTATCTACCAGTCTTCACAATTTAAAAAATCTCCAGATTCATTTGGCCAAATATGAAATCCACATGCATAAAAAAAAAACTATTTTAGCTCATAAAACAAACAAAGTAAGCCTTGTTACTCGAGATCAGTACAATATTATCACACAACACAATAAATGATTGTCCACTATAGTTGGATACTGAATACAGACAATTGGCACAAAAATATTACTCATTAATTTCCTTAGGGATTCATTCCATCAAAACCTCAAATATTTACCATGACAATGTATTGCTTTAACTATCAGTTGTACTATACTTGTACATTTATTTTGTATTTCAAAATAAAATAAAAAAGAAGTGGAAAAAAGGAACAAGTATCAAAGTACTTGCGCTTTTCCTGATTTCAAGGATGCTACACTTGTAAAAACTTGAACCCTTGTGGATTTTAAAGGGAGCACTTTTAATTTCTATATGATAAATGCTATTGGTCTATTATTGAATATATTCCTAGGAAGGCAATTTCCTTAATTTTAAGATAAAAATAGGGTTGGGAAAAGACAGCACACACCACTTCCTAGTGTAGATCAAACCTGATTTCTACAATAAAAATATATACATATAGATGTCCACTTACAAGATTTCACCTCTATATAAGAGGTAATTACAGCATATAGGTATGTCCATGGGTACAAGCTCCACGTCTTGGGTCTGGTCAAATTGGAACCATGTAGTCAGGCCACTTCTAGACCATAGAAGCTTCTAGTGATCACTAATATATTACTCCTATGCCTCTATGTGTGGTTCTATTTAGAGGTAATGCTGCTTTTAAGACCTGAATCGGTTTCTTGCCCACCACAGTCCCTGTCAGGATTGGTAAGTCCCAGCTGGAATCTGTATCTAGAGCAAGGCAACTCCCTTCCAATATTTAGACCACCACAATAGTCTCAATACTTTACTTTATACCCTTAATCTTAGAGTTTGTACACCCATATAATATTCAATGGTACATCACTTGAACCTTATATAGACATACACAATAATACTCATTTAAAAGCCATAAAAAATATATGTAAAAAATGCCAAATATAATGGCCAACAAGTCAAATACTTTCACAGACGCATTTCACCTATCTTAAGCAGGCTTTCTCAGTGGTATAACAATTGGCTATGTTGTTAATACTATTAGCATCATATAATTTGAATACAAGAAAATAGCTATAATGACCTCACAGGCTTAGCAACAATGAGCTTAATTTATTAATGCTGAATAAAGCAAAAATACTATAGACGCTGCATATAGCTACAAGAGATAAGCTTTCTCTCATAGTGTATAGAGTGTAAACAATGCAAAATCACTTTTTATTAATGAATCTCAATATTATTGATGAAATATAGTACCCATTTTATGTAGAAATGAGTCATAGCAGCAGCCATTTTTACTTCATTAGAATTCTTTCTGTCAGCATTTTACTGAGGATGCCCTGTTGACACTAACTGACTGGATGCAGGATGCTAAAGGAACATTTTGATTCCACTGAAACATTGATCTGCTATTGTTTGGCTTCTACCTGTATAGATTGGCAGATAATCATTTTCTGCCTACGTCCTCAGTCCCAGACAATGTACAGCAATATCTCTTTATAGATCTGTGGAAAGGCGGATACAGTGGTGTGAAATTTATATTAGGATTACTCTCCCAGGTGCAGTTTAAGTAAGCAAATGGAAGGACAGAGGCACATGTGAAGGGACAATTATGTTGTTACATTATTTGCCAGGCTATAAGATGCATAGACATTTATAAATTGAAAAATTATACACACATATATGTATATATATATATATATATATATATATATATATATATATATATATATATAAAACTCTCTCATGGAAGAATGTTGAATTCTGTGAATCTAAATAATTATAGTTTTGTTCAATTGAATGATTAACATGGCCTCAAGCAAAGAGATACTATTAAAAGTAGCTTGATACTGGTAGTTGGGTTTAACGGAACTTGGGTGAGTGAAACAGGTTCAAACTCTCCTGTGTAGAGCATGGATCAGGATTAATTAATTTAGCTATATCAATTATAGTTTAGCTATTACTATAAATTAAGTTTGACAGAAATTAATTAATACTGCACATCATGTACCAGATGTTAACATATTTAGCCAGTCATAAGTTAGCAACTATTGTAACATTTTAGCAATGCATTTTATATACTGGCAAATAATTTAGAGACTGATTCAATTATAAGCCTGCATCTCGCAGGATACAGGCCTTATGTCTGCGGGTGTGCTGCGGGCTTGAACTCTACAATTCCAGGGCTATTCAATTGAACAAGCTCGCAAGTTAGGGGCCGAAAGCCGAAATCGTAAACCATGTACTCGTATGTAGCAGTTCAGGACGGGAAGATGATCAATTAAGCAAGGCTGTAACCACCCATTTAGAAACAGCCAATAGAAAATGAGACCGTCATCATTACGGCAGTAAAACATGGAGGTTACATGTCAATTAGCGTTCTAGTCCATATGGGTGACCTGATATGTATTAACTCATTGATTCCCAAGATCAATATAACCCCCGAAATGAAACATAAAAAAAATATGACCTTTGGCAAATACAAACTTAACGGCCAAACCGTGCACATACAAAAAAAACAAAAACACAAATTTAAAAAAAATATATATATATAAAAAAACATTACACACAGCATGGGGGGACAGCCAGGATGTCTGGGAGTGAGGTTGCACAACAATTTAAACACAATTTGCAGAGTTTAGCCACTCAAAAATTCACTAAGCAACAAGAAAAATGGCGGACGAAAAAACCCAAAACGAGGCTACAGGACCCCTAACCACATAGAACACCTCCAGGCACATAAGACTTTTACCCAGGAATGTACGAGGTACAAAATACACTTTTAGGAAGTATGGAAAATGCTCCAACAAAAAATAAATAAATATATATATATATATATATATATATATATATATAAATAAAACAAGAGCTGGGGAGAGGCTCGCAATGAGCATCGAAGGCGCTCAGCGTGGGGCTTGCAATGAGCACTGAAGTTGCTCAGATGACCAAAAGTACATGAGGGGAGAGGCTCGCAATGAGCGCCAAAGGTACTCAAGAGGACAAAAAGACTTACATTATGTGGCAAACAGCATTACCTGCCTTACAATTTTATTGCCATAATTTTTGACGTGCAAGTCGCTAGTGTGATAATAAATGGCTTCATATGATCACTTTTCTTTGATAAAAGACATTTTTTTGCATGATCAGAAGAAATATTTGCTTGAAGATTTTACCTGTGACTTAAGTAAGTATGAAAAAATTGTACATCAAGTCTTTAAGTTATGAATATTGATGCCTCTGCAGTGTCCTGGAAAGATCCATGATATATTGGTGGAAGTTTTGTGTGTGAGAGGGGCTATTACATTTCTGGGGAGCTTTTGTTGCAGTGAATGATGCAAGAGGTCTGCTTCTGGGCCAGTGAGAGGGAATGGATATCATGTCTATTTCAGTCTTATCCAATTATCTTTTCAATGATTCTTTGTTGTCTCCTTGCCCTCCCCTCTCTCCACTGAAAACACACACCATCATGATTCAGCTCTGAGGAAGTGATGTAAGAAACACAAAATGGATTCCTATACCTATAAATGGAGTCTTCAAAAATTCCCCCAAAATTGCTTTGTGCCCATTGCTGTTAGTTTGGTACATACTTTACAAACAAGATTATTTTTTCTTGAGCTTCAGTGGTCCTTAAGTGCAGTAGATTAAATACATCATATGCAACACAAAAAAAATCCAGTTACACAGTGTGAAAATCTAATATATAATATGCAAAAATGAAAATCGCAGAAAAACAGAACCCATGGGGCTTATGCTGTCACCATAGATTTTAGCATGAAATGTTCAATGTGAGGTCTCTGGGAATTGAAAGCTCTGAAATTGTTACTAATCTATTTTGCCTGTGTATCCCAAGCTCAGGGCTGCATCAGAAATTGTGAGGCCCCATACAAAAGGAAATAGCCAGGGCTATCCCAAACAGACAAATATACATTTGCCTCATCTCCCATAGTCAGCCTTTACATTAACTGCATATTTAGTAGTGAATTATCTTTTTCCCCCTTATTTTGTAGATTTATAAAATAGCATTAAAGCTCATCCTCCACTGCTCTCTCTCTCTCTCTCTCCCTCTTTTACAAACACACACATATATATATATATATATATATATATATATCAAGAATATCTAACCCTTACAAGCCAGGTGGATTGTTTCAAGGAAGGAGCTCTGTTCCTCTCTCCTTCCTATAAATGCCTGTCAGCATCCTGGATGGGGCCCTAACCAAAGGCCAACCCCTTCCCCCTGTCAATGGCTCTACCCAAGCTTCTGTGCATCAGATGTTATCATTGTGCCATGAGTAAATGTTATCATACCTACCAAAGCTTAAACTCTCCAAAGCACTATGAAGCTAAAGCTTTTCAAAAATCAGCTCTCCATTGGATCAGCATAGAGAATTGGTGAAGAAAAGTAATCAAACCGACCCACAATTTGAAATCTTCCCATGAAATATCTGAGAGGATAATATATAGGAGTAAAACGCATAATACAGGAACATGCCCTGTAGTTTGATACATATCGATAAAATATGGATAAAGCACCCACAAAACCCTATTTTTGATCAGCAGTAATATATCAAGTGTGAGGGATCTGAATAGATACACATGGATTAATAAAACAGTGTGATACATCAGTGTACATTTTATTAGAACATATATTAAAGAAAGAAACACTGTAGTATCACACTGTAAATATAGTCTTTTAAAGAACTATGCTTACTAATGTGTTTTAGCATGTAAAAAGAAATAGTATAGCCTATAGTTTATATGCTGCAGAGAAAGCTACCATTTTGTTTCCTGTTGTTCAACCTCCGGGGCAGGAGGAGGTGCCTATATATGCACAGTGTGAATGTGTCAGCAGTACTTTCAACATGTTCAGTTATTTACAAGTACACGCCATTCAGAGAAAGTAGCAGGCAGCAACAGATCATAAAAAAATGGAACTGCAGCTTATAATAGTTTAAAATGTAAAGCTTGTGTTTTTTTTGTTTTATTTAAAAAATTATTTACCCTTTATCAAGTTTTTTTTTTTTCAATACCTGTAAAAAAACTTCTGAACACAGTGGAGGTCAATATACAGAAGTCTTAATGCAGCAACAAAATTATTTTGAGATTTTCTAAAAGAAGCCTACATTTGCCAGAGATATCACGTCAGAGTATTTCTGCACTTTCTATCACTTCTGTTTGCAATGAGGTTACATGTCAATTAGCGTTCTAGTCCATATGGGTGACCTGATATGTATTAACTCATTGATTCCCAAGATCAATATAACCCCCGAAATGAAACATAAAAAAAATATGACCTTTGGCAAATACAAACTTAACGGCCAAACCGTGCACATACAAAAAAAACAAAAACACAAATTTAAAAAAAATATATATATATATAAAAAAACATTACACACAGCATGGGGGGACAGCCAGGATGTCTGGGAGTGAGGTTGCACAACAATTTAAACACAATTTGCAGAGTTTAGCCACTCAAAAATTCACTAAGCAACAAGAAAAATGGCGGACGAAAAAACCCAAAACGAGGCTACAGGACCCCTAACCACATAGAACACCTCCAGGCACATAAGACTTTTACCCAGGAATGTACGAGGTACAAAATACACTATTAGGAAGTATGGAAAATGCTCCAACAAAAAATAAATAAATAAATATATATATATATATATATATATATATAAATAAAACAAGAGCTGGGGAGAGGCTCGCAATGAGCATCGAAGGCGCTCAGCGTGGGGCTTGCAATGAGCACTGAAGTTGCTCAGATGACCAAAAGTACATGAGGGGAGAGGCTCGCAATGAGCGCCAAAGGTACTCAAGAGGACAAAAAGACTTACATTATGTGGCAAACAGCATTACCTGCCTTACAATTTTATTGCCATAATTTTTGACGTGCAAGTCGCTAGTGTGATAATAAATGGCTTCATATGATCACTTTTCTTTGATAAAAGACATTTTTTTGCATGATCAGAAGAAATATTTGCTTGAAGATTTTACCTGTGACTTAAGTAAGTATGAAAAAATTGTACATCAAGTCTTTAAGTTATGAATATTGATGCCTCTGCAGTGTCCTGGAAAGATCCATGATATATTGGTGGAAGTTTTGTGTGTGAGAGGGGCTATTACATTTCTGGGGAGCTTTTGTTGCAGTGAATGATGCAAGAGGTCTGCTTCTGGGCCAGTGAGAGGGAATGGATATCATGTCTATTTCAGTCTTATCCAATTATCTTTTCAATGATTCTTTGTTGTCTCCTTGCCCTCCCCTCTCTCCACTGAAAACACACACCATCATGATTCAGCTCTGAGGAAGTGATGTAACAAACACAAAATGGATTCCTATACCTATAAATGGAGTCTTCAAAAATTCCCCCCAAAATTGCTTTGTGCCCATTGCTGTTAGTTTGGTACATACTTTACAAACAAGATTATTTTTTCTTGAGCTCCAGTGGTCCTTTAGTGCAGTAGATTAAATACATCATATGCAACACAATAAAAATCCAGTTACACGGTGTGAAAATGGAATATATAATATGCAAAAATGAAAATCGCAGAAAAACAGAACCCATGGGGCTTATGCTGTCACCATAGATTTTAGCATGACATTTTCAATGTGAGGTCTGTGGGAACATTTTCATATATGGGGGACTGGGAATTGAAAGCTCTGAAATTGTTACAAATTTATTTTGCCTGTGTATCCCAAGCTCAGGGCTGCATCAGAAATTGTGAGGCCCCATACAAAAGGAAATAGCCAGGGCTTTCCCAAACAGACAAACATTTGCTCCATCTCCCATAGTCAGCCTTTACATTAACTGCACATTTAGTAGTGAATTATCTTTTATCCCCTTATTTCGTAGATTTATAAAATAGCATTAAAGCTCATCCTGCACTGCTCTCTCTCTCTCTCCCCCTCTTTTACACACACATATATATATATATATATATATATATATAGCAAGAATATCTAACACTTACAAGCCAGGTGGATTGTTTCAAGGAAGGAGCTCTGTTCCTCTCTCCTTCCTATAAATGCCTATCAGTATCCTGGATGGGGCCCTCACCAAAGGCCAACCACTTCCCCCTGTCAATGGCTCTACCCAAGCTTCTGTGCATCAGATGTTATCATTGTGCCATGAGTAAATGTTATCATACCTACCAAAGCTTAAACCCTCCAAAGCACTATGAAGCTAAAGCTTTTAAAAAATAAGCTCTCCATTGGATCAGCATAGAGAATTGGTGAAGAAAAGTAATCAAACCGACCCACAATTTGAAATCTTCCCATGAAATATCTGAGAGGATAATATATAGGAGTAAACGCATAATACAGGAACATGCCCTGTAGTTTGATACATATCGATAAAATATGGATAAAGCACCCACAAAACCCTATTTTTGATGAGCAGTAATATATCAAGTGTGAGGGATCTGAATAGATACACATGGATTAATAAAACATTGTGATACATCAGTGTACATTTTATTAGAACATATATTAAATAAAGAAACACTGTAGTATCACACTTTAAATATAGTCTTTTAAAGAACTATGCTTACTAATGTGTTTTAGCATGTAAAAAAAAATAGTATAGCCTATAGTTTATATGCTGCAGAGAAAGCTACCATTTTGTTTCCTGTTATTCAACCTCCGGGGCAGGAGGAGGTGCCTATATATGCACAGTTTGAATGTGTCAGCAGTACTTTCAACATGTTCAGTTATTTACAAGTACACGCCATTCAGAGAAAGTAGCAGGCAGCAACAGATCATAAAAAAATGGAACCGCAGCTTATAATAGTTTAAAATGTAAAGCTTGTGTTTATTTATTTTTATTTTATTTAAAAAATAATTTACCCTTTATCAAGTTTATTTTTTTTTCAATACCTGTAAAAAACTTCTGAACACAGTGGAGGTCAATATATAGAGGTCTTAATGCAGCAACAAAATTATTTTGAGATTTTCTAAAAGAAGCCTACATTTGCCAGAGATATCAGGTCAGAGTATTTCTGCACTTTCTACCACTTCTTGTTTGCAATGAGAGAAACTTGTCAGCCAATTACAATGGAGAAAATGCATCCTGGGATGTAACTTGTGAATGGCTTTGTAGCCAACATGTGATTCTTGCTATGAAAAGGAACTGACAGTGAAAGGGGGCAAATATATGGAACTGGCTTCATTTTGGGGCAAATTTAAGATGGGGTTTCAACATCTTAAAAGCAATTTTTATTTTAAATATTTTAGTTTATAGTTTATATTTAAGCAGCTTTTTCTTTCATGGAGAAAATAAACAAGCGTAGAGTCAGTTCACTTTATTGCTTGCACAGCATCTTGTACTATTGTGTTTATTGGTCATATAAAGGGCTAGTGGACAGAAAACCTCCCCTGTTGTTATTCCATTCTTGCAAAGAGATCATCTACGGGGTACACACTGTCCTGAACACAAACTGCTGAATGTTAATTAAAGGTCTTACCAAAGTCAACATAAGCTAACTTCCTCTGTTTTGCTATGGAGCTAATTTACTAAAAAGTAAAATATGTTAGATACTTAAGTTTCATAAACGTAAGCTATTTTATTTCATAGGAAGGAGGTACATAAGAACAGTTACATAATATGTGATCTTATTTGGCTTATATATTAATATGGTATGTTAAACCTAAGGGGTTTATGTTATTATTTGTATAATAATATAGAACAGGCGTAGGCAAGGTCAATCCTGGAGAGCTACAAAGGTCATGAACGACGCGGAGGCTGCACAGGCTCCCTGGGTCAGCCTGTAGCGTCACGTGACCCAGCGGAGCCTGTGAGGCTATCAGCCAATCAGGAGCGTCGGGGGGCGTGTCGGAAGCCCGTTTCGCGCCATTGAGCAGAGCAGCGCGGTCTCCCGACTGGAATCCCACCCACCCACCCTGTATTTTGTTGTTAACAGATGTTATGGTTTATTCTTTTAAAAAAAAAAAAAAAAAAAAAAAAAAATAAGTATATATAATATAAATAAGAAATATTTAAATTAATATATATATTTTGGTTAAAGAATTCGGAGAAGTGGCTATTGTATGTTGTGTTTGTTAATTTATGTCTGTGCGGCGGGAGGTGAGTTGCCCGGCCCACTGGCCTAAGGGGGCGATGGCCCCACCTCACAGGGCGTGCTTAAAGATAAGCATTGGGGCTTTGGGCAGGGCTCAAAGCGTGAGGTCACTGTTCGTGGCCGGGCTCCTCCCCCGGAAGGAAGTAAACAAGTTACGGTTGTTGGTTTACATTGTGTCTAAATAAAGCTGTGGCCCGTTGTTTCTCCCAACTCAAGTTGTCGTGTCATTTATTCCATCAACTAGCCTGAATGGATCATGCATGGGTCATGATTTAAAGGGTTTATCTACTGTGCATAGGCGACTAAATCATTGAATTAATTATTTTTATTAACTTGTCTGTGCTAAACAGTGAAATACGCAATTGCAGACTTGTTTGTGGCGCTCCAAGACCAGCCTTACCTACCACCAATGTAAAGCACATACTAACAAAATACAGCTCAAATGTCACATATAATATAATAAGCCTAACAACTAAAATGCTCAATTGACTATATGAACTAAACTATATTAGCTGGTTGTGTCTTATATTGTTTTATTCTTTGTATATGAGGTCTGTGCTGGGTTCTCTCTGTGAATCTAGAACATTTATCTAAAGTGGTGTAGATAACTTGAATACATCACAAGTATTGGTACATTGGCTCTGTGTGTGTAAAAAGTAGAGGAGTAGAGGAAGCGTCCCTTGACTTGGCGGAGCCTGGGTGCTGCTAATTGGATGGCTGGGCGCGGTGGATGGAGCTTCCGCCATTTTGTCGGGCTTTTGCCATGAGCGCCATTCCAGCTTTCCCTCGCACCCAGCCCTGTTTGTTCACGTTTTTGCTATGGTTATGTTTTGATAAAAAATAAATAGAATATGTGTCCCATTGTACTCCCAACCTGGTGTCTGCTTGTTATTCTAGGTTAGCACTAAATGGATCATGCTGGGTCATGAGTTCCGCCACAGGTTATTAATGTGACACGATCAAGCTAATTTAATATCCAACAGTCACATCTAAATAGATACCAAATTAAAACTAGGCAAATGCAATAAGCCTTTAAAAGGTTACCTTGTACCTCTATTTTAAGTCCAGATCTAGGAAACTCAGCTTGAAAGAAAACATTCCAATCTTATAGGGCAACCCTAAACCTATATGCTCAGCACTAGGCCAGTCTGTCAATTCCTATGACTTATTGTGTTCTGTAACCTTAATAATATAGGATACTCTCACAGAACATACCTCTCAAACACCAACAAACAAACCTCTATATTAGGTTACCAATCTCCACCCATAAGGCAAACCATGTGGTTTGTGATAAACCTATATTTCATGTTGCATAATAGTTTTAACAGGTGCAAACTTATATGTCATTTTTTTGTGTAGATTTCTCACACATACATGGTATGTTATTTGTGTTTCTGTCTAAAATAAGTTAAAAAAAAAACGTATTTCCTGTGTTCAAATGTATTTACTGTACTCTGTACAGCGGAGGGCTTCTATAACTGTTTTGCCCACCATATGCTAAATGATGATGTTGCGTAGCTATGCAGCAGACTTACTATGTTACATGCATTATTATTATTATTAATATTATTAAACCTGGTAAGTAGTCTTCCCAAAATTAACAAAACACATCCATGTTCTCAAACTCGTGTGTCCTCCACCCCCTTTATATCCTGGGCTTGATGATATTGCCTGTATCTGGTGTACAGGTGTATCATGTTTTGCAGAGAGCGTGGGAGATGGCTGGTATGAACGGGAATAGGAGGAGGCATAAGAGAAGAAAGTGACAGGAATAGCTCTGCTGCAGACGATTTGTGTCTAAAAATAACAGGAAGCATGTGATGTGTAGTCATAGAGAGCTGAGATACATAGCCTGGCACCAGAGGATTCACAGGAGACATGATAGTGGAGGGAGCCCATGTATTCATGATATCCATGCTGCAATGGGGGAAGTCTATCACAGCAAACATTGGAGCGAACACCTTTCACTGACTGTATTCACTAAAAATGCATTCAAATGAAGTCTGCATTCTGTTCATTAACTTGCTACCTTGAATACTTTTTTTTTAATTAGAAGCGGACAAATTATAAACATTCCAACCTTGCAAATTCTATTAAAATAGGAATTATTACCAAAGAAAATTCAGTAATAAATTCATGCATAACTTTTTAGGATTTTTTTGAATAACGTAAAATGAGCTATTATGGGAATAGGCACTTCACACTACTTCAGATTCTAATACTTGATTGTTGAATATGTGATGGAAATAGGTCTGAATGTTGATGGGTCACAAGAGCTATGGGCTACAAGGTTACTACTAAACTATGAGTGTTGTGAACTAAGACACATGGGATGGATTAGTGAAACTTTCCCTTTAATTCTTAGTTTCCTAAATGTCTGATTGCGCCATAGTCAGTAACTTTCCATCTACTGAACATGGTATACCCTTTGTATCACTTTGACTTGTTTCATCAGGCTGTGGTTGAAAGTTATGTGTGGCAAAAATATGTTTTAAAAATGTGTTTTACCTTCTTCACAAAATGTGTTTACTCCTTTACCGCTCTGAATTTTCTTATTTCTCAACTCTCTTTTATCTCTTTGCTCCATGCCTCTGCACCACTATTTTTCCTTCTCTCTCCACTTGCGCTGCAATTTTCTTCTTGATCGTAGGTCTCTCCACTTATTATTATGCTCTGCCCTCTTTTATCTGCTGCATCCATTCTTACTCCTTACCCCATTACTCCCCTTTACTTTCTGAATCCTAAGCCCTCTCCATTACTTGCATCTCTCTCTTATGAACCCATCTTTTCTCTCCTGGATTTCTTGCTCACCCAAGAATACTATCAAAGCATCCACATCCCCTATACCGAAAAAAAGAGCAAAAATAAATAAATATATTTGCGGCCGTATCGTGCTGCCCCCCTAGAGCTAGCACATCCGTGCAATTTCACTGTTCACCCACCATATAGAAACTGTCCTCAAAGCAGCCCATGAGCTAGAAAAGGCAAATGGGGAACCACACATCTACATGGGTCTATGGCAGCAACAAACCTAAATACATGAATAGAGGACCTTATCCTATTACATATGGAAATCATATTAAATTGATTAACATGGTTTTATATATCTAATATAAAAAGTGATATTTAGAATTTTAAACTTTCTCTCAACTGTCATAAAAAGGGAATTTAAAAAAATCTGAAATTGTGGATTGGCAACATGCATGGAAAGAAACAGGAAGTTAATGGACAGAGCTTGAAGGCAAAATGTAATGTATTAATGTATTTGCTTAATGAGATAAAACCAAAAGAAACATTTTAAACATTTTTATTTCTTTAAAAACAAACAGAAAATTTAAAAACTGATGGGATAATTCCTTGGTTGATGGAATACAATCCTGAAATATTATGAACTATATTTACATATCTATTTATCATACCATAAATTATGCATGCTAATTTACAGAAGGTGTTATATACATATCACAGTGATCTCACTATATTGCAAAACTAATATATCTTGTGTGTGGGATGTGTCTCTGATGTGCAAAGTGTGATCCTTTTTCATGACTACTTTTCTTCTCTCTAAATATAAAAATTAAAATTCACACATACGCAACTGCATTTCACTGTTTTTTATGAGATTCTACCCGTACAAAGATACCACTATAGTCTATTCAGTGACAGGATACTACATACCATCTGTTCAAAGCTCACATCAAGAAAGAGATTACATGTTCCTTTCTTGGAGGATTACTTACCGTCATCCTAACAGAAATAAAAAAATTAAGATAAAGAAAAATAGCTCAATGACAGCTAGTGACGCAGTGATAGGAAACTGAGGATTAGACTGATCAGAGCCTAAGCTATGTAAACCACAGTTAAATAAATTAAATCTTCTATGTTAGGAGCTTTGCCCCAGAAATGCTATTGTTCACCTGATATGTACATGGTGCTTGAAACGTTTGTAGACTGCCCCACAATATATAGATAAGCCTCTTTATAGAGAGTAGAGGTGGAGAAGAAATGAGGAATGCTAACAATCCCGTGCTTGTGCCATATAATAAAAGTAGATAATTCCTTTATCATGAATTAATTTCAACATGTAATATGTTAAATACTCTTTTAAATACAAGATTGACGATTTGGAACTTCCATGAACCCTTAGAAGATATGTGGAGCCAAGAGATTTGCAAGTTCTTCCCCAAAACCTATAGAATGGGGATAAAAAACAAGACGCAGAGGTATGGGTAAAAGTCTCACTGTTCTTGCATATTGCTCAATATTGGAACATTTGTAAGTAGTATACTTTGGTTTTTAATACTCAAAAGTTTTTTTCTACAAGTTTTCTTGTGGTTTATTTGCTTTCATGCTGTTTTTGTGTTTTAGAAGTAATGAATGAAAAAGGCTACCCATTTTTTTTATTTTTATTTTTAAATGGTGGATCAAGTTATAACAAATCCTTGTGTATGTTGGCCACATTATATTTTTAATTAATAACAGTCGTGGGCTGTGCAATGGTTTTTGTAAAGTTGTCTTATGTATAAGTCCTTGAAAAACAGCATGCTAACAATGTGCAACTAACACTTTGGGTCATATTTAGGCCAAATTTGCACATTGATGCTGGTGCCACACATGTTCTTGACATACATGCATTGGCTTTTATTAAGGAAATCAAATGCCTTTGGTTTGGGTGAACTGAAATATAAGTGACTGGTTTAGATGCTAACTTGATCCGTTTGTCTTCAAATTCATTGTAGAGCTAGAGATGGGTGGACAGGAATGTTCCCAAACCATCTTGGTTGTTTTGGCTTTTGTCCATATAAATAATATCTACTGGCTTCCTACATGGATACCTACAAGCTTATGCTGTTCTTTGATTATACTGGAGAGGGAACACTGCATTGGTTAGATGTCCCTCCTGCTTCCCAACGTCCAAGACCAGTTATTACAAAATGTGTATCTTTGCTGATAAACCACAACTAATGGCAGAGAAAGACTTGGTTCCATCTAATTAGACTCCTTAAATTCCAACACTTAAGTGGAGGGCCACACACAGGCCTGAATTTGAGAATGTCCCTGCTGTGCACAGGTGAGTCAATCACTTTTTCAGTCATCATGATTGACTCACCTGTGCACAGCAAAGAAATCCTAAAATCCGGGCCTGTGTGTGGCGGGGCAGGAGTGATCTTGCCCACCCCTGTTCTATACCAATTGTACAACATTTATTTGATAACTCTGAACTAATTTCACAAGCCTATGGCCATGGCATACTATTCCCATGCTAAAAAGCACAGGAATACATTCTTTTCATATACCTGGGACTCAGGTACTATAACCTATCTTGGTTTGCAAATTCTTCTCTATACAAATACATATAACTTCTGTGATATTTAACCTTAAACCCACTTTAACTCTATGGTTATTTGTTTTTTTGCACTTTTTTCCAACTCTCGGTCACCTCATGGACCGTAACACTATCATGGACGGTAGCACATCTTTATGTCAATGGTCATGCTGATCTACTTGGTTTTCATGGCAGAGATACTGGAGTGGTTTGCCAGTTTAACATTCCACTTCTATCTCTTGACTGTTATTGATACAACAGACAAAAGTCAATTCTGGAATACTGGCTACATCCCACGCCCCCCTCCCAAACAAACCTTGTGAAATGGCAAGTTACGTAAAATGGACTGGGAAGATGCTAGTCTAGACAAAAGGTCAAAGAGAAAAGTACATTTGGAGATGGGAGGCTTATATTAACTTGTTTCTTATTATATTACCTGAGTAAGCTTATAAATTATTTTACTGGCACAATATAATTTTTTACTACAATAGTGTTTCCCCTATTCTGCACTTTTTGCTATACTTGCTTCTTATTATGTTACCTTAGTAAGCTTCTACTTCTTTCCTCTATTTCTGTTGTGGTTAATGTAAATATAATTAATATAAAAAAGTAAAATAAGATATCACTAGGTAAGCAAAAATGATTAGTGGGCAGCTTTGTTCCTATGAGTGTTACACTACTCTCAATATAAAAATACAAACAAAATAGAAAACAGGAGCCATAATACTAAATTTATAAATGAAATGGTTACTGTAAATGACCAAGATTAAGTGACCCAATCAGCATGCATATAACATACAATACATCATATTATAATTACCGTATTGGTCCGAATATAAGCTGCACCTTTTTTCCAATTTCTGAGCTTGCGAGTTACGGGTGCGACTTATATTCGCAACCGTAAAAAAAAATCATTGCTGATTTGCAAACTTTGCTTGTTACGTGTGCGGCTTATATTCGCGAACGCAAAATTACTGCCGATTTGCGTCTTTGCATGTTAAGGGTGACGATTTTCGTGCTTGAGACTGCGGTATTGAATAGCGATTTACGGTTTTAGTGATTCTAACATCCTGTAAGGCCTGTAAACTGCAAAAAATGGTACAGTGCTAATTAGAAAGCCTGTTTCTTTCAATGGCTGATCACTATGAAAGTCTTTTTCTCTCCAATTTTACGAGTGCGGCTTATATTTGAGTACTATCTTTTTTCTATTTTTTCCCCTTGAACTTTACGGGTGCGGCTTATATTCGGACCAAGGTACATTTCTTGCTATAAGTGCAACACTTGCCTTTTATAAACGTACTATTTTCTCTACTCCATATTTAAACATATTATCACATATATAGTTGTGAGCGTACTAGTTGTTGCTAACGCTGCGGGCTCGCGTAGCACAGCGAGCCAAGGCCCTCGCCTGGCCAAGGGTCTCAGTTGCTGGCATGGAGCGCCATAGGCGCTCCATGCCAGCACCTGAGGACCTCGCAAAGCGAGGGCCGCAGTTGCTGGCATGGAGCGCCAAAGGCGCTCCATGCCAGCAACTGCGACCCTCGCAAACTTCACGTCGCAACCCAAACAGCACGACACACACATTACGACACTCGCAAACAACATACGACACACGTTCACACACATTACGGCCTCGCAACACTCGGACGCAACTCGCGAACATTACAAAATGTAAAACACAATACATACACACAGCACATACATAAAAACCTTACCTACACCAAGAGGGAGCACCCAGGACCTCAAAAATGCAACTTACACCTCGATTTTACTCGAAATAAAAGAGTTTAGAGACTAAAAAAAAATCTAAGCGAGAGAAAAAATGGCCGCCGAACAAAACGAAAACGAGGCTACAGCACTCTAAACTCGCAAAACACCACAGGAAACTCGCAAAACACCACAAGAAACTCGCAAAACGCCACAAACGACCTACGGATATTCATACCACACAGTGCACACATTCAGCATGCTTACACAGCAGCTCCACACCACTAATGCTGCAGCAACATCAACACAGATTGCCAGCTCTTCATCACAATGCTTCAAAATACGTAAAGTATATTCATTTACTAATGTATTACATATTTCATTATTATACACCAAACAGCATTAGCTACCTTACAATTTCATTGTCGTCATTTTTTGACGGGCAATTCGCTAGTTAATATTATAAAACTCTGACAGTTTCCCAGTGTACCCTTAAGTATACTAAAGGCCTGCTTTATAGAATAATTTACTTCAAAGGTAAATTGTCACTGCAGTTATTTGCAAGCTTCCGTTAAAATTAACAGTAATCTGCTAAAGCAAATTACAGTTTGTTAAAGCCGGCCACTTTAGACTATTAGAGCTTGAAACCAGTAAATGCATGGAATTGACATGGAAATCCAATTATGGTTTCTACCTGTCCCCTGTACAGAAGGTACCTCTTTGCTTTCTACTGAAGTAAGAAATGTACAATTTTTTTCTTGACTCATAATTTCATCTCTCACTTTCTTGCCACCAATGTTTTTATGGTAAAAGTGTAACGACAACCCAACGACCACCCAAATTCTAATGCTGACTGTATGTAGGAAGAATTACCAGATGAGACTTCTGCTATAACATGTAGAATTGTTATGCATAAGCTCCAAACTAAGGCAGGTCTTGAGCAAAATATTTTACCGGATCTATCAAAGAAAATGCATTTCTATTTGTAATGTACTTTTTCTTTGAATTAAATAGTGCAATTTATCAGTTTTGCAACTGTATATCTTGATATATAAACAGCAGGTCGTCAAGCCATGGAAAGGGTGACCTACTTTGCGTTAGTAAAGAGAGATATGAGAAACATGTTGTGTAAGAATGCCACATGATGACTTCTGGTGCACTGCCCAGGATTCAGGGCTGGATAACTCACAGCATATACTGACCTTTACCCTTCAGGTTGAGCTGGGATCCTTGTCAGAGATTATTTAAATACAGGACTAATTGACAGTGGCACAGAAAGGGCAGAGAGGGTCTAAATTTTCCATGCATGAGAAAACACCATCATGGTAACTCAATCAGCCGCCTTTCTGGGTTATATTCACTAAACTGAGAGTGTTCTCTTTAATGAGTTGGAGGGGTTTAACTCAGAAGTAAGAACTATCTAACACACAGACAAATAGACAGCTAGAAGAGAAATAGGGAGATAGATAGATAGATAGATAGACAGACAGACAGATAGAAAATGATATTGCATGTTTAAAGGGACATGGAGAGTTACTGGAATTTGCTAGGTATATAATATACATATGCATGTATTTACTTTGCTGTGCTAAATGTTATTAAGAAGTGCTTATGAGCTCTGTTTTGACGACTTAAAATCACACAGATAGTATCTGCCTGTGTCTGCCCTTTGTCGCCCATGATATGTTTATAGATACATTCATGTCTATATATCTACCTATCTATCTAACTACCCTCCATGTCCCTTTAACAGAACAGGTGCAACTCAGCCAGGTATCATATATATATTTCTATATGTATGCATTTGCTGGTATATAAGGTAGCATTAAAACATTATGCTTGTAGTGAATTGATAAGCATTTTACTGTCATTAAATGTTTTGTGGAGAGAGAAATAAAATACTTTACATCATACTATGTATGACGGCCAAGATTGTTTATCCTTGGGGATGCCGCTGGCGCACTGGCATTGTCAGATCATATTCTCTCTCCCCCTGCCTACATCAACATACCTGGGAACTTGCCAAATGAGCATACATCAGGGGCCTAGTAAATATTTAAAAAAATGTCTTGCATTAGTGGTTCTATATGACCCTGTGTGCAGCGTAGATTTAATACTGGGCTGTATGATGTCTTTTTCTGTCCATGCTGCTTGAAGTGTGAAAGCCAGTTATGGCTGCACCCATGTAGAAATGTGTGCATATGCAGGGCCAAACCATACAAACTAGATTCAGACAGAGGGCACAATCTGGGCCCCAAGTCACATGTTGGCCATGCATAACATATTGTTTATATAATTTAAATATGATGTATTAAGATGATATTATTATAACATTTTGCAATGTCTTTAAATTGACACTGAAGTCATGCAGTTATGGGTAAAATGTTTTTAGTTTGCAAAAATATAAAATAATAAAGTAAATAAACACATAAATATTTTACAGCTTTTATATGCAATTATTCTTTACTGTTTGGATCCATTTTGCTTTCTTCCATGCTCTGCCGGTTAATTTCTCAGATGGGTATGTCATTATAAACAAATGAGCCTCATTTAATCCTATTGAGAGTGCTAGGCGATCTTACTGTCACATTCACATTCTACAGACAAACGTTGAAGCCAAAATTGTAGCTCACAGAGTATAATTGTATATAAATAATAATAAATGAGAGGCTGTATTATTATTTTTAATTATAAAATAAGAACAAAATAATAAATATTATCACATATATAGTTGTGAGCGTACGAGTTGTTGCTAACGCTGCGGGCTCGCGTAGCGAGGGCCGCGGCTCGCGCAGCGAGCCGAGGCCCTCGCAGCGAGCCGAGGCCCTCGCAAAGCGAGGGCACTGCCCGAGGGTCTCAGTTGCTGGCATGGAGCGCCGTAGGCGCTCCATGCCAGCACCTGAGGACCTCGCAAAGCGAGGGCCGCAGTTGCTGGCATGGAGCGCCGAAGGCGCTCCATGCCAGCAACTGCGACCCTCGCAAACTTCACGTCGCAACCCAAACAGTACGACACACACATTACGACACTCGCAAACAACATACGACACACGTTCACACACATTACGGACTCGCAACACTCAGACGCAACTCGCGAACATTACAAAATGTAAAACACAATACATACACACACCACATACATAAAAAACTTACCTACACCAAGAGGGAGCACCCAGCACCTCAAAAATACAACTTACACCTCGATTTTACTCCAAATAAAACAGTTTAGAGACTAAAAAAAAATCGAAGCGAGAGAAAAAATGGCCGCCGAACAAAACGAAAACGAGGCTACAGCACTCTAAACTCGCAAAACACCACAAGAAACTCGCAAAACACCACAAAACACCTACGGATATTCCGATACAAACGTATACCACACATTACTCGCCATTTTAGGCCAATGCGGAAGTACACGACAACGGTTTGGGCTCGCGCACGCACAGTGTTACACTGCACACATTCAGCAAGCTTACACAGCAGATCCACACCACTAATGCTGCAGCAACATCAAAACACATTCACAGCTCTTCCACACAATGCTTTAAAATAGGTAAAGTATATTAATTTATTAATGTATTATATATTTCATTATTACACACCAAACAGCATTAGCTCACTTACAATTTCATTGCCGTCATTTTTTGACGGGTAATTCGCTAGTAATAATATAATACTTTGAAGTGGTAAATTTAAGAAAGATCATGTTGTTGGTCATTTAAGATATGTTTAATGATTCCATTAAGTGAAAACATTTTTATATAGCCTATTTGAGGAAGCTATAGACAAACACAATACAGTAATTTAAGATAAAAAAATTTAGTTAGCGACAAGAGTTAGTTACCTGTGCTCTAGTAAAAATACCAACGTCTACCAGTACCCTCCAGCAAAGGTAATTTACCATTGCGAAGTAAAACTGGTTGTCATGAAGGTATCATGGGATATCAGCTATACAGGCATACCCCGCTTAAAGCTACCACGTTTAGAGCTTATTCACTATAGGACAGTTTTTGCCTGCCAGACCCCTTTTAACGCTCTGATTTTCTATAGCAATGCCCCACTATAACGCTGTTTTTGCCTGCCGGACCCCATTTAACGCTCTGATTCGCTATAAGAAAACAGAATCCAGGATGACCCAGAAACTTCAACATCAATAATTTAAAGTTTATATTTCTGCTAATGTTCAGTTTGTGTTAGTTTTATGTTTGCTGTTTATTTGAAGTTCATATAAAACCAAAAAAGTTAAAATTTCAATTGAAATTGGTATTTTTTTCATGAGTTCCCCTATCCCTGTCTTCCCCATATTAAACTGCCCCGCTTAGAGCTGTTTCGCTTAACACTCCTATTGCCTGGAACCCATCTACAGCGTTAAACAAAGTATAGCTGCACTTTCCATACATAAACGTTCATTTTCTCGCAGTACCAAATGTAGTTGTAATAAATACGTTTATGAATCATGTGATAAATAATATTTTATTTTGGGTGATATGCTATCTCTAATAGGAACTTTTAATATGCTCCTATTATGCATTTCTATTGTAGTTTAATTACTAGCACAGCATAATGTTCACACTCAAGGGGATATCATTCAGTAACCCACTTTATTATACTATAAATAATAAAACTCCAACAAGCACAGTTGTCATGGAGAAATAAAGTGACCTATTTCCTATTTGCAACATTTTACACTATGTCATACTACATCAGATACTCATAAACTGGTCACATTAAGGGAGTGTTTCTGCCTTTGCACGCAAGGTCCAGGCCTAGGGCAACATATTTTTAGAGGGCAGCAGCCTGTCTCATGTTACCAGTGCAGTGTTATGGAATTTTGTGAACTTGCAAATGTGCGTACTATATGCACTGATATTTCTGTCTAACATATAGCACATATACAAAAAACACACATACACCTAATATATATATCCCTGTTGCGATGCCTACTTTACAAGAGGAGTTACATTCTGAAATAAAAAATGCTAAAGGCGCACTAACACTCCATCTTTCCGGAGCCAAGAGTTCCCAAGACCCTACATTAATCTTAAGAGGCCCCTAAAGGGATTCCTGGACAGTATATGACAAATAGCTTTAAAATTATAATTATGTAAAAGAAATGTACTTAGATATGTATATTTTAGCATGGTTTCTCATTATTTCTCAACTGAGCATTTCCAGTGCTTTTGCAACAAAAAATATAAGACCACTGCAAATTTGAAACTCTCTAGAATCTGATAATGTTGATAAAAAAATGGGTGGAACCAATGATTATTGTAAAAAACTAAATTAATTTGATCAAATAATTCAAATTTAAAAGTTGGTTATCATGACATGTACAATTTAAATATATTTTCATAAAATCCTTGAACCATGTATGTCTGCATCTAGGAGGTTATTTCCTTATAGCAAAGTTCAAATCAACCGACCTATGCCTTTTAGTAGGAGGCATTATGTAAATGTGATGTCATCAGAAACCACACATTTTCCCTAGCTAACAACACTTCAGATAAATTGAGAAACTACAGGTGGAAACCCAATAGCAATGTGCCACCTGGTCGCCAAAACCATATGGGTTTTTGCAGAGGCAAAATCATAGTTGGGCAGACAGTGGTCAGTTGCAAAGAATCAAGGGGACCCAGAGAGTAAGGGATACGAGGAACAAGCCAGTGGTCAAAAACAGGGAGTCAGATCAGGAATATTAATTTCACCAAACTGAATAGGACAAGCCACAACAACTGATCACTGCTGCTCAGTTTCAACAGCCTTGTATGTGTTGATCTTCCTGACTCCAGCAAAAATAAATTACCCTACCAAAAGAGTGCAGTAGTCTGAATGGAGGATGTGCATGCCAAATCTTTGCTAAATCAGAGCATTTCAGATCTAATTCTGTAAAAACTACATCTCCAAAGAAGGAGTGCACTGTGCACATGCTGCAAGTCTAGACTGTGCCACATACGGAAGCAACAGGCACAGAGCGCATCTTAAGATGCTGAGCTAAGCAGCTAAGCAGTGAGTGCCTCAATGTAGCCACAAGGACAATGACACAATACATTACAGTTTAAAGCAATTTAAAGTTAAAATATATTTAAACATTGAAACTCAATAGCAGTGAATATATTACAGCAATTACTTTACAAAGCCCACTCCCTGGCTATTTATTGCAGGGCTAATAAGTAAAAATATATAATGTTCAATTCACTTGTACTGCATGGTACCATTGATGTGTCATAATTCATTTGAATAATTTTATTAATTCACAATCGACTTGCAGTTTTTCATTTTGATATAAACTGTACAAAATGTGCAGTTACCTTCACTTTTATTACAAGTTACATTATGGTATTTAGTGGGCCAATATAAAGGAGTTGTAGTAAACTAAATGCTACATTATACCATCTCATTTATTTCTTATCGTGTTTAGTTTCTTTGCCCATGCCACCCAGAGCATATAATAAAATATCCTGGGAATATAAAACTGGGCAAGTTAGGAAAAAATACCACAACAATCCAAGGTTGACTTTGCTATTGAGATAAAGAAAACAAACCAGAGCTTCTTTTTTGATGGCATCCAAAATATTTTCCTAAAGCAATATTTTTTCTAGATTACCTCTGTACAGACAGTAGTATATCTTTCATTCCTGTGTTAGTATATTTAAATATTACTTTACCTCAGAGTTCTGGAACCCAACAGAAATATGTACATGTAATACAAACACAAAAAGGGACAATGTAATGCTAGAACCTCTACAATCAATTGTAAATCATGGTAAAATTGCGAACTCTCCAGAGAGCCTAATGACTATGGCAAAAGGGGTGAAACTGCTTGCCATTCCAAAAAATGAAAGTAAATGAAATTGTTTAGATTATTCAAAATTAAAAGCTGGTTGTGATGTTATATATTAGGTAAGTGCCCAGACCTTTATGCATCAACATGCTGGTTATTTCTTCACAGGTCACTTGCCAGTCAAAAGTGATGGCATCATATTATGTCTTCTGTCTGGTTGTGCGTCCTCTCTCTCTCTCTGCGCCCTCTCCCTGTGCTCACTCTCTCTCTGTGCGCCGTCTCTCTCTCCTTCTCTCTCTCACCCTCCCCTCTTCTATCTCTCCCTCCCTTCTTCTCTCTCTATCCCCCTCTCCTTCTCAATCTCTCTCTCGCCTTCTCTTTCTCCCTCTCTTTTTTTCTCTCTCTCCGTCTCTCTCTCTACCTCTCCTTCTCTCTCTCCCCTTCTCATACTTTCTCTCCCTCCCCCTCCTTCTTTCTTTCTCCTTACCTCCTTATCTCTTTCCCTCTCCTCCCTCTTCTTCTCTCTCCTTCTCTCTTTCCCTCCTCTCTTCCTCCCTCTCCCCCTTCGGCGCACATTGCGGGCCTCACAATGAGCTGCTTCAGCTCCGATTGCGGGCTGCGCATGCGCAACTCACAACTTTGCGACCATTACACATACTGTAAACTCGCAGTACGACAACTATATTAGTGATAGTCAAGGTCAAATGAACAATTTAACAATTGACCTGTACTTTGTGTAGCCTACTTAGCTTCCTTGAGGGCATAGTGTAACTATAATTTCATCAGTGTCCTACATTTATCCTAGCTAGCAATAAAATATATTACAAGTTAAAACATAAATCATAGTGCAAAGCTCGGTAAAATATATTAAGATTGAAATTCAGTAGGAGAGAGTGGGTTACACAAATTACATTAATCGCTTACTATTATTGTAGGGCTAATTAGTGAAATGTTCAATTCATTCAAACTACATAGTACCATTGATGTGTTGTAACTACATTTTCCCATTTCATTAATGCACATTTCATTTGCAGTTTTATTCCAATATTGACGTAAATTAGAGCAAAATGGTAATTATTGTATTTAGTGGGCCAGTATAATGAGGTTGTAGTAAACTTACTGTCACATTATACAACCTCATTTATTTCTTACTATGTTTAGTTTCTTTGTCCATACCAGCCAGAGCATATAATAACATATCTCTGGGAATATTTTTTTAAATAGTCTAATTTGGAACAAAATGCCATAACAAACCAAAGTTGCAAAACAATAGTGAGTAGCTTTTTTGGTATCCAAAATATTTCCCTCTCAAAAAATATTTTTCTAGCTTTCTCTGAATAAATAAAATAAAAGTACCACTGCAGCTAAAGAAAATGGCACTTGTTTGTCAATTAGGCACCAAACTAATCACATTATCAGCTGTTTTAAGCCATGGACATGACAATATTTTTTAGGAAAAACCTGAATTGTTGAGTTGCTGAATGTGTTTGTTACTCTACTTCCTCAGAGCTGGATCATAAGTCTATGTGTTTTGGCTATCACTAGACGGAGAGGTGGCTAAAGAAGGGAACAGTTAGTTTTTTAAAATAATTTGATGAGCTTGAAATTGACACCATACTCCTCCTGGACCAGAAGCAGAATCCATGTTTCAGGAAATGCATCTACAGTTTTCCAGAAATGTAAACGCCCCTCTCTCATCCACAACTTCCACCTATGTAGAGGCATCAAAATGTTTTTTTCTATTTAAAAATTAATTTTATGACTTTTTCCTCCTTAATTATGCTCTTGGTCAGACTCAAACATATATATTTTGAGACGTGGTATAGACATAAACATTTATTTCATTCCTGTGTTGCTTACTTGAGACCATAGAGGGATATGGAAGGTTTCTGGGGGAGAGACAGGGGAGAGGGTGGGAGAGAGTCATGGGGGGAGGGAGTCATGGAGGGAGGGAGACATGGGGGGGGGACAGGGGAGAGGGTGGAAGAGAGATAGGGGAGCGAGAGGGGGGAAGAGACACGGGGGGAGAGGGGGGAAAGAGACATGTGGAAGAGACACAGTGGAGGGAGGGGGAAAAGAGACACGGGAGAGGGGGAGGGAAAAGACACAGGAGGTAGAGGGGTGAAGAGACACAGGGGAGGGGCGGGAAAAGACACATATAATATAATCCCGTCATTTTTGATGGGCAAGTTACTGGTATAAATATAATATACCTATGTATCTCTTTACTTTTCTGTACTTTCATGTTGTTTGAGAGAGCTAATTGAAACACTGCTACACAAATCGGTACTGTAACGGAACCCATCACTGTTTTACCCTGTTTTATGATTATTATGGTTAAAATATGATCCTACTATTATACTGCATGTATGTTGGTTTATGCTCTGCAGAATATTGTCCCAGACATTTGCAGCTACAAAGAAGTGTAATTGAATCAATGTCTGATTGTATCAAAGTTGCCAGGGAGCCTCGGGGAGGTGTGACCAGACCTATTGTTCTCTGTATGTGTATTGTGTGGCCAAATATGGGCATGTGTATTGCCTGTGGGAAGAGATGGGTATAAATATTTCTGCAGAACAAAATAAAGTCAGTATTCATTTGACTCCCAAATTGTGTGTCGTCCAATATGGGAGGTTGGGAATGGTGAAACTGTAGTGCCTCTTGGGGATTTTACCGTATACCAGCGGAGATATTGGACTGTGTGTTCCAGCTCCGTTACATTTGGTGGCAAGTGGCGGAATTGTTCCCACGGTCAGAAGGACAGCTACAGGAGACACCATTCCGTGGAGTACAAATTGAGGGCAACGCTAGTATCCGTACAGCGCCCCTGGCTACAGCAGGATGGAACTGGCTAGTTTTCAGACAGCGTTCCATCATGAGGAGGAGGAGGCGGCTGCGGACTACAGGGATGCAGACAGAAAGGAACTCATGGTTACAGTACCTCTTATTACCCCACAGACTGAGTTTGAAAGAGAACTCCAAAGCAGACTGGCCTTTTTCCCAGGTACGCTTCCCATAAAAACCTTGGAATGGTTAATGACAGATGTCCACAAATTCATAATGGAAAAGCAGCAGGCACGGGAACGGTCCATCTTGGGAGCTGCTAACCCACCTCCCACCATTAACCCCCCCCAGCACTGCGTCCGGGTGGTGGGAACTACCAAATCCCTCCACGGTACATCAGGTGCCACACGTGTAACCAGCAGGGCCACATGCAGAGAGACTGTCCCAGAAACCGCTCCACGTGGAATACTCCAACTAATTCCCCCTCCCAGCAGCAGTGTGCACCCCAGGGGGCCGAAGGTGTCGTCCTTCCCCCCCAGCGACAGTGTGTACCCCAGGGAGCTGAAGGTGTCGTCCTTCCTCACCAGCGGCAGTGTGTACCCCAGGGAGCTGAAGGTGTCGTCCTTCCTCCCTAGCGGCAGTGTGTACCCCAGGGAGCTGAAGGTGTCGTCCTTCCTCCCCAGCGACAGTGTGTACCCCAGGGAGCTGAAGGTGTCGTCCTTCCTCCCCAGCAGCAGTGTGTACCCCAGGGGGCCGAAGGTGTTGTCTTTCCCCCCCAGCGGCAGTGTGTACCCCAGGGGGCCGAAGGTGTCGTCCTTTCCCCCCAGCGGCAGTGTGTACCCCAGGGAGCAGAAGGGGCCGTCCTTCCTCCCCAGCGGCAGTGTGAACCCCAGGGGGCAGAAGGTGTCGTCCTTCCCCCCCAGCAGCAGTGTGAACCCCAGGGGGCAGAAGGGGTCGTCCTTCCCCCCCAGCGGCAGTGTGAACCACAGGGGGCAGAAGGTGTCCTCCTTCCCCCCCAGCGGCAGTGTGAACCCCAGGGGGCAGAAGGTGTCGTCCTTCCCCCCCAGCGGCAGTGTGAACCCCAGGGAGCTGAAGGGGTCGCCATCTCCCCCCAGCGACAGCTTACCCTAACAATTGGAGACCCCAATCTCCCAGACGGCGCAGATGGGACCGTGGTCTCTGTGCCTGACCTACCGGGATGCTGGACAGCCTGTCCAGATCCCCAACTACTCTCACTGGTGTGGTGTATCACCAAATTAATATATATATATATATTACACAAGGTTCGTCTACATTAAAAGGTATTTATTAAAAGGCAACAACACAATACTATAAATGTATCACAAACACACAGCCCAGACCCACGGAGCAACAACCCTTTTTAAATCTATCTACCTATATAGTAATCCCCTTCCCCACACGCTTGATCTCACCCACGGTTAGGCCATCACCATCCACCAAGGAAGGAAGAACAGGAGCAACAGTAGTTTCCTGCCTGGATATACCCTTAGTAGAGATGATGTGATTTACATCACATCCTGTCCATGCATCACTTCCTTTAGCAATTGTGGGAGGGAAGTAAAGATTCCCAGCCCTCCCACCTAGACCTGCCCAAGGAGGTCCCGAAAGGAAAAAAAACCACCATGCAAGGAAGACAAGTTACCACATTCCCTCACTTTTTCTTCTTCTATGTTGCTCAGTTTTCTAGTTATCCCTCTAGTACAGGAGAACCTAGTGGGAGCAAAAACCTGATATACAGGAGAAATTCAACCCACCGTCCCTCCGGAATAGTTCCCTCAGAGACATAAGTTCTCCTGTACTTTCCTATGGCTGTCAATCCAAACTTATAGAATTTAGGTGAGAGTGTGTGATAGATGTTTATGTATGTGCAATGTAAAACTTTATTGAAGAATGTATGAGAGAGAGAAAGAAGAGGAAAAAGACAAAAAAAAAACATTTAAATTTCATTATTATATATCCTCCTTGCAAGTTTCTTCCTCATTTGTTTCATTGCCACACAAAAGTATATTATTATAATTGTCGTTAATACTTGAATGAACATGAGTACCAGCGACAATGTTCGTAGGACTGGATGTGTCTCTGCATTGGTAAGAATTCCCCACCAGGGATGCTCAACGTTTTTTGTAGTAATTTCTTTTTACTTTTTCTGTTGTTCCAGCAGTAAGCTGATGGGGTGTAGTTGTTGTTTGGTACGTTTTACTAACTCATGAAGTTCCAAGGTAAGCTTTGGAATTGGGGGAAAAAGCTTCATTGTCAAATTTGTCCAATCTGCATTTGCAGTAAAATTGATCATTTCAGTGGTAAGGTTTCTTGATGGAAATAGTGTATGAGTTCCTACATGTGGTTACCATGATACAAGACCCTTCTTCCACCAAACATATTTCATCAACTGTCCTATATTCAGAGTGGCCGATAAAGCATGCAATGTCCCCTATGCGGATCACCTCTTGCACCAGCTTTTCTTTTATCAACTGCACCCAGCCATCCTCCTCAGCTCCTTTGTCCCAAACACAACTGCACAGCCATCGGTGTTGAGATTTCCTGCAACAGCTTTCATCCATCTCCAATCCTGTAATAGTGGCCAGTCTTTTTGATGGGAAGTGTTGCTTGTAGATTCCATCACTTAACGTGCCAATGCTATGTATAAAGTTCAGTTGCTGTGCCTGCCCCTCCCAACGGGGAATTGCCAGGATTAGTCCTATTGTCCCAGATTGTAGTCCATGTGGCATCCATTGATCTGGGCCTTCAATATAGCTGTATTTAAGATTGTCCTCAGTGATGTCCACTCCTTTTCTTTTCAATGACGTGATAATCCTTGTTGCATTGATTTGTCTTGCCCACTTGTTTTCCTTGATGTCTTTAATAGTTTCCTTTAAATCTGCCAACAGCTTTCCTCCAATCATAGAACAGAAAATGGCAGTTCCCACTATTTCATTCTTAATGCTGTTAGCAATGGAAGCAATATTTTCCTCAACTAGATGCAGGTTGTTGGCAATGGTGTGTATGTCATCAACATTGTCTGTCAGTCTACTCACTATAAGGGAGTCAGCTACTCCACCTGTTTTCATAGCATGTCCCATGCATCAGTAAGGGAGTTTATCCTGCTGTTCAGTGCAATGATGTCTGCTGAATTCCATACTCCCAATCCAGTTCCGACTCCTCCTAAAAGGGCTGCAAGTGTGTCCCGTTTTTCTCGACTCCCTGCTCCGGTCCACTCAATGATGGTCTCTTGTATACTTTGCTTAAACCACTGCCGCTGTGATTCCGGGCACTTTGGAGGAATAGAAAAATCATTAAAATTTAGAATTATTGGGTAGTAAGTCCACCCAACCCCTTGCACAACTGTTTTATGTGTTGGTACCACCACCAATCCGCCTATTGGCCATGGTACCTTCTTCTGATCTTTACAACGTTGCAGCTCCTTTACAGAGACAAATGCTTCATCTATTGTTAGAACACACCCCTTTCCAGTATCAAAATTGCAGAATTCCTCTAGGTCAGGCTGGGCAGCTATAACTGCAGCGTCCCATTCTCCACCTTCTTCTAATGTTAAGTTACTCACTACTACTGTAGTATTTGTAAACCTCCCTTGTACCTTTGTTGTTATTTTAGTCCTTCCTTTAAAGTTTCCTGTATTTATTATCTGTCCATATCTTATAACCCATTCCCAGTTATGTCCCTCTATACTTTTTATTGGAGCTCTAAGAGCTAATCCCCTGGTTTTATTATGTGGCAAAATAATGTTTACTTGTAACCCTCCACCCTCTTTTACTTCCAATTCCCTGGGCCAAATAAATCTATCTGCTTGAACGTAATGTAACTCCAATCTTTTCAAACTCTCTCCCTTATTTGCGGTATCTTCTGGCCTAATTGCCTGTCTCCCCATTCCTACTGTGATACAGCTTATACTTATCCATCCTGTAACAAGGATCCACCACAATCTTCTGTTGACACGCATCTTCATTCTTATACAGCCTTGCTCTGTGGGAACACTAGATTCCATCATTAGAAACATATACATACACAAACAAAAAAATAAAAAATATCTTTTTGCAAGTTTGTTCACGGCCTTGTAATCAATGGTAAGTCTCCATGATGAGGCTGCTTTTTCATCACCATTCCCTTTTAACACAGCTTTTCTCACAGGCCAACATGGTGAGTTACATGCATACCCATTTCCAGATTTAATTATTCCACGTCTCTCCAGCATTTCTATCATCTCGGTGATTGATGCCATTGATTCTCTTGGGACTGGATATTGCTTTTGCCATTGTGGGTCTCCTCCTTCCAACAAGACCATTCCTTTCATTCTTCCACAGTCTAATTTATCTGTAGCCCAAACAGGTATGTCTTGGATTAGCTTCTGGTTGTCCGTCTAGTTTCAGTTTGTTTTTTTTCAGACTTTTTATCGGAGAGACAATATATGCCATTGGGAGCACAACCCCTTTTGTCAACTCTGTACTTACCTGATTCACCTTTTCTGTCTTCCACAAACAAAAATTGGCAAGATCTACAATGAAATTTCCTTTTTTTAAAGCTTCTATTCCCAATATTTCCTCTGACCAACCCACTATTGCTTCTACTTGTATTGTTTTTTCTCCAACTGCTACATCAATTGGACCTGCTCTAACCTCCTGTGGATTCCCAGTAACTCCCATAATACTTACTGAAGAATCCCCATTTTTGACCCTGTTGGTCATTGTAACTGCTGCTCCTGTATCTACCAACATATTTTTTCCTACCCCTGCGATGACTGCATAAATGGTAGGCCGACCTGCCTCATCCATGGTTAAATTAGCTGAGTGAATGAGATGCTGAGGCACAGGGGTTAGGATTTGTCATTGTGACTCACTTCTACTCTGTCCCTCTTTTATCATCTTTGCCTCATTTTCCTTCAATTTCCTCTCTGACTCAGCTACCTTGTTTTTAAGTATGTGATTTTCCTCTTCTATCCTATCCTTCTGTCTCCTGAGTTCCCAATAGCCCATGTTACCGTTTCTCTCTCCCTCCTGATTAGCCCTCCAGTTGCTGCCATCCCTATTCCTATAGTCCCTAGGTGGATCTCTCCATCTTTTGTCAAAGTTCTGTTTTGGTCTCCAGTTTTGATCATCCTTCTTGTTCTGGGGTACATCCCACGTCTGGTTTCTCCATTTACCATCTATATCTCTACCAGACTCGACCTTAAATGTTCTTACAGCTGAAACAGAGCAGGCCTGTTCTGTGAAAGGATGCTTGATCCACCACTTATCAGCTCTAGTTAGTACCATTTCCAAGTCTGTTGGTGTTGGATCAAAAAGCCTGACAAATTCTTGACACTCCCGGGGAAGGGCTTCCATTACTTTTGCTATATGTTCTGGTGAGCCCAGCACTAGAGGCTGTTGAGGTTGTCGTAGAGTATACCAAAAAAATATCCTTTGAGCTACCTCTCTAGGACCATCTGTTGGCCTCATGGTAATATTTGCTATTTCTTTCTCTATGCTAAGTAGATAGAAATTAGTTGCAGCAATTCTTCCTGCCTGATCAGACACACTGTTATTAAATCCCAATAGTCTACTAGCCAAAGGACCCATAGCGTATTCTAACAGTTCTGTCCATTCCTCTAAGTTAAGACCTCCTTTTTTAGCTCTATCTGCTCCCCTCATAAACCAATGTGTAAACGTATTAAAGTTGTTAGTTGGCATACTTCCCCACCATTTCTGGAAATTGTATTTATCTGCCATAGACATCGGTCGAGTCTGCATAGAAAATCCTGTAGGTGTTTGCCTTGCATTAAATAATTCTGAAACAATAACTGGTGCTTGTGGTATGGTATCTACTTGTGGAACAGAATAACATAAAAACTCTTTTCTATCTTGGTTCATTTTCGGCACTGGTTCTTTATTTTGTGCCACGAACATATCCAGATCTGGATATATTTTGGCAATGTCTCTGACTCCTTTTATCCCTTCTAACTTTTTTTTATTTTTATAGTCCATTATTATGTTTTGAAGTTCTGTTATTTTTACTCCATAAGCATCCCTCTGCTCTTCTATTTCCCTTAACTCCCTTTCTAGTTCCCCAACAATTGTAGTTGTTCTCAAAGCTGCAATTTTTAAACAATCCCTTTTGTCCATTGCTTCCTCCATTTTATTTGTTGTTTCCAAATTATGCTGCCGTAATTCTACAACTAAGTTTATTAGGCCTCCTATTGTGGCTGCAACAGCTTGTGTGACCAAACTTTTTCTTTTCTTTGTTCTATACTTTTTGTTATTTACAATTTGTGTTAGAATATCCATTAATCTCTCCTCTTTTTCACTGTCTGGGTTTGCTGGATCTGGAAGCTCATATGGACCATCATGTTTTTGAATATGTTTCCTAAAGTACTCACGCACTTCTGTGGGAAAGTATTTGGCCCCTTGAAAAGACATTCCTACTCTTTTACTCACCCAAGTAAGAATCCAAATCAATTTGAGACTAAAGTAGCATGCTTCTGAGTAGCCAACAATAGTTGATGACTATTCAGTAGGCCAGGTGTAATATGTAGAAAAATAGAATATAATAGCAAGGCCTACAGGGTAGGAGATATACCTGAACTAGGATATGCAAGACACCCAAAAAGTATAAGGTATGGAAGCCTATAGTGTATTAAAATGCAAGCCTGAAATAATATATATATATATATATATATATATATATATATATAAGATTTATTTATTTTTCTCCAGGCCTGTACTATGATAAAGGATTAGAGAAAGAAAAAGAAAGAAGAAAAAAAAAAAAAAAAATTTTTTTTCTTTCTTTTTATAAAAACAAAAACAAAAAACAAAAACAAAACAAAAATAATAGTATTAACAAACTCAGGTATTTGAAACACACAACAAAACTAATTGTGGCCTGATGCCCAAGCTTGTATATTAAAATGGAGGCCAAACTAGGAATCAAATCAGCATTCAAATACCACAAGAAGCCGCATGGAGCCTACTATATTGTATTCAAATGCAGGGCTAGGCCTGTACTCTGATAGTCAAAAGCACAACAAAACTCAACTCAGATAAACCCACAAAAACAACCTGTATGATATCTTTGTTTTATGTAGCAAAATAAGCTAGTACGAACAAAACTCAACTCAGAAGCTAGTACGATATAAAGGATTAAAAATAATAATTGAGGCCTATGCCCAAGCTTGTAGGCCCAAATCAGCATTCAAATACACAAAGAAGCCGCATGGAGCCTACTATATTGTATTCAAATGCAGGGCTAGGCCTGTACTCTGATAGTCAAAAGCACAACAAAACTCAACTCAGATAAACCCACAAAAACAACCTGTATGATATCTTTGTTTTATGTAGCAAAATAAGCTAGTACGAGCAAAGCTCAACTCAGAAGCTAGTACGATATAAAGGATTAAAAATAATAATTGAGGCCTATGCCCAAGCTTGTAGGCCCAAATCAGCATTCACATACACAAAGAAGCCGCATGGAGCCTACTATATTGTATTCAAATGCAGGGCTAGGCCTGTACTCTGCTAGTCAAAAGCACAACAAAACTCAACTCAGATAAACCCACAAAAACCACCTGTATGATATCTTTGTTTTATGTAGCAAAATAAGCTAGTACGAACAAAACTCAACTCAGAAGCTAGTACGATATAAAGGATTAAAAATAATAATTGAGGCCTATGCCCAAGCTTGTATATTAAAAATGGAGGCCCAACCTAGACTCCACACACAATCAGCACTTGATTTCCCATGCAGAGGATAATTAGACAAAGTACTTTTTTTTTCCTTCCCCCAAAAAAATAAATCTGACTATCTATTAATGTGATATTACCTCATAAATAACCTTTATAGAAGTCTAAAATTCGTTGTCGCCAAATGTGGTGTATCACCAAATTAATATATATATATATATTACACAAGGTTCATCTACATTAAAAGGTATTTATTAAAAGGCAACAACACAATACTATAAATGTATCACAAACACACAGCACAGACCCACGGAGCAACAACCCTTTTTAAATCTATCTACCTATATAGTAATCCCCTTCCCCAAACGCTTGATCTCACCCACGGTTAGGCCATCACCATCACCATCACATCCAAGGAAGAAACAGGAGCAACAGCAGTTTCCTGCCTGGATATACCCTTAGTAGAGATGATGTGATTTACATCACATCCTGTCCATGCATCACTTCCTTTAGCAATTGTGGGAGGGAAGTAAAGATTCCCAGCCCTCCCACCTAGACCTGCCCAAGGAGGTCCCGAAAGGAAAATAAACCACCATGCAAGGAAGACAAGTTACCACAACTGGGACAACCGGAGGAGGGGGTAAGTACAAATTCCCCTCCCCAGCTAACTCCTAATGTGGCCCCAGGGTTAAAAGAGGAAATGTTAACCCCCACTGACCCCCACCTTTCCCTGGCTACTGAGCCGGAATACGACCTGCAGGTTATACCAGCAGAAGAGCTGGCATCAGGGCAGAGTGCCGCTGGCCTCTGCCCCTCAAGTCCCCTCAGCGTGTTGCCCCATCACCACAGCAAAGGGGAGATGTGTGATGAAGTGCCCTTCGCCATTTTGTCTTGCCTCCTGCCCTGCGACTATGGCCCTGGGACATATTGCCCTTTGGAACCAGTGTTCGGCCATACCAGAGTGTAAGTCACTCATTCTGGCCCTTTACATACAGGGGGGTCATTCTGTACTTGCCCTGTGTGAACCATGATACCCCAGATAACTGTGCCATGAAGCCCATTCATATAATGAAAGACTATGGGAAAGACTTTAGCTACATGGCAATTGAACTGTGTGAAGAGGATCTGAGCGCTATTCGGTAGTTTTGTGCGCTCAGATCCCAGCTATCTGGGGATATGGGAAATGTGAGTAAATGTGAATTGCAGTAATGCTGACGGGTTGTCAAACTAGAGAATTGACCAACAAATACTTTTGTCCGGACATCCCCAGGCCGATCCGTTGGGATCAGACCGTGTATGCCGGCTTATGGTCGCGGGGGAGGTGTGTAACGGAACCCATCACTGTTTTACCCTGTTTTATGATTATTATGGTTAAAATATGATCCTACTATTATACTGCATTTATGTTGGTTTATGCTCTGCAGAATATTGTCCCAGACATTTGCAGCTACTTTGCATGGGAGATAATCCTGTTACAGAGACTCTGCATAAGATAAAGGAAGTCTATTGTATACAGTGTTTTCATTCTCAGATAAGAACAAAGAAGTGTAATTGAATCAATGTCTGATTGTATCAAAGTTGCCAGGGAGCCTTGGGTAGGTGTGATCAGACCTATTGTTCTCTGTATGTGTATTGTGTGGCCAAATATGGGCATGTGTATTGCCTGTGGGAAGAGATGGGTATAAATATTTCTGCAGAACAAAATAAAGTCAGTATTCATTTGACTCCCAAATTGTGTGTCGTCCAATATGGGAGGTTGGGAATGGTGAAACTGTAGTGCCTCTTGGGGATTTTACCGTATACCAGCGGAGATATTGGACTGCGTGTTCCAGCTCCGTTACAGGTACAAATTATATGATTTTCGGTAGAAAAAAACAAAGCTTATAAGCACTTCTTAACAAAGTACATAGAAGTACCAATGATAAAATGCTGTGGAGGAAGGCAAGAGTAATTAAGAGATGGAGTTGAATAGACAGAAAGCATGGATGTTTTGGGACAAGATAGGGTACTGTGCTTATTGTAAGTGTGTATAAGAGAGGGCCACATGCCCATCGTTGCATTAGGCAAAGGATTCTTAATGCTCCGTGACATTGGTTCCCAACTTTGATCCTGAAAGCACACCAACTGTCCAGGGTCTGAAGATATCCATGGCTCATTCAAAGCCCTGGAGACACTGACTCACTATGGAGAAATGTATTTGTACAGTGCAGCACACCTTGCCATGGCTTGATGAGAAAACATGTAATGTCAATTTTGTGAGTTTTTAATTGTATAGGATGCTTGAAAAAGTACTCTGTATAAGCTCAAAAACAGGGCTCTCTTTTAGTTTAATCTGTATTTATATTGTTTTTATGCTCTGTTTCATCCTATGTATGGCACTGCTGAATATGTTGGTGCATTATAAATACTAGATAATAATAATAAATATTTTTTTTCTAAATCTCTTTTTTTATTATTTCTCTTTTTTTTATATTTAATGTATATTTAACAGTAGAAATTCACATTGTATAATTTACTGCAGAACATCATAACACAAATAAGCATGTTTTTTTTTTAACACCAGAAATGTGTTTAATCTTTGCATTACATTGGCTTAGATTTCCCATCAATTTTTGTGAAATGGTGATTATGAAAGATTTCACATCTCTAATACTTGGCGCTTTTGCACATATGCCGTGTTGGCTTGGATATGTGGCCAACTATGCCAGAAAAACTAAGCTGTGTTTAAGGTCTCATATCATATGTCATGATATTGCAGAATGTGCAGTGTCCATTTCACACCAACAAATATACTATACCATTATTTAGTTATATCTTTCAAAGGTATTAATGAGCATTTTTTACTTTATTTTTCTATTTAATTTATTGGGATCACTCTTATTTTGATATTTTTTTGATGCACTTTTTTTTACTAGATTTTATTTATATAAAAACCATATTCTGCAGCACTATAGTAGTACAATAGTTGCATGAGAATGATATTAAAACAGTGTTAGTGACAGTGTAAGTTCAAAATACAATATGATTTAAAGCCATAGGTAATAACAAGTACTATTATCAATTAAATGCTATTTAAAATGCATTTTCTTACAGTAAACTAAAAATAAACCTTGCAATAATTAGCTATCTGATCCACTCACAAATCAACCGCCTTATTAAATTGCAATTCGGCCAATTGAATAGGGCTCTATATAAGCACATAGCATATTATTTACAGAAGTTTTTAGTTAGTGAACTTCTATCCAAAAGCAAGGTCTTCAATAACTAAAAACTTCTGTAAAAAAAAAAAATGCTATGTGCTAATATGCTAGAGCCCTATTCAATTAACCAAATCACAATTTAATAAGGCTGCAAGATTGTAATCTTTGTTAATGAGACATAATTGCCTTCATTTCTTGATTAGCCATTGAGGCATTACTTCTATTGCCTTCTATGTAGTCACCTGGGAGTGAGCATGCTTAGCCTCAACTGTACCAAAGACAATAGAGACAATGCCCCAGGTAATTAATTCAAAATAAATTGTTAAAGTACTTGTTATTGCCTATACCATATTTGCAACCTGTGCTATGTAGCTTTAAGTTGCACATAACATTTTTTTTAAAGAAGTTTTTAGTTAGTAAACATCTATCCAAAAGCAAGGTTTTCACTAACTAAAAACGTATTTAAAAAAAATATGTTATGTGCTTATTTAGAGCACTATTCAATTGGCCAAATCGCAATTGAATGAGGGCCTAAGTGTATAACCTGTGTTTATAGTATTAAACGTAAATCATGACCTGTCTGGAGGTCCTTGAGGATAGGTTTGAACATCACTGGTTTATGGCATTAGGCATAATGTAGCTTCTGGTAAAAAAAAATGGTAACAGCTGTGGGTGGAAGAAAAGACACGGACAGTATGGTCTAGATAATTGTACAAAGCCATTTGTTTTTCATTATTTTTTGCAAGCTTAATTTCCGATACAACATATTTATAGCTCATGTACACTTGAAAAGTGAACTGAAAAATTCCTAAGTTTCTTTTTTCATAGGTAACTCTCTAGCATTAAAAGCTGAGACGTATTTTTCTGCCACCAGAGATGTTTTTTAGAATGTGAAAAATCCTGAGCGCTGGGATATAATTTCATTCAAGTGACATTTCATCACTGAATTATTTAGCAGATGAGACTTCCAATTTGTAAGAGGGAATTTATTCTATTATAAGTTGAGAATAACTTTTAATTATAGTCAGGCTATGTTCGATGAGTAATTTTTTATTTCTGTGCTCAGTGATTACTTCATTTCTACAAGAGACCCAAAGAGAATATACATTGATAACTGATTCTGCTGATGAAGTCTTACAGCCCCTGAGTGTTGTCATTCTACCCTAATCCTATTATTTCATTATCTGTGTAAATATAATTAACACAAACTCATTTATTGTAAGAAATTACCATTGCCTTACATGTATCCATTAAAACTGTCAATTCTTATTAAGCCTGACAGTATTTAATGGTAATTTTTACAATAAATATGTTTCTCAGGTTGCTTACTCATACATAATTATTACTATTATTATTTATTATCTTTCTTATTATCTTTTATTTGTAATGCGCTATACAGGGGTTAAGTACATGGCAAAAGCAAAACTAACACATTGCATAGAATGGAGGGCTCCGTTTTTGAGCTTTAAATCAAACATACATAGTGCTTGTTTCCAAAGGAACGACACAAGATTGAAAACTCTCAAACTTGCAATTTAAAGGATTATTATTATCTTTTATTTATACAGTCAGGTCCATAAATATTGGGACATCGACATAATTCTAATCTTTTTGGCTCTATACACCACCATAATGGATTTGAAATTAAACGAACAAGATGTGCTTTAACTGCAGACTTTCAGCTTTAATTTGAGGGTATTTACATCCAAATCAGGTGAACGGTGTAGGAATTACAACAGTTTGTATATGTGCCTCACCCTTTTTAAGGGACCAAAAGTAATGGGACAATTGGCAGCTCAGCTGTTCCATGGCCAGGTGTGTGTTATTCCCTCATTATCCCATTTACAAAGAGCAGATACAAGCTCCAGTGTTCATTTCAAGTGTGCTATTTGCATTTGTTGCTGTTAACTCTCAATATGAGATCCAAAGAGCTGTCACTATCAGTGAAGCAAGCCATCATTAGGCTGAAAAAACAAAACAAACCCATCAGAGAGATAGCAAAAATATTAGGTGTGGCCAAATCAACTGTTTGGAACATACTTAAAAAAAAAGAACGCACCGGTGAGCTCAGCAACAATTAAAAGACCCGGAAGACCACGGAAAACAACTGTGGTGGATGACCGAATAATTATTTCCCTGGAGAAGAAAACACCCTTCACAACAGTTGGCCAGATCAAGAACACTCTCCAGGAGGTAGGTGTATGTGTGTCAAAGTCAACAATCAAGAGAAGACTTCACCAGAGTAAATACAGAGGGTTCACCACAAGATATAAATCATTGGTGAGCCTCAAAAACAGGAAGACCAGATTAGAGTTTTCCAAACAACACCTAAAAAAGCCTTCAGAGTTCTGGAACAACATCCTATGGACAGATGAGACTAAGATCAACTTGTACCAGAGTGATGGGAAGAGAAGAGTATGGAGAAGGAAAGGAACTGCTCATGATCCAAAGCATACCACCTCATCAGTGAAGCATGGTGGTGGTAGTGTCATGGCGTGGGCATGTATGGCTGCCAATGGAACTGGTTCTCTTGTATTTTTTGATGATGTGACTGCTGACAAAAGCAGCAGGATGAATTCTGAAGTGTTTCGGGCAATATTATCTGCTCATATTCAGCCAAATGCTTCAGAACTCATTGGACAGCGCTTCACGGTGCAGATGGACAATGACCCGAAGCATACTGCAAAAGCAACCAAAGAGTTTTTTAAGGGAAATAAGTGGAATGTTATGCAATGGCCATGTCAATCACCTGATCTGAATCCAATTGAGCATGCATTTCACTTGCTGAAGACAAAACTGAAGAGAAAATGCTTCAAGAACAAGCAGGAACTGAAGACAGTTGCAATAGAGGTCTGGCAGAGCATCACCATGAAAAAAGTGGGAGGCACATATACAAACTGTTGTAATTCCTACACCGTTCACCTGATTTGGATGTAAATACCCTCAAATTAAAGCTGAAAGTTTGCAGTTAAAGCACATCTTGTTTGTTTCATTTCAAATCCATTGTGGTGGTGTAAAGAGCCAAAAAGATTAGAATTATGTTGATGTCCCAATATTTATGGACCTGATTGTAAATGGCAACATTTTTGTATGGCTGTTTACAAGGGTATAGGGAATTACGCTGGATACATTGAAAGCATTAAGACAACAGACTAGCCGTGTTGAGGTCTCTCCTCCAAGAAATGGGAGTGAGACAGGGGGGTAATACATGCATGTTGGACAGTGATGAAGTCATCTTGCTACGTCCATTGGAGTTTGTATTGTGTGTTGTACGTTTCAGCTACTTTGATCCAGTTGGGCAAATTATAGTGTGCAGGGGTGGAATACCCCAATTTAATGAGTTTTCTGTAAAGCTATTTTTATTGAAGAGGGATAAAGTTAAAGAAGCAAAGATGTTATTTCTTTCAGCTTAACGCCAATTAACTTCGTAATTTTGTAGTTTTTCTTTATAGTCTTTCATTACCATGTGTAATTAACCTGTTTCTACTACTCATTTTTGTTCAACATAAATATCTTTCTATTTTATTTTCTATTTGATAATTTATTTGAAACGGCTGCTTACAGTGTTTTATTGTTAATATTTAATCAGAGTAGTCATTACAGTATGTATGGTGTTTAAATGTCATTACAGTTCTATCAAGTTTTATTTGCTTACTAACTTAGTTTAGGACTTTAAAAGTTGAACATGTGTTTACCAAATTGCAAGCAAGGTATCATAGTTTTTAAGATCAAAATATGTTGGTAAAAATATTAAACTGTAAATTAATAGGCTTGTATTAAAGAAAATCAGATATTGTAGTAACTGAGTTTGTGAGTGGCAGTTAGCATAGCATTATGCAGAACCTGAGAGGACCTATTTGCTGTAAGGTTGTAGAGACCTTAGCTCCTTGGAAATCATTACAGAAGGATAACAAGTGGATGTGAGGTGTTAGCCTCAAGGTTGCAAAAACTAAGCTATGAAAATGGAGATATTCTTTACAAGATTTTAACTGTTGAGGTGAGCCTAATACGTGGAGAACAGAGGAGTATGCTGACAATACAAGTGGGGAATCTACAATGCAATGATCAACAGTTTTTTTCTTGCAACAACTAGATTTCTATCTTGTTTTTTTTTTTTTTAAATAATGGCTATAGTTATTTAAAAACCAATGCATATTACTATATTTACCGTTTTGCATGTTTTTGTATCTTTTCATAGATTCGTAGACGTAGACCAACTCCAGCCACCCTCGTCTTGAGCAGTGACCAGTCATCCCCAGGTAATTTCCCCTGACAGATATCACACTACACCTGCTCTTCAACATCTCAAGATTGTGACAGTCACACAGTTCATGACTACTAAACGCAAACACTTTGCCAAATCACACGAGCACTGAAGGGTTTAATCAGGCGTGTGCTATCAGTGTAAACTGTTAAATGAACAAAACAACATAATAAGATAAGGTAATCTGAAGTAATTGAAATACTTAAAATGTGTTTATGTGCCACAGTGTGTTCGAACTTTCATAGTGCAGATCTATTCCTTGCATTTTCACAATATATGTAATTTATATGGCTATCATCTTATAAGAAGCCATCTCCTGCTTCACACTTTGCACTCACATGCCATTTAAGCAACAGAGGAGTTATAGATATTATGTGCTGGGACGAAGAGAGCAGCATCTACGCTTGAATTATAATCCAACCCCCCATTCAATTTATGATTTTTTTACTCAAATACAGTGAATAATTTGGCCTTAAAGGAGGTTGGATAGTGATACATTTCTACCTAAATCAACCAAGGCAGCACATCTTCAGGGGGCAGCTGAAGGCAAACTGTATTGTCGTAATATATATATATATATATATATATATATATATATATATATACAGTGCTAGTTCAAGCCTAATTGTTTTTCTGGGCAAAACATTAGATATTGCACCCTATATGAGTTACAAATACAGGAAAATGGAATACCTGATTAGTTGGCTTGGAAAAACTATCTAGAATTTCATTATGGTTAAAGACAAGATCCAGGTCAAGTTTAATTTTTACAAGTCAAGATACCGAGATGCTGTAAGATAGCAGTAATATGCTACTCTATATATTAGTAACATAAGGAAACAGAAGCATATATATGAGGAAAATAAAGGTATAATAGGAGTATTTTTATTCTTCTAATATTTTTTATTTGTTTCTTTTATGCCTTCTTCTTTGCAAAATTATGGGTCCTTTCTCTCTTCCCTTACACAAAAGAATAGCAGCAGTAATGCCGCTGCCAACCGCTAGATAGCGCTGCCGATTTTAGGAATACTGCTGCACATTGCATATAAAGCGCGTCGACAGAAGCGGCCTGGAGCTATGAGAGGCGTGCCCGAGGCCCTCAAGGGCCAAGTGCTCGTGCCAAACATAGCAATGGCCTTGCTGTCGATTCATCGCCGTCGAGCTGGGAATAATTATAGGCCTTCCCTGAAACCTGACGGCACCATCTAGCGGCTACTTGCTGGCACTGCAGCTATCAGTGCTGTTGATTTCTTGCGCATACACAACGGGATAGATCCAAATTATGTATTTATTTGTAGAACAAATAATTTTTAGTTATACAGAAAACATGAAACAAAAGACCAGAGAAAAATGTATAAATAGAATCTATTGATTTGCTGCTGCAGGAAAAGGTGCTAAGTTTTCTCATGAGGCAAAGATTCTGTGCAAAATTATACTTCATTGGCCCATAGGGTAGAGCCACCCTTATATATATATATATATATAAATATATATATATATATATATATATATATTTATATTTATATATTTATATATTGGTTCAAAAGGCAAGGCAACATTCTTGTATTGCCCGAGACATGCTGTATTTTGGCACATAAAACACAAGTCATCTAATGATTTTAAAGTATAAAGTAATTCAATCAGTGACACACTAAATCAACTTCAGTACGCTCCAAATAACATTAGGGTTGTTGTCTCAGAGATTGGAAGAGCCCATTTGATTATGCCCTTCTCAGGCTATACACACAGACATCCATTTTGCTTTCTCTGCTGAAAAACCAATACCAAAGTAGCAAATGATGTCAAAGCTGTTAAAATGAAGATCGTTAATCCATGTTATGTCTCATTGCCATTTCTGCTGTTTTTTTATAGTATTGATTGTAGACATTACTATTTGTGCTTTTGCTAACTCATGTAATGCCATGCTAAACAATGTAATGACTGAAGCAGTTTCTTTACCTCAGGTAAAATCTGCCTGCTCTGTTAAATTGAACTAATTATGCACTTCTTTATTCCTCACTAATGAGCGCATCTGGTTTTCAACCCTGTTCTGTTCAAGGAGGGTGCCTGTATAGTTGGAAGGCATATACTCTTCTTTACCAGCCAAAACCTCTTTTCTACCTTTGAGGTCTTTATTTTAAAATCTTCAGTTGCAATGACATTGGAGAAGGTTGTAATGTATGAAACAGCAAGTAACAGGGTTAATTGGAGCAGCTGTCTAGAGAACTAATAGGCAGCCTCTTGTTCAATGAAGCTGTTTCAATAAAAGCTAGAGGGGGAAGGAAATAATATCTTATTCTGTGTGACCTGGATGTGAGGGCACAATCATGGTATAGAGCTGTTTGCTTGTCTTTTCTGTGCTTTTCTGATTCTTCTCTTTTTTTTATGATCCAGCCAATAACTCAGATATTTATGTCCTGTATGTTACCACTTCCAAGTACAGTGAGGGATGTGTGATGTCTCTGTGGTACCCAGATTGTGTTGTACAATTCCCTGTGACAGCTGAAAGGTCTGTGTTTTGATTTCAGTGTGCAGCATGTAAGAGTAACTGTGGCGTGTTGCCTATATGTCCCACAAGAGTACCACAATACTGTGATTTTATTAAGACAAATAACTGATGAGCGTGGTATTTTCTTTCCTATGAGTCTAGTTGTGCAGACCAGTATCTGGGGATCAGCTGAAACATTTGGAAGTCAAAGCAAAAATGTTCTGTTTCTCTCACTGAAATGTTAACAGGTTTCCACAATCCTATTGTGCGCCACTCAGATGTGATATCCCCAATATGAGCCATAATAACATATATTGTAAGACAAAATCTCCAATTGTAATTAGATATAACAACATTGTTTGTTGTGTTTGTCTCCACTATCCCCATAATGCATGTGAATCTCAGAATGTACACTTGCCAGTCCACCAATCTGAAGATTCATTGGTGCTGAGTGTAGAAAGTGGCCTGCATATTTTTAAAGGACAACTGTAACGCTCTAACAAAATAACTAAATGCTTTATTAGGCAATGATCATTAATAACATCTGAATTCAGTGATTTAACCAAAAAGTTATATTAAACTTATTTTTAAAGAGCAGATTAAGCTGCTGCTGATATTTGCCTGCTATTAGGTCAGTGGGGTGGCTTTACATAGCAGGCAGAGTTAAATAAGGCTAGCAGGTAGTGCCAAAGTTTCAGTCACAAGGTTGTTTCAGCACAATGCTCTGCATTGGCAGGTGACTTGCCTTTTTAAAGTGATTTCCCACTGGGGATGGCAGCCTATGAATGATGGTCTGCCCTCTTATCTAATTAGATTGTTCTTAAAGCTTTTCAGATATGTCTTTTCAGCCAGTCCCCCTCCCCTTCAGTCATCTCATAAGCTTGGAGATAACCAGCTCATGTGGGATCTGGAATCTGATGTTTGAAAATATTCAATATTGATCTTATAAAGAATTGAATGTGAATTGTATTAATGATCAATTCATAGTTAAAACAACTATGTCCTTTAGTTAGGGGACTACCGTGATCCTTTAATGGTCCCCTTGATCCATTTTGTACATGGTGCCAATTAAAGGGTATTTTACACATTACCATCTGAGCAGCAGAAGATTAAAACTAAAGCCCCCTTGTATTAAAAAAGGTTACCACCATACTATTTGAAGGAATCGCATTGGCTTTTATTTAAAGGCATGTGCCATTAAAGCTTTCTTTGAAGCGAGCCATCAGTCTAGGTTTTTTGGTGAATCCATTCTACCCAAGAGTTTGTACGGTGACAATGGCAGTGTGAGTCCTAATATACCTCGTATCGTTCTGCTACAGATGGAGCTCTGTATTCAGTGAAATGTGGGATTTCTCAAATAAAGAGATTAGTTTAATCGCAGCCTGATAGCCTTTAAATAAAGCCCATACCAACTGCTCTAGTGATCCTTGTAGTGAGATGTTTTTATAAATGTTACTTTTTCTGACACAGAAAGGTTCGCCCTAGAGTTGATTTGAGATGATTTCCTACTGGGAAATCATTTTAACAGGAATAATCGCCAACACATATAACAATTACTGCTTGTATGAGCAGGGAGGCACGGAGTGGTGTGCAGAATTGACAGTGTTCTTAGAATATTATAAACAACGGGTCATAAGGCATTGTAAAATAATGCTGTAAATGGGAGCTGCTTACTTGCAAAGACTATTTCTATAAGTTTTCTACTACTGAAAAAAAAAAAATCCAATACAGCAAACATCATTAAAGTGAATACTGACAAAACATATTTATATACTAACAGAAGCAGGTAAAGGGGCTTATGGGGGAAAAAAACTTACTACAGCAAAAGCATCATGCTGTGCAAATGATACAAATGCACTGAAAATAGCTGTGTATACTACACATGGCTAATCTTTGGGATTTTAAATTGTACATTCATTACCAATAAAGACTAACATTTCTTCATTTGTATATACAATAAATTTATCCTTATATGGGAACATCTTTCTTTCCTTTAATTCCTTCTTTATTCATTTCATCATCAGAGATAGATGAGGAACGTCTCCCAAACTCATTACAGAAGGTAAGCTAACTGCATGTAAATCCAGCACTATCCTGGAATAAGACTATAATGAAATCATATCTACTCTCCCACAATCATTAAAGGGTGCTGAGCTTTGGTGCATTCTAAATGGACACTTAATTTATTTTGTTATGATTGTTAAAATATTAATTGTAGATATAAACAGCGGTGGAAGGCTGGTACAACTGAATACAGATCTCTTTGCCTGTGTATATGGTGTCAGTGGTTTCTTGCAGGGGCTGAATGCCAGCTCCAAAGCCTAGTTTAATTTATTATTCACACAGTTTGCTGACGGGGAATATGCAGTAATCATTGTTATCCATACTTTATTTGTACATGGTCTTACAGTGTGATTTGTCTATGCCCCTTTAATGTTAGTGTCACAGATGCAGGAAAGTAATGAGAGATAATTGTAAATGACTTTACCTTAAGGCATATATTACGTGTTTCAAATTGATACTTAGGCCCTCATTCAATTGCAATTTGGCCAATTTAATAGGGCTCTAAATAAGCACATAACATATATTTTTTAAAGAAGTTTTTAGTTAGTAAGCATCTATCCAAAAGCAAGGTTTTCACTAACTAAAAACTTCTTTAAAAAAAATATGCTATGTGCTTATATAGAGCCCTATTGAATTGGCCAAATCGCAATTGAATGAGGGCCTTAGTGTTTTAGCCTATGAGTTATAGTAAGAGAGGCCTGTATACTAAAAGGTACTATATATGTCAGAAAATGTAAAGTCAGCATCATAAAAGCTTATTGAAAGAAAAAGAGAGAGAAACCTGAGCCTATGTCTATATTGATTGTTATGTACAGAAATAGATATCTGCCTCTATACTTGAGATGGTGTAACAATTGATTCCTTTACGGCAGTTTCTACAAAGGATTGAAAAATATATACCTGACTAAGCATGCATATTTCTGTTATCTCTTCTTACAGTCTACATTATCCCCACATCAGAGGAAAAAAGTGTCCCGTACAACACCTACCATGAAAGGTACTAAACTCCCACCTTCCTGATATGTAGATACTATTTCCAATTCTACGGTAGGAGAGCGAGACTATGGCTTATAATAGTAGTTTCCAAACCGCTCCTCAGGGAACCCAGGGCAGGAAAGTATTTAGCCATAGAACTAAATGAATACACTTGAAGCAATTAGTATTAAACATGCTTTGTAGCCTCTAATTGCCTCACTTTTGTGCACAGTGATTTATCTAAATACTTTCTTGGGTTCCATTAATGAGAGTTTTGGAAGCCACTGGTATAAAAAGATTCACTAAACTGATGAGGTAAGTTGACAAGACATTCCTTTTAAGAAGAGAACATAAAGGAGATCATACTTCCAATTAAGTTTTTAAGCAATTCAATACACCTTTTGTTCGCTAGAGGTACTTCCTAATGATCTTTCCTAATCTCACTGTGATTTTGAACTACATTTTATATAAATTACATATGAAGTCTGAGGCCAGAGTTCAATGTAAAGCTGCAATACCACCTCACCATCATGTGAGCCACAAGGTTATAGTTGCTGATATTTGGTCAAATATGTACTGATATAGGAAGAAAAAGTGACAGTGTTTTAATGCATCCTCAATTGCCTTACTTCACAAGCAGTAAATTGTAAAAATTGCAAATCAAGGCCCTCATTCAATTGCGATTTGGCCAATTTAATAGGGTTCTAAATAAGCAAATAGCATCTTTTTTTTAAAGACGTTTTTAGTTAGTAAGCATCTATCCAAAAGCAAGGTCTTCACTAACTAAAACTAACTTCTTTAAAAAAAAGATGCTATGTGCTTATTTAGACTCCTATTCAATTGGCCAAACTGCAATTGAATGAGGGCCCAAGTCAATAGCCCAATAGTATCTCACAGCCTGCATGACTAATAAGTGAAACTATACACACTCAATGCCTTGATTTAGGCATTTTACACATGGATTGAGAAGACGTCCATACATTGTTACATAGTTGCATAGTAAGTCAATGAAAATATATTTGCTGCACTCATGTCCAAATATTCAAAATTCCATTTATTTTAGTATAATGGCATTTGGGTATACAAGTTCTTTCTCAATCTCTTAACAAAATAATCCAAAATCCTTTAAGACTGGGACTCAGGCGGGTTGTAGTTTTGTCCTGATTGTTCCTGATTCCAAAGATGAACAAACAGATTATTCCTGGATCAATACTTATTCTATGTTAATTGTATTACAATAGTTACTCAAGACAGTGATCTGCTTTGTAAGTGGCAGTTACACATCACAAAGCATTATGTTATTAACCTCCTAGAATTAAGATGGTCAGCCAAGGTGAGATTTGGCTGGAGCATAATCATAAGTCTTTGAAAGTAATTTAGTAAGTGCTGAAACCAAAGGCAATGCAATTGAAAATGGTCAAACCAAGGGTACATTGTCAATGTTGAGTGGGTAGCTTGGATGACATTGAGATGCCTGGCTTGCATTTGTTATTTGCTAAGGTTTCTGTGTGCAGACATGATAACATCTCAAAGAAAAACAAATTGTGGTAGCAATCAAAGAGCATCATTGTTAAATTGTTGCAGATTGTGCGACTAATATATAATTACTAGTGTGAATGGTCCCCAAAATTGAAATTTTTAGAGAATATACATTAAGTAGTGAAATATCAGCATATTATTAGCAACATTTTCATAGAAGGACCTAAAGATTGGATGGTTTGTTTAGTTGTTCAGTCGTGCCTACATCTATGTGACCATGTTGACCACCACATGCCAGGCACATCTGTCAGCCACTACCCCTCTGAGCCTCCTTAAATTCATGTTCATTGCTTATTTGGGTTATAATTTGGGGCAATTGGATTAGTGCTATACTATTTTATATAGAAATGGAATTGGAATTAATTGATTTATTTGTTATTTCTCAATAACTCGGTTCCACTATTGTTCCATCATATTTTACCTATCTCTTTACCCCTCCTATACATATTAAAGGAAACTAAAGTCACCATATGGGCACTGCACCATTCTATCCTCCATTGCATTGGCAGAATACATAATAAACTGCACTAACTAACTAACTAGAACCAGCTGTGCAAGCTGAGTGGAAAAGTGTTACATTTCTAATATTAATTCTATATTAATGGTATTGTTCTTTTTCATGCAATGCAAAGAATGTAGGGGCATATCCTAATAATAAAGCCAACTCAATTCAATCCCTCTCACTTCCATTTTTATTTTGATCACAAGATTATAAAATATTTTTGAAATATAAAGTGATTGTATAAAATAAATATTGTTATTGGAATTTTTTAAAGTAAGTATTTAAACTAAAGAAAAATATTTTAAGGTAAAAAAAAGGAAGAAGTGAGATTTGAACTCACAAGCTACAGTTCTAAGGTGGATGTTTTTAACCATTGTACTGTCTATCTTTATGATAAAGTATGATAAAAAAAACTAAAGGTAAACTATAATCAGTCTGACAGTCTAGAGCGTACATGGTGACTTCAGTTCCTTTTTAGGGTCATAAAGTATTTTTTTAATATTTTTTTTTAAACCATGCATCACATTATTAAACTTTCTTTAAATAATTTCACATGTAATCTTGTTCTTTTTTATATGTGTTCTTCAGAGCTATAACTGTGTGTTTTACATCCACAGGCAACAATCTGTAAACTAGAACATTTAAAACAAATTTATTTTACTTGGCTAATTTTGTATGACAAAATGACTGTATGTATATTGTGCAGATTCTCATTTTCTGGAATAGTGCATCATACAGTGAGTCACAGTGTAATGACATAGGAAGCTCTTTTATATGGGAACTAAAATGGCAAAAGCTGTCATCAGGTGCTGAGTCATATTCTTGAAGTCAGTAAAATAATTTAGTCTATCACTGCAAATTTAGACCAAAGTGTGCATATTGTGTGAAGCCACACAGGACTGCAATTGTCTGTTTTTGTTTTTTAATGTTTTCATAGAAATGTTAACTTTAAATATTTGCCTATTGCATTTGGTCTGTGCCAGTATGTTTAAGGTTGTAGGTAGATAGAACATCTCTCAAATACATTTTTATGATTATTGTGTTTCCTACAATTATTTTTGACACTCAAATTCATGTTGAATACAGTAATTTCAAAAGCTATTTTAGAAGTATCCCTGTGTTATGACAACAGTAGCTGTATAATCCACTACTTACAAGAGGTTTCTAACCACTCTCGGTTTCTCTCTATACCTAAGTGTATAAAGCAGTATTGAAAGAAAAAAAATATTCCTCCTTGACTCCTGGGGAAATGGCCTGTCCATATATACAAACTGGTATCATAAAAAATAAATAATACTTATTGTATCTGCATATGCATCAATATTGTATCTATCTATCAATTATAATGAAACAGCCGGTGTATGCATTATATGTCAGGCCAAACCTACTGGTAAGTGTTATAATATATATTCATTTAAAGGTGCTCTTTTCTCTCTTATTACTAAAGCAGTATTGGTCACCGTTTAAATTAAACGGACACTAAAGTCCCAATATGGATTCCCAGGTGGTCCAGTAGTTAGGATTCAGTGCTTTCAACACTTTGACCTGGGTTCGATTTCAAGTCAGGGATACAAGAAGTCACACCACCCTGAACCACAACACAGTTGGGCCTGGTCAGTACTTGAATGGGAGACCACCTAGGAATACCAGGTGCTACAGTCAGGTCCAAAAATATTGGAACATCGACACAATTCTAAACTTTTTGGCTCTATACACCACCACAATGGATTTGAAATGAAATGAACAAGATGTGCTTTAACTGCAGACTTTCAGCTTTAATTTGAGGGTATTTACATCCACATCAGGTGAACGGTGTAGGAATTACAACAGTTTGTATATGTGCCTTCCACTTTTTAAGGGACCAAAAGTAATGGGACAATTGGCTGCTCAGCTGTTCCATGGCCAGGTGTGTGTTATTCCCTCATTATCCCATTTACAAAGATCAGATACAAGCTCCAGTGTTCATTTCAAGTGTGCTATTTGCATTTATCCAAAGAGCTGTCACTATCAGTGAAGCAAGCCATCATTAGGCTGAAAAAACAAAACAAACCCATCAGAGAGATAGCAAAAACATTAGGTGTGGCCAAATCAACTGTTTGGAACATACTTAAAAAGAAAGAACGCACCGGTGAGCTCAGCAACACCAAAAGACCCGGAAGACCACGGAAAACAACTGGTGGATGACCGAAGAATTATTTCCCTGGGGAAGAAAACACCCTTCACAACAGTTGGCCAGATCAAGAACACTCTCCAGGAGGTAGGTGTATGTGTGTCAAAGTCAACAATCAAGAGAAGACTTCACCAGAGTGAATACAGAGGGTTCACCACAAGATGTAAACCATTGGTGAGCCTCAAAAACAGGAAGGCCAGATTAGAGTTTTCCAAACAACACCTAAAAAAGCCTTCACAGTTCTGGAACAACATCCTATGGACAGATGAGACTAAGATCAACTTGTACCAGAGTGATGGGAAGAGAAGAGTATGGAGACGGAAAGGAACTGCTCATGATCCAAAGCATACCACCTCATCAGTGAAGCATGGTGGTAGTAGTGTCATGGCGTGGGCATGTATGGCTGCCAATGGAACTGGTTTATTGATGTGACTGCTGACAAAAGCAGCAGGATGAATTCTGAAGTGTGGGCAATATTATCTGCTCATATTCAGCCAAATGCTTCAGAACTCATTGGTCGGCGCTTCACAGTGCAGATGGATAATGACCCGAAGCTTACTGCAAAAGCAACCAAAGAGTTTTTTAAGGGAAAGAAGTGGAATGTTATGCAATGGCCAAGTCAATCACCTGACCTGAATCCGATTGAGCATGCATTTCACTTGCTGAAGACAAAACTGAAGGGAAAATGCCCCAAGAACAACCAGAAACTGAAGACAGTTGCAATAGAGGTCTGGCAGAGCATCACCAGGGATGAAACCCAGCGTCTGGTAATGTCTATGCGTTCCAGACTTCAGGCTGTAATTAACTGCAAAGGATTTGCAACCAAGTATTAAAAAGTGAAAGTTTGTTTTATGACTGTTAATCTGTCCCATTACTTTTGGTCCCTTAAAAAGTGGGAGGCACATATACAAACTGTTGTAATTCCTACACCGTTCACCTGATTTGGATGTAAATACCCTCAAATTAAAGCTGAAAGTCTGCAGTTAAAGCACATCTTGTTCGTTTCATTTCAAATACATTGTGGTGGTGTATAGAGCCAAAAAGATTAGAATTATGTCCATGTCCCAATATTTATGGACCGGACTGTATATCCTGTGGCCCACAGAAGGATCTGGCAACCCACTCCATTATCTCTGCCATGAATACCAGTTGCTAAATTATATTACTATTTATATCATGCAGTTAAAATGATAATATTAAGTTGCTGTGCTCCATAAATCACTGTGAATTTCTGTTTTGTTTTTCTGTTTCTAAGATACATTCTAGATTGTTTTTGTTTTTTCAGAAGAATCTGATATTAAGTACTTTTTAAGTAGTTATGAACAAAACGGAAAGGATTTCCTTTTACTACGCCCTATTGTCAGTTAAGATTTGCAAGAAAAAAACTGAATACAAAGCACTGGCATCATAGCAATTACAAACAAACACACACTTATAGTTTTTGATTATTTGAGGATTGGGGTACCTAAAACCCGTGAGCCAGTTGTATCTCTCTTGTATTTTCTTTAAAAAAGGTCCCATTATGCCCCTTATCAGTTGATCACATTAGATAAGTTAAATTAGATGAGTTTCAACACTGCTTTTTTTTATTATTCTGTTTCCTTCTGTGTCACATTAAAAACTACCTGTTAGATTTAACAAGTGATTTCACCAATGGCCTAACTTCTAATCTGTGCTCTGGATATGTAAAATTGTATAACAATACCTGTGAAAATTTATCAGGTCCAATATGAAAATGAGAGCTGCTAAAGCCAAAAATAATTTGCTGTTGGGATATCTGTTAGTTGAGCATATCTTAAGCTTTCACTGAATGGGACCAGTATCAGGATATGACAAATGACTATTAGAGAGTGTGTTTTTCCAGTTACTTTCTTGGTACAAATGTGATTGATGCCTAAAGCATAATTTTAAATATAGAATCATCCAATAAAACAATTGCAAAAACAAATGTATAATAAATACATTGAATATGTATTAGGTGTGTTTAGGTAGAGTAGATGATATATAATCCCAATAATTTAGCCAGAAATTATAACCAGGATTATATATCATCAGTGGTTGAGAGTAGGGAAGTTGTGAGGTGGATGTTAGAAAGTCGGCCAATTTCCCTATTATGTCACCTAGATTAAGACAATTTTTTTCATACTATATTATGATGGGTATGAGTATCGTGCATTTTCAGTTTCGAACTGCAGTAAACATATGTTTGTATGTGTATATATATATATATATATATATATATATATATATTTATATTATTGTTTGGTTGTTCAGTCGTTTCTGACTCTCTCTGACCCTATCAACCACAGCTCACCAGGTATATCTATCGTTATGTCTTTGGTTGTGCCTATCCATAAGATTTTCTTGGCAAAGATACTGGAGTAGGTTGCCAGTTCCTTCTCCAGTGCGCCGCAGTTTGTCTGGCCTCTCTGCTATGATCTGCCCATCTTGTGTGACCCTACATGGTATAGCTCATAACAAGGTAGTGATCCAGAAGGGGTTGTATGTATGTATATATATATATATATATATATATATATATATATATATATATATATAAAATTATTTGCCATAAAACTTTAATGTGTATTGCTGGCGATTTTTAGATTTTGTCATTACTTCAGTATTCAGAAGTCATTATTATTATTTAAGTAGAGACACAAATTTAATAAAATAATAAATGATTGTTGAAAATAAGTTGTATAATAGGTTTATTTATAGGAACTGCTTACAGGTCTTTAGGTAAATATTATATGCCTTTAGCAATGTATTATGGAAGTTAGTGGCTGAACTATTCTGTACGGGTAGGCAACCTTTCAGAACTGAGATGAAAAAAATCTCCCTTAACTTACTCTAAAGCACTGAATGACAATAATATATTTTAATATTCAGATCTTTTTCTATATGTGAGTAAATTTTTGCTATATGCAAAGTAAAGCATATTATTTTAAAAATTAAATGTATATGTTACTATTTAATTTGATCCATACACTTACTTTTCCTTAGCAGGGTCCAAAAATACAGAGAATATTTGGATAGGCAGCACAAGTTCTGAGATGCTATCTCATTCTATCTAATTAAATCACCAACATTAGAGCCCAAACTCAATAAATTCACATTATATATCTTCTAAACCTAATTTCTCACCTTTAAAACACATATCATCACTTTCAAAAGGTACTCTACTTCCTGTTCCTCGCCACATCTCTTCACCTACCCCTACATTATATTCAAATTTTATTAAAGAACCTTTTTTTCATGTCCAGCATTACATTATATGCACATATATATTGATGTGAGACTTTGCTAACGTGTCAAGAGTTTAATGATATTCATGGTAAGTATTGTCTGCCAACTTATGCAAATAGGGACTGAACTGTGAACTGAATAATAAAAAACAAGAATAACAATCAAAATAAAGGCAAGCAAATGGAATTGTACAATGTATTTGGGACAATTCTCCAATTTTTCTAAAAAAATAATTACTGTATGTGGTGAAGTAAAAGAGGCAGAAACATGTTTAACTAAGGCAATCATAAACAAATATTTCTGGGTAAATGCGAAACTACAGAAGGAATGGAAGCCATTGAGAACTAACAGGATGCTTACACTTAAAAAAAAAACTAGGCAGGGACATGCAAATGAGTCCACAATGCATTTTCACTTTTTACTCCAAATGCCACTCCTTATAGGCATATGCTAGCTGTATTACACAGTTTTGAGTTTTGTTATGTTACAGTGTACGCGTTTCGCATACATCTTGATCACCATTGCAACATAGTAAAAACAGTGCACGAAAATGCAATGAAAGTATTTGTCCTGCATTGTTTTTACCATGTCGCTGTGGTGAAGAAGCTGTTTGGGAAACGCGTACACTGTAACAATGTGTTGCTTTTAATTTACATTGTTATTGCAGGTTTTTTAGGAATTACTGGGTGGTCTCAATCTAGATTACATAATAGGGAAATGGGCTTACTTTCTAACAGCCACCTCCCAACTTCCCTATATAATCCTGGCTTTAATTACTGGCTAAATTATTGGGATTATATATCATCAGTGGTTAAGAATAGAGAAGTTGGGTCGGCCAATTTCCCTATTATGTCACCTAGATTGAGACCACTTTTTTCATACTTTCCCATATTTTGCTGTTCCTTTTCTACATGGTATATGTCATGGTTGATCATCCAGGTAAATAACCTCTTTATATCTACCCAAATGTGGCGTTATTCACCAATTTTGAATGGTTTGAATAAAAGTTTCCCTGGGTCAGAGTGCTCCTATTGACAATTTTAAACTAAACATATGCACATCATAAGAATTAGAAATATTATTGTTGGAGTTTTTTCGTTTTTTAATAGTAATATGCTATTTTAAAGAACTTTTATTCCTCCTATTTGTGAGTAAATGCTTCTTGTCAAATAAGTGTCAAAATGCATTATACCCATTCTAAGATATACAATAATTAACTACTAGCGACTTGCCCGTCAAAAATGACAGCAATAAAATTTGAAGCCTGGCAATGCTGTTTGCCACACAATGCGAGGCTATGGCCCTCTGAGCCTTTTCTGTGCTCATCGCCGGCCGTACGCTGAGCGCCTTCGGCGCTCATCGCGGGCCACAACTTTCCTGCTTTGCAATGATCACCTTTGGTGCTCATCACGAGCCCCACGATGAGCGCCTTTGGCGCTCAACACGTGGCTCGCAATGAGCACCAAAGGCGCTCATTGCAAGCCTCCCCCCCTGTGTACTTTTTAGGCCTCTCGCTTGAGCACCTTCGGTCATTGCGAGCCTGCCCCCCCATGTAGTTTACGGGCCTCGCGATGAGTGTTACTGCCTTGGGTTATGTGTTACTGCCTTGGGTTAAATGTTACTGGCTTTTATTAAGTGTTACTGGTTTGCATTAAGTCTTACTGCTTAGGGCTAGTATTTACGTCCTTCGGCCTCGTTTCACCTCCGTCCTCATTTTTGTCATGTTTTTTTTTTTTTCGGCAGCCATTTTTTTTTTTTGATTTTCGATCGTGAAAAACAGCAAATATGCCTCAAATTAACTTGCAACCTCACTCACAGGCTCCCTGGCTCTCCCCCTGTGCTGTGTGTGAGTGTGTAAGTTAATTTGAGGCACATTTGTGTGTTTTTGCAGGCCAATTCGGTGGTTCAACCGTTAGAGTCTTAATTTTGTGAGCCCCACCGTCCATCTACGTGCTTCTGGTCCTAAGTCCTACAGTCCATAATTTTGCGTGTCTCGAGCCAAAGGCGCTCATTGCAGCTAAGTTCTGTGTGTCTCTGGACATCACCCCTGTAATGAGCGCCGTCGCCAACTATATATGTGATGATGATTTACAATTTTTCAATGCAGGAAGATGTCATTCTTTGTATTTTATTATTTTCTAAAACCATTTTACCCATTTTAAAGTTTATTTGTTTCAAAAGAGCATGCACTAAATGTTAGACACGAGTTATACCTTAGGGCAGGGATCACACCTTATGCCATTAGAGTTAAATGTGCCTGAGTACACGCCGGCATGGGGTTCTTCTGTAAAGCCCAAATTCACCAGAATGAATTAAATTTTGACATGTATCAGTGTCTTATTTAAGTAATGCATATAGTCTTATACTTTTTTTTTTTTTTTTTATTATTTTGTACATATAAAAGAGTAATACAGCTAATAATATATATGTAATTACACCATACAAGAGAGAATAATAAACAGTACAAAGGTATGACAACACACAATCTTATTATCCCAACATCTTTGATATCTCTCAAGTTTTAAATATATTTTAAGATCAACAAGCACAGAGGAAGAAAATAAAAAAGAACACGGAAGAAAGAGAAAAAGAGAGAAAAAAAAGAAAAAAAAAAAAAAAAAATTCGTCATAGAAACACTATCAAGGAGAGTTCCATCGCCATAGATTTTCTAACTCAATGTCAGGTATATAGTCTTATACTTGATCCCTTGCTGTAAGGCAAGAGTAGTCAATAGTTTGACCTGCATCCAAAGCCAGACCTTCAATCCCTGGTTCTACTGGATCTCTACTGCATTACTAAATCACATATTATAATTGTCCAACTACGAGTCGCTCATTGCCGGCGATCCTTGCGTAGCCAGGCAAGCCATTAAACCCGTAGCACTTTTAGCGGGATTTAGCCAAACAAAATACGAGACGACGAAAAAATTACGGACTTAGCATAAAAAAAATACGAGACACAGTGCTTTACGACCTCGCAAAAATACAACTTTAACGGCCGAACCGAGCGCACCTGAAAACATTAAAAACACAATAAATACACACAAAAAATACATAAAAAGCTTACCCACAGCACGGGGGGGTGGCACCCAGGACCTCTGCAAGTGAAGTTACACCTCAATTTAAGTCTAATTTCATGAGTTTAGACACCCGAAAATCCCCTAAGCGAGAGAAAAAATGGCTGCCGAAAAAAACGAAAACGTGGCTACAGGACCCTAAACACGCAAAACACCACCAAGCACATACGGCTTTTCAGAAAAGACGTACGAGGTACAAGATACACTTTTAGCAAAGACGCTAAATCATCCACGGCCACGTACCACACACATTCACCGCCATTTTACAACACTAACTTACACAATGCGGAAGTACACAGCTCTTCAACACAATGCTTCCTGCATTGTCAGCTCTTCAACACAATGCGTCCTGCATATATTACTTCCAAATAGGTAAAGTATATTCATTTATTAATTTATTATTATTTAATTTACACAAAAAAAAAAAACACTCTCACAATAAACACAAAAGACATTCACCGCGCCACTCACAACGAGTGCCAACGCTGCTCATAGCACAAAAAGCCTTGCAATAAGCACAAAAAGCAGATCACTGCCAACCAAACAATAACAGCAAAAGCGCCTATCACCAAAAAAAAATACAACAGCCTTGCATTGAGCGCCGAAGGATCTCGGAACAACATCAAAATTTATGTCTGGACCAAACAGCTTTACCTGCCTTACAATTTTATTGCCGTCATTTTTGACGGGCAAGTCGCTAGTTTAGTATAAATCTGTCCTGAAGTTGTTAACTCCTTTAATTAAATCAGTTAAATACTGTACTGTCTCCTTTACTATTTTACACTCCTCGCTGTGCCCTTTTTGTTGCAATTATATTAAAATATTTGCGTTTGCACTCGGACTGTGTGGACCTTGACTTCATTTTTAGAAATACATTTGGACCTTGGTGAGTTTTGCTCTAATGTTTCCACGTATATTGTCTTTTTAAAAAGTTGCAGACCCCTACCTTAGGGCATCTTGGCTGTAAGCTTACAGTAGAAGTCACGGATAATCAACTTTTTTTTTCTCTATTGTGGTATCTCAAACTGATAATCATCTCCATTGACTTCAGTGGAAAGGAAATAAGAAGTTATTTACTTAATCCAGTAACATGGTGAAGGATAAAGCTTAGCACATCTACCTAAACTACTCAATTTTCTTTTTCTTCAGTTCTCATCCATTTATTACATCCCTTAAAGTTGGCGCTTTAAATATAAACATTATGTAAATATTTCCCCTATTTGAAATCCAGAGAAGAATTGTAGCAGGACAAGAAATAAAACTATAGAGCAGTATTTTAAATGAGCCTTTTACTGTTTTAATTATACATCAGTACAAAACAACAGTATAGCTGTACCTTTAAGATAAACAGCAGCATGTAAGCTCCTCGCAGGGTCTGATGCAATCCTCTGATTAAAACATATATTGCCACCCACAGAATGAGATCAAGTTTAATCCCTCTGCTGTTCACATCTCATAGAATAACGTCAAACATACACAGATTCTCAAGCTATTATTAGTACTGGGTTTAATGAGCCACGGCAAGTGTAATATAGATTTCAGGCATTGTTCCAAAAAGTTAATAATCAATATATTGAATTCTCCAGTGTATCAATAAAAGGATTTTGTCTGACTTCATCAAAGGCTAATATTTCAAAACCCACAATCCCGTCCGCCCATTGAATTAATCCCCAAGGTGTTTTGTTGCGTTCTATCCTTTTATCCATATATAAAAACATCTTCCCGTCAGTAAATGTTCCCAAATTGCACACGCAAATCCTATGACATACATCCCATTCATTCAATAAACAGTTTGGTTCAAATAACAAACAGTTACAGAACGTTTGTTGAATAAAATTCAGAAAATCTTCTCTGATTTCAGTTTTTGTGACCCCAATACTGATGCTTAGAAGGACACACAGCTCTCCTTCGAAGGTTTACTTACCAAGACTTGTGTCCAGATTGTATTGTACTCAATACTATAGCTTCAGGGTTACCTGTAAAGAGAACAAAACATTAATCAATATGTTGGACTACTTCTTGGTAAGGGCTACTTGTAAATAAATTACTTGTAAACACACAATATGAAGACCAGAGCAGATCTTGGGTATAATACAAATGGCTTTAGAAAGTGTTTGGTCTTTGCATGGAATGTTTTTTTAATTATAGGCACACACACAAATATCATCACATATAATAGTTGTCAAACTGCGAGTTGTCGTCATGCTTTCACAACTGCCCCTGCCATGCCCCACTAATGCTCGCGAAGAGCGCCATAGGCGCTCATCGCACCACGTCAGCCCCACGGCCCTCCCTTCTCCACACTCCATGTTACCTGAACCGATGGCGAGCATGCACGAGCGGGTGGGACGCGCGCACGCAACATTAAGTTGAGGGAAGAGTGGGGTAGAGACAAAGGAGAGAGGAGGGGGAGAGAAAGGAGTGGGGGAGAGACACGGGAGAGGAGTGGGGGAGAGACACAGGAGGGAGAGGAGTGGGGGAGAGACATGAGAGGAGGGGGTAGAGACAGGAGGGGGAAGAGAGACACGAGGAAGAGGAGGGGGGAAGAGAGATACGGGGGAAGAGAGACACGGGGGAAGAGAGACACACGGGGGAAGAGACACATAGTGGAAGGAAGGGGATGGGGGAGAGAGGCACAGGGGAGGGGGGGGAGAGACACAGGGGAGGGAGAGGGGGAAGAGAGACACAGGGGAGTGAGACAGGGGTGAAAAGACAGAGGGGGAGAGAGACACAGGGGAGGGAGAGGTGAAAGAGACACAGGTGAGGTAGAGGGGGAAAGAGACACAGGGGAGGGAGAGGGGGGAAGAGACACAGAGGATGGAGAGGCGGGAAAGACACACATGGGAGGGAGAGTAAGTAGAGGGGGGCTCACAATGGGCACCAAAGGCGCTCATTGCGAGGCCTGTGATAAGTGCTGAAGGCGCTCATCGCAAGGCGAGTAAAGTAGAGGGGGAGAGGCTTGCAATGAGTGCCTCCCATCAATTAGAGGGTGGGAGAGGTAGAGGGGTAAAGAGGCTCGCATTGAGTGCCGAAGGCGCTCATTGCGAGGCCCATGATGAGCGCCAAAGGCACTCATCGCAAGGCCAGTAAAGTAGAGGGGGGAGAGGCCCGCAATGTGTGACAAACACCATTGCCAGGCTTCAAATTTCATTGCCGTAATTTTTTACGGTCAAGTCGCTAGTTATAATATAGTATTAGTCCAAATGATATAGAATTACAGATTACATTGTTCAGAGGATCAAGGCAGAGGAACCATATAACACCAATCTTATTTCAAGATATAGAATCTTCACAATGTATTTATAGTAAATTATGACTTCAGTGGAGATCTGATGGTAATCAGCGAGATTTTGTTGTAAGGAAACAGCTATGAATAGCAGAAAAAAAAAAAAAAAACTCCAAAAACTTTATAGAAATTGTGTCCCCCATTCACACGACTCTTTAATAAGCATACTCAAACTACATATATTATTTTCTTCCATAAAGTCAAATAATGTTGATTGTAATAACCCAATATCCATGCAGATTATATGCTTTGGATTTCATTAATTTGAATATATATATTTAAAAAGTGCAGTATGTGCCAGTGCATTTTCTTATATCTTCAACATTATAATAAATATTAAACTGAGTGTTCAGCCAATTTAATTGACTACTTTTGAATTAGTTGGATTATGGGATGTGGGTTCACAATAAATTGTGTGTATATATATATATATATATATATATATATATATATATATATATATATGATACAAAATAGACTCTCTTGCAAGTGCACCCAAGTGAGATAGAATATGTGAAAAATTGACTATTTCAAGCTATATTTGTTTGAAATATATGCAAATACTAGCAATTTAAATAGATGTGAATTCCATCCTCTAAAGAGAAAAATATTCCAAAAACTGCTGCATTGAATATATTTTATGCAATGTTGCACTCAAATCTTTTTTTTCATGCAAACTGACAAAATTGTCTAATGTTTGATTTTTCCAGAGGTTGCAGACTTAAAAAAAAAAAAATAGATTTATACTTATATTGATATTTACATTTTGCAATTGTGTTTTTGCATGAAAAAAAAGAAGTAAAAAATAACACAATAACAAGATCCTAATAAACCCATAATTTAAAGAGTAAAAGATAAATCCCGTTAAGCCCTAGATTATATTGTTTCTGACGCTTAACCAGGTTGTTAATCCAGTTTCCTGACCTGCTATAGACCTTTACTGGTGGAGGATTTTCTTTCAACGCAACATGTTTAAATAATCAGTTGTAATTTTACCAGTTGAACTAAAAGTATAACTAATTAAAACATATTATTAATCCCATATAAATTAACCGCAGTAAACATATTTATCTGTCAAGTATATAAATACGACTATAGATGTCTTCCTATAATTAATGACATGTTGTTTATAGCTGTCGAATTTGGGAAATTACACAATACAGCATGGGAATGAAGACATTTACTGGCAATCTTTATTTATGTAGTTTAATTTAAGGTATTGCAATAATAATGTTATGGGGCCTCATTCTATTAGCGGCCGTAAATCGGCCGTAAGGCTGCGATTCCTTGCGGGGGTTCTGTTAACTCGCGATTCTATTATACGGCCCCGCAAGGATCTCATCTTACGGCAGGCCGCATATCTTGAAACCGGCCGTTAGATGTGAAATCTAAAAACTCAAAAATAAATTCAAGCCTGCACTGTACAGCTCTGTAAATGCTAGGGATCATATTGGGGGACATGAGGATTAAAAGTAACCCACTCTCAAGCTTGCACATCAGCCCAAACCCGAGTTCAAATTAACTGTTTATTTTCCGGCTGCGGCGTGGGCGGGTCTGAAGTGCTCCAAGCACTCTGGACTTTTTACATGGATATTTTACGGATATTAAAAATAAAATATTTTACGGATTTGAGTATAGGGTAATTATGTGCTATTTTTTCTAACACCTAAAATCCCTTTATAGTCTTCTCAAAGTGCAGGATGGCTTTATTTGAGCTATTTTATGTGCTTAATTGGTGCTAGCGGGACCTCTTTCCTGCAAGTAAGCTGCGGCTCGCTTTTAGCCTTGCAGAGAGGTTTCACGGAGCAATTGAATTGCAAATAGGAATTTCTTACGGCCGAAACTCTTGCGGCCGTTTTAGATCAAAGTCTTTCCTCTGGCGCGAGCGGCCGCAAGAGATAGCAAGGCACCGGCCGCAAGCCTGCCGGAGCCTCCGGCCGTAAGGGAATAGAATAGCCGAATAGCTTGCGGCCGGTCCTTGCGGCCCCGCAACGGCTGCGGCCGCTAATAGAATGAGGCCCATGGTTACGAACACAAATCTTTTGATATAATTGCTTTAAAAATGGCATGGACAGAAGTTTACAGTACATGTTGTAATTAAGCCAGAGAAAGACCAGGTTTTATTTTATTTAAAAATGGAAAAGCTACAGCAGTGAAAATAGTAAATGTGATGAAGGAGCAGAAGTCTAGAAGAAAGGGGGCAGAGGTTCTTATTGCCCCCCTGGCTGTCTGACTTCGGATTTCTAATATCCCCCACTTTTCCATCTCATCAAATCAGCAACATTACATTCCCATTTTAACAAGGTACATTTCATATATCTTCACATCATAAAATGTACCTTATTAAGTACTATGTCATCAGTTGACCACTGTCTCATCACCCTTAACCACCTCCTGCCTCTTTACTCCCTTATAATGAGTAACAATCACGTCTCTCTTCAAATAATTTTCATTACAGCCCCATCTCAATTCATCCAGCTCAGGCTCTTGACCTCCGTGCTGATCAAAATAATTTAATGTGTCCCTGCAGTACAGTATACTTTGTTTATGGAGTCCATAAACAAATTGTACTGTACAATGGCATTCTGAAACACAAACCTGACTCAGCCAGCAGTATTCAATGTATTGATTAATTACAACACTGTATTGTTACTCTAAATCAAATCTGAATGACACAACTCAGTAACATAGCTGTCTAGGACTTCAATTCCATGGCTCCCATAAGAACTCTCAAAAGGCTGACTCGCATCTACAGGAGTTTTGAAAAGCAAGCTTACAGATCTTTTCTAAGGCTACTGCAAAAAAGAATCCAGTAAAACCTACTAATTCTGACCCTGGGGGGTTTGCCCGGAGTTCTCTAGCTCTAACATGTGCTCACAGCCTGCTCAATGAGGGCCTGAATGTCAGTAGTCTCCATAGGAAAGCTCCTGATTGGTAACCACTAATTTGATAGCCACACTATACTGCAATACATTACCTGTCCTTTTGACGCCCTCCCACAAAGATAATCAGTACCCAGGTTCCTCACTCCTCAGCCATGGATCAATTCAATTCCGTGTTGATTGAAGAACCAATCCTCTTCTTTCTTGATTGAAGACCATGGTCCTCATCTTCTGCCGGTGGAAAAGGGCCTCAACCTAAAAACCTGTCGCTCTATAAAAAAAAAAAGGAATCTAACAGAGCTCCTCCTCCGAAGAACTCACACATTCACTAAAGATTTTTTTTGCTAAATTATGCGTCAATCATATTTCAGCCCTGACTTTCTGCAGAGAATCTAAGGAGGTGTTCCAGACTTTAGATGCCTAATTTTCCATAGAAAAAAATATTAGTGATTAAACATAATCTATTAGAGAAAAATGGGATTCATTGTCTTCTAATTGCTGAGAGGGTTTTTATTGGTTTCCTGCAATAGGAATATTTGATGACATTTGAAAATATATTTTTTTAGTGCATAGTGGATAGTAAAATATATTTTAACATAATACCTTTTAATTTAAAATAAAATTTTTTTTTTTTTTACAAAAAATATGTTTTATTACAGAAGCGTTTTAACTATTTGTGTTTGGATAAAAAGCACAATCTGCAAGTGCTTTTCATAGATATTTAATAATATATTTGAGAAAGTTTTTGAAAATTACCTCAACCCCCAATGATATTACAAAAAAGGTTTACATAAGGGTGTGGCAGACTCAGCTAGTGATAAATACATTTGTCTTTTTGCTCTGTTTCCTTAGTGATATAAGGAGCATCCACTTCTTCATGCAGTTCTTTTTGTTTCTGTGCATTGAATGACCAATTATCGGTAATAAAGTTCTATTTTTTCTGACTTTGATTTTAGGGTTAAATGTGTGTAAAATGTCTCAACTCCTCTAACAACATTACAACTTAATGGTTATATACTAGGAAATGCTAACGTAAGATATGTTTAGCTACACTGAGAGTAGATGTGTTATTAAACAAACAACTGTTCTCCATGGCAACCCAAGCTATCATTTTAATGGCTGCAATAATGTGTTTAAGCGTGAGCACATTACTTTTCAAATGGAGTTGCCATGGTTTATCTCAAGAGAAATGTCATGCAATCCTTAGAGGAGAATTAGGTAGCTCATAGATAGATCGATAGATAGATAAAGAGGGGTGGAAAATGTCCAAAACCTAATTATTTTAGGGACCAGGATGCATGAGAAAGAGTTGAAGAGAACAGGACAGAAGATTATTGAGGAGAAGAACAATGGATGAAAATGAAGGAGCTATTTACGATGAGATTAAGATGATAGATAGCTTAGGTGGAAGAGGGATGAGGATTAAAGAGAAGAGGTAGAGGAAGAACTAATGAAAGTAAATAGGGTTAGATGAAAAAGAAGGGAAGAAGAATGAAAAGTAGAATGATACTCTTCTAGAAAGTAGATTGAGAGATGAAAGAAGAATGAGGCGGTGAGAAGACTGGTGAAGGAAAAAATAGCTGGAATGAAAGGAGAGATGGGAGAAAAATGGAGGAATGAAAGAGGATAAAAGGGGGAGGAGAAGAGTACAGTGGAGAAGAGGAATGAGGGAAAAAAGAATTTGGAGGAAACACAGGTAAGGAGAGAAAATTGATGACAGGAGAAATAATGGGCGAATTTAGGAAATAATGTGAGTGGAAGTAGGAGAGATGGGGAGAAAAAATTAAGAAATGAGAGTGGAGAAATAAAGGAAGTAGAGGAAAGAGTGAGGTAACACAATGGGAGAAAAAAGAGAGGGATGGAAAGATGAAGGGGAAATAATAGAAGGAAAGGAGGAAAAGGGAAAATGGAATGAGATAGAGAACATGAATAGTGGTAGGAGGCGGAGAGGGTGAATAGAGAAGAAAAGAGGAGTGGAATTAAGCACCTAGTGCAGATCATTCAAAGTCATGAAATTGGAGAGCAGTATATGGACATTGATACATGTGACTCTCATCTGGAACAACCTCAATGATATATGAGGTATTAGAGACTGGGTGCCCTTTTGAAGAGGATCCAGGACTTTAATAGAGCTCTTCAGTGTTGTTCATAGGAGGGTGTGTGTAGTATGATTACCCTGTAGATGGGAAGTGTTACTTGTGGTATAGAATGCAGACCTGTGCTGACAAACTTAATCCAAGTATATTGGTGTAAATATTTTTTAGATAGTTGGATATAATATAGGTGATATACCACAATGGTGGATATGGCCCAAAGGTTGTTTATTGATCTCTAAGATAAATATTATAAAATTACAATTTCATAAAATTAAGATATATGACAGAAACCCCACTCCCCAACAAACATTTAACTTCAGGATGCCAGTAGCTCATAATTACTCACCTGGAGTAGTGGTCTGGTGGAATCACAACAAGAGGAACTCAAGTGTTTGAAGGGACAGAATTTTAGAAACGCTTATCTTGGGAGTATAGTGGAACATGTTTGACTTTGTAGATGTCAACTATTTGCACCTCTTCTGGTGTTTCCTTTTTCTCATTGGCGTAGAAGGGCTTTGGCATTGAAGAATATTGAAAACATACATGCAATGACTTCATATCTACAACTAAAAAAAAAAAATATATGAAAAAAGATAGATTTTAAAATACATTTTAATGTCAAGGATCGATTTAAAGTATATGTATATTTGAGATGTTCTAATATTATTGCAATGAACCAGTAGAAATCCCATCAGCATTTATATAGAAATATTGTAAACGTTTTATTAACAGATGATAGTATATATAGATGGAGTTGCTGACATTGCAGTGTCTCTTGAAAGCTTAATCCTAGCTTTATTGGATAAAATGGTTTTAGCAATTTGTTAAAGTAGCTATAATTGGTTACTTAGTGACATTTGCTGTAATGCTGTGGGATTGCACTGCAGTCTTCTTCGAAAACTAATAACACCTAATTTGAGATCCATTGAAAGTAATAAATCAGTCATGTCTGTTGTGGAAGGCAATCAGGGAAATTAATTTGTAAAGTAGGATATTTTGCAGTAAGTAATACAGTTATGCTTTGCTTGTAAAACTATCAAAAATTAATTTTCCAAAATTCACCAAACATTTAAAATTTATATTTTGGGATGAAAAAAATATTCTACGCAGAGGTAAAACATAAAGAACTAGAAACATAGGGGCAAAAATAAACACATAAATGTGTGTGAATAAATGAATGTTAGTGATCTAGATTAACTAAGATTTGATGATGAGAGCTTCAGTACCCCGTCACTAAGATTACTTTACTTAAAAGCCCATTATAATTATTTACTGTCTTGCCTTGCCTTGCCTTGTTTATTTGAAGTAAAATGTTATCAGAATGTTTATTACTATCGACATGTTATAAAAATCAGCAAACAAATAGATAATGTAATAAAGTAATCAGTGTATTCATAACATTTTTATTGCAGTGCATAGTGAATATTAAGTTAGAAGAATAGTTAGAAATGTAGGAATTGACACTTTGCCAGAATGTGAAAATTCAGATTGTGATTTTGAGTAGCTAAGGATAGAGAGGAAAATATTGTATTGGATACAATGATGCAGCCTCATTAAATTAGACCTTGTAGTTCCCTCGGCCCTCGCTAAAGCCCTCGAAGAGCTGTTTGCGAGGGCGAATTCCTCAATCTGTTCCTCGCAGACGATTTAGCAAGATTACGGCCAAAAACAAACGAAAAAAAGCCCCCGAGGAGATGTACGTAGAACACACATACGTTAATCTATGGGGTGAACCTCGTCTTTCGCTAAATTCCCAACAAGCACAAAAAAGTGCCCGCTAGCGCTACAAAAGCCTTTACGGGCTGCCTCACAGCAGCCCAATCCCCCATTCTCCTGCACCCTAAACACAACCCCAATGCGACAGGTGTCTCTATAGGAACTCCCGAAGTATCCGCTCATTAACCCTTGCAGCGGGAGTCGCCGATCGGCATCGATCAAGACCCCTGCTGCATTTAAAATTTTCAAATTCCCCTGTTAACCCCTATCTGGACCCAATAGACCTAACTGGGCCTATCTAATACTAACTTGGCCTATTTAACCCCACCTGGACCTATTTAACCCTGTCTAGTCCTATGTAAGCCTATCTAGTCCTATTTAACCTTACCTGGGCGTATTTAACCCCGAATGTGCCCAGTAAACCCTATCCTACCCTACACTATTAATCCCCCTCATTCTAAAATACCACCACCATTAGTTGTAGTTATAGACAGATTATCTGCAGTTTAAATTCAATTTATTCAAATCAGTGCAATACCAAAGGAAAATTTAGTGTGCTGCATATATAATCCTGTTAAAAATCTTCTGCATCTCAAAGGGTAGTTGCCACGAGCATTGGAACATTGCTTGTCAGTCCCCGGATAAAAAAGGTTGAGAGCAACTGTCCTATACCAGGAAACTATTATGGAATACAAACATTTTTGGGATTATAAACTCTTAACTTCAAGTGAGAGAATCCACAGAGAGAGGTGTAAAAATCCAAGACAATTGAGGCAGTATCCTAATGTATGGTTGTATTCCCATGTGTCCCAAATAGCATCATTTTTATAATTGCAAGATAAATTGTTGTTAGTTGCATTTTTTATGAACTCTGTGGTCTCCTCAGTACTATAGTGGATTTTCTATTAATTTTGCTGTTTTAATTTCCTCTAGCAATTTTAAGGCTTTCGACAACACTGAATACACATATCTGTTCTAATAACTATTTATTTTTATCTCAAACATTTTTTTAGGTTTCCTGATTAATTTCCTTACTTTATTGAATTATTTTTTTCCCAACTAAATTATGTTCTGGTGTGAAATCTTCACTTGTCATGTCTCCACTTTCCATGCCTATTTCACAAGATCCAGCAATACACATGGTTACTTCCATGATAGGGGTAAAGTAAATAATGTATTTTCTCTTCAATCTATCAGTTACTATTACTCTTGAGTATCTGGCATTGTGTAATATATCTAAATTATACCTACTAAAAAGTTAACAAACATGCTTCAAATAATTTTATTGTTTTCAAAGCAGTGTAACTCAATCCTGTGTATCTTTCTCATACGTTTCCTGGGTATCAAATGTTTGGTAGGAAACAGGCAGTGATTATCCGAAAAAAAATGTGTTATATAGATAAGTTCAGTGTACTTACAAAGTTATAAGCAGGAAAGTAAAATCCAGCTTTACACACCCACAGGAGGCTTACATAACCAAGTACACACAGGAAAAAGCAAGGTACACAGTTTGACCTTTCAAAGGAAGTACTTGCTGCAGGGTGGAATCACATGGTTGGATGGGGTCTGAGCTCCCAGCTGAATCAAAGCACAAGATAGAGACTACATATCCCAGACTGCTTTGCAACACAGGAACCCCAGAGTATGATACAAATGTATCAGTTAACCTTCGCTTTATCCTGATTGGTCAAAACAAATTATGAATTTTATGCTAATTTTAGTAGGGATTTTAAGGGGTATCAACGAACAAAAGCTTCAGCTTGCAAACTGAAAAGATTTAGCAAACATCAGTGTGAATTTGTAAATGTTTTATCATTCTCAAAATGTTTGCAAACACTACTGATTCTCCTCTATCAGATGCATTCATATTCCATATACTTAAATATGCCTTTAAGCATCCCATGGGCCGTGATGTGACTTTTTGTGATGCCTGTGTGTATTTCCCCTTAAGAAATACACATAGTAACCTTCCATGAGTGTAGTACTTAACAGCTCCTGCGATACTTAGTGAATCTACCATATTGTTTATATAAGTACAGTTTGCCAGTAGAATTTTATGATTAGTTTTTATGACATCTACCTCTTTCATAATGTATTTGAATGAGTGTGAGTTGTAAGCTCTACTGAGATCCTAAACTGTCCAAAATACCAAAATATGAGACATTACATTTTCTGTCTTAATTAAATGCTATAGTTTAGATATAATATATTGGATATCTCAGTGAACCAAATCCCATAATCTTTTTTCTATCCTGAGGGGCATCCAAGAGAACCTGCTTCAAAAATCAAAATTTCCCTCTAAAATGACAGCTATTTTTCTTGTGTCAATATAATCATTGTATATTCTGGGTTGTGGATATTGTTTGGTCTGCATGCTTGTCTACCAGATCAGAAACATAACACTCATGACAAAACCTTATGAGCTAGAGGTCATTATTTTTTACAATGAAGACCTTTCTTCTCAAGGTTAGTCATAAAATGATCTATAAACATCTGTCATGAAGAACAAATCTAACATGAAGGTCTACCTTTATTCCATGCAATGTTCTCATTCACTGTTTAAAACAGTAGACCATTATGTTTCCTTTTGCGTTTAACCAAAAAAAAAAAAAAAAAATTATAGAATACTGTATACTGTTTGTTCAAGGAAGGATAATCTTTATCTGCTGTTACACTTGTTAGTATTATTTCTTTAGCATTAGGGTCCAATTTGCTGTAATCTAATGTAACATGAATAATGAGAGATAGTTGTCTACTTATTACAGTCTTATACAGAGCTTATGTCTTGAATTAGTAGTAGCCATTTTTTTTTTTATAAAGTTGTCCTTGAAAATGAAGTCATTGTAAATACAGTGGTACCTCAGTACTCGTCGTTAATTGGTTCCAGAAGGCGTAATGAGTGGCGAAAACAACGAGTTCCGAGATAAAACCTCATGCAGGTTTTAGCAAGCGCCACAAGCGCTGAACAAGCTTTGAGTGCTGAAGCTATTTATTCTCTTTTAAATGCATTGAATACCGAATTTGACAAGTTTTGAAGTTGATGAATGCCGAGATACCACTGTATCTATTTTTCGGGAATATGCATTCAAATATATAAATATAATAGTATTTACAAGGCATTATATTTAAGTTTAAATAGTGACTGAGACCCAGGTAAAAGAATATAATGTGATTAATATTTTGCATATGACATATTCCAGAAAAATAAGCAATACAACCAAGAGGAAGACATGGGTTGGAATTCGACTTACTGACCTCCATAGGATAGAACTTTGAATATATGTTTTCTTTTTTTTTTCATGACTTTTTCTTACCTTTGCTCATATCTCAATATAGTGTCATTATAAGTATAACCTTAACCTCTTCACTCCTCACTAAACCTGCAAGCAACTGTTTTACACCTGCACCTGAATTGCTTTGCATGCTCCTCACTGGCACAACCTTTCCAAAAGTATATACACATAAATGGGTAATGTATATAATATTCTCTAGAAGGTACAAATCATATGCCAGTGTATTCCTTAATGGTTTATATCATATGCATGAAGGCACTGACATCTAGTGGTCATATAAGAACATATATGGGATCATATAGTTATCTTCATTATTTACGTTAATGAATGTGTAGAAATAAAGTCTGTATCTTAATATTATATCTGACTGTTTGTCTCTTCCTTTTCCTCTCAGAGCTTCAGCTTTTAGCAGAGCATCACCTGTGCAAGCAGGGCTCAGAGGATGAAGGGACCCCCCAGCGCCAGGACAGCCTGGATGACAGGCCCAGTGTAGGGTGCTGTTGCCATGGTAACACAGCTCCCATCCAAGCCTCTCAGCAGCAGAACCCCTGCAGCTGTTTTAAGCAGGATGGGCAGCGGGAGACTAATTCACTGGGGGAGAGGCAAGATAGTCAGCCAGATTCTTTAGAAGGTAATTACACAAGCAGTGAGGGTTATCTGTCACTTGTAAGCACAGACATTTACATCTTCATGTAACATACCTTTGCATCTCTAGATGAAAAGGAAAGTTGTGTGCACCTCACAACAGCTAAAATCAGCAACCTGTAGTAAAGGAGACTCTAAATGTATCAGGGAAGATGGGCACATAATTATTATCACCACTATGGGGACTTGTCCACCTACTGTACATTTATTTTTAGCCTTTATTAACCTCTAAAGGCACATACATTGTACAGAGAAGTCGGGGGCAGTTATTTTGCACTGGGGCCCTCCATTCACTAGCTCTGCTGCAGATTATACGTGCCCATGAGACCTTTCCTGTTTCGTCCCTGCTAATAGTGTTGTGCAGCGGCCACTAAGTTGTGCAAATATAGCGCACCAAGACTTTGTTCAATATGTTGTTAGGGTAATGGGTTAGGGTAGTGGCAGATGAGAGGCTTTACACAGTAAAGTAGTGGCATGCTGTACTAACAATTATTTTAAAAGCTTATTATCTGCCACTACCTGAACCCTAACACCAAACCCTAACCCCAAACCCTAGCTCTAGACCTCATTATACATATACAAATGTAACAAAGTCTTAGCGTGCCACCTTGTGGCTGCTCCACGCCACTGCAGGCAGGGAGGAAACAGGAAAGATCCTGTGCATGTATTGAAAAGTGCCACATTTCAATATGATAATCTAAATGTAAATTTCTAGTGCTATATGTGTTAATGTGAGTTTTTTTAGCTTATGTTATTCTTTGCATATTTTCCAAGCACTGAGCTCTATTCACATGTTATGGGACAGTCTTCATAAAATAACACAGGAACTTAAAGGGACAATTTAAAGCATTTTTTTCTTAGTTAAATCTAAAAAAGAGGTTATTTGATAATGTACCACTGTGTGTTTTCATTTTTCAAACCAAACTGTTCAAGTAGAAAAACACTGATAGAGATGTTTAACTGTTTGGGGGCTTACCTCTTCTAACCAGTGAGCAGAGATATAGATGAATGACTTGTACTCGTCCTTGAAATCTACATATGCTCTGTGCATTTTATATTTAAATTAACCTCTTTTTAATTGTTTTAATGCAAAATGCAACTTTATTGTGTATAAGCCATGTATTGAATGATTGTCAAAGATAATATGTTACTGTATAAATAACCTAGTTAAATAGAATTTCTGCTTTTCACTACAAAAATCAAATAATTGTTTAATATTATATCCACTTTTTCTTTTAAAGGAAATTTGTCTGATGGGGCTACGCAAAAATGTGGGGACTTAAAGGAGAAGAGAGAGACGAAAGAACACAGCTCTCACATACCTGTTGTACAAGACAAGTAGGACTCAAAAGGGAAATATGGGACGTTGAGTGAGTACAGCATTTGTTTCTAACAATATACATTTAGATAAACACAAACTTTGGAGTTTCCAGTTTGCATTTAATCTTAAACAGAAGGGTTTTATCAGGTAACTGTTTTACCAGGTTCACACCGATAAGCCCCACTAAAATTGAAAACACTGCTCTGTACCCATCCCCTTATGCCTAGAAAATAAAGTTTTATTGTCATGTCAGTTTTCATGCACTAGCAAGGTCTGCTAAAATAAAGATTTGTTTTCTAAAATGCTTTTATGCTTATGGCATACACAGCTGTCAACGTTAGTTTGTTGTATACTTTAAAAATGTAAATCTTCCTTACAGTATGCACAGTGATGTGAACTAAAACATCCTGAACAATATAAATAACTAGAATATTGCCCGTCAAAAAATGACAGCAATGAAATTGTAAGTGAGCTAAGGGTGTTTGGTGTATATAATGTGGCTGATGTAGCGTCGTTCATTTTCTATGTCGTGCAAGTTTTTCGTAATATTAGTTTTCTATGTCGTGCAAGTTTTTCGGAATATCCGTAGCTGTTTTGCGTGTTTATGGTAGTGTTTGGCGTGTTTAGGGACCTTAAGCCTCGTTTTCGTTTTGTTCGGCTGACATTTTTTCTCTCCCTTAGAGAATTTTTTAGTGTCTAAACTGCTTTAATTTCATGTAAATTGAGGTGTAACTTTAGTTTTCGAGGTCCTGGATGCTCCCTCTTGCTGTAGATAAGCTTTTTATGTATTTGTTGTGTGTATTTGTTGGATTTTTGATGTTTTCATGTGCGCGTGTTGCGCCCGTTTTTTGCGAGGTCGTAATGTGTCGTAAGGTGCTTTGCGAGGGCCGCGGGCTCGCTTTGCGAGCCCGCAAGCGTGAGCTACGGCTCGTTTGCTCACAACTATATATGTGATGTACAGTATAAGTATGCAAAATGCACTGCAAATATGTTCTTGCATCTAAATTGGAGAATATATAGCTGCAGAGCAGTAATGAGAAAAAAATACCCAATAAATGGTTTTAGGGTGAATAATGCAACATTCATTGAAAAAGAGAGCGACAACAAGTTATCTGCATATCAATTTCTAAATGTACAGCACTAGTTAGGTCAAATCTCCACTGCGCTTTTTGTGCAACAAATACTGGCTCTTTTTAATGAACTGTGTGTTAAACAAATTTATTAATGAATTGGGCACATTTTCCAGCTCTTATTGTGGATTTGTTTTATTGTGACTTACAAGATATTTTAAAGCATCGCACCAGTGTACATGAGAAAATATTTTGTCTAAAATCAAGAGTCTATTTGTATTTTTTTTCGCATGGAGAGTAATCCATGCGCAGTACAAGTTTCTTCCACCACCTAGTGGACTTATTTGTAATTGTGCCTGTTTGAAAACAATTTTTACTGATACCACAATTGCTGTAGTTGTGATGTAGGTATGAGTTCAGTCATAGGATGTATAAATGAGGGATATTGCAACTGAAAAAAATGGTACATCAGCAGATCTGTACAGTAGTCTTGTAAAGGAAATAACTGTTTTATCATTAGATGTCATTTATATTCATCGAGTGTTTTGATTAACACTGTGCCATAATGGAGATAGATAGATAGATAGATAGATACATAGATAGATAATTAGATAGATAGATAGATAGATAGATAGACCAATAGACCAATAGTTATTTGTCCTCTTCCTGACATATATTCTCTTATTAATTCACAGGTGTAACTGGAGTCAAGCATTGAGTTCAACCCTCACAATACGGAAGCAAAGAACATGGAGGATCAACAGAGCCCTTTTTCTGGAAATGATGATCCTTTGTCACCTCTATGCTTCTGGGGAGTCTGAGTTGTGAGCAATACATTGCAGGCCCCTTTGGAAGCAAAGAAGTTAAAGAAAGCATTGCTTTGTGTCTGATTTATTACCTCTGTATGTCTTAAACAGTTGACAGGGAAATGGTGTCTCTTTTATAAGCTATGGTTGAGGTGCTATGCCAAGAATTTTGCTCTATTTCTTGCGCCTTCATGAGAGTAACATTTTCGGCAGTAAAACATTGTACAGTGTGTTTCAATTCTATTCACACGATAAAGGACAGAATGGAGCCCAAAGATCACTCTGTATATTTAGTTTCACTTATAAGTCTTTGACTCCTTAACAAATTTAATTTGCACTTCAGGTTATTTACAGTCACAGTTAATAACAAATACAAAGCAGACAGTTGCATATAAAATGTCTGCTCCACACACTAATAAATAGCTTGTAGACCAATAAATGGAGCAGCTACTTATTTTTTCTTCTTGTAATACACAATGCATTTCAAAGTGATATTTCTGATCGGACGTAGAGGCCCTTCCACAGGCTCCATCTGCAGTCACTAAAGTATAACATTTACTATGATTTACACTTAATTGCTAATACAATTGATAAAACTAACTATTTTTCTGGTTTTATATTCATGGAGTCAGAAGAAAATCATATCTGGAAAAAACTAAAAATATACATCTGACAGCAGGTGGCTGGAATAGGGAGTATGTGTTTTTTTGTACCAATTTATAGTTGAAAATTACACATTTTAGAGTACCACAATGCATAATTAGATAATTACAGAAAATTAATATAAATTACTCAACCTCTTATGTTACTCTTTGGATAATTTTTAGAAATTATGATGGTCTGTAAAAAGAATACACCAAATATATGTATTTAAAGAGACATTGGAAAGGATATTTTTCTTTACAATGTTCCGATAATATTTAAAAATAGAATAACATTGCATACACTTTGCAACATACTTTACAGTTGATTTGTGTTGTGTTATGTGTCTTCTGCTCTCTCCTCCCTTACCAAGTCTTAAAGGGACTCTGTCACCCCAAAATCATACTGACTCTAAAAGAGCCTGGAGAAACAGCTATCTTTTGTGTTAGCCATTTCTTTCTAAAATTAATCAATCCCGAGAAATGCGATGCTGTTGTTGCTATATTTATATGCAAATGTGCTATATTTAAATGCAAATGAGAGTCTCACACACTTTAGTTAGTTGCTTTAAAGTGGTAGTGAGGATTACAGTCTGCTTGTCCGTCTCTGTGGTGGCCAAAATAAAGACCTTCAATGTTATTAGACCATTAGATCTCCTCTCCCACTCTTATCAGCCATTCTGAGCTGCACATTAGTATACAGGAGCATCAAAAGCAAAGATACATATTTCAGGTATGATTAACAGTAGATAAAAGCACTAATATAAGATTAAATAGGCTTGCTGTTTGGATAACAGTGTCCCTTTAACATTTGCCTCCCTAGTCACATGAATTTTTAAGTCAAATAAAGTTGAGATGGTTTTTCATAATGGAGAAAAAATGGGCATTCCACATTTTTTTCTGTTACTGACTTGATTGGCTGAAAAGCTAACCAGATAATTATAAGTAAATAGAAGAAACTGCTGAGGGTGAGAAAACAAGCAAACCATGAACTACAATATTACCCTTTTGCTAATATTTTTCCATAATGTGTAAATCCTTTCCAATGTACCTTTAACTCTAAATTTAAACTTGGTATATATTATAGAATCCCAATGTGTATTATTCTTTTGCCATGAAATATTATTTTGTTCCACAAAGATTCCCACTAAAGCCTATTTTTGGGGTAAAAATTGTGATCATTTCTCACAAATAAACATTAATTACTGAATATCTTTGAATTATTTGATATCATTACACTACATTATATATTGGCACAAAATGTGCTAGAATTCTACATAAGAGTTAAATAAAGTGCTGACTGAAAAGGGATCCTCCTGAAGAGCCAAATGTGTCTCAGTATAGATTAATCCATGGCCACTTTGTGATCCTAAATAGGTGAGAGCGGCTTGCCAGCAACTGAACAGGAGATATGGAGCCAGAAGAAATGACTTTTCCCTTTTCAGGAATAACTAAGAACAAATCAGAATACAAATGTAAATTTAAATATATGTCAGCTTCTTAAAGCGTAGCTCTAGTCCAAATATTTCTACATGCATTTAAAATATTATGAGGGGAATTTATTAAGCGAAAGTGCGATGACTTGCGATCTACCATAGCTCATTGCGCATCAGCCCTACTTAGGTCTCCATGTGATTTATTAAATCACTAGTGTTATAATTAGGTCCTCAATGAGCAGTAGTAATGCCCGATGCAGCACTATGTATATATCCCCTATCCACCTCTTTACACATTGCGTGTGGAGTAGAGCATGTATGTTATAGGGGTCAGGCGTGTGCAGCTCTGTCTATTGTACAGAACCCATATCGGTTGGCAATATAGCTATAATGATGCATAACACCCACAATCGTGGTGAAATAATACACTAGCCCAAATCCCCCTATGAGCTGGAGTATCCTTATAGACCCCACATGGCATCTAGCATTAACTCATTACCATGGGGGTCCCTATTGACCCCCATGACACCTAACATTAACCACTATAACATGGAGGTCACTAACCACACATGAGCGCCCACAAGGATCCCCATGGTCCCTGCCCTCAAATAAATACATTTGAAAAAAACTAATTGCAGAAACTAAAAAGAACTGCAGAAAAATAAAAAAGAATTACCAAAAACAGAAAAATATTAAAATAAAATATAGTATTTACAAATAATAAAAAACACACACGTTGCGGGGAATTATACTTACCCTCTCTTGGATGACCCTCCAGCAATGATCACCCTTATTCTCAATCTTCCTCCCTGGGTAAGTGGGCACATCCATGTTGACAGTAGTAATCAGTCATCTTCTATTTTGCTTAATATTTGCAAGTTAGTATTGTAAAATGGCAGATTTTTTCTATGTATTAGTTTGTGAGCATTTTCCGTCCGTTGTAATGGTATATTGTGTATTTTCAAGTGCCGTAACTCAGCAATTTTGGCTTAAATTTGCATGCAACATCACTCCCTGGCATCCTGTCATTCCCCGGTGCTCCGTGTGAGTATGTTTATATGTTTTTTTAATTTTATTTCTTCTTTTACGGGTTTTTCGATTTCCGCGATTCGGACGTTGAATTACTATTTTTGACATAAATTCACGTGCAACCTCACTCCCAGGCATCCTGGCATTCCCCCTGTGCTGTGTGGGATTTTCTTTAAAAAAAAATAAAAATTTTGTCTTGTTTTTCGTGTTTTTTGATTTCCTTGGTTCGGCCATCGTATTTTTGCGAGGTCGTTTTTTTGCCCCCTAGATTCCCGAGGTCGTTTTTTTTTCGAAGTCCCGTGTTCCTCAACTGCTTGCCGCCTAAGTAAGTCCCCTATTTCTTAACTGCTTGCAGGCTAAGTCCTGTGTGTTTCAATGCCTCAACGGCTCACAAACATGACAAGAAATTGCAGTTTGACAACTATTATATGTGATGATTTTGTTTTTAGAGCAACATCAGGTTCTGTAGCAGTAGGATACAATAAACTTTTACATAAGATAAGACCACATTTGTACATACAAAGTACATTACATGAGGAGATGAGGGCAGTACTCTCTGGATAGCTTACAATCTAAGAAGTAATTGGAGATAGAAACATGTGGTAAGGGGGATGCTGGATGTATGTTCTATTGTTATAAGGGACAAGGCGAGTAAACCAGAATCGATAATGTTATATGAAGATGTGGACAATTGGCTTAAGGAGACAGGTGGTATGCTTCTCTGAATAAGTGGTTTTTAGAGAACGTTTGAATATTTGATGACTAGGGGAAAGTATTTATAGAGTAAAGGTGGAAAATTCCAAAGAACGGTAGATGATTTTGAGAAGACCTGTAGGCACAAATCTTGGGCAGAGCGGAGATGCCAGTTTGGAGTATATCTGTAGTTGAAATGTAGGGATGTGAGATTTTGAAAGCTTTATAAATGAAGCTTAGGATGTTTCATATTATCTTAGAGGACATGGGAATCTAGTGTAAAGGGGAGCAGCAGATGATGAGCTTTTAGAAATAAGCTGTGTGGAGGTGTTTTAGTGGAAGGCCAAATAGAAGGAAGTTGCATTAGTCAAGGTGTGAAATGATGAGAACATGGATTAGTGTTTTAGTAATGTCTTGTGTGAGGAAGGCATTTTGCAGAAGTTCCAGAAGTAGAGATGGCAGGATTTTTTGAGTGATAGTATGTGGGAGAAGAAGGAGAAGTCTGTGTCAAGTGTGACACCAAGACATCTAACTTGAGAGATGGAGGTTATTTTTGTTTTGTCTACTTCAAGATAGTTCTCAGGTATAGGGATAGAGCAGTAACATCTCTGTCTTGGAGATGCTCATTTTTAGATGCTGGGAGGCCATCCAGGAGGAGATGTGAAAGACATGTTATTAAACAAGTTAGTTGGGAAAGGTCTGAAGAGGAGAGGTTGAAACTGAAATAGACAAATACATACTAATTACCTTTTCTAAGAGATATTTAATCAAAGTGTATCAGATATGTTTACAGCATTTGTAGGTGCAGTACAATAAAGCTTGAAAATGTACTGACAATATATACGTTTATGTTAAAATCTGTAAATGGCTCCTTATATTTTATTTGAATGCTGGTGTTTGTGACGATCTGAGTGATAGGGGCTATTACAAGACCAGGGCCACCTGCTATGGACTACCAACTAGGACCATTTAGGTTCTTTGAAATCTCGGCACCAGCACCCTGATATCTGGCTCCTGCATCAGTCAGAGTCTAACCTTCCGTGGGAAATGATGAGGATAGGTTACTTGCAGTGTAGAGATAGTATAAGTATCGCAGCAACCAGTAGCAAAACAAATAGACACACGATTTCTAAATGTCTAAGAATGAACTGCCATTATTCAGTTCCAAAAACCAACTGACTAACAAACAAAAACTATAGAGAAAAAAACAAAGAACTAAATCACAACCCACATTTCCTCCTCCCCCTCTCATTGATCTGGCACATATAGGTTGTCATCAGGGAGGGGACGTTTATTTCCCTTGCTCCATTTACAACTCCCAAAGGGCAATAAAAATGAGTTTAAAACTTTATGGCCGTCTCTTTGATCATGCCTGAGCAACTAAGATTGGTGGTAGGGAATAACTGAGAATTGTATCACTATCACTTGAACCATTTATCAGTCACCTTATATCAATAACAGCATATACATTGTAATCAAGCAACCATGGCAGTAACTATATATACACACAAATTACATATTTTAAACATAACACAGATCATGGCGGCAATATAATTCCCCTAGCTATTTTCCAATGGGGCGGTATGTCGTCTATGATGGCTCAATGCACCAGGATCCAGGGGGTCCGTGACAGTGTTGTTCATCAGGCTGTTAGTGGACTTCAAGTATCCAATTCACTGATTCACTTTACTTTCCTAGAGAAACCAACGGCTGTGTGCTTCCTGTCTTTTCTGTAAGTTGGAAGTGGGTTTGTTGTCCAAGCAAAACTAGTAATAGAAACATAGAGCCCAATTCAATTGAGTAATAAGTTAAAGGAGACCGTGAGTGAGGCCATAAGTTAATTTGCTATTTAATTGGTGTCTTTTTGCGGGCTCCAAACAGTTTATGGGTTTGTTAAACCTGGAACTTACAGCTAAAATTGCAAATCGCTATTCAATGGCTACAATTCCCCAATCCAAATGTTTTCACACCTGTAAACGGCAAATGAAGGAGAAAATCCTATGAGTACAAGAGAGGACCCGCAAGGGGGTTTAACCTCTATCCGTAGCACTGTAAATGCAAATAAAAAATCCATTCTTCACTGTAGATGACGGGGAAAGCGATGAAAGACATTAAAATTAATTGCACAGTCACAAGCTCGCAAATCGACAATAAAAAAATATATATTTTTAATGTGTTATTTCAGGGTTATATGGACCTCAGGAATCAATGAGTTAATACATATCAGGCCACCCACATGGACTAGAACAGTATTGGCATTAATTTGTATTATTTTCTATTTTGCAGTTTTGTAAGCTCCATTGCATATTGAACCCCCAAACCTAATTGATTGACATGTAATCTCCATGTTTTACTGCCATAATGATGGTGGTTTCATTTTCTATTGGCTGTTTCAAAATGGGTAGTTACAGCCTTGCTTAATTGATCATGTTCCCGCCCTGAACTGCTACGCACAAGGGCATAGTTTGCAGGCTTGTTCAATTGAATAGCACCGGAATTGTAGCAGAGTTCAATCCCGCAGACATACGGCCTGTATACCGCGAGATGCGGACTTCTAATTCAATCGGGCCTGTTGTTTCTTCTGCTTCAATGGAAAAAATAGAAGGCTTCAAGTTCCAAAAGAAAGTAGTTGATGGTCTTTATTTATTTGATGTCACCCAGGAAGAAAGATTTACACATTGGCCACTATTCAACTGAGCCATTGTTGGTTACTGGAGCCCCTAATGTAGCCCGTGAACTAATTTGCTATTCAATTGGCGTCTTTTAGCTACCTGCAAACGATTTGCAGGTTACAGGCTGAATATCCCTGCTGTTGTCAAAATCGTAACTCTGACCCAGCTAAGCTAAGATCTTTCAAGCCCATAATTGTTACAATCGCAAATCACTATATTTCCTCAGGCACGTTTTCACACCTGTAAATGGCAAATGTAGAAGAAAATCCTACGAGTACCAGATAGGACTTGCAAGGGGGTTAAACACTTGATCATAGCACTGTAAATGCATATAAAAAAAATCAATACTTCACTTTAAAAGATGGGGAAAGCGATGAAAGACATTATAATTAATTGCACAACTGCTCAAGCTCGCAAATCTGAAATTAAAAATGATTTTTTTCACGTTTAATTTTCGTGTTATATCAATCTCGGGAATCAATGAGTTAATACATATCAGGCCACCCACATGAACTATAACATTTCCTTCATACATTTTCATTCTTTTATACATTTCTCATTTACTATTGACTGCTGCTAAATAGGTAGTTACGGCCTTGTTTAATTGATCATGATCATGCTCTGAAATTCTACTTACGGTACATGGTTCACGGGTTAGGCTTTCAGCAATGTAGTTGCGGGCTTGTTCAATTAAAATGCTCTGTGACTGTTGCAACTGCGGTCTTGCAACTGAATAAGGCCCATTGATTTTAAGGACTTCATAATTAAATTGAATCATTTTTTTTAATCATAACCAGAATTATGTGCCTGGAGTAGTACTGAATGATTTAAGAGCAGCAATAGACCCCAAATTGTTCTAGAGATATTAGATGATGTGGCTGTATCTTATATTGCACTTTTTGACCAGCCCCTCACTGATGTATGAACTAACACAGTTCATACAATAAACAGTGGTGTAGGACTTTCAGGTAATGCCTTATACATATACATTTTTCTAAACTATGTATAAGATTTTGCTATTTTTGAGTCAGTGAAAAAAGCAATAAGTTATTTTAACCCTGCTCTGCAATCTGTAGAACTGGCCTGGAATGCAGGTAAGTACAGCTTGATCTGCATTCCAGGGCCCTCATTCTATTATCGGCCGTAAATCAGCCACAAAGCTGCGATTCCTTGCGGGCTCCCGTTACCTTGCAATTCAATTATACGACGCCGCAAGGATATCCCCTTACGGCCGGCCGTATATATTGCAACCGGCCGTAAGCTCAGAAAACTTAAAACGCAAAAATAAATTCAAGACGGCACTGTACAGCTCTGTAAATGCTAGGGATCATATTGGGGGACATGAGGATTGATAGCACCCCACTCTCAAGCTTGCACATCAGCCCAAATCCGAGTTTACATTTACTGTTTATTTTCCGGCCGCAGCGTGGCCAGGTCTGAGGTGCTCCAAGCCCTCGGGACTTTTTACATGGATTTTTGACATAAATTAAAAAATATTTTTTTTACGGGTTTGAGTGTAGTGGAATGTTGTGCTATTTTTGATAACACCTACAATCACTTTATAGTCTCATCAGAGTGCAGGATGGCTTTATTTTGGCTTTATAATGTGCTTAATTGGTGCTAGCGGGACCTTTTTCCTGCAAGTAAGCTGCGGCTCGCTTTTGGCCTTGCAGAGAGGGTTCCCGGAGCAATAGAATAGTAACCGGGCTTTTCTTGCGGCCGAAACTCTTGCGGACGTTTTAGATCAAAGGCTTTCCTCCGGCGCAAGCGGCCGCAAGGGATAGCAAGGCGCCGGCCGCAAGCCTGCCGGAATCCCCAGCCTGAGGGGAATAGAATAGCCGAATAGCTTGCGGCCGGTCCTTGCGGCCCCGCATCTTCTACGGCCGTTAATAGAATGAGGCCCATAGTATTTAAGGTTGAAAAAAGACCTTCAGTCCATCAAGTTCAACCTTTCAAGATCTCCTCCGATCTGCAATATGCGGATTAACTATTATTTAATTAGTTGTAGAAAAAAAAAAAAAAAGTTGTTAATTCATCCCTTATACCCTCTACGCTTTCTACACCATTACTTATATCTAGTCCCTCCCCCCCACCTACTAGTTTAAAAACTCCTCCAGCCTTTCTACCATCCTATCCCCTAGTACAAAAGCTCCCTCATCATTAAGGTGCAATCCATCCCTACTGTAGAGATTGTACCGAAGTGAGAAGTCAGCCCAGTGCTCTAAAAACCCAAACCCCTCCTTAGTGCACCACATCTTTAGCCACGCATTAACCTCCCAAAGCTCCTTCTGCCTCCCTGGGCTAGCACGTGGCACTGGTAGTATCTCAGAAAATACTACATTGGAGGTCCTTGCCTTCAGCTTATTACCTAGTTCTCTAAAATCATTCTTTAGGACACTCCATCTTCCACTAACTTTGTCATTGGTACCAATATTTACCAAGACCGCCGGTTCATTTCCAGCCCCTCCCAATAATTTGTCTACCCGATACACAACATGACGAACCCGAGCACCCGGGAGACAGCAAACTGTTCGATTGCTGGGATCTGGGTGACAAATCACCCTGTCTACCTTCCTAATAATAGAGTCCCCTACAACCAAAACCTGTCTGATGCTCTGCCTATTTTGCCCTCCCTCTCCTCCAGTAGAGCTGTTCTCCCAGCTGTTAGAGGGAACAGCTCTATCTGGCATTGCCATTCTAGAATGGACATCCCAACAGTTTCACTCAATCTGGCAAATCTGTTGGTGTTTGCCAACTCAGAACTGGCCTGCCTCCTCCTGTCCCCCCTGCTTCCCCTTGTAACTGTAACCCAGCTACCTCCCTGGACATCCTCACTAGCCCCAGCTCCACTCTCCATGCTAGGCCCAGCTAAACTGTGCTCAGTGAGCACCAACCCCCTTTCCAGTGGAGCAATATCACTAAGTGCTGCAATTCTCCGCTCCAGATCTCCAATTTGAGCTTCCAGAGAGGCAACATGCTCACACCTCTCACAGAGGTATGGACCCTGGATCATTTGTTCCAGTATTGCATACATATGACAGGATGTACACTGAGTGAGGTTGCCACTGGACTATTATTGTCTACAAAATTTCAGTGGGAAAAATAAAGAATATAAAATAATATATTTGTATAAAGTTTTCCTCCTTTGCACTATAAATCTGCCCTCCCTTTTCTTTGAAGTCCCTACCCCTATTTAAGCTCCTACACTTTCACTAGAACTGCACCTGATACTGAAAATGTTCGCAAGCTCACAAGTTCGCCCCTTCTTCCGTTTATACTAACTTCTGCCTTCTCACCTGGGCACAATTAGTACACTCTGCAATTTATCAGCCTTTACTTGTAAGGTAAATCCACTTGTAAACAGGCCCCAAAACAGCTCACAAACCTTTTATACTAGTTTAGCAGTCAAGCCACACCCCTCTCCCCTGGGCATAGTTAGTGCACTCTGCAATTTATCAGTCTTTACCTGTAAAGGAAAATCCACTTGTAAACAGGCCCCAAAACAGCTCACAAACCTTTTATACTAGTTTAGCAGTCAAGCCACATCCCTCTCTGTTGGGCACAATTAGTGCACTCTGCAATTTATCAGTCTTTACCTGTAAAGGAAAATCCACTTGTAAACAGGCCCCAAAACAGCTCACAAACCTTTTATACTAGTTAAACAGTCAAGCCACACCCCTCTCACCTGGGCACAATTAGTGCACTCTGCAATTTATCAGTCTTTACCTGTAAAGGAAAATCCACTTTAAAACACAGTTACATTCATAATGGTGTACACATATATATAGATGAATGTATCTCAAGAGTGTATCCCTATGTGTATTTCAGTACATTAATGGGGTATATACTGCTGTAAATGTCCTTGCATATGGAGCTGACTTTGGGCCTAGCTGCTCGCAAATGCCTCAAAATCACCAATTTAACTGCAGGTGTTTTTTTTTAAATAAATGTTTAGATGTATTTTATTGACTCTAGCTCACAGATTCTCACCTCAACTCTGTACTTCTAAACCCTGAGACTGTTGTGGAAATAATTCTAATGTATTTCAATGCCTTCCCATTCTTTTAAAGTACAGTATTGTGTGTTTAATAGCTGTTACAACTTTTAGTAAATATGCACACCAAGAGACACAGAAACTTCTGACAGACCAACCTTCAACCCCAAAAAACATTTTCGGAATTATATCATCACGGCTCTAAAAGACCAGGAGTGACACCAATTAATAAAACATCTATTTATTTTTATCATTAAAACTGCATTAAATTAAATTAAAAACATAATTCCCAGATCTAGAGGACATGCACCATCAGTAGCAATAGTCATTAGGACCCAAGAACAATAGTTTATATCAATATGTGTTATAATGTATACCATCAACTAATAATTAATCAATTTGAGTACTCTTTGGTTTATACAAAGTATACATCAGTAATAGTAGGGCATAGAGATAGTGCACTCAATATAATAATTAGTATGTATATGAAACAGTTAAAGTGCCTAGTGCAGTGCAATATGATAGTAAGGTATAGAGATAGTACACTTAGTATAACAATTAGCACATATATGAAACAGTTAAAGTGCCTAGTGCAGTAGGCATATAATATTAGGGTATATAGTACACTTAGGCCCCCATTTCATTCCAGGCCTGTAATTGTGGGCGGAGAACTCAAAATCGGAATGCGAGTAGCTAATAGAATATGTGGCAATATTAAGAGCAGTTTTAAGCATGTATACATTTTTTGAATTGAGAAATGGAATAGGGCCCTATGTTTCAGTATAGATTGCCATATGCTCTCCAGTATAGGATATTTTGCAGTATTTATCAGGGGGCCCAAGCACTTTAAATTACATTGCTTTCTGTGTAGTGTGTGTGTTTTGATCTGTTGAACACATACCTGAATGATTTTATTTGATAGTGTTTCAAATGTGAGTATGTTTGAGCTTGTTTTATTACTATTAATATTTTTTTTTCTCTCGTTCAAATTAATTTCAGGAACTTGCAGCCATTGGTTCTATTATTTGTAATGTAGTAAAGAGTTTGCTTTCATAATTTTTTCATTGTTTCCTCTATCCCTCTACATCAGAACATATACCTCAAATTCATTTTAATGCACAAATATCAGGACAATTAGATTTCCTCTACTTCTAATATGGAGACATGTAAGCAAGAGAGACGTATTAATTATTTTGCAGAAGGATAGATGGCCACCGAAGTTAAATAGGTGAACAAGTGGGGTAAAGGGGTGTGTAATATCTTAAATGACCTGAGGTGGGGAGGAGTACAGCAATGCCCATTAATGAGATAAACTGTGTTCTTAAATTATATTTTTTTGCTAAAGCTTTGACTTGCTGCTGTTTGCACATGTACATTTGATGGTAATGACAAACTAAAAAATAGGTCATAGGAACATGCTACAATGTAAGGAAGGATTCAGCAGCATACATATCTGTGAGAAGTCGTATGTGTGCGGGTATACAGAAAGTACCTACAAAAAATTTAACCAGCATCCTACGGAGGAATATAGAATTCAGCTCAGAAAACATATTCAAATGTTCTCTAAAAACGTTCAGCAAGAATTGGAGAAGCTCATGCCACCTATCCTACAACTGGGAAACAGTCACACATAACAACAAGTCCTAGAACTTCAGAGGGTAATTTCCATGGACATCCCCATTGTGGTTTACATAATACAACGCACTGTATGTGAAATGGGCTGTTATACTGGGGAAACCTGCCAAATATTGCATCCAAAGATGAATCTGCACAGGCTTTCTATTAAAAACACAATGGAAGCTGTAATTGTACTCCAACTGGACGCCATTTCGCCCAGAATGATTACTCCATACTCAGAGGTAATTTCAAGAACACCTAGAAGAGAAACACATGTAAATGATGACATTCTTTAACACTAGAGAAACACGACTTAACCTGGACTTGGGTTTTCTAGCACATTATCACAATTTTCTCAGCTTTTATTGTTGCTTTCAACTCAACTTTCAACTCAATTAATATGCTGGGAAACTTATGACCCTAACTGATTTACAAGGCAATGGACATATAGAGAGATAACACTGTATTTCCTCATGTCTTTTGTCTCTGACCTACAGTACATCACAAATTACACTATCATTAAGTACAAAGTAAATCTCCTTAACTATTCTATTCCACCATCGCAGCATGAGAGAACTACCTTGACTGACTACGCAAGACAAAGCCACAAATTATGGCAAATTTTTCCATTGACTTTTTCATTGCCAAAATATTATGAGTTACTTCTTCCCCAAAATTAAGTGGTAAGTAATTGTTATGTATGTTGATGTTCCAAATCAGTAGCCATGAGAAACACAGAAACATCGATAATGGTATAACAATATCATCTTTTATTATACACACAGAACACAGTCATAAATGTATCCCACGTATTATCATTAATATCATAGGTGTGGTGTGGGCGGATCCAAAAGGACAAAAGGCTGGAAAAACTGGATAAACCTAAAAGGGGTCACGGACCCCTTTCCAGTGCTTGGATCCTGGTGCATTGAGCCACCATAGAGGAACCGCCGCCCCATTTGGAAAATGGGTAGGGGAATTATATTGCCACCATGTATTCTGTGTCATGATTAAAATATTTAATATGTGTATATATAGCTAATGCCATGGTGACTTGTTCACAATGTACAATGCCTTGCAAAAGTATTCACCTCACTTGGTATTTTTCGTGTTTTGTTGCCTCACAACCTGGAATTAACATGGATTGTTTGAGGATTTGCATCATTTAATTTACAGAACATGTCCACAACTTTGAAGATGTTTTTTTTTTATTGTGAAGCAAACAACAAATAGGACAAAGTAACAGAAAAGGTCAGTGTACATAACTATTCACCCCTAAAGTGAATACTTTGTAGAGCCGCCTTTTGCAGTAATCACAGCTCCAAGTCCCTTTGGATAAGTCTCTCTGAGCTTGCCACATCTTACCACTGGGATTTTAGCTCATTGCTCCTGGCATAACTGCTCCAGCTCCTTCAAGTTTGATGGTTTGCGCTTGTGAACAGCAATCTTTAAGTCTGACCACAGATTTTCTATTGGATTGAGGTCTGGGATTTGACTAAGCCATTCCAACACATTTACATGTTTCCCCTTAAGCCACTCAAGTGTTGCTTTAGCAGTGTGTTTGGGGTCATTGTACTGTTGGAAGGTGAATCTCCGTCCTAGCCTCAAATATCCCTGTATTTGGCACAATCCATCGCTACCTCAACCCTGACCAGTTTCCCAGTCCTGGCTGCTGAAATACATCCCCACAGCTTGATGCTGCTACCACCATGTTTTACTATGAGGATTGAGTTCTTTGGGTGATTTGATGTGTTGGGATTGCACCAATCATAGCGTTCTCTTTGTTGACCAAAAAGTTACATTTTAGTCTCATCAGACCAGAGCACTTTACATTTTGGGAATCTCACACATGCCTTTTCGCAAACTCAAAATGTGCCATTTTGTTTTTTGCTGAAAGTAATGGCTTTCTTCTGGCCCCTCTGCCATAAAGCCCAACTCTATGGAGCGTAAGGCTTATTGTCATCCTATGTAAAAATACTGCAGTCTCTGCTGTGAAACTGTGCAGCTCTTCCAGGGTTACCTTAGGTTTCTGTGCTGCCTCTCTGATTAATGCCCTCCTTGCCTGGTTCGTGAGTTTTGGTGGGCGGCCGTCTCTTGGCAGGTTTGCTGTTGTGCCATGTTCTCTCAATTTGGTTATGATAGATTTGATGTTGCTCCTGGGGATCATCAAAGATTTGGATATTTTTTTATAACCTAACCCTGACTTATACTTCTCAACAACATTGTCCCTTACTTGTTTGGAGAGTTCCTTGGTCTTCATGGCAGTGTGTGGTTAGTGGTGCCTCTTGCTTAGGTTTTGCAGCCTCTGGGGCCTTTTAAAAAAGGTGTGTATATATAATGACATATCATGTGACACTTAGATTGCACACAGTTGGACTTCATTTCACTAATATGTGACTTCTGAAGGTAATTGGTTGCACAGAGCTCTTTATGGGCTTCATAACAAAGAGGGTGAATACATACGCACATGACAATTTTCTGTATTCTATTTCTAAAAAACTAGCGAATTGCCTGTCAAAAAATGACGGCAATGAAATTGTAAGTGAGCTAATGCAGTTTGGTGTATAATAAAACATTAATAAATTAATATACTTTACATATTTTGAAGTAATATATGCAGGAAGCATTCTGTTGAAGAGCTGACAATCTGTTTTGATGTTGCTGGAGCATAGTGTGGAGCTGCTGTGTAAGCGTGATGAATGTGTGCAGTGTAATAGTGTGCGTGCGCGAGACCAAACCGTTAGCGTAGTTGTGTACTTCCGCATTGTTCTAAAATGGCGGCTAATGTGTGGTATGCGTCTGTAGCGGAATATCCGTAGTTTTTTTGTGGTGTTTTGCGTGTTTCTTGTGGTGTTTTGCGTGTTTAGAGTGCTGTAGCCTCATTTTCGTTTTGTTCAGTGGCCATTTTTTCTCTCGCTTAGAGAATTCTTTAGTGTCTAAACTCTTTTATTTTGAGTTAAATGAAGGTGTAACTTAATTTTTTGAGGTCCTGGATGCTCCCTCTTGCTGTAGGTAAGCTTTTTATGTATGTGTTGTGTGTATTTATTGTGTTTTTCATTTTTTCATGTCCACAAGTTGCGGACGATTTTTGCGAGGTTGTAATGGGTGGTAACGTGTCTCGTATGTTGTTTGCGTTATGACGTAAAGCTTGCGAGGGTCGCAGTTGCTGGCAAGGAGCGCCTTCGTCGAGGGCAGCGCGAGGGCCGCGGCTCGCTACGTGAGCCCGCAAGTGTGAGCAACGGCTCGTATGCTCACAACTATATATGTGATAGTTTTATGTTTCTCATTTCACTTTACCAACTTAGACTATTGTGTTCAGATCCATCAGATTAACAAAACATTGAACTTAAGGCTGTAATGTGACAAAATAGGTAAAAAGTCAAGGGGGTGAATACTTTTGCAAGGCACTGTATATGATGTTATTGATAGTCTGATGCAATTCCCATATGTAACCTTCTTCCCCAGCCATAAAGTCCCTCAGGCCTGATCAAAGGAATAGCCATAACGTTTTAAGCTGGTTTTAGGCCCCTACTGGTGGTAAAATATAGTAAGAAAAATCTACCTCCCCCTCCCAAAAACAGTCATATATATATAACAGATCAAAGAGGGGGGAGAAAGGAATGTGGGTTTATGACTATTGGGGGCGGCCATGCATGCGTCCTCACTAGTATAGGAGGTTGGGAGCCTTAGTGACAAAGGGGGTTGGTGGTATTTTGTGGTGTGTTTTCTGTGCAGAGAAAGGATATAAACGTTCAGTTTGTATTTGGAAGTGAATAAAGGCAGTTCACTGCTGATGCATATAGAAAATGGTATGCCTATTATTTTGCTCCTGGTAGCTGCTATACTAATCCTATCTTTATCCTGCAAGTAACTTGCCCTGGTCATTACCACAGGGAAGTTGCTGGAACTCCTGGAAGTGCTGATTCCTGATGGAGAGACCCTGACTGATACAAAATCCAGATATCAGGGTGCTGGTGCCGAGATTTCAAAGAACCCTATGGTCCTTGTGGGCAGTTAACCTGTAGTTCTATAGCAGGTGGGCTTGCATAGCCCCTACCCTCGGATCCTCACAAATGGTCGGCAGTGGTGAGATCTCAATGCAAGAACGAGCAGCAAGAATGGGATATGGTGATCTAAGCAGTTTGGAAGTCAAATACTTTCAATGGCTTGGTGAGGAAGCAGAAACCACTCAGCGATTTTGCCAAACCATCAAATCCAGGCCCAAGTCCAAGGAAGGCCAGCCCTGGATAGAGGGGATCATGGACCACATGAAGGCCTGAAGAGCGGAGGTGAACAGGGAGAAAAGGAGCCTGATCATCAGTATGCTGGAGCAGCAAAGGCAACGGATTGCCACAGACGAGGAGGTGGGCCCAGGTGGGACCTGGCTCAATTATGTGAAGTTACCCCATGCTTCCCCAGCTGAGCTAGCAGAGGATAAACTGCCAGAGAAAAATGGACTGCTGCCTACATCCCTATCAGGTGGAGGAAGGAAACCAGAAGGTATCTGTAGATCTGGCAGCTACAGAATAGGTAAAGGCAAGATCAGGGAGCAGTTTTAAGCAGCACCAGCCACGGGGAGATGGGCAACAACCAGAGAGGTTCCAGCCACTATCCAAGGGCGAGGAGCTGGAGACTGAACACTTGGCAGAGGAGGGTGCAAGCCCTGAGAGTCTGCCCAACTATCTAAAAAAAACTGAATGTAAGTACAGTGCTAAATGCTGTAACTGTAACAATCAACCAACTTACCTTAACTTCATCTACAAGCAGTGCAAACTGTTCTGTATCTGTCAGGAAAAATCAATTGCCTTAGTAATGATGTGGCATCTCACAAGGAATGCTTAGCTGTGATCACATTCAGTGTGCCGAAAGTACTATCACCATCTCTATATAATATTGTTTATCCACATGGATATCACATTCATCTGGTATACAGGTGTTATCCGATTATAACTGATTGATAGTATATCATGATGTCTGGTCACGTAACCGTTAATATTGAGAGGAGACAAAGGTCAGCAGCCATAATTTCTGTTATTTACATTAGATAAAAGTATCTGTTCTCATACTGATGAGGGGATGACATGGTTAACTAACACATGTATTAATGCTGGCTTTGAATAACATGCCATTGTTAGACTTTGCTAGCCCACGCCATATCTGCATTGGTATGTTAAACTTAACAACAAACTTGTGTTATAAAACATGATTTATGATTAATTAATGATGCGTGAGATCATTCTGTCGGTAATATTACTGATGGAATCTGATAGCCGCTGTGTATATATTTTACTTACTTTGAGCCCGATTCAATTGCAAGCCCACATCTCGCAGGATCCAGGCACTATGTCTGCGGTCGTGCTGGGGGCTCCCATTCGTCTCTGATTCCAGAGCTATTCAATTGAGCAAGGGCACAAGTTACAGGCCTAAACCTCAAGCCCGTAAACCCCTCCCGTGGCCGCAAACTGTTAATGAACTGGCCGAGATGCGATCTGCTGTTACGATCCAATCACGGTATAACATAGTGCGACACAGGCCTCTCAGCCAATAGAAAGCGGTCTAGCCACAGATGATTGACAGAGGGACATTATAAAGTTGCGTTTCACCCTACCCATGCATTGAATGTGTTGTATTTTTTTCCGAAGTAGCACGAAGGTCCCGGAGTTGGAGGTTTTTCAGTGAGAGAGTAGGTGAATTGTGAGAGCTATACTTTGCGGTTTTGTTTATTTCTATTAATCTAATTATGATTTTACACAATGTTTGATTAAATATATTCACAGATTACACATAATAGCAATACACAATTAAGGAACACACATACAGTAGATACACATAGAGCTAGGTCTCTAAGCCACACCCCAGGGTCATCCATCCCCAACACCAAGCCAGGATGTGCAGGCGGATATGCTGGCACTTATAAGGGAGCAGATGGGGTGTCTCCGCAGGACCCTGGCCTGCATCTCCGCCAATCATGCGGATGTCATGCGCAGCCTGGCCAGGCACAATAGGTAGGAGAGGAGGCACCACCTAATGACTGAATTGTACCTGGCCAGGCTGCTCAGGATGGGGGGGGACCAAAGAGTATTCTAGGAGGTGACTGCAGACGCCTTGAGACACGCTCTGGTCCCCAGCCCTGCCTCCTTCCACCTGGAGGCATCCGCTGTCCACCCTCTCCTTCCCCCATGCCTCCACCACCGCCACTGCAGGTGCTTCTCCCCCCCACCACCATCACCAGGGAGACGGCGGCCAGCCACAGGGGATTGGAGCCCTGTGGCTAGGCGGAGGAGGACCTAGGGGCTGTTTGTGCCTTCTCAACAGCACTTCTCAGTGACAATCTATTGGTCCAAATGTTAACCTAATCTAGCCTGGTTACAGAGTCTTGGATCTTGGCCTATGTGATGGTGATATTTTGTATGCAGATGGCTACCTCCCATCCCATGGTCCATGATCCTCTTCTCTGTGGAAACGTAGGGTTCTGTTTAACATTTCACCAATTGATGGTCACAGAGGAATGCTGTTGAGAAGAGATGCTGCAGTCCCTATCTTTTTTAAGGCCTTATTTTGAGGGGGTTATGTTTTTGTTTTGTTTTGTTTTAGGTACAATTCTAGTCCATGAAGACATCCTCTGCGTCTGCAAGCACTGTGAAGGAAATGTATGAGGTTTAAGGTTTTCACGGTGCCTCTCATGTAGACATTCCTTTAATGACAGCCCCTTAACATGTAGCTCCCACAATTTTAAAGCTATCATATAGCCAGATATCTAAGACATGATTGTTGGTAGCTTAAATGTAGACTAATACCGCTATGGAGTGGACTTGTAAAGTCTCACAATGGCATGTTAATGACAGCCAGCATTAATATATGCACTAGTGAAGCAAATGATCCTGACCTCAATATCAGTCTGATAACAGATCCTTGGGTCTGATGTAACATTGAATATGGCTGTTGACCTTTGTGTCCTCGCCATATTAATGGGTATTTTCCCCTATTGCTAATATCATAGTTATCATTTAACATGTGCTAACAGCTGTATAGCTGATGGATGTAATATCAATGTTGATGAATATTATATTGTGAAGGTGAAAGTACACCTTGACAACTGACACTGGCCACAGATAAGCAGTTATTGTGAGATGACACATTATTATTAATGGTCATGGTCAGTGATCCTGAGAACTAGCTAATGGTTAGTAATGCTTGCAAATGGGAATCAGGTGAGTTAGTATGTTGTTACAGTTACAGTATTTAGCACTGTACTGTACATGCATGTTTGTTTATTTTTTATCCTCCTCCGCCTTTTTTTTACTACTTTTTTCAGATTTCTGTTTTGTCAACACACTGTATGTGTGAAACTGGATTGGATTACACAGTCCAGGGGGTTAATCATCTGTTTAATTGAGAAGATGTCGAGAAGTTGGAAGTGCTATGCACATTAATGGTTTCTTCAATTAAATTGAGTGATTTCTGATGATCCTTTTTTTCATCAGATTCCGGATGCAGTGACCCCGGTAGGTGCTATGCTTTCATGCTATCATGCTTATTCTAGACTATGAAATGACCCCCTTTAGGTATCCCCTTTTTCCAACAATAGCCTCTTGCTCTATCGGGATCCACCCATACCACACCCATAATATTAATGCACAGTCTTGTCTATTTCTGATTGTGCTCTGTGTATGAAATACAGCTTTGTTATACCGTTCTCACTGTGTCACTGTGTTTTCAATGGTTGGGGTTATGGGACATCCACATACATAATTTTTGTCACATTCCTATATCTGTAAACTAATGAGCCCTATTTACTATGCAATAGATTAATAAACTAAAATACTATAATAATAATAATAATAATAATGATAATAATAATATCATAAGATATCATATGATAATATATATCATATATCATGATATATCATAATACTCATGCAGAGTCCAATTTGTAATACTGTGGAGTATCAACATTCCCCTGAAGGCCTGATAACAATATGACAGGTTATAACGTGAATTGATTGATAGCGCAACACTTAATGGGATGTCACCAAATGATAATGAGTACAATCTTGGGACATGGCCACCAGCAACAGCATGGGACCTTCCAGGATGGGCCTAGCAGAGATTATCCCTGATGGAGGTGAGCTGGCTGTTGCTCTACGTGCCTCTTCCAGCCATTTTTGCGGCCCTTTTTGATGGGTTAGAGTAGATTAGTGAGGTGTATGTTCCCCTGGTCCCCTTGTGGATTGCTAACTGGTGGTGGGGAAGGGGCTTGTGTACCTGAATGAGGCTGTGAGCTATATCATGTAGGGCCACTGTAGGTGGGCATGTCATAGAAGAGAGGTCAGACAAATCACAGTCCACTAGCGTAGGAACGGGCAACCCATTCCAGTATCTTTGGCATGCAAACCTTGTGCATAAGCAGACAGAGACATAAGTAAGTATGCTGCAGTCCATAGGGTCACAGAGAGTCGGACACAACAGAGGTACTGAACAACCAAATGTAAAATGTTCCCCTGGTACTTGATATATGCCATGTGGTGGTGCAATGTATCCACTATTTGTTTTCCCAATGTGATGAGTGAGATGTATATCAGATGATCTTTGTTTTTTTAGGGTCCACATTAGAGCCTCTGTGAGTGAGAAAGGTTTAATATGGCAGCCATTTCCATGTATTTATGTTGCAATTTGATGAGGTAGTGTGTCTTTAATAGCTTTCAGCATGTTGCACCATGGCTTTTCATATTGGCATATGCATGACCATTACAACCTAGGAGGAAAATACAATTATTTTTTTTTTGCAATATTTGATAGTTGGGAGTTGTTGTGCAAATAATTCTTATGCCTTCCATTGCTTTCCCCATTTTTTAAGTGCATTGGTGTGTTTTTATTATGATTTGCAGTGTTCCAAACTAGTCTGTAAACCTTTACGGGTCCTATTTGGAAGCCGTAAGCTATGGGCCGACATTTGCAGTTTGCTGGCTTGCCTGCGGGTGCGGTCTAAAGCGATTTTTGCAATTGAATAGCAATTTGCGATTTTAGCGATCAGAAGTCTTGCAGCCGTCAAAGATCAAAGGCCTCAGGAGGTTGTAAGTTTCGGGTTTAACCGCTGCAAAGTTTTCAAGGCCCTAACCCGTAACCCGTTCGGAGACCGCAAAAAGATGCCAATTGAATAGCAAATGAACTCACTTACAGGCTACAGTAACTTAGGATTGCTTAATTGAATGAAGCTCATTATTTGGTAGCACTACTTATAGATGAAGAGGATGCCTGAAGTGTACCTACAAATAAAGAAACAAAAAAGATTAATCCTAAGGGAAAAAATAATAGGAACTATCTCTCTCAATGGCATTGCTCAAGGATCATCAATTGGCAAAAAGTTAAACATATCCCTACGTGTCCACAGAGAAGAGGGCCATGGCCCATGTGATGGGGTAACCATCTGCTTACAAAATACCACCATCACATCGGCTGTGATCTTCTACTCTGTAGCCATGCTGAATTATGTGAACATTTGGGCCAACAGATTGTCACTGGGGAGTGCTGATGAGAAGGTCAAATCCTAGGTGTAGCACCTATCTCCTCTTCTGCCTGTACACAGGGTCCCCACCCCCCATGCCACCAAGCCTTCCCCCTAGGTAATGGGGGTTGCAGGGGGAAGTATCTCCCATGAGGCACCAGCACCTAGAGGCATAGAGGAAGGCAAGAAAGGGCCAGGCTGCGGGTGAGCAAGGGAGGCCTCTGGGGTGGAGATGTTGCTGGAAACCAGAGTATGCTGTGTGATGTCCATGCTCAGCATGTTGAGTGTGCTCCGGTTCTGCACCGCCTGGAGTAGCCTGGCCATCTATGACTCCATCTGCTGGTTATGCCTCCTCGCCTCCCTATAGAGGCGAGGAGGCATTGGCTGTGGCCCACCTAGGCCTGGTGGAAGGAGATGCTGGCCTAGAGCCCCTGCATAGTATCCCTTTGCTCAGACATCAGGATCAGCATCTCCTCCATGGTGGTATCTAATGGTGGGCATGGGGATGGAGGTCTAGGCTGGGCATGGCTGTGGGAAGGTGGTGGCCCAGTGGGGAGGTGCTGAGGAGCAGCTGGTATCCTTGGGGGTGTTGGTGGGCCTGGCCGTGGAGGTGGCCAGGACGTGCTGGTGGTGGGGGCATAGACCACGTACCAGTCCAATAGGATATGTTAGGTCCTGGATTTGAGGAGGGATAGATGATACATCTCATCCCTAGTGAAATCCAGGGAGCTGATATATCACTCTCATTGGTGGGCAGCCTTTCCATAGGATTAGAGTTATCTATGTGTATGTTGTGTACATGTGGGTGTATGTTGTTGTATATGAAATTCACCTGGCAAGGAGGCTGGATCTGTGTATAGGGTCAGAAAAATTTTACCATCCGGCGTGGTGCTCTGGGAACAGTCTGTGTGGCTATCTCCTTCAGCAATCTTTTCCACGCATTGTACTGGACAGGTACTCTGGGGCCACCACTTGGAGCTCTGGCAGGTCTTGCCTCCTCTTCCATAATTTTCATGAACCTATACAAAGTGCTGGACCCTAAAAGACGGACAGGCTATTTCTAGGAGCCTGGAAAGAAGCCCTTGAAAGAGATTAATTACACTCTAAAATGTTTTGGAACCAGCAGAACAATTTTTTGGAGCCCTGGGTACAACTGTTAAAATTTTGCAGCAGTCTGGGAGTCAGTTGTCAAAAACATATACTTCTGGCCCTTAAATATTTTTTCCAAGGTATAATCTTGCAGGAAACAGAGAAGCAATTTACAAATAGTATATTGCTACAAATAGAAGCGCTCTATAGTATACCTAGTGTGTTTACATAAAATAGTCAGAGAACGGATAAATCCAACAAGAGAGTGTTCCATATGTATGAACTATATAGATGTGTCTACATACAGTTCCTCCAAAGAAATACACAGATGGAATTCAGAGTAAATGTCCGTCCATATAAGTCCAGAACCACAATGTAAATGCCAGAGGTGTGCAGCTTCTTCTCAGGACACCATTCCCACCGAGTCCAAGTAACTAGTAGAGATGATAAAAAGGTTAGGGGAAAGACAGCCTCTGGAAGGTACCCCTGTTAATCCATACAGATACCTCATAACTTTGGGGTTATGTGAGTGAAACACTATATGATTGATGTTTTGGCGTGACTGTTATACACTCATATTGCACTAGGAGGTGGCACGCTGTCTTTCCCCTACCATTCTTATCATAATCTTGCAGGGCTTCATTTTTGGCCTATAACAACCTCCTGGCTCCTAAGTGTAAGTTATTTTTTTCCACCCTCTACATACAGACGAGAAATCTCCTGGGATCTTAAAATTTGTACTTCTGGCTCCTAAATATTTTTCCAAAGTATAATGTATCTTTATGAAGGGATCCTTCCAGACTCCTAGAAACAACCTGTCTGGCTCCTATAAAATATTCTGGCTGCTAAACATTATCATTTTGCCGACATTAAAGTATTTGAAGACTCAGAGAGAGTCTAATAGAGCAAGGAAAGAATGGAGGAAATTCTTGAGAAGTACATGTTGTGAAAAGATAATTCTGGGTATAATCAGAGTACACATGGTACTAAGCTCATGGTAAGCGATGCATTTGCCAAGAGAGGAGGTGTAGATTGAAAGAAACAAGGAAACCAGGACAGACCCTTGAGCTACCCAAACAAACAGAGTTAGTGAAGGGGAGGAGGTGCCACAGTATGTGAGTGCTATGACTCAAACTGTGAGATGACTGTGCCATAGTGAGAAGGCCGATTGAGTGGAGAGTTTGCAGGAGGAGTGAGTGGTCTACTGTGTCAGAGGCTGCCGAGAAGACAAGAAGTCTTAGTAAGGACAAGGTCATTTGATTTCCTGGTGAATGCAATTTCAGTTTAGCAATGGATACAGAAGCCAGATTTTAGCAGGATGAGTTAGCAATTGTCGGTTAAGATGCACTGGCTCTTTGTTGAGTTCTTGTTCTTTAAAAGCCCATGTATCATTTTAGTAAGTAATGATCATGTATTTCTGATTACATTACTTCACCATAACATGGCATCTTTTTTTGTTCACTAAACTATATTGCTTGCCTTGTCATAGATATAACTGCACCTTCATATCCATTTTTCTCTTCACATACATCATTCATTGTTCGGCTCGTTTCCTTGTTGCTTATTTGTGGGTCATTCCTTTCCTTTTTGACCATTTGCCATAATCACAAATAGATATTAAATAGAAGTCTGAGATATGCCACAGGCAATTTTACCTTCCTCAGAATGTTCTCCTTTAAATCCCTCTTTCATTCAACAAATCAATTTACTGGAGAATTCAATCATAGAAACTGCAATTTTTCTGATGAGTTTTCTATATGAAATACTTTGAAAAGTCATGTATATTGGCTACTATACCTTGGGATATTATACAGTTATTTTAAAATTACTCCCATTGTAATATGCTTTAAGATGACATAGGGTTATCCTAGGAGTAATTGAAGACAAAGATAATTTGGGAATTTGAACAGATCAGGAACAAACGGATTAGATGATCTCAGTATTTTATTCATTTCTGATTTCTATATAGTATTTCTGTAATGTTAAGTTGAACTATTTCAGTCTGGAAATGTTCAGGGGTATTGAATCAGAAAGCAATACCAACTAAACATAAAATAGATTTCAACAGTGCTGTGCAATTTTAAAAATATGACCACAGTAGTCCTTTAATGGCAGCTTTGAAGATCAGACCTTTTGTACTCTATGTTTGAATTTGGAATATTGGACTGTTAAGATTACTCTAATCAGGTGATATTTCATATTGTTCTTTTAATAAGAAATTTATATGGTGAACTGTTCAATTGATTATATTTTGCCTTACGTGTTAAACTAAAAGGGTTGTGACCATGTTTGTGTTTTTTTTTTAACTGAAGTCCAGAACTTCGTATGAAATTAATAGTACTAATAGTGTGTAAGAGATGGTCTCTTTGTAAGGACATTTTAATCTTTTCAGTTCTAAATAAATGGCTTACGCCACTAGAAAACCTTTCTAAATCACATATAGGGTGCTTAGGGTGATCTATGAGAAAAACTAAACCACCAACTAGTACATGCTACAGTATAATTAAGGAAAGGCCCAGAAAGTAATCTGGTTGCAGGAGTGGAGAAAGGCGTCTTTGAGAGCTCTAAGAGGAACTAGAGAAAAAGAGAAAGCAGTTCTCTGTGGAGAATATGGAGGTAACCCTGCATCACACAAGTATCTAAGACAAAGAATGAAGCTACAAAGGAAAAGTGGAGGAAAGAAGTGGAGAAAGAGCTAAACTATGAGAGCTGTTTAGTAGTCATATAAATGTATAAAACAGTCAGAAAGAAACAAGAGTTACATTAAAGTATGAGAATTTACTTTTGGAAAGTGTTATAACACAGCTATGTATACTTGCTGAAGGTTGGGGAAAACCCCTTAAAATGAAAAATAAAGAGCAAAAAGGGAAAAATTAAGCAACAGAAAAGAGTGATCCTACTTTCCTATATTAACATTTTGGAAGAAGAATTAACGTGTCTTAAAGATAAATTTTTACAGCAAGAAGATCTGTCAAAAAGATATATTAAGATACCAGAGTAGATATCCCCAGAGTCAATTACATCTTAATGTGCATTCCCTTCAAGATTCCTAGAGGTTGGATTAAGAAACTGCAACGCGTAATTGACGTATTTATACATCAGTCCAGATACATAAGGTTAAAAAAAACTACGATGGGAAGGAGTTTCTTGAAAGGAGGTATTTCATATCCCCTATTGCAACCATACCAAGAAGCAAACTGCATAGCTCATGCTTTGAAATGGCTTGAAACAGCACACAAATTACCATGGATACAAATAGAAAAAGCTTTAATCCCAAATTACCATTTATCAGCTTTGGTTTATGATGTAAAACCGTTATATAGGGAACTTGCAGTAGGATCATCGGTTATGAGAGAAATTTAAAAAAACTGGAGACAGATTAATAGCAAATACAAACTTATCCCTAGGGGCAGTTTGATCACTCCGGTGATATCGTTTGTACATCCAAATATGTCAAGAATTATTAAAGATTGGAATAGTAAGGGACTAATATCTATAGGGGATACTGTTATTAATGGTTTAATAGCCCCTTTTGAGCAAATAAAAAAAAAGGAGAAGGATGGTTAGCATATGAAGCTTATAGAGCCTCATGTGAAACAATTAAGACACATTCACAAAATAGGAAAGACTTAAACCCTATGGAAAATATTCTCCTTAAAGCGGAGAAAAAACATATGATATCCAAATGTTTTAACATTATAAGATCGTCTGGTAACCAATTCAAAACCAAGGGGATGAGACAATGGGAGCTGAGCTAAATTTAGAAATAAATGAAACAGACTGGGAAACATCTCTAAAAATCACAAATAGATTTATTAAACAAACAGCATATAGGGAAATGTTTTTTAAAGTTATTAACAATTGGTATACTACCCCTATTAAAACTGCACAAATCTCACACTCTCCTTTGGACAGAATGTGCTGGAGGGAATGCGGTAGCGCAGCTCATCTACCGCACATACTATGGGATTGCCCTAAGTTAAAACCCTTCTGGGGCAGTTGTTATGAATTTTTCAGCAAGTCGGTTGGGTCCCAATTCCCTTTTAGGGCAGAATGTAGCTTGTTACACATCTTTCCAAGTGAGGCAACCATAGAGGCAACCATAGAGGCAAAAGCATTTGCTATAATTACTTTTTCAATTGCGAAAAATTTAATAATTAGCAATTGGAAAATGAAGTCACCTCCCCTCTTTGCTGACATCATTTGGAGAATAAAATATTTCAGAGAATTAGAAGTAAATTATGTACAAAAAGGCTTAATAAAGGTAGATTCAATAAAATGGAAAGTATGGGACCAGAAACAAGGAACAACAAATTAATATATCAAATAAGCTTGGTTTGAATGAGGGGTGAATGAGGATGAATGATATTTTAATCAATGTAATGCAATGTTTCGATGTTGTAAGCGATCAGAGAATAACGTATTTATATACATTTTTGATTTTTTGTATTAAATTTTTCGCAATAAAAAAAAAAAAAAGATACCAGAGTAGATATCAAGCAAATATTTGAATATGTTTGTAACAACATTCTTACTTTCTCTTGTTACTACTGGGATACAAGGAGATAACCGGATAGATAAGACACACAGGATACCTCTCCCCATTAATTTCAAGTTGGACACTCCCAGAGATGTTATAGCAAGGAGATATAAAAAGAATTGTGATCCTCCTTTTGATAAAATAACTGTTTTATTGAACATTTCTTTAGGGACTCTGTTTCAAAGGAAATAATTTATGATAATAACTATGGGCCTCATTCTATTAATGGCCGTAAAATGGCCACAAAGCTTCGATTCCTTGCAAGGGTGCTGCGGCCCCTCATAGCCCTACGTCTACATTGCTATTCAAATTAAAGGGCCCGCAGCACAGCTCTTCCTCCTGCTGATCGCAAGCCATGCAATCAGCTATTAGCTTTGGTGGACTTGGACCTGATCACGGGCGATAGCCCGCAGATCAGAGTGCAAGCCCGCCAAACTAAAAAGTGGAAAATAAATTCAACGCAGTACTGAACAGAGCTGTAATTGAGAGGGGACACATTCAGGGACATGAGGATGACATGTAGTACATTGGCTAGCTGGCACATCGCTGCTAGCCAATACTATCATTTGTAGCCAAAAGTTGCCCTATCAATTACAGCGCTGTACAGTGCTGCATTAAATATCTATAAACCCCTAAAGACATCCAAGCCCGTCCGAGTACGGGCTTAAATTCAAATCTCCCGCCGGGGCTCCTTAAAGGGACAGCGGCAAACTAATGATTACCCTAAGCCGCGGGAGTACTAACATTAACCCCCCATGCTGCGGGGTCCCCATCGGGACCCCCGGAGGGTCCCCACATTAACCCTTGCAATGGGGGTCCCATTGGGACCCCCGCTGTATTAAATATTACAATTTCCCACCCGCTCAGGTCCTGAAAGGACCTTAAAGGTCTTTAACCCACAAGAAATAAAGAAATAACACCTGCCACGGGGGTACTATTAGTACCCCCCGGCACCTAAAATTAACCCCAGCAATCATGGGGGTCAATATAGACCTCCATGAGACCAAAATTAACACCCTCAGTCCAATATGGGTTTACATAGACCCCTATAGGACACTATTGAACCATAGGTTAACCCCATAAGTGCCTCAAGGGTTCTCCAGGACCCTCATGACAAAGTCTAAGCACTACACTACATATTTTCACCCTAACAAATACCAGATTAACCCATACTAAACCCTATTTAACCCTAACTGTACCTATCTAACCCTAAATGGGCATATTTAACCCCTCTAGGCCTATGTAAACCTAACTGGGCCTATCTAACCCTAATTCGGTCTATTCAACCCCTTCTAGCCCTATTTAACGCCATCACTTATAAGCCCCCATAAGCCTCCATCTAACCCATCACTTATGGGGGTCTAAACAGAGCCCCCTAATCCTCCGTCCAACCCATCACTTATGGGGGTCTATACAGACCCCCATAAGCCTCTCTTTAACCCAATCAGTCGTATAAGGGCCTATGAAGACCCTCATAGGACAATGAGAACCCTATAATTAACCCCATAAGTGCCATGATGGTCCTCCAGGACACAATTATAATCTTTTTGGCTCTATACACCACCACAATGGATTAGAAATTAAACAAACAAGATGTGCTTTAACTGCACACTTTCAGCTTTAATTTGCGGGTATTTACATCCAAATCAGGTGAACGGTGTAGGAATTACAATAGTTTGTATATGTGCCTCCCACTTTTTAAGGGACCAAAAGTAATGGGACAGATTAACAGTCATAAATCAAACTTTTACTTTTTAATACTTGGTTGCAAATCCTTTGCAGTCAATTACAGCCTGAAGTCTGGAACGCATAGACATCACCAGACTCTAGGTTTCATCCCTGGTGATGCTCTGCCAGACCTCTATTGCAACTGTCTTCAGTCCCTGCTTGTTCTTGGGGCATTTTCCCTTCAGTCTTGTCTTCAGCAAGTGAAATGCATTCTCAATCGGATTCAGGTCAGGTGATTGACTTGGCCATTGCATAACATTCCACTTCTGTCCCTTAAAAAACTTTTTGGTTGCTTTTGCAGTATGCTTCGGGTCATTGTCCATCTGCACTGTGAAGCGCCGTCCAATGAGTTCTGAAGCATTTGGCTGAATATGAGCAAATAATATTGCCCGAAATACTTCAGAATTCATCCTGCTGCTCTTGTCAGCAGTCACATCATCAATAAATACAAGAGAACCAGTTCCATTGGCAGCCATACATGCCCACGCCATGACACTACCACCACCATGCTTCACTGATGAGGTGGCATGCTTTGGATCATGAGCAGTTATTTTCCTTCTCCATACTCTTCTCTTCCCATCACTCTGGTACAAGTTGATCTTTGTCTCATCTGTCCATAGGATGTTGTTACAGAACTGTGAAGGCTTTTTTAGGTGTTGTTTGGCAAACTCTAATCTGGCCTTCCTGTTTTTGAGGCTCACCAATGGTTTACATCTTGTGGTGAACCCTCTGTATTCACTCTGGTGAAGTCTTCTCTTGATTGTTGACTTTGACACACATACACCTACCTCCTGGAGAGTGTTCTTGATCTGGCCAACTGTTGTGAAGGGTGTTTTCTTCACCGGGGAAATAATTCTTCGGTCATCCACCACAGTTGTTTTCCGTGGTATTCCGGGTCTTTTGGTGTTGCTGAGCTAAAGGGTGCGTTCTTTCTTTTTAAGGATGTTCCAAACGGTTTATTTGGCCACACCTAATGTTTTTGCTATCTCTCTGATGGGTTTGTTTTGTTTTATCAGCCTAATGATGGCTTGCTTCACTGATAGTGACAGCTCTTTGGATCTCATATTGAGAGTTAACAGCAACAAATGCAAATAGTGCACTTGAAATGAACTCTGGACCTTGTATCTGCTCTTTGTAAATGGGATAATGAGGGAATAACACACACCTGGCCATGAAACAGCTGAGCAGCCAATTGTCCCATTACTTTTGGTCCCTTAAAAAGTGGGAGTCACATATACAAACTGTTGTAATTCCTACACCGTTCACCTGATTTGGATGTAAATACCCTCAAATTAAAGCTGAAAGTCTGCAGGTAAAGCACATCTTGTTAGTTTCATTTCAAATCCATTGTGGTGGTGTATAGAGCCAAAAAGATTAGAATTGTGTCGATGTCCCAATATTTATGGACCTGACTGTATACCCCTAACTACAATACATTACCCCCTATCTAAACATGATCCACTATCTATAACATATAACCCCCATCATACATTACCCACTATCTAGACAATAGTACCCCCATCTAGACAACATAACCCCTATCTATACATAACCCCCTATCTAACATTACCCCCTATCTATACATTACCCCCTATCTATACATAACCCATATCTATACATTACCCCTATGTATACATAACCCCCTAGCTATACATTGACCCCTATTTATATATAACCCCCTATATATACATAAACCCCTATCAATACATTACCCTCTAGCTATATACATTACCCCCTATCTAACATTACCCCTATCTATACATAACCCTGTATCTATACATTACCCCCTATCTATACATTACCCCCTATCTAGAATACATTAAACCCTAAATCTAAGCTAAAATAGAATAATTTAGACCACTTACCTTTGCAGATGTCTCTTCAGGAAAAAAGGAAACTCCCTAGGAAAAAAAGAAAAATCTAATTAGTACAAAACACTACATATAACAAATACATATTGTAAATACAGTATAAAACTCACCCTTCTAGCATGTCCCTGTCCATCTTCTTCTGTTCCCCGGATCGTCCCCTGGAAAAAAGATACATAATATTAGTACAACATAAAAACAAAACATGATGAACATTACACATAAAATACATTAAACTTACCTGTCTGCGATGTTCCCGGCCTTGTTATCTTCTGCCCTGGCTGGGCCCTTCAAAAACCTGCTCTCTAAAAAAAAAAAGGTTAGGGTTAAGGGGTTAATGCAGTACAGTTAGGATTAGTTAGGTTTAATAGTGTAGTGTAATTTTTAGCCTTTGTCATGCGGGTCCTGGAGGACCCTCATGGCACTTGTAGGGATAACCAAGGGGTTAATAGTGTCCTATAGGGGTCTATGTAGACCCGTATTGGACTGAGGGCGTTAATTTTAGTCTCATGGGGGTCTATATTGACCCCCATGAGTGATGTGGTTAATTGCAGGTGCCGGGGGGTACTTATAGTACCCTCTTGGCTTGTGGGTAACCATTAGTGTGCCGCGGGCCCTTTAAGGACCCACGGCGGGAAATTCAAACCCCACAATTCCTTGGGCTTGAATTCAAAATCTGTTGGGAAATTTGAAATCCTGTAGATGCTGCGGGGGTCGCAATCAATGACGAATGGGACCCTCTGCAGCAAGGGAAGGGTTTAATGCGGTGAGCCAGCAACTCTCAGAAGTTATCTGGAAGGCTATATGAATATAGCATCTATGATGTTTGGAAGCTTTTTGATCCGAGTGAGCTAGATTATACTTACAGTTGAATAGGGCTCTATATTAGCACATAGCATAATTTTTTACTGAAGTCTTTAGTTAGTGAACTTCTATTCAAAAGCAAGGTCTTCACTAACCAAAAACTTCTGTAAAAAAATATGCTATGTAGTTATATAGAGCCCTATTCAATTGGCCAAATCGCATTTGAATGCGTAGTATGCATATGGGCCAGGTTGGCAAATTAATCAATCTGCATTCTTTTATGAATTTTGAGCTACGCCAAAAGGGAGGGGATCATGCTCTGCTTCAGTATGTCACAGTACATTAAATGACAGGAACAAGTAATAAAAGAGTGTGTTTCTCACCCAAATGCTGACTGTATTATAGCTCTTCCAAGTTAACATGCAGGTTTAGGTGTTGGTGGGAGTCTTTAATTGAGTAGGAGACGTGGTGAGTGCTTGAGAGAGAGAGAGAGAGAGAGAGAGAGAGAGAGAGCGTAGTTTGGAGGTTTCTTTCATTGCTATTTATCTTAACTTACTGTAAACATAATTTACACATAACACATATTTTACTGACATCACAAAAAGCACACACAGATAGAGTAAAATACACCCTCTCAATGAAACATATATAGGCCACATTACACATACACCACATACCCTCAACCTATACCCATACATTAAAAATTACACATAATACATACATATTTTTACATCACATATATATCCACGTCAAATATTATACTGTTTTATTGTAGTGCAAGGATGAGAGAGAGGGAGATGTGGCAGCAGTGGGGGATCTAAGAGGGAAAAGAGTGGCAAAAGTGTGGGGGGATGGAGGGCCAGGAGTGGCAGCAGTGTACAAAAGGTGAAGGGAGGGGTACCCCAGTGGCAGGTATATATAGAGCGGGGGGGGGGGGGGGCTGATGGTGATAGTGGATAGAGTGCTGGGGAGGGAGAGGCCTCGGGGGCAGACCAGGGAGGTGAGCCACCCTAGGCACAGTCAGAAGGACAAGGAGCTGTTCCAAAACACAGGGCTTCCAATTATCCCCATGAATATGAGTTTATTCCCCTGCCCAGTAAGATCCCTGGTTACGAGGAAGAGCAGCAGCAGTACCAGCCGCCACAGAAGGACTCAGAATATAAGGAGGAGGATGAAACCTACATATTGTCAGTAGAGGAACCTGCAGAGCCATCCGTCCACCCTACCCGCCACCAATGCCACCACCACTTCAACACTGCCCCATCATGCCATCAACACTTCCAGCTCCACCTCTGTAGACCCCACTGGCAGTTCCAACATCCTCACCTCCAGGGCCATCATTGGAGGTTACTACTGAGGAACTAGTAGCCTACCAGCGCCAACTGGAGGGAATGATGGTGAGCCTCCCCAAAGGCATGTCCTCCCAACAGTCAACTGTGGCACACACACAGAAAATAATGTACAGGGAGATAAGGCTGCACAACGCCCAAGTCAAGACCTTCCTGGTTAGGCTGTTGCAACAATCCAAGTGCCTTAAACCAGCTGATCTGCAGCAACATGCTCTGGCAAGCACTGCATCCTCAATGCCAGAGCAGTCCCAGAGTCACTAGCAGCCTGGCCAGTTTACATCTGCTGCTATGCATCCACCTTAACCTACATATGTGAAACCTTTACCTCCAACAGTGATGCCTTTCCCTGCATCCCCCCTGAGATGTAGGTGAGGGTGGACAGAGGAGGAGATATGGGCTGCATCTCTTTTAATCCTTCTCAAATACAGTCCTCATTTAATATCAATTGGACAAAATGTTAACTTACTCATGCCTGTCCACAGAGTAGATAATCATGTGGTGTTAGATGGCCTATGTGGTGATAATATATTTTAACAATATGTCTAGCCACTATCAAATTTGTTGTTGTTCTTTAGTCATTTAGTGGTCGTTCAATTTTCTGTGACCCTATGGACCACGGTACAACTGGCACATGTTTAATTATTTATCTGGTTGTGCTTATCTGCAAGGTTTTCTTGGTAAATAAACTGGAGTGGGTTACCATTGCCTTCTCCAGTGGACCGCGATTTGTCTGACCTCTCTGCTATGACCTGCTCATCTTTGTTGATAAAAAAAGTGCATAAGCCCCTTCACCACAACAAGACAGCAATCCAGGAGCACTATCACATATGGTTACAATTTCACCACTTGATGGTCACTGAGGAATGTATTTGAGAAGTGGTGATGTCGTCTATATTTTAATTAATGGTTTATGTTAATTTTTCATTCTGCTAAACCTATTTTATGTTATTTTAGGCAAATTTCACTTCCAGGCAGTTTGTTCACCTCCAAGCAGTGCTACCAAATAATATAAGTAAACTATATACAGCAGCTTTCATATAGCCATTCTGTTGGCATTCCCCCAGCAGAATGCTCTCACACACCATATATAAAGACATATTCCATGTTTTAAGCCGCATAATTGATGTTAGGTTTAATATGTACCAATGCACATATGGCCGTGGAATTGTATAGTTCTACAATACTATGTTAATCAAACCTACCAGCTATATATATGAGTTAAGCATGTCATCCTTCTTAATAATATCAGGCTTTTCTGTTCTTATTAAAGACATTAAAGTTAATGACCTTAGTTTTTCAGCAATAATCATGTGTTTAGATGTCACAAATCCAGTTATCATATGATAACACTGTACACATGTGATATCAATGTGGCTAATCAATATAATATAGAGTTAGTGATAGTACTCTTGGCCTACTGCTAAGCATTCCATGTAAGACGCCACATAATTACTAAATATATGCAACTGGTTATGGCAACTGATTTCTCATGACAGATACAGCATTGTTTGCACTGCTTGTAGATGAACATCAGGTAAGTCTGCTTATTGTTACAGCAACGGTATAAAGCACTGATCTTGCTAGATTTTTCTCTTCCTCTTTTTTTTAGAATATGACCATATACTGTTCATTTCAAAGCTGTGTCAGACTTTTTCAAATATTTTTCAAATCACACTATATGTGTGTCATTGATTTGGATTACATAATCCAGGAGTTATTGCATGTGTTTAATTGAGCAGATGAGTACACAGTGTCATGCGCATTGCTGTTTACTTTTATTATGTTAAATGATTAATGATGAAATTTTTATTCATCTAATTATCATTACTGTGGTGTAATAACCACAGTAGATGCTAGTAGATGCCATGCGTCATCATTATTATTTTTCAGTATAACCTTTAAGTCACATGATCCCATTTTAAAAAGCCTCTTGTCCTCTTGGGTTTCACTTGCACCACATCAATGATATCAATGCATGGTCTGGTACATTTAAGACTGTGCTCTGTGGATATAAAAAAGTGTATATTCTTATTATACACTAACCACGTGTCTGTGTGTTTCTAATGGTTACTGATTTCTAATATAAACATGCATTACATTTAGTTAATGGACTGATTAGTGTATCCATATCATATTTCAGTATACCAATTCTGTGTTAAGGTATAGTGGATGTGTTCAAATCACATGCATGAAGAGATTAATAAAATATGGATAACCGCATAATCATATTTATACATCAATAATGGTTGATGTAAAATATGTCTGGACACCTCTTTGTCTTCATGCATTTGATTACCGTAATCTTTGATTCCATGTCAATAATGGTTTGTAGAAAATAATGTTGTTATGGCCTACACTTTCCATGTTAAATATGCTGTTAATATCATCATAAATTAAAATCACATATAGTTGCACCTGAAATTTTAATTAAGTGTGACATCATAATTACATATGTAGCCTCACTTGCTCTCAAGAAGATGTCCATGTGAACAGTAGATGTCATAACAATGACACAGGTGTGGTTCTTAAGATGTTGCATTAATTAATGTGCCCAAAGTGTATTCATGAAGTATTTTATATACTGTTAGCATAAACTACTGCATTACAGTATACTTATTTGTGGAGCCAATACTATTAAATGTTTACATTATAACACCTGTTCTGGATCACCATTTTGCTAAAATAACACCAGATAAAATGTAACATATTTATTATATGTATTCATATTTTTACATGCACAATAGCAATGATATGGAACATAACAAGACAAGTGTACCGAAGATTCCTATTGATGAAAGTATGTTTGCTGGAGCTACTTCTGCCTCTTCATAGCCTCCTTGTTCTCTTGCTGAGTGTGACCCTGTCATTGGATGTTGAGATTATCTTTGACAAGTTCAGTTGGGAGTTTCTAGATTTGGTTTAGCAAAAGTTTGATTTAAGGAACTTCAGCCCACATAGTGGGGACAGGATTTAAATCTGGTTCTATATTAAAAATGCTACATGCCATTAATTAGTTAAACAGTAATATAAAATCATGTAATTTGCTGATGATGTAATAATAACAGTGACCAATCCTAGGGTTTGTTTAAGTTAATTTACATAAAGTTAAAAATGTATATATTATATATTCATATTATAAACTCAATATTGGAAAATCAGAAGTTATGGGGTTAGGTTTGAGTAGAGAACAATGGCATGTTTTGAAAGGGAGATTCCTATATAAATGGAGAAAATTTTATTTTGTCCATGTAGAAGTAAGGTGGGAACAATCTAATATATATTATAACTATGCATGGCTACACTCTCAAATTCAGGAATTGAGATAGATTGGAGCGATTCTGGACAGGTAGAATAGCAACAGTCTTCTGTAAATAATATAACAAACAGGCACCTTACAAAAGGAAGTTTGGCTTCACCATGTTTAAAGGTCTATCATGATGCAATAATGTTGGCACATTTGAGAAAGTGGAGCTGTAATTAAGACACACCAAGATGAAGACAGATAGAAAACTCTCTGAAATTTAATTTCCCCCTTTGTCACTAACAAACTTTAGTAATAGAGAATTGTCTGGATTCCCCTTGGTTATTAAGAAAGTTTTGACGTTTTGGTATACAATATGTGTGACGCATTGGATATACTGAGCAATGATTCTACTTGTTCTTTTGGCAGAATGGAAGAAAAGAGGAATCAAGGCAATTTGCTACATATTTGAAAAAGGAATATACAGGTCATTCAAATTTAAATTATTATGTATTAATTCTGGAATTATGAATAATTTCTTGTTAGAATATTTGTCTATAATACCCTAAACAATAATGCAGCCTCTTATACCTCTGCTTTCATCTCCAGGTACACACCAATCACCCTCTTCAACCTGCTAACGTCCGTCTTCTTTCAACCTCTCTTATCACCTCTTCTCACTCCCGTCTTCAGGACTTTTTTCGTGCTGCCTTGTGCTGCCCCTCACTAAAATCACATCTGTTTAAAGAAGCTTATCACCTTCGGCCTTAATATAGACATCTATTTTCCTTGTATACTTGAAACTCAGATAGAATGAAATGGTGGGAGAAAGATTTAATTTAAGAATACCATGACGCCTTGTGGTTTGGTGCTTTCTTTCTAGTGAATACTTCTACAAAATGCCTGCCTTTAAAGGAAACGTATTTTAAATTAGTACAGAGATGGGATCAAGTGCCTTACCTGGTAGCTAACATTATTATAATGAGAGAATGTGGATTTGAAGGTTCATACATACACACACATTTTTACTAGGTGTAAATCTGATACACACCATAAATTGAGAATAGAGGCAGTGCATGAATATTCATCATCAGTAGGTCTCAGCCTAGCCTACTAACTGCAAACTACTTACACAGAACCAACACAGAGAAGGTAGCATTGCTCACTAAAACTATCAGTTCTCTTATATATTACAAATAACAGTTACTTTGAAATAATGATAACCATGACTGTATTTTCAGTGGGATTGACTCCAATGTACCACTGTTAAGATGTACATTCTTCTCCACTGATATTCCAATGTATCCAACTATAATGATGACAGATTTCAAAAATGGTGTCATAAGGTCCGTTTTCTCTGCTGCCACTCTAGAAATATAATGTCATCACTGAGGTTTTTACAAACTGATAAATGTCAACAGCCCAGCCCCATTTTCATTTCTCATGGGTGTGGCTGTTTGCAAAATAAGGGTATATGATCTGGAACAGTCTTTATAGGGATCATAGAGCAGTAACAGTTGTTAATAACATGGTACATGTGACAAAGCCAGAAACAAGTGACAGCTCAATAAGGCCATACAATGAGAGACCCTTTATTAAGGAGCTCCACAATCCTCCAAATCACAGAGTTTCATATACATTTATTTAGTATTATCCAAATAAATCTCTATTCAAGTCTAAAAAGATATCTTTTGGTGTAAAACTGTTGCTGAATGTACTTAAACAAATGTGACATTGACAAACGGTTGCATGTGGCAACTCTCCTTCCCAGCAAGAAATCAATTAATGATAACACAACATAAGGATTTTTTACTACACAGCAGACTGAAAGGCAGTTAGATACATGCACTGACTTGCTCTGACCCAGGTGATTGAAGGATAACATTTTTTTTTTCATAGGGACAGAAATAAAATCCAGAACCAGTGCACTGCAGCAAAATGAAGGCTGGTGAAATGCTTTCACCCTAGAGCTGATCTACATTTAGCCAGGTCCAAATGATGTCAGTCCTACATTACAGCAAGAATTACATGTTGCATATGACTTTTCTCTGTCATAAATATTTTTTTTTCTTCAGTATACACAAGGGAGGTACCAGTGGTTGGGACACCGCAACACAAGGGGGCTACACTACCTTCTTCGAAGAATAGGTTAACGCAGGAAGAAATCCAAAAGAGGTTGGAAAAAATAAATGTTAATAAAGCCCCAGGTCCTTATGGAATACATCCAAGGGTACTGAGGGAAGTGGGTTCTATAATACCCAAACCATTATATTTAATTTTTCAAGATTCACTCAACTCTGGGTCGCTACCAGATGACTGACGAAAAGCAGAGGTGATACCTATATTTAAGAAGGGAGCAAGAGCAAACCTGGATAATTATAGACCAGTGAGCCTCACTTCTGTAGTGGGAAAGCTTTTTGAAGGGTTAATAAGGGATAATATACAAGAATATGTCTATTTGAACAGGATTATAAGTAGGAGTCAACATGGATTTATGAGGGATAGGTCATGTCAAACAAATCTAATTAGTTTCTATGAGGAGTTTAGTAGGAACCTTGATCAAGGCAACTCAGTGGATGTAGTATTTTCGGATTTTGCAAAAGCTTTTGATACAGTGCCACATAGAAGACTGTTGTGCAAACTAAGGGATACAGGAATCACAATAGATATCTGCTCATGGATTGAGAGCTGGCTAAAAGACAGGAAGGAAAGGGTTGTGGTAAATGGAACATACTCCGACTAATGTGGTAAGTGGGGTTCCTCAGGGTTCAGTATTGGGTCCTCTCCTTTTTAACATATTTATTAATGACTTAGAAGTAGGATTGGAAAGTAGTGTCTCCATTTTTGCTGATGACACTAAGCTGTGCAAGGTAATTACATCAGATAATGATGTACTTTCCCTCCAAAGGGATTTACATAGAATAGAGGAATGGGCATCTAAATGGCTGATGAGATTTAACACAAATACATTTAAAGTTATGTATCTGCGAAGGTAAAATGGCCATGCAATTTATAATCTTAATGGAGCAAATATAGGGGTATCAGATATTGAAAGGGATTTGGGAGTACTGGTAGACAATCACCTAGGTAACAGTGCTCAATGCCAAGCAAAAGCTGCAAAGTCAGATCAAATATTATCATGTATTAAGAAGGGTATAAAGGCAAGGAAAGCAGATATAATTCTGCCACTATACAAATCCCTAGTACGCCCACATTTGAAATATGGATTACAATTTTGGGCACCACTTCATAAACAAGGACATTTTAGAGCTGGAACTGGTACAGAGAAGGGCAACAAAACTAATAGGGCAATGGAGGTGCTAAGTTATGAAGAAAGACTAACCAAATTAAGCTTATTTTCTCTAGAAAAAAAGGTGTCTAAGAGGAGATAGGATTAGCTTATATAAATACATCCCAGGTCAGTATGAAGATTTGTCAAGTGAGTTTTTTGTATGAAGAGATTTCCAACTGACACAAGGACATCCTTTGAGGTTAGAAGTAAAAAGATTTTACCCTAAAGAAGGTAAAGGGTTCTTCATAGTAAGGGTGGTTAATCTGTGGAACTCTCTAATAAAGGAGGTGGTGACAGCAGATTTGATAGATAACTTTAAAATGGGACTGGATTTATTTGTAATCAAAATGGGCATTCAGGGTTATCCTGGATAATTAGAGAGAGAGTATTAATCGAGGGAGGAATTCAATTGCCAGTATCTGGGGTCAGGAAGGATTTTTTTTTTCCTTTTCAGACAATTGGCTAAGTTTCACTTGGGTTTTTTCTGTTTGCCTTCCTCTGGATTCAATTAATTAACAACCAATCCGCATATTGCAGATCAGAGGAGATCTTAAAAGGTTGAACTTGATGGACTGAAAGTCTCTTTTCAACCTCAATTACTATGTAACTATGTAACACAGACACAGAGAAAAGCATGCTTGTTATATTATTTAGGAGTGTATTTCTATATTTACTGCCTGTATTTGTACTAGACATAGAATAATTGGTATTTGCTTTTCTGCAAGATTAGCACTAACCACTTACTTTAAACAGTTCCCAAAGGGGCCCTCAGGGAATCTCTGACACAACAGGATTTAGGGATAACCTAGTCTGAATTCAGGTCAGCCAATGTTGCCATCAAATGTTAAATCCTCTTAGTCTATTCTCCGTGGACCGCTTCTAGAGTAGTAAAGGGTTCCCAAGCCAGCCCTCAATGGATACTTTGCAGGCTGGAAATTAAGTCTAGCTGCTTTTGGACAGCAGGACTGACTTCTAAAATATTAAAGGTCCATTTACCTCACTATAAGTGCTCTTCATTGTGTGAAAGAGCACAAGATTCTATGTTAAAGTGATCTATTGCTTTTTTAAATTAAACTAAGAACAGTTAAAAGGTTGCAGTATTAGGTTTGTTTACAGACACACTGCTGACTGTGCCATGATTTACAGCATCTCCAGGGGACAGCTGTTTCAAGCTACATGCACAGAAAGGATGTTGGTTTTACTGATTTCAGGAATGTTATCAGCCTGTCCCTTCTAACAACTAGTTAGCCAAAATGGGACCTTTAAAATGCAAAAAAGATCTTGCAGTTTTCAGAAAGTTAGATGTATGTAAGTGTGAATGTTGTAAAAATGTGTTTGACAATAGTGATGTCGCGAACATAAAATTTTCGGTTTGCGAACCCCGAACGCGAACCGCTGCAAATGTTTGCGAACCGGCGAACCCGGCGAACCGCCATAGACTTCAATGGACAGGAGAATTTTAAAACCCACAGGGACTCTTTCTGGCCACAATAGTGATGGGAAAGTTGTTTCAACGGGACTAACACCTGGACTGTGGCATGCCGAAGGGGGATCCATGGCAAAACTCCCACGGAAAATTACATAGTTGATGCAGAGTCTGGTTTTAAGCCATAAAGGGCATAAATTACCTAACATTCCTAAATTGTTTGGAATAACGTGCTTTAAAACATCAGGTATGATGTTGTATCGATCAGGTAGTGTAAGGTTTAGGCCTGCTTCACAGTGACAGACCAAACTCCCCATTTAACGCACCGCAAACAACCACAAACAGTCCATTTGCACAACCGCAAATTCCCCATTTGCACAAGGTTGGATACCAAGGGGTCTATAGGTGACATTAGTCCTGACCTCCTGCTGCAGTATTATTACTCCCAGTACTCCCAGGCTTGCTACTATTAGATATAATAACCTCAGTTTCGTTTCCTTATCTGTTGGTAACATCAAAATATGATTATTAAATATTTCATATTTGTTTGTTTTTTCTCCCAAAGTGAACCCCTTTGTGTGTGTCCCACAGATGTGGCGTTTCCGCTCTGCGTATGTTGGATTTGCACCGCTCAAAAAGTATGAAAAGAGATCCCCCCCCTTGAAGCCCATTAATGACATCATCAGTAAATTGTATGTAACAGATTCCAGTGTTTAGGGTTTATGACCCAATACTGTGATCATATAATTTATGACAAAAATCTGTATTTGTTGTATTATTCAGACGCGCGTGCATCTTTACGTTACATTTCCTGATACTTTTATTATCTTGATCTTTATATATTTACTAGCGACTTGCCCGTCAAAAAATGGCGGCAAAGGGATTGTAAGGCAGGTAATGGTGTTTGGACGAGACATTCATTTTGTTGGCGGTCGGAGATCCTTCGGCGCTCATTGCGAGGCTTTTGGTTGTATTTTTTTTCTGATAGGCGCTTTTGCTGTTATTCTTTGGTCGGCGGTGATGTGTTTTTTGCGCCTATTGCAAGGCTTTGTGTGCTATGAGCAGCGTTGGCGCTCGTTGTGAGGCACGCAGTGAATGGCTTTTATGTTTAATGTGATAATGTTTTTTTTGTGTATATGTATTTTTGTATGCTAATGAAATAATTACTAAATGAATATACTTTACCTATTTGTAAGTAATATATGCAGGAAGCATTGTGCTGAAGAGCTTACAATCTGTTTTCATGTTCCTGCAGCATACAATGTAGGTTTTCAGTGCTGTGGAGCTGCTGTGTAAGTGTCAGCAATGTGCGCAGTGTGTAGTGTAAATAGGCTGCGTGCGCGAGGGGAAGCCGTTAGGGTAGCTGGGTACTTCCGCATTGTGTAAGTTAGTGTTGTAAAATGGCGGGGAATGTGTATGTGGTACGCGGGTGTGGATGATTTAGCGTCCTTTTTAATAGTGTATCTTTACCTCGTACGGCTTTTTAGTAAAATCCGTATGTGTTTCGCGTGTTTAGGGTCCTGTAGCCTCGTTTTCTTTTTTTCAACTGCCATTTTTTCTCTCACTTAGGTGATTTTCGGGTGTCTAAACTCATGAATTTGGACTTAAATGGAGGTGTAACTTCACTTGCAGAGGACCTCGGTGCCCCCCTTGCTGTGGGTAAGCTTTTTATGTGTTTGTTGTGTGTATCTATTGTGTTTTTAATGTTTTAAAGTGCGCGCGGTTCGGGCGTTAAGGTCGTATTTTTGTGAGCTCGTAATGTTTTTTTTTCTCAGTCCCTTATTATTGGATGGTAAGTCCGTAAATTTTATGGTGTAAGTCCCGCCTGCCGCTCATTGCAGCCGACGTGGGAGCCTTCGGCGCTCCTTGCCAGCAACTCTGGCCCTCGCTTCGCAAGCCCGCAGCGTTAGCAACAACCCACCTGCTCACAACAATATATGTGATATCTGCAACGTCTTCCCAGGGGCGGCCCGTCCATTGGGGCGTCAGGGCAAACGCCCCCCCCAAATATTTTCTTCACCCTGCAATAAAAAAAACACAACAATGTATTAGTATAACCCAAAAACAAATAAATATAAGGTGTACATCATCATTTCAAGTCTAAATAGTCTAAATAGTATTAAAAATGAAGTAAAGTTAGTAAAGGGACACTGTCACTTTAAAATAACCCTTGCGCTACATTAACTAATGCTGTGTATCTATATAGCCCCCTGCCTGCACCCTGTGTGATCAAATTACAATAGTTATACACTGTGTACACTAACCTTAGAGTCTTCTCTCTCTTCAATGAGTCCTGGCCTGGCCCCCTGACCGTTAATGCATGCCGCCCACCATCACAGTGACGATATGCATGGGCGGTCATAAATGTATCAATTAATAACTGACAGTCTTCCATCATTGACCAATCAATGATGGAAGGCTGTCCAGTTACTAAGTGATCAATCTAAACCCACCCAGACCGTTAGCCCTGAGCGCCCGCCAGCAAATAGGGCCTCGAGTTATCATTAAGTCTACCTGCCTCTGCCTGGCACCTGCCCTGCCCCTGCCCCTGGCCAAACCCTAACCCCTAGTAGCCCCTAATAAAAGTTAGGGGTGACCAGTTACCCCCAGTCCCCCACTATGCCTGCCTGGCCTGCCAGTGCCACCTACCCAGCCACCCACCAACTACCACCGACGACCCCAGCCATCACCCCCATGTGGCCTGTGCCACCCCCGATCAGTCCTGCCCTATGCTAGCCTAGCTATGCCATCATGCCACCGCCGGATTACACCGATCACGGGATCGGGGTAGTCGGGTGGTGAGCGGGGTGGCACAGGCCCACATGGGGGTGATCGGATCACCCCCTTGATGAGGCCTGTGCCACCCCTGATGACCTCCATGTTGCCGCCCTATGCCACCCCCGAGGCCCGATCACCACCGGCACCGCCACCACCCCGATGCGGCCTATTCTACCCCGGGTATTCGGGCAGTGAGCGGGGTTGACCAGGCCACATGGGGATGGATGTTCACCCCCATGAGGCCTGTGCCACCCCTGATCGTGGCCTATGGGCGACCCATGGGCGCCTGACCGTGACCGACCCCACCCTGGATGAACCAACTACCTACCCCCCCCCCCCCTATTTTTATTCCATTTTTAGAAGTAACAGGCATGTATATGTGCCTGTCACTTCTAAAGATAAAATAAAAATAAGGGAAGGGAAAAAAAATACAGTAAAAACATTATTATTACACTTAAACAGTAAGCTAAGCAAACATTGTTAGTACAGTTAGTAACACAACACATTTTATACAAAAATAATCAGCTTTAAACAAACATTAATAAAAAATAAAATAAACAACAGCACATACTTACCTGTAAAATTGACCCCTCCAGCGTTGGCCTTCTGTCCTCTGGATATAGTCATGAAAAATAAATAATCCAATGTTGATTGAAGCCAATGGTCAAATAAAATAATCCATGTTGATTGAAGCCAATGGTCAAATAAAATAATCCATGTTGATTGAAGCCAATGGTCAAAATAAAATAATCCATGTTGATTGAAGCCAATGGTCAAAATAAAATAATCCAATGTTGATTGAAGCCAATGGTAAAAATAATCCAATCTTGATTGAAGCCATTGTCCATCCATCCATTCTGGCCCATTGAAAGAGGCCTCCACAAAAAAAAAATGACGCTCTAAAAAAAAAAAAACAACACACTAAAAGAGCTCCTCCTACAAGGAGCCCCTCCCGCGATTAATTGTTTTTTTCCCACGGTCTGCTATATATACTAATTTTTGAAGGACTCTGATTGGCTGAAATTTTTGATTGACATCGATTTCAACCAATGAGAGTCCTTAAAAAATTAGCAAATCAGCAAGCAGGTATGGAAGCCTGTAAGGGTAAAAAAGGTTAGTGTGAACTTGTTTGACCCTGTATGTATTATACATATTACAGGGCTATTTTATGTGATATACATGTTACAGGATAATATCCTGTAACATGTATAGCCAAAAAATAGCACTGTAATATGTATAACAAATAATGTGTAATAGAAATGCATGAACAATATAATATAACAAGTAATAAAGAACATCAATTAATCAAATAATAAATATCAATTAATATATATTGTTGTATGTATATGTTTATGTATATTTATGTGTATTTTTTATGCGTATATATATATATATTTGGATATATATATATATATATATATAAATTGATATCAATATATCACAATAAATAAATATATATATATATATATATATATATATATATATCAATTTGATATATATATATATATATATATATATATAAAAATTGATATCAATATATCACAATAAATAAATATATATATATATATATATATATATATATATCAATTTGATATATATATATATATATATATATATATATATTTATTTATTGTGATATATTGATATCAATTTGATATATATATATATATATATATATATATATTTATTTATTGTGATATATTGATATCAATTTGATATATATATATATATATATATATATATATATATATATATATATATTTATTGTGATATATTGATATACATTTTTATATATATCTATCAATATATATATATATATATCTATCAATATATATATATATATATATATATATATATATATATATATATTTATATATTATTATTTTTATTATTTTTTTTGGGCCTATATGTTATTTAAGGTTTTTAAGGTGCGGTTGGGGCCTATATGGTCAAAATTGGTTATTTAAGGTTTTAAGGTGCGGTTGGGGCCTATATGGTCCCAATTTGTTATTTAAGGTTTTTAAGGTGCGGTTGGGGCCTATATGGTCAAAATTGGTTATTTAAGGTTTTTAAGGTGCGGTTGGGGCCTATATGGTCCCAATTTGTTATTTAAGGTTTTTAAGGTGCGGTTGGGGCCTATATGGTCCCAATTTGTTATTTAAGGTTTTTAAGGTGCGGTTGGGGCCTATATGGTCAAAATTGGTTATTTAAGGTTTTTAAGGTGCGGTTGGGGCCTATATGGTCAAAATTGGTTATTTAAGGTTTTTAAGGTGCGGTTGGGGCCTATATGGTCCCAATTTGTTATTTAAGGTTTTTAAGGTGCGGTTGGGGCCTATATGGTCCCAATTTGTTATTTAAGGTTTTTAAGGTGCGGTTGGGGCCTATATGGTCCCAATTTGTTATTTAAGGTTTTTAAGGTGCGGTTGGGGCCTATATGGTCAAAATTGGTTATTTAAGGTTTTTAAGGTGCGGTTGGGGCCTATATGGTCAAAATTGGTTATTTAAGGTTTTTAAGGTGCGGTTGGGGCCTATATGGTCCCAATTTGTTATTTAAGGTTTTTAAGGTGCGGTTGGGGCCTATATGGTCCCAATTTGTTATTTAAGGTTTTTAAGGTGCGGTTGGGGCCTATATGGTCCCAATTTGTTATTTAAGGTTTTTAAGGTGCGGTTGGGGCCTATATGGTCAAAATTGGTTATTTAAGGTTTTTAAGGTGCGGTTGGGGCCTATATGGTCAAAATTGGTTATTTAAGGTTTTTAAGGTGCGGTTGGGGCCTATATGGTCCCAATTTGTTATTTAAGGTTTTTAAGGTGCGGTTGGGGCCTATATGGTCAAAATTGGTTATTTAAGGTTTTTAAGGTGCGGTTGGGGCCTATATGGTCCCAATTTGTTATTTAAGGTTTTTAAGGTGCGGTTGGGGCCTATATGGTCCCAATTTGTTATTTAAGGTTTTTAAGGTGCGGTTGGGGCCTATATGGTCACACTTGCTCTTTTAAGGTTTTAAACGTTACGGTTTGGGTCTTAAACGTTCTAATGTTTTTTTTTTTTTTTTTCTATAACTTCCCAGGTGCAAACTATCTGTGGAATCAGATTTCTTTGGACTCGTTGGTTGACTTACTGGACGTGAATACCCCGAGAAGGAGAGTCAACTGTTGGTGAGTATATGGTCACACTTGGACTTTTAAGGTTTTAAAAGTTACGGTTTGGGTCTTGAGATTTCTAATGTTTTTTTTGTTGTTTTCTATCACCCCCCAGGTGCAAACTATCTGTGAAAGCAGATTTGTTTGGACTCGTTGGTTGACTTACTGGACGTGAATACCCCGAGAAGGAGAGTCAACTGTTGGTGAGTATCATTGCCTTTAATTTTCTGTCCATGTGTATAGGTGCAAATTTGATGTTGATGTAGTCTTGTCACATGAGGGTTTGCAATCTGTAATGTATACCAATGAAATCAACACACTGTTATTTTAAAGTAATTTTGTGACATAATATAAATTAATATACCGTGATCTCTTTCTTTTATTGGTATCAATATCAGAAATGAATACTATTGACTCTCTACTTGTGAAGCCTTTCGCCACCCTAACCTATGAGGAGAAGGTGGAAGTAAAACGGTTAGGAGCTGACCAACCAGAGATAAATCTGCAGCAAATCGCAAGAGATAGAGGGAAGCAATATGTCCGTAATTTCAATACTGAATGGTACAAGAAGAACGACTGGCTTTCTGGAAGCGTTTCTAGGAAGTCCTTATATTGTTTCCCATGCATCCTATTTGGTGGTGACGCTGCTTGGACCAAAACTGGAGTGACTGACGTCAAACATCTAGCTGACAAATTGGCAAAACACAAAAGTTCTAAAGCTCACTTGGATAACAGGATCAAGTTTGAGATGCTTGGACAGGCGAACATTGCTGTTCAACTGGACCAAGGATACCAAGTCAGCATTCAAAAACACAACGAAGAAGTGGCTAAGAACCGGTACATCCTTTCGAAGATAATTGATTGTGTTCGCTTTTGTGGCGCTTTTGAACTGGCATTAAGAGGACACGACGAGAGTGAAACATCGCTAAATCCAGGAGTGTTTAGAGGCCTGGTGGATTTGGTTGGCAGTATCGATAGTGCAATGGAACAGCATTTGAAGACTGCAACTGTGTTTAAGGGCACTTCCAAAACCGTGCAGAATGAGCTACTGGACTGCATGCATGAAGTTATAAAGGAAGTGATTCACCAAGAGCTTAAACAAGCCCAGTTTGTGGCAATCCAAGCGGATGAAACAACCGATATTTCCGCTAGGACACAGTGCGTTGTAGTCTATCGCTACATTGACAAGAAGCATCAAGTGGTGGAAAGATTTGATGGCTTCACGGAAATGAAATCAACGGATGCAGACTCGATTGCTGCTGTTGTGCTGGAAACACTGAATACTGTTCTCCCAGAGCCAGAAGACAAGAAGAAACTCATAGCTCAAAGCTACGATGGTGCCAGTGTGATGCGTGGAGATCAAGGAGGAGTTCAAAGAAAAATAAAAGACGTGTACCCGAACGCACACTACGTCCATTGCTATGCTCACCAACTGAACCTAATAATGGAGAAAGCAGTTTCAAGGATTGGAAGAGTTCGAGTTTTTTTTTCCAACATAGGCGGCATACCATCTTTTTTTTCACGCTCTCCAAAAAGGACTGGAGTTCTGGATGAGGTAGTTGGTAGAAGACTTCCAAGAGGTGCACCGACACGATGGAACTTCAACGTTAGGACCGTGAACGTAATCTACGAGAACAGAGATGCGCTACTTGAGTGTTTCCAGACAATTGAAGCATGTCTAAACTTTGATCCAACATCTATACGGGAAGCCGCAGGTTTCATTGGAATGCTGGAAGACAGGGAGTTCCTTTACTTCCTTAAATTATTTCATTTAATAATGCCACATGTTGACATCCTCTATAGTCAGCTTCAGAAGCGAGACACGGATACTGTTTATATCAAAAAAGTCACAGAAGACTTTGTCGCCAGCATCCAGAAAATCCGTAATTCTGTGGAAGAGATAGAAGCAAGTTTGCCGAGCGATCTAACAGTCAACAGACGGAGTGCGGAGATCTCAACCTTGAGACAACTTTCAAGAGAGGTATGTGACATAGTGGTGGTTCATGCAAAAGAACGTTTTTCATTTTCAAATCACCTAGTCAGTGCCAAACTTGTTCAAAGTGACTTGTATAAAACCCATGGCACTTGCTTTCCAACCCAAGCTCTGGAAGACACTGTGCAAGCAAATCCAATACTGAAGAAGGAACAATTACGCACTGAGCTGTCACTTTTGTATGGGAAGACAGAGTTTCATACTTGTACAAGTGCTGTTTCTCTGCACAAACTTTTCCATCAATTTAATCTGCAGAATGATTTCACAGAGACAGTAAAATTATTAAGAATCCTGATTACAACACCAATGACTACTGCAGAATCAGAAAGATGCTTCTCAACATTGAAGAGGATAAAAACCTTTTTAAGAAGCACCATGTCCCTGGAGCGGTTGAATGCATTGGCGATGCTCTCAATGGAAAAGCAACTGATTTCCGAGATCCCAGACTTCAATGAAAAAGCCATTGAGAAGTTTTCTTCTTTGAAAGATCGCCGTGCAAAATTAAAATACAAGTGATTGAAGCAAAGAAGAATGCATACCCCCAAGATGTGCAAAGATAAACTGCGTTAAGCAGCACTACCTCACACTACCAAACATAACTAGTGGTAAGTAAAGTATGAACGGTGTGTGGGTGTGCATATGGAAGGAGCTATGAAAGGTGTGTGCATGGTCAGTAACAATTGTTGAAGCCTTGGCGTGGTTTGAAGGAATTGGAGGCACTTCCAAGGGTAGCTGTCACTTGTGTACAGGAAGCAAGAATTCCATGTCTGTACAAGTGCTGTTGCTCTGCAGCAACTTTAGCATCAATTTAATCTACATAATTTAACAGAGTGAGTGAAGCTATAAGGAATCCTGCTTACAACAACGAAGACTACTAAAGAACCAGAAAGATGCTTCTCCACATTGAAGAGGATCAAAAAAGTAATTAAAAAGCACCATGGCCCTGTAGCGGTTAAATGCATTGGTTTGAAGGAATTGGAGGCACCTTCAAGGGTACGTAAAGTTCTCAGAAATGGCACCACCTCACTACCAAAAATAACTAGTGGTAAGTAAAGTATGAATGGTGTGTGGGTGTGCATATTGAAGGAGCTATGAAAGGTGTGTGAATGGTCAGTAACAATTGTTGAAACCTTGGCGTGGCGTTACTGCTCATATGGTTATCCATATGCTAATTCAACATGTTTGTTTGACATTGATTATTGTGTTGTCTAAACAGAAGTTAAATGTTGTTGTTTTCTTGAATCCCAAGATCCACTGGTTTGGGCCTATGCAGTGCTGATTGTTCTTCTAAGGTATGTTTGAGGCCTATATGGTCCCACTTGGTCTTCTAAGGTATGTTTGGGGCCTATGGTCACACTTGGTCTTCTAAGGTATGTTTGAGGCCTATATGGTCACACTTGGTCTTCTAAGGTATGTTTGGGGCCTATGGTCACACTTGGTCTTCTAAGGTATGTTTGAGGCCTATATGGTCACACTTGGTCTTCTAAGGTATGTTTGGGGCCTATATAGTTCCACTTGGTCTTCTAAGGTATGTTTGGGGCCTATGGTCACACTTGGTCTTCTAAGGTATGTTTGGGGCTTATATAGTCACACTTGGTCTTCTAAGGTATGTTTGGGGCCTATATAGTCACACTTGGTCTTCTAAGGTATGTTTGGGGCCTATATAGTCACACTTGGTCTTCTAAGGTATGTTTGGGGCCTATATAGTTCCACTTGGTCTTCTAATGTATGTTTGGGGCCTATATAGTCACACTTGGTCTTCTAAGGTATGTTTGGGGCCTATATGGTTCCACTTGGTCGTTTAATGTTTTTTAAGTATGGTTTTGTTCTTGAATGGTATGATTGATTTGCTTGTTTTCTTTCAACCCCAGGTGCAAACCCTATGTGGCTGCAGATTTGTTTCTACTCATTGGTCAACTTAATGAACGTGAATACCCTGAGAAGAAGAGCCGACTAATGGTAGGTGTCACTCCTTTAATTTTTCTGTTAATACGTATAGGTGCAACTATGATATTGCTGTAGTCTTGTCACATGAGTTTTTTCAATCTATATTGTATACCAATGAATTTAACACATTGTTACTTTACTTCTTGACATTTCTGCATTGCAGATCATGTATTTCAATGGGCTTTACAAGCATAAGGTCATTGGGCGGGGCTTATAAAGGTCATTATGATGTCAGGGGAGGAGTTATAAGAATGGGTGTGGTTTGAAAAAGGGGGGGTGGCTATGTTTCGCCCTGTCGCCCCTCCAACTTGAAAAGTCACCAGCCGCCACTGCGTCTTCCCCAGGTGGCACTTGTAAATCGGCTAAGTGACAAAAAAAATGGCGTCCGGAAAAAATGAAAACGAGGCTACACGACGCCAAACCGCGCAAAACATCGCCAGCCATGTACGACTTTTACCTAGGAACAGACGAGGTACAAAATACACTATTAGAAATAATGGAAACTGCTGGCGAGCCGCGTAACACATACACAATCGCCGCCATTTTACAACACTAACTTGCAACTAATAACATTACAAATCTAAAATGGCGCGTTACACGACTATACAAGCGGTTTCCCCTCGTGCACTGCGCACATTGCTGACACTTACACCTCAGGTCACCAACAGTCCAAATGTACACTGTAAGCTGCAGGAAAATCAAAACTGATTGTTAGCTCTTCAGGATATTGATCACTGGATATATTAATTACAAATAGGTAAAGTATTTTAGTAATTAATTAATTCATTATTATTAAAAAAAATATCTATAAAAAAAATACGCTTAATAGCATATTTTACACTGCCGTTACTTTACATACATTAACGCTTTGCACTTCCTAATACATTTGTTCATTCACAATAGTTATTATCGTGTGTTCATTTAATAAGTATTAATTAGTAATGGAAAATAAAAATGTAGACTTTACACTACACTAAAATGTTTTACTTTTTACTCTGCAGTTATATATCTGGATTACTGCTCATTGGCTGCCAGCGATAGCATTCTCAAAGCAGTTACAAATCTAAATCACTTTATTATGCTCTGAGACCTGAATACATTTTTTAATTTACACTGCACAAAAAAATTTATATATTTAACACTGTACTTATATATCTGTCTTTGCGATGAGCGCCGAAGATTGACACGGGGGAAGAGGCTCACAATGAGCGCCGAAGGTCCTCAGAGTACAAAAAGCATCACATTGTGTGTCAAACAGCATTGCCATGGCTTCAAACTTTATTGCCCCGACATTTGTGCCAGGCAAGTCGCTAGTGATATAATATAACATAATGCAATATAATATTATACAGTACACATGGGTGTTGGAACTGGGGGGGGGGGGGGGGTAAGGGGTAACCCCCCCCCCCCCCCCCCAGATTTCTTATCGTATGTATGTTTGCGTATAGAAGCTAACAGGGGAGGGGAGGGGGAGAGGAAACACAGGGGAGAAGGAGAGGAAGACACAGGAGAGGGGAGAGGGGGGAGGAAGACACAGTGGAGAGGGGGAGGAAGACACAGGGCAGAGGGGGGAAGAGAAACAGGGTAGGGGAGAGGTGAGGGGAAGAGACACATGGGAGGGGGGAGAGACACAGGAGAGAGTGGGGGGTAGAGACACAGGGGAGAGGGGGGAAGAGACTAATGGGAGGGAGTGGTGAGGAGACACCGGGGAGAGGAAAGGGGGTAAAGACACAGAGGAGGGGGGGAAGAAACACAGGGGAAGGGAAAGGGGGTAGAGACACAGGGGAGAGGGGGTAGAGACACAGGGGAGAAGGGGGAAGAGACACAGAGGAGGGGGAAGAGACATAGGGGAGAGGGAAGGGGGGGAAAGACACAGGGGATGTGGGAAAGAAACACGGGAAGGGAAAGGGGGGTAGAGACACAGGGGAGGGGGGAGTGACACAGGGAAGAGGGAAGGGGGAAAAGACACAGGGGAGGGGGGAAAGAAACACTGGGGAAGGGAGAGAGGGTAGAGACACAGGGAAGGGTGGGAGAGACACAGGGGAGAGGGGGGAGAGAGACACATGGGAGGGAGTGGGGGGGAGACACAGGGGAGAGGGGGGGAGAGAGACACATGGGAGGGAGTGGGGGGGGAGACACAGGGGAGGTCTTGTGCTTTATTATTATTATTATTATTATTACTATATAATGTGTAGATGTACCGGCTGGGCATGCTCTTGTGCATTATTATTATTATTATTATTATTAGTATATAATGTGTAGATGTACCGGCTGGGCATGCTCTTGTGCATTATTATTATTATTGCTATATAATGTGTAGATGTACCGGCTGGGCATGCTCTTCTACATTATTATTATTATTATTATTACTATATAATGTGTAGATGTACCGGCTGGGCATGCTCTTGTGTATTATTATTATTATTATTATTACTATATAATGTGTAAATGTACTGGCTGGGCATGCGCTTGTGCATTATTATTATTATTAGTAGTATTTTACTACTAACAATAATAATAATGCACAAGAGCATGCCCAGCCGGTACATCTACACATCATATAATAATAATAATAATAATAATAATAACAATAATGCACAAGAGCATGCCCAGCTGGTACATCTACACATTATATAGTAGTAATATTAATAATAATAATAATGCACAAGAGTCCTTCAGCACTGCACTGGACACTGAATAAACTTGCCTAGCTATGGTTTTCCCTATTGATGCAGTATCACCTACACTCTCCCTCCTCTCAGTAAGACTGCAAGTTAGTTATGATTCCAAAATGGCTGCTGTCCATGAGGTTAAAGGGTCTGGAAGGGAGTGTATGCTGCTGATTGGCTGGAATGTGTCTGCTGACTGTGACATGCAGGGTCAAAGTTTGCTCAATGATAATGTATTGGGGGCGGGTCGAATATCGCATATGTTCGCAGTTCGCCGCGAACGCGAACATGCTATGTTCGTCGGGAACAGTCCGCCGGCGAACTATTCGCGGCATCTCTATTTGACAATAATATGAGAGGCCAGCTGAAAAAAAGTAATTAAAATCCTAACTAAATGACAACTGCAATATTATCCCAAAATGCCCAAGGCCTTAATTCGGAAAGCAGCAGTCCAAGAATGTATCAGACATAAGGTAGATATCTCCTGTTTCCAAGAAACCCATTGGAAAGCGGGCAAAGTTCCAAAAATGTCTAATAAAGTGTTTCTGGATCCTATTAATTCAACCTATGTAAAAAATCAAGAGGAGTTTATATCTTCTTTAGTAAAACACTAGCCATTCAGGAAGAATATATATTAATTTATATAGATGGGAGATATATTATATGGGTCGGTAAAATAAATAGTAAATATTATACAATTGTTAATATGTACGCCCCTATTTTTATTTTTTTTATCTTAAATCAAGTATATAAGATAAAAAAAGGTGCAACAATTTTTTGTGGCCACTATAATATGATGTTAGATCCTTATCAGGATTGATCCTCCTCTGTAAAAAGATCTCCTGATAAATCAATGGTTGAAATGGTGAAGAAAGTTTTTGATTTATTAATAAACCACAAGTTATTCGATGCATGAGAACTTCAAATCCTATATAGAGAGATTTTACATTTTTCTCTAAACGCCATCTTACCTATTCTAGGATTGATTACTTTAGAGTAGACAAGTTGATTATGAACTTTATAGAAAAAGTAGTAATTAATCAAATATCATGTCAGATTATGCTTCAGTACATTTAAGGCTTAAAGAAAACCAAGAAAGAATGAATTCTAATTATTGGAAGATGGACTCAATTTTATTTAAATCAAATGAACAAATTAAGGAATTAAAAGAAGAAATTAAGATTTTTTTTAGCGTAAATGAAGATCCGAATATTTCCAGTTTAGTAACATGGGGTATACACAAAGCATATATGCGGGTAATCCTCATATAAAACAATAGCATTAAAGAAAGAAAAAGGAAAACCAATAATAATAAATGATCATGAGACTCCAACAAAACAATTACACTATGGGCAACAAAGCAGGAAAAATACTAGCCAATAAGCTAATAAAACAAATATGCAAAATAGGATCCTTTTCTTAAGAGTGCCAGATAATAAACTATACTCTCAACCCAAAGATATTGGGAAAGTATGTCTAAAATATTATCAATCCCTATATAATATGGAAAAGGAAAACATTTTTATAAAACCATTAACAAAAGACATTGAGATTTTTTTGAAAAACAAAAAACTAGCAAAGATATCAGAAAAAGATTTAATGAATTAGAATAAGAATATATCATTTAAAGAACATAATTTGAAGCCGTATAAAGCCACAGGAAAAGATGGTTTCGTTAACAGCTATTTTAAAAAAAGTTCCTCTGAATTAATATTGCTTCTACATAAAATCTTTAATAAAATAAAAAATGGGGGATATATACCCCAAGAGATGCTAGAGGTGAACATTTTGAATATTTTGAAACTAAATTAAAATCCAGAAGACTTCAAGAATTATAGACCTATATCATTAATAAATGTTGATATGAAGCTTTATTCCAAGGTATTGGCAAATAAATTATGCAAGATAATTCCCAAACTAATTAATGGGGATCAATCTGGATTCAGACAAGGCCCAGATAATATTAGGAAACTAATAGATTTGGTTTCATGGGCAAATAGAAAAGATCTTCCCATGCTCACCCTGTCATTGAATGCTGAAAAGGCATTTGACAGGGTGATTTTTTTTATTTTTATAGACAGCCTTATTAAATTGCGATTCTGTAAATTTAAAAGGGCTCTATTTAAGCACACAGCATATTTTTACAGAAGTTTTTAGTTAGTGAACTTCTATCCAAAAGCAAGGTCTTCACTCACTAAAAACTTATATAAAAAACATATGCTGTGTGCTTAAATAGAGCCCTTTTAAATTTACTAAGGCTGATAGTGTTGGAGACATTGGGAATGGTAGAAGTTGGAACTAAAACAATAAAAGCATTATTTAAAAACTCTACAGCAAGTATAAGCGGCGTGGGATAAGAAGCTGAAAAATTCTCCAATGGAACAAGACAAGGGTGCCCGCTTTCACCATTGTTTTTTATACTAACAATCAAACCATTAGCTGAATTAATAAGAACTTCTATAGAAATTAAAGGAATAGAAATAGGTAAAGAGGAATACAAAATAACATTATTCGCTGATGGCATTGTCCTAATATTAACGGGTTCAGAGAAATCCTCATTAGAACTGTACCTCTACATAATAAATGATGAATTTCACATTGCATTAGACTTTCTTACAGCTTAAAAAATTTAATTTACAATTTAAAGAATCATTTTGAGAAAATATATATGCAAATTAGAAAAATACTTTTAGAATGGAAACAAATTAACGTATCCTAGTTGGGAAGAATATCAACAGCAAATATGGTTATAGTACCAAAGATAACCTACGTATTAAGGTGCATTCCGCAAGTTGTGCCAACGTATATATTAGATAATTTTCAAAAATTTATAAATAAATGTATTTATAATAACAAGAAAGAAAATTTGAGAATGGGGAGTGTCAATGCCCTCAATAAAAGATATACATGACTCAATCATTTTTTCACATCTATAGGTGTCCAATAGGTTGGAATAGTATAAAATGTAGATCCAAATGGGTGAATATAGAAGATGATATGGTTGTAAAGATACCTAGAGAACTATATATGTGGCTTCCCATGTCGGAATTAAAAAAATTAAAACCCTTACCGGATGGAATTTATTCATTACTTAAGTTTTGGTATTTAAATTGAGAGACATTAAAATTAACTAATTTTCTCTCATTGGTTGCTCCCATAGAATTATTAATATATAACAATGAATTAAGTTGCTTCCCTTACTTAAAAATAATTGGTATGAAGTTTATTAAGGATTTCTATTGTAAAGATTCTAGAATTCCACAGGAGCTGCATAAGAGAAATCATCAATTAAAAAAACTCTCATGGTTAGACTTCTCCATAATAAATAGCAAGTTATTGAACTTAGGATACCATTTAAACTATGATCAAGAATTATATATATTTGAATAACTAATTAATAAGGATAATTTGGAGCATAAAGTAGCTAGATGCCAAGACATTTTGATAAGCATTAAATCTACTGGTAAAACGGATAGAATTATTAATTGTGAATGGGAATTAGTTGTTGACGGCCAGAAGATAAGTGGCTGGGAGGCTTCAAAACAGTTAAAAAATCTTCATATAGAGAATTGTTTTTCAAATTAGTCCAGAGGTGGTATTGGGTTCCGGTAGGACTAAAGAAATTTAATGATAAAAGATCTGATATGTTGGAGAGGATATAATAATAAAGGTACTCACCTACATATATGGTGGGATTGTAAAAATATTAAAATCTTTTGGAATCAATGTATTTTACTTACTTACTGCCTTAAGATTAATGTTTTGTTAATCTGAATTTTATGTGATGGATCAGAACACAATAGTCTAACTTGGTGAAGTGAAATGAGAAAAATATATACATAAAACTATTTTTTAGAAATAGAAAACAGAAAATTGGCATGTGCGTATGTATTCACCTCCTTTGTTATGAAACCCATAAAAAGCTCTGGTGGAACAAATTACTTTCAGAAGTCACATAATTAGTGAAATAATGTCCACCTGTGTGCAATCTAAGTGTCGCATTATCTTTCATTACATATACACACCTTTTTTGAAAAGCCCCAAAGGCTGCAAAACCTAAGCAAGAGGCACCACTAACCAAACACTGCCATGAAGACAAATGAACTCTACAAACAAGTAAGGGACAATGTTGTTGAGAAGTACAAGTCAGGGTTAGGTTATAAAAAAATATCCAAATCTTTGATGATCCCCAGGAGCACCATCAAATCTATCATAACCAAATGGAAAGAACATGGCACAACAGCAAGCCTGCCAAGAGATGGCCGCCCACAATTTACGGACCGGGCAAGGAGGGCATTAATCAGAGAGGCAGCACAGAGACCTAAGGTAACCCTGGAGGAGCTGCAGAGTTCCACAGCAGAGACTGGAGTATCTATACATAGGACAACAATAAGCCATACGCTCCATAAGTTGGGCTTTATGGCAGAGTGGCCAGAAGAAAGCCATTACTTTCATAAAAAAACAAAATGGCACGTTTTGTGTTTACGAAAAGGCTTGTGGGAGACTCCAAAAATGTATGGAGGAAGGTGCTCTGGTCTGATGAGACTAAAATTTAACTTTTCAGCCATCAAAGAAAAAATTATGTCTGGTGCAAACCCAACACATCACATCACCAAAAGAACACCATCCCCACAGTGAAACATGGTGGTGGTAGCATTATGCTGTGGGGATGTTTTTCAGCAGCCGGGACTGGGAAACTGGTCAGAGTTGAGAGAAAGATGGATGGTGCTAAATACAGGGATATTCTTGAGCAAAACCTGTACCACTGTGCGTGATTTGAGGCTAAGATGGAGTTTCACCTTCCAGCAGGACAGTGACCCCAACACACTGCTAAAGCAACAATTGAGGGGTTTAAGGGGAAACATGTAAATGTGTTGGAATGGCCTAGTTAATGCCCAGACCTCAATCCAATAGAAAATCTGTGGTCAGACTTAAAGATTGCTGTTCACAAGAGCAAACCATCCAACTTGAAGGAGCTGGAGCAGTTTTGCAGGGAGGAATGGGCAAAATCCCAGTGGTAAGATGTGGCAAGCTCATAGAGAGGCTCTACAACAGATTGACTTTAGGGAGGGGTGAATAGTTATGCACATTTACTTTTCCTGTTATTTTGTCCTATTTGTTGTTTGCTTCACAATAAAAAAAAACACATCTTCAAAGTTGTGGGCATGTTCTGTAAATTAAATTATGCAAATCCTCAAACAATCCATGTTAATTCCAGATTGTGAGGCTTCAAAACACGAAAAATGCCAAGGGAGGTGAATACTTTTGCAAGGCATTGTACCTCTACATAATAAATTATTAATTTCACATTACATTATATCACGCTTATTAGTAGCAAAATGGCATGTAATTAAAAACTGGAAACAGAGTTATCTTCCATCTTGGGAAGCAGTGGTATACACTATGAATAGAAATAGAGAACTGGAAAATGGAAATAATTATATGCATGCATCTCCTAAAAATAATATACTAAAATGGCAGGTTTGGGATTTATATATGAAAGATACTGTATATAAAAGGAGTAGATTCAAAGATATACAGAAGGATGGTCTCTATAATATTTTATTAAAGTTGGAAATACATAATTGAATGGACATGTCTCGAATTTTTGTATATGTGTATGTTTTTATATGGCATTGTACTTATGTATGTTTAAAAAAAAAAATGAATGTCATCAGCCATCGGCTAACCCCCAAGTACCATATTTGGGCGTTTCTAGCAGTCATTAACCCTCTTTCTGATCTGTTCTCTGCACACAGCTCTTGCTCTCAGTCTCTCTGGAGGCATGCCTAATTCTCATGTAAACAGAATTTCCTTTCATAATTTTTTCTATGAAAAGGGCAATTATTTCAAAAAGTATTTCAACATGTTTTCAGGAGTACATTACAGTGGTGTGCTCCAAGTTGTGCTGAATTAACTGGCCCTTTAAGTGCTTCCTGGGAATTGACTTCTGATATCTACTTCAGAGTATTATTTGACTGATATCAGCAACTTCCTTCACCTATATCCAAACAAAGGACAGTCCCTGCTGCTGTAGAATATTGTTGAAGGAGAAGTCTACTTAAAGGGCCATTTACCTCACTGTAAGTGCTCTTCGAGGAGTGAAAAACACATGATATATGTTAAAATGTTCTATTTATTTAATTACACTAATAACAGATACAACATTTAAAGTTTTAAGTCTCTGTTTACATACAAAGTGTATCCTGCCTACTGGCTGTTGCATGAATAATAATAGATAGTTGAGTCCAGCTCCTGTTGTGATTGATAGCAGGATTTCCCTGGACTCAGGGATGCAATGACCATTTAACCCATAGCTGACCTGTTTAGGTGAGTTCAGCATTCCATGTCTGTAAAGATAAATCTGTTAAGGATTATTTTTTTCCATTGATCTCTACACATACAGCTGTACAGAACCTGGGGCAGAGCACAGAGCACTGCTCTGCATTGTTCAAATTCCAGAGAGGCAAAAGAGCAGAATCTTGCATTTTCTACCATAAAAATTTACAAAAATCACAAGGAAATGTAAGAAAACTGAAATGTAAGCAGCCTTGCCATTGACTTCAAGTAGACACACACACCTGCAACTTGATTGGCTGCAGTAATGCCACTTAAAACACAAATGTATCTATTTTTGATTTCTCAGTTAAAAATGCACATTCAAAAATGTAAAAAGTATTTTAACATGCTTTTAGTAGCTCTTTACTTTGATGTGGTCCATATTGTGCTGAATTAAGTGGCCCTTTAAGTTCTATCTGTGGAAAAACATAATCTAGCTGTGTAAATAACTACAATTAAACCAAACAAATACATTCTGTATTGAATATTTCACTTTCTTACTGATCTTTTTGGTTTATATCAGGGGTAACCAAACTCGGTCCTGGAGGGCCGCACCCAGGCCTGGATTTGATGATTTCCTTTCTGTGCACAGGTGAGTCAATCAGGATGACTGAAGAAGCAATAGTCTCACCTGCTTGCAGCAAGGATATCCACAAATCCAGGCCTGGGTGCGGCCCTCCAGACCGAGTTTGGTGACCCCTGGTTTATATAATAACTTATTTTTATGAATAGTTGGTGTAGGTTTTGAGCACTGGATAATCAACGTACTGTCACCTACAGTATATTTTTATTTAATAGTAGTAATTTACATAAGGAGATTATTTTTACACTCATAAGTCAAATCAATAATGTTTTTCATTGTTTCTAGTAAAGCATCAATCTTACTATTTGATTGATTTAAAAGCCTAACATGTTTGTGAAGTATTTAGTATCAGTTCTACATCTTATATGTTGCAATGTGATACTGTGCTCTTATCAAGAGTAAGCTGACAGTTTAGAAATTAGATGCAATACTAACTAATAGCGTATAATTCTTTAAGGAAATGTGTCCATCTTTGGCCCTTTGAAATGTAGAGAGGTATGTTTACACACACATAAACCATACAAACATTTATGCAAGGGGTGTTAACCAAATGTGATAAACAATAGTATTACCTGTTGATTTGGAACAAACCTGCAAAAAATATAAAGAAAAAGCCATACTTTATGTTGGAGAGATGCTTTATTATTATTGTTATTATTATTATCATAAGGAATTAAAGACAGATGTACATTCGAAGGAGTTCTATTCCCCTGTTCATTAGTTATTTTACATGCGCATAGTTTAAATCTGGCAATGTGTATTAGTGGGGTGTTTTTTGCATCAATTACAGCAGTGCAAAGGTTTTAAGCATAACAAGAAAGAAATGGAGCTTGTATCCAAAGGATCTGTCACTTAACAATTCATACACTGTGAGCATTAAGGTTAAGGAGACATATAAGACCATTCATAATTGTTGAGAAATGTTTCTGGATGAATAGTGACAAGCTCGGTGGACTGCAAGGGGTTAATGCAGTGCTTGGTTAACAGACTTTGAGAAAATTAAACCAACGCGGAGGACTTATATTTTTTTAAGAACGCACATATTTTTTGATACAGAAACAAAATGTACATAATAGAATATAACATGACAGGCTATTCAGAGAAAGGGCAAAATGAAAACATTAGTTTATTGTTTTTAAAAAAACAGATGCTTCAGAAGCTATAATCTGTAAATTAACATTAGGCATTGCAGATCTAGAATGATGGTGTAGGACATCCTGATTCAGGCATAAGCCTATTGACTAACCCTGCCTTAAGGTATGACACGGTAATCACTGGTTCTTCATTAATTTTCAATTAAACTAGAAATATATTTTAAGAGTTTGCAAAAACCTACATAACGTTATCGGTTGTTATTAGTTGTCAAGGAGTTGTTCTATGTTGTAATCACTCATGAGTTAAAAAATAATACACCATAGAGGCAGCTATATTGTAGCTCTTTCTGTGATTCATTGACGACAAGCCCTAGGAGTGTTTGCTCCCTACCTCTTCTTTCTTGATGAAAATCTTTGCACTGCTGGGAAGCATAGCATATGGAGCATTACAAAATATGGTTTGAAATAAATAATGTACCACCCATTGGTACAATGAAAGCAAGATATTTACACAAGTCCCCAGGGAATTCATCCCTTTTGTTGTCAAGGTGTCTGGAAAGCACTGCACATCTGCTCCCTTGGTAGTCAAGGGGCTATAATCTCTTTGGCTTCCATAGTAGCATACTTCACATTATGTTGAAGGGTACTCTGGAAGCAAAAGTGATAAAGCAACAAGATTTCAGATGACAAGGCAACATTTATATTCAAACTTACATAATTTTGCATTTGAATTGATTTTTACTATTTAATACTATATATCATTTTTAATCATATAAGAAGAAATCCATAAAATATTATTACTTCATAAAATACATCCTGTTCTATATGCTCTATGAGTCGAACAACATATGAAGTGCAGTAATAGTCTTGAGGAAAACTGGTTAGCTGGTTACATTTGATTACTAGTGGAACCATATAAATGTTCGAACGAATAGTGCTTAAGAAACCACAAACATTTCTTGAATAATGGAAAAATAAATATTTACTCATGGGAGTCAAATAATATATAATATGTAGGCATAAATTAAATTCCATAACAATCAAAACCAGGATGTTAATATCCTCCTCTTTTGTCTCTTATTCAATAATGTACCCTTCTCTCTTTTTCAAGTGTCCCCTTTTGTTTATATGAAAGGGCCAGATTATGCTCCAGTATTCCCTTGTCTACAGTATGATAAACAACTTTGCTATACGTTTTGTTTTGTATCCAACTATCTTAGTGAAATCTTACTTGTAAAATTGTACTTTGTTATTTCTGATTTCTTTTTCTCCTCTATCAGTTTGTATCAGTGTCTGTCAATATTGACAGTGTTATAAAGCCCCGGTATGATCAATTAGAAAGTATGCAGAAAGGAAGTGGAAGCGGCAGCACCCACTCTCCACAGACCACTGTGAACATACTTCAGTAGGCGTGAAACGCGTTAAAGCAGTGTCTCTCATCCTTTTTTGATCTGTGTAATGACTGGTTACCTTCAGATGCTCATGTAAGCTGGATTTTGAAACCCAGAGCATCTTGATACTAAATGTGACAATATATTTTCATCTATTTTTACGCTAATAAGAACAGATTATTTTTTAACTGCAGATAACTTATTCAATAATCAATCGATAACTATGGTTAATGGTAGTGTTAGCCTCTGCTCATCCTTCCTTGTTTCAGGGACCTAGCCTAAGACCAGTTATTGAGAACCACTGACTTAAACCACCATTTAATAAAACATTTTTTCTCTCTCTCCTGAGTCTGTGATTTGAATGCTATAACACTACAATAACATTTTAATAAGTGGTCTGTGGATAGTGTTACAGTTATGGTAAGCCACTTGTTCCCTACATCACCCATATTTACAGTGACTCCAATATCAACAGTTGGATGGTAAGAGGACTTCACCCACACACTATTTTGTCTCTGACAACATTATCTGAAGAATACAGTACTGCAACTTTCTTCCAATGCTATGTGATTGTCCTGTGCATAATTTAAAACTCATTATCAAAATGCAACTATTATTGCTATACGACAATGTAACCTTGGATTAGTCAGAGTAACATGCTAATAGACTTCCCAGGGATTTTGTGTCACTATGCCATCAGATTTGAATTACATGACTGGTGTTATATGGCAGGCAATGACAAGTACCTCTAAAATGCAAGCATACAAGCAAAATTTCACTAAGAAAATGTATTTATGCACAAAGTTTGTTGCAATGTTTTTTTTGTACCCTACTATAGACTGCATACTGGACCTTTATGTTTAATTATTTCAGACTTTTTTCCACTTTGAATTCATATTGCTTTTTTCGCATATGCAGTACATCATGCCTCCTCTATTATATTCAATTTATTTGTTTCTCAGCCTCTTTAGAAATGTATTTGTAACATATTATATAGTCTTAGTTATTTGCCAGAATGGAGCAGCTTCTTAATCCTCTTACCTGAACTAGTTTTGAAAATAACTGTGTCTATGGAAACTAAATTTTTTATCAGGTTTTAAGGAAGACTTTCATAAATAACATTTCATTATATGCAGTGACAAAAATGCAATGCTAATAAATGAGCAATTTACTGGTACGTTATACATATTCAAAATGTTCCTTATTCCTAAATTCTAAATCCTTGAAACAGAATATTTATTAATGAGAATGGGCAGCCACACACAATGAGAATGTTATCCATGGCATTACATTGACATCCTAAACACAGCAAGAGTGAGGGTCAAATTGCCTATAGGACAAAACCCCTTTTTACTGTTTTGCATTGTCATTTCCCCCATGGGTTAACTAGTGGCTCGTGTATTGTGATAAACTAATTTGTGTTCGAGCTAGGACAACCTTAAACCATAATCTGTTGGTATCCCTTATGGGCTGGAGTTGCTATTCATCTTCTGATGAGAAATAAAACATCAGTAACAGGTATCTGTGAGATGTTCATGAAAAATGACTCCAATAAAATAATCCCTATCTTGTGTCTATTTCTAAGACAATTCCTTTGCTTATATCATAGCACTAATTTATTTTACATCATACAATTACTGTAACCAGCGAACATGTACTCAGATTAACTGAACATTTTGTTAATGGAACATCCTCACTTGAAAACTGCAGTATCAGCCATAGAAAACTCTGCTCTAAAAATGTATAGCTAAGGATTCCTCCACAAAACGGTTGATTAATTAATTATGTTTTTTTTAATGTCTTGCACTCTGTACTTCCATAGCACATCTCCAAATTTTAAGGACCACTGTAATGGTCCAGCTTTTATTATTTGTATGTAACTCTTAAATTTCTTGCAATTAAAAAAGTTTTTATGAGAAAAAAATAAACTGCATGATAGCTGGCGTGACCACTGTGTCTATGCTGAAGCTTCTTGTATCTTCTCCAAATTGTTGCAGAGTAAGAAGGACAATTACCTGCAACCGTCCATTTGGTGCACAGCTTTGGTAGAAAATTCTAGGTAAAATAGCCGAAACTGTGATAGATTGAAAAATATGGGAGGGGCTCTAGCTTAAGTAAGGTTGAAAAATCTGAAATTTTTAGTTTTTAGTAGCTTTCTCACAAAAGAAAAATATGTTATCACAATAAATTGACAAAGATGTTATATGGATCTTTATTACTTAGAAAAGCAGGATAATTACAGTGGCCTGGGAAAGCTCAGGACTTGCGTTGCCCTACAGCTCCTGGTAACTAGGTAGGTATGTCGCCATTAATTTGTTTCAAATTAAGTGACAAAGATAAGAAAAAAATCAAAAGCAACTGCAGTTCATGACATTGTGGTCTTGAAATCAGAGCTATGCAGTAAATGGAGTAGGTATTTGCTAAATATTAACGTAACTATATTATATATTAAATATTACCTATGATAAATAATATAGCTTTATCATAGTCACCAATTGGTGAAAACCAAGACAAGAGAAATAGGAGCCAACGACACCCACTAACTTATTTTATCAAAACACTTAAAACATAAACCATAAATTACATGTGCTGATGTGACTCCCTCTATTTTAATAGAGAAAGCTAGAATAATTAAGGTACATTACAGGCCCACATCAGAAGAAAATAATTAAAAGTTTTACTCAAACTGCCAGTGAGAAGTCATTAAAATCTAATCTCTATTAGAACGCTCTCTCATCTCTTCATTTTCATATATTTTGTGCATTACAAAAAATAAATAAATTGTGACTATAATTGGAATAATTCTTTTTACAAAAAATATGAAATACATGCATCTATAGTTCGTTTTTTATTTGACTTTGATTTGGTAGCAGTTGCAGGAATGTTATATTGTATCTCCTCCCTAATTAGTATTTTAATTCTTCTTATTCTCACTTTCAATGAACATGTCCATAATAAACTTCATCTAGACTTTGCAAATTGCCTGTAGTGATGATGTCAGGTTGGAGTCCAGTTTAATCAAATAGGCAGATTTTCACTGATGTCTTTCCTATCTGAACTTTAAAATTATTGGTGCAGTTACACCAACTCATTCCAATGCCTTACTTCTACTGAATTACAATACTTATTTGAGAGATCCTACTCAATGTAACATAAACTCGACCCTCTGGGGCATATATTACACAAATAAGTGATTCTGTGAAACAATGCATTTAAACAAACAAGAGGATTTTAGCCAATATTTCTTTCTATTGATTCTATTGCAAAGTGATATTTACCTGACAAAAATATCTGCATCTGACCCTTGGTTTAGTGTTCCCTGAAAGTCTTTATTTAGCCTGAGATGTAATGATAAACACAGCATACTTCTAACAATTCTTTCTAAACTCTTTATAATACAGTGCACTTAAAATATAGGTTATCACCAATTATTCAATGTTTGTGAGGTTGAGTTTGTATCTACTTCTAGGAGAAAATGTATTTATACTCACAAACAAAAGCATTAAACCATGCCTGTACCAGCAAAATAAAACAAATGATAAATTTAGGAATGATTTATAGGACAGCCCTGTTACAGTATTGAGTGACAGCAGACAGGATGTGAGGATAGAATATATACAATACACTTCAAACAAGGCACCAAAACACCACATTAAACACCATGAAACAGACAAGACAAGAAAGACAAGAAGCGTCTGAACCCACAAACGTGGGATGGATTAGGCAGCGCTCTGCAGGTCTGTAGAATGGAAGAGCTTAACAAAATGATCTGCACTAAGGAATCACCTAAACAATGCTCTGCATACTCTAGGAGGGAGAGTAAGCAGTGCATTACTTTGGAAAGGTTTTATTGTGGAGTGCTCAGCAGGTCTTTAGGAAAGAACATCATTATGCAAAGCTTTCCCGATCATGTTTATGGATGAAGGATATGAGTGGCAACGTAAGGAAGATTTTCTAATGATAAATGCAGTATTTACGAGGAGCAATGTGGAAAGATTTCATTATGTCATCAATGAAATACAGTAAACATTACTTTGAACTATGTTAAGTACTAACATGCTTTGGTCCTCATAGTAACCCAGTTACACTAAAGTGGAATAGTTACATTTGTGTTCAATAGCAGATTTTTATATATATATACCCCAGAAGACTTGAAGATGCTCTGTGTCACAGTCTATCCCACAGAGGTAGCAAAACATCCCAGCCTCCTGGCATCCAACTGAAATGATATATTGTATACTACTACCAAAAGGTAGGCTCCAGTACAGTACAAATAAATGGAACCATGACATAGCACCCATAGGGTTTAATTAAATAAATAAACAAATGAGTTATATGCAAAGCATAATTGTTAGCATTATGCAATTTTCCACATATGGTGGTTTATTTATTTGTTTAATAACTACTCCACAGTTCCACTTATTTTGGGTGTAAACCACACTTCTCTGTGTGATCCTGTTGCTTGTAACTCTGAGCTGATCAGCAGTATGTCCAGGGTGTCTTGCACAACCATGTATTTGATCTTGAAGCTATTGCTTTGCATCCCTCGTGCCCTTCCTTTGCCATGTCATTATGTTATCTTGTTGGAATGAGAACATACAATATAAGCCATAATTCCATGTTTCTTGTACTTTTCACTGTGCATATATGAAAGTTTTTTGCATCATTCTGGAAAAAAAATGACAACTACCCTTTCACTGCTAGAGAGTCATGCAGAGCAGTGGAGCATTCGTGAAAGGGAATATATATAAATAGGAAATGAATGTACACTGTTGACCTTGTGTACTGCAAAAAAAGAGTGTCCTAATCTAAGATACTCACAAAAAGAATAAGACAGCTCTACGTAATTCGCTGCAGAGGCAGTTCAGTATTGGAGTGATCCACAAAAAATAAGAGACAGACCCACATAGCAGAGACAGCTGGGACAGTTGGACAAAGGGAGAGCTGCCTGGTGTTTTCTGAGTCAGCTCACACAGTGTCACAGACGGAGGGATTCTGAGGACAGAATAGTTCCTTTAATGTCCCACTTTCTGTGCGTGCCAAGTGACCTGCGGCTTCAGTCAGATCCAAATGTTTTACTCCCTGTGTCCCAGTTCTTTTGTACTGCAGGGAGGGGATCTGAAGTGGAATCAAAGACCTCAACATGAACTGGAGCAGTGCCTTTTAAATTAAGAGGAGGAGAGAGTCAATCAAAAGTGTGCACAGTACAGTAGGAAATATAATAAGTCAGGTTAATAAAAAAACATAAAGTAGAATGGTACTCAAACCAAAATGTATGTTTTTCAATTTAATGTAACAATTAAATTTAAATATTTTATTTTACGGCTCTTAAACTAGAACTAGGACTGTAAATTTTAACTCAAAGACATTCACACAAAACTTTGGACAGTACAATGGGAAACTAAAAAAATAATTTAGGCTAATAAAACATATAAAATACAATAGTGGTACTCAAGAAAAATATATGTTTTTTAATTAAATTTAAATATTTTACATAAGGGTTTCTCAAATTAAAATTAAAACTATAACTACAAATTATAATTTAGAGACAGTTGCACAAAACAGTGCTCAGCACAGCGGGAAATATAGTGTAATAAGATTAGCAAAATTAGATATATAAAAAGATTTAGTCAAAGCAAAATATATGGTTTTAGATTTGACAATAAACATCAACATATTTTGCACATAGATTCGCAAATATAAAATCTATTTTAATTATCATTCATCACAGCATTCAACGGCCTTTGTTTAATTTGAAAGCGGCTCATTTTTTACAATACCCAGACTGGTAAGGTAGTTTGGCTGAGCATGTTCAATGTACTCATATTTCCACTATTTTTTTTGTCTCAGAGTACTTTAACTTTTATTATGATTAATGCCACTTATTACCTCTAGTTATGTGTCTGTAGGAATATAATTACTCAGGGTTGGTAAAATGTGCAAAAGAACTTAGCTTCTATGGTAGATAATATATTGTCTTTAAGTGATTGTGCGTCCCACTGTTAATGATGAGTTAACTTGTTATATTGTAGCCAATCTCCAATAGCAGTGACAAGTTAAAGAGCCACTGTACTTTAAAACTAATGGCTGCTAAAATGAAAGTACATGCATAAGTATACGTGATTTGCAAGTTTCAAACATTGTAATTCAAATAGTTGTTGTACTTTAAATCTCTTATTTCTTAGGTTTTTGCACGGCAAGCTGTGCCATTTAGCTCCACTCCTTTGGCACAGTTAGGGATGGGGCAGCTGTAGCAGACTTCCTGCTATGTGTTCTGGTATTTGACTAGTGTATATCAGACCTCAGATAAACACCAGTCAGACACCGGAGAACACAGCAAGAAGTCTGCTACAGCTGCAAAAGGATGGCACAGCATGCTGACCAAAAACCTATAAAAGTAAGAGCTATAAAGTGCAACTACTAGCATTACAAAGCTTGACATTAGAAACTAAGCATACTTATATCATGCACTCATTTTAACATCCATTGTTTTTATAGTACAGTGGTCATTTAACTTGTTTAACCCTTCCTTTGGGAAGTGCACAGAGGGCTGGGTAATTTACAGGGGAGTGCTGGGAGAATTGCAGAGGGAGCTGGGAGAGGTATAGGGAGGCCTGGGGGATGTACAGGAGAGGGCTGGGGGAGGTGCAGGGGAGGCCTGGGGGAGGTACAGGGGAGGGATGAGGAAGGTCAGGGTGGGCTAGGAGAGCTGGGAAATCTGGGGAATGTATTTGCGTGTGTGTATATAAAGTGTATTTTCCAAATTGTTAATACAGAAGTACCTATTTCAGGCTACTTTGAAACATAAAGGGACATGGATGGTTTCTGAATTTCTCTAGGTATATCATATACTTATGTTTCTATTTTATTTGATGTACTTTATTTTATGAAAAAGTACTTTGTACCTGTTTAGGTCTATACTCTGAAGCTCATGTAGCTCCTGAATATACAGACTGTGAAGTGCAGTGTTTCAAATTAGCCTTCTCTGAAGTAACATGTTTACTTATGCCCTTTACTTAGAAATACACTATCTTCATTGGCTGCAGGGGGAAAACCAGTTAGGAACTATTTCTACAATTTTAGTAAGAAAAAGCAGAGCATTTAAGCACTTCTTAATGAAATAAAGTAAACAGAGATATATATTATATTCCTAGTAAAATCCAGACACTGTCCATGTCCCTTTAAGTTTCTCATAACTCTTAGTGCAGTCCTGCAGCATATGATGACATTTTCTAGGTGTGTATAATCACGGGCTGGTCATCTTGAAACGCTTATGGCTTATGTCAAAAAAACACGCTCACAAAATTAAAGTTATACAGTTTCGGATAGTGTTTCTAATAATTGTGGGCAATCTGCTGTCTTGAAATGGATATTGTCTTTCCCTGCTGCTGGCTGGTGCTATACCTGGTCTCCATGGAAACTGTGCACTAATCCAGGTTACCATTCTCCTCTGTGCTATGCTCCTCCTTGCAGGGGGAAAGCTCGTCCACAGAAGTTTGGTTGGTTATCCCTGTAGAAAAAGCAATGAAATATCTTTTGAATTACAGTATATTATGTTATTAAACACTACTATTTGTATGTTGCTCGATTTTTAGACTTTTCTGTTTGACTGTTTGAGTATATTTAAATCTAAGCGGACATTAACCTTTTCTATATGTTTTAGAAACATTTTAGCGAAATGTATAAAACATTTTGGGCTTATTTACATTCTCCCTCATTGATATCCTTCTTTGTGTTCTTTAGCGGCAGCTTGCAACATCACATATACTGTATAGTTCTCAGCAGCGCGGCCTTGCCAAAATACATATATATATACCGTATACACTCGAGTATAAGCCGATCCGAGTATAAGCCGAGGCACCTATTTTACCACAAAATACTGAGTATAATGAGTGACTCGAGTATAAGCTGATGGTGGGAAATGTGCTGCCCCCTGTGTCCCTCTTGTGCCCTCTGTGTCCCCCTCTTGTGTGCCCTTTTCTTGTGTCCCCCTCTCTCTCCCATGTCTCTTCTCCCCTCTCCCTTCCCTGTGTCTCTTCCCCCTCTCCCTTCCCTGTGTCTCTTCCCCCCCTCCTCATTCTCAACCTCCCTCCTCAACCCCACTCCTCATCCTCAACCTCCCTCCTCAACCTTAACCTCCCTCCTCAACCCCCTCATCCTCAACCCCCCCTCCTCAACCCCCTCCTCAACCTCCCTCCTCAACCCCCCATCCTTATCCTTAACCCCCCCATCCTCAACCCCCTCCTCAACCTCAACCCCCTCCTCATCCTCAACCCCCTCCTCAACCTCCCTCCTTATCCTTAAACATATTCATAAATATTATGACTAGCTTTCGAGAGCGGACCTTTCTTTTTCAACAGTGACAACCTCTTTGCAGTTAGAAAAGAAGGTGGAGGATGTCAGTGAGGGGGAATGTGAGGGGCAAAATGGCTGTTCTTATACTGAGCATGGTTGACAATATTAAGCAAATCCAAAATATAATCTATATTTCCTTAAAATGTTAATACAAAGTATAGAGGAGATTCATTTTAATTCAATCGCTTAAAAAGATTTATAAAAGATAACATTTACATGGGAAGGCACCTGTGATTACTACTTGGGATGTAAATCAGAAATCAGGAGAAGGTTTATGTCTGTAGTGACTAAATTCAAAATGGGTAGGAGCTTGAAAGAAATCTATGGAGAATTAAACAAGTTATAAAACAATCTATACAAGTTACATAGAGGTTATACCTATGCAGATGAGAATTGATAGTATTGTGCATTTACCTTCCTCTCTGGATTTAGAAAAAACATATGATGTATTTCATTGACATTTATGTTTGCATCCATATGAATAATTCATAAATGGCATAAAACTATTACATTGTGGACTGACACCTAAATTACAGTTTCCAGGAAAGGATGATAAATAATTGAAATGAACGTGATAGGGATGCCCAATGTCTCCACTAGTTTTTGCCCTGGTTATTGGACATTGGCTTCAAGAGGTAAAATTCACATATTGCTGGTTTTATGAATTTGTGAAGAGAACATAAAATATTATATATAGACTATATACTGTGCAACATTTGCAAGAAGTGATTAATGAAGAGTGTAAATTGTTTAAAATAAATGAGAAAATATAAACAATTATTTAAACTACCAAAGGCAAACAGTTGAGGATGATCTAAGAAACAAATTTAAATACAAATTGGCAAATCAAAAAAACAACATTTTAAGAAGTTTATGCTAGAGTCTGTTCATAAATGTATGAAGCAAATTGTTTCTAATTATTTCAGAAATTAAAGTGAGAAAAAGTCTGTATTAGTTTTTTTAAAGTTTGTAAAAGATGTTAATTTTCAAGTCAAGTTCTTCAACAAACATAAATAACTAACTAGGACATTTCAGTGTTTCCTTAAAGTGACACAGCAGAGGTTCTAAATTTGGGATATTGTAAAACTATAGGGAATAACAAGAACAATAGCAATTTAATATTATTTAAATGCATTTTCCTACAGTGAACTACAGGGTCGATTTACATTATTATGACTTTTGGCATCAGCAGCATGTAGCCAATGAAATATGCCACGTGTCTTGAGCTGGCAAGGTGGGTATATAAACTGATATGTAGGTATTCTGAAAACACATCAGCCATCGCTGTCATGGTTAAAACATGCAATTTATCCTACTTTGGATAAGGGGATGATCATTGGCTTTCAAACCAAGATTGGCAGTATTTCTGAAACAGCGCAGTTTGTGAACTGTTTGTGTCCTGCTGTGTTTAAAGTGTACTGTGACTGGACAAATGGCATGGAAACTGCGGAGCACCATGTGCTGTTTATGTCAAAGGTGAACGTCAACTGCGGAGGTGTGTAAGGGCCAACTAACACGCTACAGTTTAGTAACTCACCATCCAAATGAACCAGGGGCTACCAGATATGTGTCTAAAACATATGGGGCTCAAAACAAACGTCTGGTCACTGCACCCATGCTGACAAGGGTTCATCATCAGAAACGGCTTCAGTTTGCACAACAGTGCTGAAATTGGACCTCTTCAGATTGGCAAAGGATTACCTTCTCTGATGAGTCAAGTTTTCTGATCCATCTACTGGACGGACGTTGGCGTGTCAGGCGTAAAACCTCAGAGAACAAACCATCTGCAACCAATATTGGAAGAATACATGCTAGTGGCAGCAGTGTTATGGTCTGGGGAATGTTTTCTTGCCATTGCCTGGGTCATATCTCTGGTAGACACTCTCAACCGATTGGGTTATCTATCCATCCTTGCAGATCAAGTACACTGATACTGACACTTATGAGGCCCAATGAAGGCCAAAACGTACGTCCGGGGTTTTGCTGCTTCTCCTGTTCAGGGTAGAATTGTCTGGTATTTCGAAGCTGGGTCACTCTAGTTAAAGGGACCAGACAGATATACTACAGGATATTTCTCCCTGTAAACGGCACGAGTGAGCTAAAAGAGGTTAGTTTGTTCTCTGATTGATTCTCTGTTGTTATGTTGACTGTCTTCCCTGGAGCAGATGGGATCTTCTAGCAGGACAATGCAACATGTCATACTGCCAGAATTATCTGGGAGTATTTGGAGGAGCACGACGAAGACCTCCAAGTACTTCCCTGGCCTCCAAATTACCTGGACTTGAACGCCATCAAGCTCCTGTGGGACCACCTGGATCTCCATGTTTGCTATATGGATCCTCCAACACGCACTCTTCAGGAGCTGTCAGATGCACTGCAGTTTGCATGGCTCCAGATACCCTTGCCAACCTTCCGGCATCTTATTGACTCACTACCACTCTTTCTGGCTGCTGCTCATGCTACACACAACAGTTATTCTGGACATTATAATAATGTGACTTGACTGTGTATGACTGAAGTTTGGTGGGGTTTGGGGCTAATTTTTTTCTTGTGCAAGTCACCTGCAGAAAAAACACTCGAAATGCTCAGGCCAAGGGAGCATGTTCAGTCTTTTTTTTCTGAAGGTGACTTGCACTTGTGACAATAGATCCTAAATCTCAGTTGGTAATCTGTAATTTTCAGCAGTGTCCTCTGATTAACAATAGATTATCATTTTAGATGGTAGTTCGGAAAGTTTAGTGTATGTAATTTAATTAAATCAAATGGCAGACTTGAGTAGTAGAAGTGCAGCTACAAGAGACATCACTCAGTGATAAATAAGCTGGATATGGAAAAGATCTCTCTTAATGTGAACTGTGACACAGTCATATTTAAAACTCTATAGAAAAATGGTGCATCTGCTCACCACTGGCAGCTCTTTCCTTCCACTTCTGCTTGTTTTCCTGGATATACTTTGTCCACGTTGTTCGGAAGCTGTTCAGGTCGGCATTGATGTCCCCCAGTTCTGATTGTTCATCTAGGGACGGCTGCCTCCATTGAGAGCTATATAGGAAGAAATCCAACTCTCACTAAACATGGCAATACACAGCTAAATTCACAGATGGCTTGGTGATTCTATAGTATGAGCTGGAATCGCTTACATTACACTTTTCAGGAGTTTGTAATAAGCATATGATATGTTAAATGTAATATATGTAATAACTAATTAAGCATTCAAACACATCTTGGGCTACAAAAGTACCGACCCCAAAATCTGAAAGTTACTCTCCTAGAACCACCAACCCTAAAATTGCATTGCTAGGTCTAATACAAGTCATTATAATCTTAAAGCTTAAATATGCCTCCTTGCAATCCATCTCTAGAACTTTATAAGTACAGCACACCATTTTCTCCAGAGCAGAGTATTATTGTATTTACTTTAATATGGAATGTCTGGTCACAGAAAAAAAGGAAGCTGCTCCATGGAATGTTTTAGGAAACTGTATACTATATCTAATTACATAAAAAAGCTTGGAAGAATTGCCTATTGTGGTATTTAGGAATTGCATGGTGATTATTTACTTTGGTACTTTTAGAGTCATTATTATGGTTATTCATTATCAGTAACATAGGAAGACAGAACAATTCTCTCAGTGGCTTTTTAATTTATAAATGTTAGTGCATTAAGAGACATGTTCCATGAAACATTTAAACAGCATTGGATAAGACTATGCACTTAACCCCCCCCCCCGTCCCCCCAAAAAAATCCTACACATGTTTGTCTCACAAAGAAGATTGTCTGAGCCAGGTTGACGCGGGCGTCTAGTTCACAAATTGTAAGGTACACTTGAGCTTTCAAATAAGTGTCTATGGTTTGTATCTGGGCAAAATCTGTATCTGTATACCAGTTTCTCATTTTATATGCAAATGGTTGCGTCATGAACAGCATTTAAACTTAAAACACTTCCTTAGGACACAGTTTCCTCTATTCCTCTTTAGGGTTTTTGTTAATTCCATAAGAAATGAGAGGGATGACTCAAAACATTTTCTTTATTCCAGTAAAAAAACCTTTGTGATATTACAAAGAAGTTGAGCTAACCTTGACTGGTTGACTGGAGCTGCTGGTTTGGATTTGCTTCCCTCCTCTACCAGTGGAAGAACAATCTTTTCAGCAACATCAGTCAGCACTGAAAATGTTGGGTCCACAATAAACTCAATGAAACCTGTGGAGAAGTAAAGTGAGGCTGTAGGCGATGTCACAAACCCTATCTAGCTTTGAGGCATCCACAATTTGTAGTACACTGTAGTAGATATACAATCATGTTTAATTTGTTTATTTAATAATTGATTCACTAGAAGATCTGTTCCGTAGGACTGGACATCAAATAGGGATGGAGAAAAGCAGCTCCGGTAGAGCTTAAAACCTTAACATTGAAGTACACTTTATAAAAGCTATTTTACCATTTTATTTTCAAATACCAACTTTACTTCTAAACAAATAAACTCTTCTATATGACTACAACAGGTAATATGTTTTATCAAAGGAAGCAGAATTAGATTAAGTAGTTAAATAGAATTTTAAACAAGGGGCCCGATTCAATTGAGAAATCGTAAGTTACTGGAGCCCGTAAGTGAGGCTGTAAGTTAATTTGCTATTCAATTGGCATCTTTATGCAGACTCCAAATGGTTTACGGGTTATGGGTTCGAAAATTTTGTGATGATTAAACCCAGAACCTACAGCCTCCCGAAGCCTTTGATCTTTCACTTTCGCAAGAGTTACGATCGCTAAAATCGCAAGTCGCTATTCAATTGCTTTAATTCCCCAAGGCCACAAATGGTTTCACACCCGTGAATGGCAAATGTAGGAGAAAATCCTATGAGTGCTAGAAAGGACTTGCAAGGGGGTTAAACACCTGATCGTAGCACTGTAAATGCAAATAAAAAAATCAATACTGCACTGTAAATTATGGCGAAAGCGATGAAAGACATTATAAGTAATTGCACAACAGTCTCAGGCTTGCAAATCTGCAGTAAAAGAAAATGTATTTTTGATGTTTAATTTCGGGGGTTATATCGATCTCAGGAATCAATGAGTAAATATATATCAGGCCACCCACACAGACTAGAAAAATATTGGCATTCATTTTTTATTATTTTGTATTTTGAGGGTTTGCAAGTCCCATCGCATATCGGACCCCCAAACCAAATTGATTGACATGTAACCTATATGTTTTACTGCCGTAATGATGGAGGTCTCATGTTCTATTGGCTGTTTTGAAATGGGAGGATACGTTCTTGCTTAATTGATCATATTCCCGCCCTATACTGCTATGAACAAGTGCATGGTTTACGGAGTCATCTTTCGGCACGTAACTTGCGGTCTCCTTTAATTGAATAGCACCGGAATCGGAGACTAACAGGAGCCCGAAGCACGCTGCAGACATTTGGCCTGTATCCTGTGAGATGCAGGCTTCCAATTGAATGGGGCTCAGTGAATCATAAAACTTGTTGTCTACCAGCAGCTCTCTGTTACAGCTCCACTGTAACTCAATCATATTATGTAGGAAATTTGATCTCCATTTTCTAGCTTCCAGTTCACACAAGTAAACTGCAATTCTTTTTTTCTTATTCTAAGTTTCACAACATTGCTAAACTTTAAATAAAAACATATGAACATATTCAAGCCCCTTCAATGCTTTTTACATACAGTTTTACTCAAAAGTTTGAATACCCTGACAGAAATTGTGACATTTTGGCATTTATTTTGAAAATATGACTAATCAACTGTAAAAAAAATATTTTATTAAAGGATATTGATCATATGAAGCCATTTATTATCAAATAGTTGTTTGGCTCCTTTTTAAATCATAATGATAACAGAAATCACCCAAATGTCCCTGATTAAAAGTTTGCATACCCTTAGTTCTTAATACTATGTATTGCCCCCTTTAGCATCAATGACAGCATGCAGACTTTTGTAATAGTTGTCTATGAGGCCCCTAATTCTTGCAGGAGGTATAGCTGTCCATTCGTCTTGGCAAAATGCCTCCGCAAAGTCTTTGGTTGTCTTGTTTGAGATCTCCCCAGAGTGGCTCGATGATATTAAGTTCAGGAGACTGTGATGGCCACTCCAGAACCTTCACCTTTTTGTTGCTCTAACCACTGGAGAGTCAATTTGGCCTTGTGCTTAGGGTCATTGTCATGCTGTAAAGTCCAAGAGCATCCCATGCGCAGCCTTGGTGCAGAAGAATGCAAATTGTCTGCCAGTATTTTCTGATAACATGCTGCATTCATCTTGCCATCAATTTTCACAAGCTTCCCTGTGCCTTTAGAGCTCCCACCCCCCCCCCCCCCCCAACAAAAAAAAAAAAAAACATCAGTGAGCCACCATGCTTCACAGTGGGGAATGGATTATTTTCGCTTGTTGACCCCTCTGCAAACATAGCCCTTATGGTTGTGACCATAAAGCTCTACTTTAAACTTGTCACTCCAAATTACAGTGTGCCAGAAGCGGTAAAGGCATGTCAAGGTGTTGTCAGGCATATTGTAACCAGGCTTTTTTTGTGTCATTGGAGCAGTAAAGGCTTCTTTCTGGCATCACGACCATTCAGCAAATTTTTGTTCAAGTCACGTCTTTTTCCAGAGCAGTCTGTATTTCTCCTGAGGTTACCTTTGGGTTTTTTTTTGTATTCCAAACAATTCTTCTGGCAGTTGTAGCTGAAATTTTTCTTGGTCTACCTGACCTTGGCTTAGTATCAAGAGATCTTCTTAATAAGTAATTGAACAGTACTGACTGGCTTTTTATATCTTTTTATATCCTTTCCATCTTTATGAGGTTCCATTACCTTGTTACGCCTGTTTTTTTGACAGTTCTTTTCTGCTCCCCATGGCTCAGTATCTAGCTTGCGCAGTGCATCCATGTGAGAGCTAACCAACTTATTGACTATTTATACACATACACTAGTTAAAATTTAAAAAGCAACAGGTGTGGGAAATGAAACTTTATTTGCCATTTTAACCTGTGTGTGTTACCTTGTGTGTCTGTAACAAGGACAAACATTCACGGGTATGTAAACTTTTGATCAGGGCCATTTTTGTGATTTCTGTTATCATTATGATTTAAAAAGGAGCCTGTCATGATTTAATTGTTTAAGGACTCATATAGCCAGTAATTTATGAATATGGTCAAGGGAGCATGACATTGTTGCATTGGGATTATGTGTTATTGTGTGGTTGTATGTTGCCTGTACATGGTTATTATGTATCCTAGTTATAATATATTATAAGAGGGAAAATGTTATATAGAACATATGTGGAATTGGTAAAAATGCTCTGCATAGAAGTTAGCTGCAGATCACTGCACTCTCACACATACAGACCTTGGGTCAAGACAGATGTATGTACTTCAAGTAGTCCTAAGAAAACACTTGAGTTTAACATAAAGGTTTGTTCACTAGCCAGCTATAGATATCTGGTGAATTTGATCTCAAGAGCTTTGATCATTCAATAAAGGTTGAGAGATGCATTTTTTCACATATACAAGGTGTGAGACTATTTCTGTGTGTTGTATCCTGACTTGGGGAGTGGTCTTGCCATTGCCACTAGTAACCTGTATGCAGTATTCTTTGCCTGTACCTTTTGGGCATTGCCCTCTTCAGAAGCCTTATTTTGTACCACAGAAAACAGGAACTACACAATTCTGCTGGGGTAGGTTTGAACTAGGTTCATATCAAGCCCCCTTGAAGAAGCAGATCGTAACAGAGCCAAACAACTAAGTGATATTAAATAGCTTCATATTATCACTCTCTTTCAATAAAATAATTTTTTTTGCATCAGACATATTTTCAAAATAAGTGCCCAAATTCCACAATTTCTGCCAGGGTATGCAAACTTTTGAGCACAACTTCATATGTCAATGCCGTAATAACTTACCAATTTGTGACTGTGCTACCAGTGTGGATTTGCGATCACATAGTGGAGAGAACGGTAGTCCCATTTCTGCTTCTTTGTCACCCTTTGAGGAGAAAACACAAACATTTTGACACATTTTGACCCAGTAAATTTCATACTGACAATAAATGCGATCCAAATGCCCTAAAGGGTGAAGTGTTGGAGAAATCTTGGATCTTGGGATTCCATAAAAAAACTTTTTATTTAGAATTTCTATTTTTTCAGTCAACAGTATTTGTAGAATATTGTGAGTTTTCATCAGACACCTTGCATAAACCAACGTCACAGGATGGACAAAAGGAGAATAAGTGGGCAAATATGGTAACCAGTACGCATAGCTTCTTAGTGTTAGCTAGTATCTCAAAACACAATTGGTCTCTAAATACAATTACTTGAAACAAAGTAAATAAAAAAAAGTGATTTCAATGTGATTTATTAGGAAACAATGGTAAATGTCTGTGAGCTTATTTTCTATGCAATTCATTTAAACATACTTAATTGTTATTTATCTAATCTGCATGTAGTTTACGTTTTAAATTAATCTGGAATATATAGGAAAATGTAGTTTACAAAGCATTTATTCTATGTGATTCTACACTTTAATTAATAGCTAATAGCTAGGATTACAAGAATCAGAGGAGATCGAAAAAGTTTGAACTTGATGCACTACAAGTCTTTTTCAACCTCAATTACTAGCTAATAAATATTCTTGACACCAGCTGTCATTTCATGTAGCAATTCAGTAATTTCCTACGAACAACCTTGTAGCATTCTCATGGTATGCAAAACTAGCTAGCTTTATCTTAAATCATGACAATCAGTTTTAAAGCACATTAACACATTTTAATGCCACTGATTAACTTTTTTCACTTAATATTTCAATGCCCTATGACAATTTCACATTCACTTTTATTTTATTTTTAAATAAATATCTATTTTAACAAGTGTTATTTTAGCACGCATGAATTAGAAGTTAATTATGAAAATTCTAATGATGAAAAGCAGGAATGTGGAGCAAAGAGACCTGTGAATTAACACAATCCTTCACTGAAATACATATTCAGTTCAGTCATTGTATTGTAAGACAGACAGATGGAGAATAGAGAATACTTGAGATAAAAGACTGTCTTTCAAGTTGCACACTCTTAGCAGCATAAAACATTTAATACTATAGACATGTTTAATCGACAGTGTATTAATACAGTTATTGAACTATTTCAAGTGCCAAGACATTAACACTGATTTGCTTAGCATCTGTTTCTGATTTAAGTATAACAACTTCCAGCTCCCATTTTACCTATCTTCTTTTGAGCATTGGTTAACTGATGAAAGGGATATATAATGTTGTGCTTGCAACTGTTGTTCTTCGTCCATTACTGCTTTAATACAAAATGAAATGTCTTGACAACAACTGAATCTAATAGACATTCAAAGAGTTATTATCTGGCCTATTATAATCTTCTTAAATGAGAACGGATATAATTATTGTAAAGGCAATGGCATTATAGAAATTGATTTTTATGTAATAGTTTATGGAGTAGAGGAGTGTGAGTGGCAAAACAGACTCCAAAGAACATAACAAGAATATAACATACCGTAAATTCATAACATGCTGTTTTCAATGGCATTGCTAGTTATGCCAATATTGCAGCTTAAAAAATAGGCAATACTCCATATTCAAAATACCCAGAAAGGAAAATGGAGGTTTATAGTATTGGAATACTTATTTTTCCAATTGTTCTTATTTACAGTCAACAATATTTTTCTGTTTGAAAATGTTGTAACAATTTACATAGATTACATTTTAAAAATAAATTAAGCTTAAAAAATGTATAGCAGATATTTGCATTGTGTTAAAACTGTGTTTGCTATTTTTTTTTTTTTACAGAAGACATCACTTAAGATCTCGTGATTGGTGTCTGATAATATACAAGGGATATACAATAAGTGCATTTGACATAAAAATATATATATCATATTGTGTCCCTTTCCCAAAAGACCTTCATGTCTACCTAGTAAAATAGACTACATAGATAACAATGGTGTGTCTGTTTTTTTTTGTTGTTATTCACATTAAATCTGTGTGTTTCATTATTTTTCTTAAAATCCTGTTTCACCCATATAGATTACTCCAGGACATTTGATACACATTGGATAATTTACAGGTATCAGTCTATAATGTTGGTTAGAGAGAGGCAATGGTATTTTATCTGGAGTAGTTATACTTGAGCATGTTTCACTTCTCTTTTTTTATTATTATTATTATTATTATTATTATTATTATTATCAATATTATTATTATTATATTTTATTTGTAGAGTGCTAACAGATTTTGTAGCTCCAGGAGTACAATAAACAAATGAATACAATTTACCTACATTAAGACAGTAAGAATAATACAATGAGAGAGGTGGAGAGGGGCAGGGAGAAGGACAGGTTAGGGAAGATAGAAGGAGGGTGAGAGAGGAGGGAAGGGGGAGAATGAATGAGGGGGAGAAGGAGAGAGGGGACGAATGAGAGAGGGGGAGATAGATTGATAAAATGGGGACTTAAGGACTTACAAGAGTATCTGCTATTAGAAACACATTAAAGTGACATTTAGTGCAAACACTGTTCTTACCCGTTTATCTTGCCCCTAGGACATTACAAGGCTCATAATATTTGGAATAATCTCCTAAAGGTAGGTCTCTGATGTGATGGAAGTACTAAGATGTTAAATCGATATAACTTGAACTCCGCCATACCGTCTAACTAAGGTGCTCAGAGTTCTGAGAACGGGGTAAACTTGTGGGATACTGATGTCACAACTAGTGGCGTCCGAAGCACGTTTCTACTAGGCTCTATGCTTAGTACCGTCAGTAAAATCATATCACTTCCACTGCATCAGTGATCTACCTATTATAGCAGAGCTTTCAAAATGATGCGTTGTGACATGTTAGTGTGTCGGCTGCAATGTGTAGGTGTGTTGTGCGAACGCAATGTATGTGTTTGCATCTCTTATAGATTAAGGTTAGATTAACCTCCAGTTCGAATTACTGTGTCGCAAAATGATTCATGTCTAAAAAGTGTGTCACCAACATGAAAAGTTTGGAAAGCACTGTATTACAGGATTATAGAATTGCAGTTTCTTGGTACGTAATATAATCTAAGAGTATCAGTAATAAGACAACAGTAACAATTTGTGGATACATAACTCACTCTGTGGCCATAAAGTTTTTAATAAAATATTGGGACCCTATTTTTAGTTTTTCGCACTTATTTTTAATATATATGAATAACAATTATATCTTAACCCGAAAGAGTTTCTTTTGTCTCTGTCTTTTTGAAAATTAATATTGAATTGTTCAAACACTTATAAGAGTTAAACTAATTTCACTTAAGATTTAAATATATAAAATGAGGACTTACATTAAATCTGGGGTATGCATAATAATCATTTAAAATTCCCTATTTTTGTTTAACATGCTTCTTTTTCTTACCTGTCTGAAAAACTCCTCCATCAGGGCTTTGGTCCAACGTGCATGGACTTTCCACTGCTTGGTGGGGTGGCTAATATCAGCTGCATGGAGCAGTAAAGAAAGAGCCTTTGATTTGTCAATGCTGAAAAAAATTGAAAGACAGAGATGGGTTTTTGAGGGCTAAATTGCTTGTTGTTTTGCATGATTTTCTTCTTATTAAATTAACCTAAAATTAAATACTAACACAAGTAATTTGCTAATCATTTTAGAATTACTATATTAGTCTGTTTAGTTTCTGATAAAACTGCTTATATTACAACACCACCTCCCAATGGTTGAGAGTGCATCCTAAAAGTCCAAAGCTTTTATACCTGACATTGTGGGGGGGGGGGGGGGGGGGGGGGTTCTGTAAAAATCACAAGAATTTAATTCTGAACAAAATATAAGAAAATGTTAAGATTATTTAAATAATTTATATATTACCATTGCAATTTCTGTAATTTAAATAAGGTCAAATCAATAATTTTGGATATATTTACTGATAAACTTGATAAAGACACTGTTTTAAAAAAAAAATCATGATAAAATGTGGTAACTCCAATAACTTAAAGAGCCAGTTAATTCAGCACAACTTGGAGCACATCACTGTAATGTACTCCTAAAAATGTATTGAACTACTTTTTGAAATGTTTTTGATACTTTGAAATAGTTTTATACTTTTTGACATTTTTAAATAGGTGCCTTAGAAAAAAATCATAAATGAAGTGTCTGTTTACATGAGTCACAGCAAGTGCTCTGTACAGGGAGCATTAGCAGAAAGAGATTTAACCAGTCACGTCGGTTGAGTTTGTCACTTAATTTAACCCTTCACAAATTCATCTGTGCAGATAAAGGACTGCTGGAATCAGCTAAAGAGTACAGTTGGGGGTTAACTTCTCCTCCTGCATATCTGTAGTTCAGTAAAAAAACTATAAATCTTGTGTTCACAAAGTCTACACTTCTCTGTGTTGGCAGATGTTATTAATCACGGAACAGTCAGAAGTGTGTTTGTACATAGACCTAAGCCTGTAGATTTTTAGATTTTCTTAGTGTAATAAATAAAAAAAACAATAGATAATTTTTACATAGAATCTTGTGCTCTTTCACACCATGAAGATAACTTATATTGAGGTAAATGCCCTTTAATAGCTCCAGTCGTATGTTATTCTATGGGATCTAGTTATCAAATGGGGTCAGAGTTTACCATGTTAAAGAAATATACTCTATTAAAAAACATATGCAGCTAACTATCTTATTTGTAAGCCAATATACAACTGATTTTACAAACTGCACCGCATAGGCCCAAAATATTGCTTGTAGTGCTCATGAAGATACATTGGGCCTCATTCTATTATCGGCCGCAGCCGTTGCGGGGCCGCAAGGACCGGCCGCAAGCTATTCGGGTATTCTATTCCCTTACGGCCGGGGATTCCGGCAGGCTTGCGGCCGGTGCCTTGCTATCTCTTGCGGCCGCTCGCGCCGGAGGAAAGCCTTTGATCTTAAACGGCCGCAAGAGATTTGCAATTCAATTGCTCCGGGAAACCTCTCTGCAAGGCTAAAAGCGAGCCGCAGTTACTTGCAGGAAAAAGGTCTCGCTAGCACCAATTAAGCACATAAAATAGCTCAAATAAAGCCATCCTGCACTTTGAGAAGACTATAAAGGGATTTTAGGTGTTAGAAAAAATAGCACATAATTACCCTATACTCAAATCCGTAAAATATTTGTTTTTTAATATCCGTAAAATATCCATGTAAAAAGTCCAGAGTGCTTGGAGCACTTCAGACACACCCACGCCGCAGCCGGCAAATAAACAGTTAATTTGAACTCGGGTTTGGGCAGATGTGCAAGCTTGAGAGGGGGTTCCTTTTAATCCTCATGTCCCCCAATATGATCCCTAGCATTTACAGAGCTGTACAGTGCAGGCTTGAATTTATTTTTCAGTTTTTATATTTCACAGATTACGGCCGGTTCCAAGATATGCGGCCGGCCGTAAAAGGAGATCCTTGCGGGGCCGTATAATAGAATCGCGAGTTAACTGAACCCTCGCAAGGAATCGCAGCCTTACGGCCGATTTACGGCCGATAATAGAATGAGGCCCATTGCAAGCATATGGGCTTTGTTTACCTGATCTGGAACACCAGACAGAGCCAGAGGGCTAAAAAACATGTGGGCAAAGTGTTTTCTTTTTTTTAAATACTGCTGAATTGATGGAGATTTTTAGTTAGGGGCTGTTCAGTGTTTGAACTCCTCCCTGAACTTGTACTGTTGTACTGTATATATAATTAGGCTGCAGCAACTTTTGCTGATACTGTTTCCAATTAGTTTCATTAATACACAGTTTAAGTTATGTAAACTGAAAACATAACTGAAATGGCATGTATTACTAGAGGTCTGAGGTTCATATCCAAAAATTCACTTCTTTTTATATTCTTTATTGAATTCACAGGAGAAAACAATGAGAGAATAGGTATATGCTCTAAAGGGAAGCTAAAAGAAAAAATCTTGCAGAAAAACATCACTTCAACCCTGCAGAACATATGCATGCCAAAATATACTGTGTATGTTTCACTCTTTTGTAGCTGATGAGAACCATAAAGAGAGCTTTGATTGTCCCACTCTGCTGTTGTTTGACTGAATTCAGCTCCATTCACTTGATTTACTAGCAATATAAAGTTGCTCATTTGCAGTGCGGCAAGCCACCATCCTTAATAACCATGCAAATACTTGTGGGAGAACTTGAATGGCAATTCAGGCAATAAGTAAAAATGCCTATATAGGAATGAATTTTTGATCAGATTTAAATATATAAACAGCTTTCCCACATTGCTTTCAAATATCTATATTAGAGGGCACAGCTGTTTGGTGATTTTCAGGTCCCTTTAGTGATCATCACAGTAAGTGTTTTACATTGTTTCTTCAAATATGTACTAAAAAGTGGTTTCTCTTCTCGTGACCCAAATCAAGGATTTTAGTCATTTAAAGGGAAGTCACCATATGTGCTCTGAATTATTAGATAGGAGGTGGAAAGGCATGCTGAAAAATATTTGCCTTTTTAAAATTGCAGCAAAATTTACGGGGTAACAGGCTTTCAATGTTGGCTGCTAAATTTACTGAGTAACAAGCTTTCAAAGTTAGTAGTTTTTTTGTTTTTTTTTCTGGCCTCCCTTGGACTGGCAGAATGCAGAATGAGATGCATTATCCAGTAGGACTAATTGAATCAGGTGTGCAAAAAGCTATAATTATACCATAAATTAACATTTAAGTAAGTCATTTCATACAACACGTGTATGCAACTGAGCATTTTGTCTATGGGGTGTTTTTTTCAGACAACAGTTCTACAAAAAACTAATATTTTAGTTCCTTTTAAAAGTATTTTGAACGGGATGCAGTTCTATGTGGTACTAAGTACTTTATAATATGCTAAGAATTAATTGATGTTATATGTTATGTAATTTATGGAAAAGTTACAGAAATAGACTTACTGAGGAAACTTGCTTACTGAGGAAACACTGTTGAACCAAATTAACTGGTACACTGTATTTTATAAAAGTATAAGTGTGATTATGGTTCTGCCCTTTACATAAATAGTTCTTTTTATTTTTTATAAAATAGAATAGAAAATATGAGACAAATAGAGAAGTTGTAATGGTTTTTAAATAATTATGTATAATAAAAAATATTAATGTAAAAAAAAGGAAGAAGAAGCATTTGAACTGAGGATTTACAGATCTATAGGGTATACAACTTCACCACTTTTCTGTATGATGCAATGTGATTAGAGAGCAATAAAGCTAAATGTAACCAATGTCACAGTCTGAGCATCATTATCTATACAGGAGGACTCAAGGACTATACAAGCAATAACTAAAATTGGCAATATATAAGTCAATGCTTGATCAATTTAAAACATGTAAACAAGAGGATTTAAAGAGACTTCCATGTGCCTTTAAAAGAGAGGTTTTGTCCATTCATCAGTGATAAGTGACCTTTTTTTACATGAATGGTCACTTATGCAGCCCCTGAAAATCTAAAAATGGCTACACAGTATATTTAACACATTTTCAGATACATGACAAACTGAAATGACTGGATGTGTGAGAAAAAATATAAATTCAGGGTATTAGATGGAATCCTAGAGAGGGTTGTAATTTCTAGGGGAAATAGAGAGTAAATGGGTTAATTGTGGACTATGTATTCTGAAAAATGGACTGGGGATGGGACCACCAAAGGGCTGCATGCTTCCACCAGGAAGCCTGTTGATGACAAATGGAATAAATAAATACATAAATCTGGCTGAGAGATGCCCATAGTGGAATAACACATTTGCAAGCGTAGTGAAAAGGTATTTTCTTTACGCACGTCTCCAGCTGTTGCAGGGAAGTTTTCATGGTTTTCACTTGCTGAAAATGACAAGACATATCAGTGGCCAGGACCATCTCTATCACAAGTGACCGTAACTCCCTGTAGAAGAAAAACATAATGTCATTATATGCTAACATATTAACAGCGTCACAGATATATGTAGTGCATATATTATGGATCTTTCAGGCTTCTGACATCACTTAGACATGAATAGCTCCTTGGAGAGGGCATTTGTACAATATAGCCACAACACAGCAACTTATTTACCATAATATCTTACGGATCAGAATAAACTTGCAATAATAACCAATGCATAGGAAATATTCAGAAATGTTCAAATGAAGCCTTGACTACATACAATGTAAAGAAGATACCAAGGCCCTCATTCAATTGCGATTTGGCCAATTGAATAGTGCTCTAAATAAGCACATAACATATATTTTTTAAATAAGTTTTTAGTTAGTGAAAACCTTGCTTTTAGATAGATGCTTACTAAGTAAAAACTTCTTTAAAAAAATATGTTATGTGCTTATTTAGACCCCTATTCAATTGGCCAAATTGCAATTGAATGAGGGCCCTAGAGAGGAAAACATTGGCATTTCTGTTAATCATTAGCTAAAATGTATTTCCAGTAGGGTACTTTTTCCATTTTAAAACAATTGTTATTAATATTAATAATAACTAGCTGTCTGTTGTTCTGTCAGTTCAGCTACAATCAGTTTAGGATCATCAAAGGGAGCTCCATGCATACATTTACTTACATTGAGAAGAGGAACAGGCACCCAATCTATGGAAATGACCTATGGTACAGTTTATACAATAAAGCAACACAAACAAAAGGAGAAGAAAGAAAGAATGGAATGTGAAAGGTGTGTAAAGAAAAAGGAATGACTTCCTGAGTAGCATATATTATACCAAGTAAGAGCTGGAAATTCTGGTGGCAGCACCTTTATCCCAACTTAAAAGATAGACTAGACATTTACCATGCCTGTCTCTAATAGTATTGCATATTCTCATGTCAATAAATCATATGCTTTATTACATGTACGGATTTCATCCACCTTGGCTACCATGTCCTTTATTAAAGGGATGTTCCTACATTTGATTGAATTGGTATTGGGGTTCTAATGCACACCTTGTCCATAAGTAAAGTGAGATTGTGGATCATGTGACTTGTATCAGCTTCTAAACTCTGAATTAAAATTCTATGAATTGGTACAATTAGCAATGTTACAGACGTTATTAAAACATAAGTATTTTTGTAATCTATCTCCATTAATCCACAAGGTATCAGGAGAGCTTTTGAAGATATATTAATAAGAATAAATATTTACAGAGAAAGACATATGATTAAATTCACATATTCTCAAAAACAAATTTGCTCACTTGGAGAAGCTATTATGGCTATATTATTCAGGAGCATGAGGCATTAAAGAGTTAAAGACTCTATGGTATATATGGACTGATGCACACTCTGGTAGAGGGATGTAATTTTCTATTCCAGAGTACTGAGTTATGGCCTCAGGCGAAGACTTTGATGATTGCATGTGGCCCCAAGACTTTTCCCTGATAATAAGTTATATTGATTCATTTTTCTCACAGTTATATTAAAAGTTAAATTAAGATTTAAAAAGAAGAAAAAAAAGATATACATGTTAATGAAACAGCTATGATCCTCGATGATTTTTTCAATGATGCAATTTTTTTTTCTGTTCTTGCCACTAGATGGACCCAAGGCATTTGATAATCAACAGTCGAGTGTAAAGACAACTTACGTGAACTCGTCCTTGGTGAGGTTAACAAAGATGTTCATTTCATCATCCTGCATGATTCGATAAACTGCACTGACATGGTGATTCTCAAGCACCGACCGGTCATTGTATAGGATTGCGCAGTCTGACCTGTGAAGACAAAATGTATAGCACTAAAACAACAAAAGAAATACAAATACATTTTTGCATCAAAGTATTACAGTATATGTTTTATTGGACAAACATTTTATTTAATGTGGCAAGCTTTTGAGATAAGCAGTTTCTTTTTTTCTAGTCAAAAGCAGTATTGATTAGATATTGCTATTATTTATGTTATTCTTTACAAAGATTTTTACCCTATATATTTAGCTACATCTGTGTAAATGAAATGTTTGTTCAACCAATATATATATATATATATACATATATATATATATATATATATATATAAAACCTAAACTAAACTTTTTCATATATACAAAAAATTATTTTCAAAATGAAGACGTAGATCATACTATAGAACTATTTATTTTAACTATAGATTGAATAACTATAGACTTTGAAGAGAAATGACATTGGCACAGAAGTAGGTACTCAATAAGTGAACATAAGTCTGAATCAAGACCTCCAAACAATTTTCCACTAGAGCTCTACTGCAGTATTATATTTAATATAAATATATATTCACAGTTCTATATCATTAAGTCAATTAAATGATACATTTGGACTTTGGTGTGATTTCTAAAACATAATTTACAACCCCTGATTAGGGAATAAATGGCTTCTGTGTTGGCAAAGTCAGAGAAATTTGTATTGTTCTAATGGGAATTTATTTAAACAACCATCTTCATGCCAACCTGCCCCACAAAAAAGGGTCAGATGTTCCACCCACTTAAACTTGTTGTGAAAGTTGGAATGGTTCTTGCATTGGGTTTTAGTTGTGGGTAGTTATTGGCACTGATTAGGAAAACTGAATTCTATTAATCTCAGTGCCAGATGGTTGGGATACACAAGAGCAACTTATGGTTATTAATTAGGAGACCTCATTTAGCTTTTATTAACTAAACTATTTATTTGGCTTATACTCCAGGTATTTACAGTAGATGGGTTCTATGAGAGACCAAGGGCCAATTGATAGTCACAGTATGTTATACAACCAAAACAAATCAAAATTTAAAAAGTTTGACACTTTTAAACAAGTTTGCTCCATTTATTAAACTAAAAAACATAAACAGGCTTTGAATACACAATCTGTTTATGGTCACATAATCTCAGCTTTCATAATTAATTAATTACTATTTTTTTATTTAGCTTATTTATGATCTTTTCAGTGCTATACACTAATTCTAGAAACTCAATCTCAGTAAAAGTTATAGATAAAAAGTAAGTCAAATATACTACATCTATTCAAAATTATGTTAACTAAATTTTATAGGGCCCTAATTATTATCTTGCTCTCTTGTTTTTATCTTATTTAATGCATTGAAGGTTTTTTAGTTTTCTATTAGCAATTAGTTCTTAAAAAGTGCATATTGCCAAATAAGTACCCCCTCAATGTTTCTGATTGATGGTGGGAATATGTCTATATGTTTTCTTTGTTATAGGTGGTGGAGCAGATAATGTAGTGCAAGCCAAGAAGAGAAAAGTACTTGTATGAAATATAATGCAGGAAAAATAGGATATTACAAAGAATGTTAATATATATATATTCAGAATACAAAAATTAAAAGGCATATAGCTTTATATGTATATAATGGAGTTCAATGATTAGAGTAAAAAATATTGAATAAATATAATTAAAGGACGATATGGGATAAAAACAATTGTAGAATACATTCATAAATATATTAAAAGGTCCTTTTGGCATGTACTTTATATGACATATAAGAAGCTATGGTGTGTCTGACTTGCATACAAGAAAAATGTTTGTAAAACTGTTAAAGGTGTTACAAAAAATATATAATGTCAAAAAGTGCTAAATATGTGACTATAGTTTCACTTACAAATTCTACTTAATAGCATTCTTTTTTATAATTCACCAGCATATTTTGTATTTTGAGACAAACAAACAGAAAAAAAAATTCAAAAAGAATGAGGACCCTGGTCTTTTGAAAGCTTACATCAAAAGGGTTTACAGCCAAGGGAATAAATATCAGTCGTGGAGTACTTTAAAGAGTGGAGATGTGTAAATTGACTCACTTGGTCTGGATGTGGAAGCTGTTTGTTGTTCCTGTGTGTTCAAAGTCGTGGATGGCAGCAGCAAATATGATGGCCAGGATCTCAATTTCATTTAGGCAATGCTATAAAATAGAAGAGAGGGGGAGAGGACATCAGAGAGTGACTGGGCAGAAGACCAGCAGAGGGAGTTAGAATATAGTGGAAATGTGAGAGAAAACTAAAAAGACTGAGAATCTAATTTTTCCACTTAAATATCCAGAGAGTTCTTCAAAGTCTACTACTTTAGGTATTGTTAAAATATTGAAATATAATGAGGGCACGTTGTATAAAAAATAATCCAACCTCTCTTCAAAGCAACTTCTCTACCTCGTAATACACAGTCTGCGGGAAGCTCTAGAGCCTTGATGCAGCTTTTAAATATTTACAGATTCAATATTGGCTCTTGCTTTTTTATCATAGAAATGACAAGGTATTTCATTAGTGTAATATTGCAAAGTTACTATCACTGTTGCCACATTCTGCAAGACAAAGAGGGATTTTGTCCTCTCAGTGTCTGGAGATTCAACATGCCTACATTTTTTTCCAATATCTGTTATTGCTCATTTATCGTCACATACTCCTATGAAAAAACATTTTTGGTGATACCCAAATCCCACATGAGTATCATACTATTTGCATTAATATTCTGAATTAAAATTTTAATCAAAGACTATTTACTAATGCTGGGTCTGGCATGGGAAATTTAAAAACAAAAATTAAACTTGTCTTGTGACAAGGACAAGGGAGCATATTTCAGACTAATTTGAGAGAAAACTTGATTGCAGCAATTTCATTAACTTACAGTTATCGCCTTCATTACTGCAGCATCATTTATTACAGAAAATAAAAGTAAACTGGTGCTAGAATGACAAATTAGACCATTTTATATTGTCTCTGATTGAGTGATAAAACAATCACATTTACAAAGTAAAACCATAAACAAAAAGTAAAAAGAGGCCCCTGCAGCAAAACGGCTATGTTATGTAGTCATGAATCAGGAGGGGGGACGTAGCCCCTAATCCTCTTTTGCTCATGCTACATGGTTCAACCCATGATTATCACATATGTATTCATTAGAGGTCTGTATCTACAATTTACAGTGAAGTTAATAGTATCTTACTGTGAAGTTAATGACATCTTATGGCTGACTTTTTTCAACCTGCTGAGAATCTTTTTTGCTTTTGTTATAGTTTATAAAATAAATATTATGTAATGCCAATTTGAGTATTCATTAACATATAAATATAATTATACATATAGATATACAGAGAAAGAAGTTTCCAAATGTCAGCATATAGACCACATTAATAATACATGATTTATAAGACATTGTTTTTTGGAAATTATGAGAAATATATGTTTGACAACACTGCTAAACAATTAATCATGTAAAATAAATAAATACATAAATAATAATAATTATAAAAAAAATATTTATATACATATATATATATATATATATATATATATATATATATATATATTCTTTGTCAGTGTACCATCAACCAGTAATAATGGTAAATAAAATATAAAATGTGCTTTGCTTGAATATGTATTTACTGCATGCAAGAAATGCTACCTATGGCAACTTTCTAAAAGCATTGGAGTCAACTGAGTATTACAAAAGTGAAAAAGTTTATTTTAATATAGACTGAAGCTTTCCGTTTCAAAGTTAATTGTCAAGGTCACTGTAATACCCGTTAATAGGATTATTATTTTAGATGTAAATACATTGGTATAAATACATTTAAAGTGACAGTAAAGGTCCCAGATTTTGCAGAATAAAAACCACATATGTAAATAAATACAATTATAACTGTTTGTATTTGACATTTTGAGAGTAAATGTTATATAACTGAGCTTGAAAGGATAATTTACATGAGGATGTCCTCCCAATCTCCTCATATGATTAATTATCTCTCATAGTGGGAGTGATAAACCACAAAATCATGAACAAATAAATAAATAATAATTGTCGTAGATACATTTAAGTGTTAACTTTTTTTTATTATTCTTATCTATATCAACTGCTCATGTTCTTAGAGCGTGGGAGTACTTTCTCATGGGATTTAAGCTTAAAACACCCACCATTCAAGCTCAATTATCTAACATTTCAATTCAAAAGATTTAAAAACAAATAATTGTAATTATGTTTTGTGTTCTTTTCTGTATTAACTGGGACATTTTCTGTGCCACTTTAAGTAATAATATTTTTAAATAAAAACAAAATAAAAAAAAATCAATTAATAAAGTTTGAGCTAAAAAATATTTTTAAGTTGTATAAATAAATAGTGTATATAATAGAAAAATCTTCCATCAAGTAATTATTCTTAGGAATATAAATGTGGATAGAGGACAAGACAAATCAATCACCAATTTCAACAACATAATCTAAATTCATAAAAGAACTGTAAAAATGAAATTACCACCATGCCCGTCCTCAGGAGGAAGCAGTGGACAGTCTGTGTTACATCTGCTGCATGGATCTGGTTATGATAAGGATTCTTGTACTTCCCATATCCAGCCTCAAGAGAATCCAAAAAACTCATCAGGAACGCAACAGGAATCTGAAACAAAGGCGTACACACATCGCTGAAGGGAGGACATATGGATGCCCACTAGCACCTTCACAGTGTCTGCATGAGTAGCCAAGAAACTATGGATTGAACACATATGTGAGATAGACTCAGGATCTCTCAGTGTTTTGTGTGTGTAATATTGTGCCAGTTCATGTAAATCCGAATTTAGCAAGCCTGGTAAAGCAAAAATGAGGCTCAGTACAGATTTTAAATTGGTACTTTGGTCATTACCAAACCTAAGGTCTTAGCAAGACATCAATACAGCAGGAAGCAGTTTTTCCCTAGACCACAGAATACAGCTGTATATTTAAATCAGTGTAAATCTGATTATATTTTTCTTTATCAGCTACAAAAACTTTTTGGAGGAATAACATACAAAATAGAAACATTCTGTAAGATTTATATACAATTACATGTTTTCATACAACTTGTCACCCATAAGGTGTTTATTTTCTGTTCTGTAAACAATCTTTCTTATAGGTCTACTTTTTATTGATTTCTTGCTCTGACTTATGACGTAAATTAGCTCTTTAACTTGAAAGGCAACAAGCCCATGATGTAAATTAATACGTTCCTTAGGGAGATTTTGAAATGGCTTTAAAGTCAATCATCAACCAGTCATGGATAAAATCTGTGATGTCCAAAGCGATCTTAGATGTAGAAGAATTCTCAGTGTATTTCAGACCTCACATATTATGCCCCAAGGCATTATTTCAGTGGCATTTTTAATGCATATCCTCTGAAAAACCATGTATAATAAGTACTTGTCTGGTGTGCTAAATAATAGATAGTAAATTAGCACTAGGTTAAGTCGCGGAGTACAAGGCACAGCATTGATTGCTTAATTTTATTGCCTTCAATGAGAAGCTCTTTAATAAAGAAGTATTTCCAAGTATATAATAGTCATTTATATAAAAAATAAAGATGAAAAGCGCATCCAATAAATGATTTAGAAATCTGGAATTATTAGAAGAATGCAATGCTTGTCATTTGTGATGGACCCATTATGGTTTGATGCCATACATTTTTAAAGGATTTTCCATTTTACTAAGTATGGTATGAATTAATAAAGCACCCTGTATAAAGTTTCACCTAGACAAAACCTTTTGCTCAAATAAGTTATTAACTACATTTTAAATTGATAAACAGATAGAAAAAGCAAGGCATGTCAAATTTATTTTTAGGGGGTTATACATCTAAACATTAATTATTTAATGTTTCTTATGTTTTTTTGTATTTAATCAAGAAGACACAACAAACATTCAAAACTTGATGGCAAGGACTTTGTCAATTGAAGGTTATTTAAAAAACTATTTTTTTTCTGACAATAAACGTATTGTTTTTTGTGTGTGTCAAAAAGTCTTTCTAACCCTCCTATAAGCTTTAGCTTTTATTTTTGTTTTACAGTGTAAACATCGCTAATTACTCTCTGGGTCTCTGATGTGTTCAGATGTGTTTAAGGAAATGGCATTTTGAAATTTGGACATTGCTCTCAGCCCAACAGCAGCTGGTTGAATCTATTTTAGTGCATTAGCTATGATTAATCAGCTATGGTTATATAATACCAAAAAGAAGAAAAAAACAGGACTTGTTGGGAGGATCGAAAGGTTGATTAACAGACAACAAATATAAATTTCAATATAAGTTTACAGCAAAAAGAGGGCAGAAGACTATGGAAAAAAGTATGTGGGGTTCTGCAGGTGAACTTTCTTAGTACATGTTCTGTCTAAGAAATGACAATAACAGTCACTACTGCACATTAAGCTCTAATTAATGTTACCAAAAAGTGCTATAATTGTCAAATACGGAATCTCTGATGAGGGACTTCGGGACAGGAGTCTACGTATGTGAAAGCTGTAGAGAGCTACAAAACTGTGTACTTAAAGGGCCACTGTAGTCCATGATTTTCAGTCTACATTTAAAACATCATGTATAACTATTACAATATATTGTATTACAACTAATGGCCTGTAGTGAAGAAAAATGACATTAAAGTGAATCTCTGAACTGCACCAACCTTCTGCTTTTCATCACATTCTTTTTAATTTAAGCATTTATAAAAAAAAAACATAACAGGTTCTCAATGAACCCCTATTTATACTTCCTCTCAAGTTTCTCTCAATTCAATTAGTATTATAAGTCAAATGCTTTAGTTTTACTTTTATTAGGACCTATGTAGGAAAAACTTTGTTTGTGAAGTATTTAACAAACTAGCAATCTTGCTGCTGGGTGAGCTATGAACATACAAATCTATGAAATCTATGAAACAAAAAATATACACTAGGGATTTATAACAGCAGTGGCAGTTAAAGAGTTTTTAGCATTGTATATAGTAGCCAAGATATAGCAGAGACATTGGCCAGATGTATTTAGGTGAAAGGTTTGACAAGTTCCCAATCTCAATTCAGCATCTGGCCTTCTGCTTTGTGTAACCATATAGAAGGTGATTTGTTCTTCGAGATGTCATGGTGATAAATTGTTGATGTAATTTAATAAAATGCAACAGACCATTTGTGAGTGACAATAAATGCCTGTACACTGAACAGGATCAATGCTGACTATTGAAAGATGACTAACCAAAAGATGTTTGTGTATAGAAAGTATCTATCTATAACTGTCTGATAGCTTATAGACTGAAGTCATGGTCTTCAACTGAAGGGGTGGTGGAAGAGAGATGAGTGAGTGGGTTGGGAGATTTGTTGAAATTTGACACCTATCCTACTCCCCTGCACATGCTCAGAAGCAGACAGCTTTCACTTATAGATGCAAGCTGTCCTCCTGCAAAATGTAATCATCCTTCTCATATATGCAGCCTTCACAAAGGCATCAAACAGAGGAATCAAAATATTTTTCTAATCAGAAACAGCTTTATGGCAATTTCCCTTCCAAATTAGACATAAAAGTATAAAATCTATGTATACATTTTCATTATATAGTGGTCTTTTAAGTTTACCATAGTGAAGCCTAACAAAAATAAATAATGCAGGTATGCTGGATACGTGATCCAAGGTTCACTTTGTGAAAATATACATTCTATTTCTCTCGGTTACATGAATGGTGGATACAGTACCTTGAAACGACTGTTCAGGTTGTGTCTGGTTAGAAGTTCAAAAACAATTGTTTTCAAAGCATGATCTTCACTCACTCGGTTCAGCACAAACACATCAAAGTCCCAGAGGTCCAAATGCTAGAGAAATAAGAGCAGAGAAATAAATATAATTTTTAAGGAAAGAGTACAAAGAAGAATGTGTCCAATATGTCACTAAACTAGTTTTCTTATCAGAGATACATTTTGGTTTATGCCCAATTCTTACAGGACCTCACTGGCATATGGGCATATATCATTATGATAGTTGCCATAGAGGTCATTGAAAGACCTCCATGACATATATTTTATAGGTTAATTGTTAGATGCCATGGGGTCCTTACAAGACCACTGTGGCATAGGGTTTAATATACATTGCCACAGGGGTCCATTGGGGATCACCAGGGTAGTGGTTAAGTTTTAGGTGCAATGGAGTTTTCAGTAAACCCAGATGTTTACTCATATCAGTGGCGATCGCGGGTTAGCGGGGGTTCACTAATGCACTTGGGAGGAGGGTAACCCCACGGTTCCTTTCAGCACCTCGGTGGGGACAATCCCCTGGGTTCCCCATCTAATGTACTTTAAATGGGGGAATTCCTTGGATCCATGGGCTCATAGGGGTAGGGGTACTAAGGGGATGCATGAGATGTCCCAAGTATAGGTGATGTGTAGTGCTTCAATGCATGTTATTAACAATTTAATTCTATTGCATATGAGAAATTCAAAAACTCAGTTGACTCAATTGACAGCTAGCACTAACTTCCCAACATGGCTCATTTTACTCTATTCACTTATGTCTTCACAGAGTGTTGATTTTTTGCTGGATTGTGATCGATATGTTGGTAATTACATGTCAACTTGACATATAACTTGCCAACGTAAAAGATTGTAATGGGGCCCTAACTACTGTAGTTCAAGGGGATTCAAGGGACTTGAGATCAATATATGGAGGAAATGAAATCCTCTCACTTATCACAAGGGTCACAATTCTTCTGTCTGAGGATGTTAAATACCAGAATTGTATTTATTTCCAATGATATTGTAGTATATAGTTATTATAGCTCAAGTGGATAAAGAAAAGGACAGTTTGCTAATAGTCACACAGGCAGAGTATATGAGAGGTTTGGATGTTTTGCTGAAATGATGCAGTGGGCCAGAGGCAAGATCAGTGTCAGACCAGGTCAAGCTGGGGCATCTAGCAGTGTGGCAGTGGTGGCAGGGGAGTATCATAGGGTAAGATAAGAGGAGAAACATCAGTAGAGACATAAACATCTACATTAGATGATCTATGATATAGTAACAACATGTTGATTGCTGGCCCTGTGCAGGTGGAAACATACTTTAGGCACCTAATTGACTGTTTAATATATTATACTAAGTTTTCCATTCTTCTTATTTGTCAAAAATATTTTCCTTACCCAAAAACCAACCGATTATTATAAAAGAATGAACACACATGAAAAAGTTAGAAGAAGAAGTCTCCACTTAAACAAACTATTTTTGTACAGCAGGAAGGAATATTTATAGATATTTTAAAATACTTCTATTGCTGTCAAATGTCAGCCATCCCACTGTGTAACCACTTTTCAGTATGTCGCAGGCAATGGTACATTTCGATCCCAGGGAGAAGAGACCCTGTGGTCTTCAAACTGATCAAGTTAACAAGCACAAATATGCATAGCTTTCCTACAAAATGTTTGTTCTTTTGACAACTCCTTTGTGTGTTTCTCTTGATACTACACCTTTAAGCTGTTAACAACCGCTGCAGAATAATTAGGTCCAACCGCTGTGTACGTCCTTCGAAACATTCTATAAAAAAACCCAAAGAGGAATAAACATTTTTTTTTTTTCCTTTTAAAAAGTCAAACAAGGTAAGAGGAAAACTTCAGAACAGATTAAACTCTCAGCATGTATTGAATACTAGCCCTGTTGTGTCACACACTTGCAAGCCAAAATACCACAATACATGATGTTTTATGTTTCACATTTTCGGTTTGAAAATTTACCCAACATTATTAGATTATTTATCACAGAATATGTGAAATCCAGTTGTGAACTGAGCTTAATGTTAATAACATGTGACCATATTCTCTAAATGTGTTTTTAAGCAGGGTTCCCCAAGAATAATAGGGGTTCATCATATTGTTCAGGTCATTTAATTAATTGCACTAAATAAATAAGTATTTATTTTTATTGCTTAACATTTTGTTACAATTAAATAATCATGATATACTTCTCAGACATATATTTATCAAATAAGATTAAAAAAGGGGGATTGTGGGGACAAACAAAAAAGGGGAAGTGAGGATAACCAAAGTCAAGGGGAGTTAAAACATAAATTATTCCAATTATTATGGGTCAACTAAATTCAATTTATTTTGTTAAATAACTGAACTTGGGCAAAATGTTTTTAGAGGGGTAAAAATCAGCACAAAATTTACATTATAAATTGAATACCAAAATTTTCTTTACTGCAAGCATTCATTTTCTTTGTTTTATTCTCTCAGAAGAGTGTGTTTTTGTAAACTAATGATTCCCATTTTGTAGACAGAAACTGCTTGAGCACAGTATCCTCCCACTTTGATCACAGACGCATAATTGCATATACAAGGTAATAAATATAGACTCAATTATTATTTTTATATTCTAAAATATTTGTCTATTTTCAAGTGTAGTTGTTCAAACCAGTTTAATTGAAATGAATGACCACAGTGGTCTTTTAAAATGATGAGATTTTGATCAGCAGATTTTGTATTTGTAATTATTACAAGTCTATTCTTCTAATATTTAAAAACTTTCAATATCTTAAATTTAAATGTTATACATATGTTCAACTATTTAATTTTTCTACCGCCAGTGTCACAATGCTTCTACTGATTTGTCAGCAAGTTCACCTAAAATAAACTTCAGCTGAAGTTTAGGATATTTCTTTAAGTTATTTTAGTTAAGTTAATAATTTATCCAGAACAATGGGATCTGGCTCTAAGTCTAACTTCTATATACCAGAATCCAAGTTATTAGAATGCTTCTTGGCAGCAAATTACTTAGGATATACTTACTTAGGCTATACTATGCTCCAAATAAACTGCAGCATTAAATTCATTTATATTGTGTTTGGTTGGAAAAATTGGAATACTTTATTTCATCGGGCAGCAGGGAATAACCTTAAATATTGGAATTTAAAGCGAAGGGATTTGTAAAAATATGGCTTATATACAGGCAATTTTTAACATTACTTCAATGTGTATTTTATAAATATAACTTATTATATACAACTGTAATAAATCTAGTGTTAATAATTTGTTATAACAATTGTGTGTTTGTATCAAGACATTATACCTCATGTCTTTTTATTATTCCCACGAATATATTTATATATTTTATAGATGTGTATAAATTAGCTAACTATATGTGTATGTAATTAGCTAAAATCCAAGTCTGTGTGTGGGAAAAGACAACAGGTGTGAGTAGCTCCGCTCAAAATAACTCAGAGAATCACAAAGGTCTTATTTACAGTAAAAACAGCAAGTCTTAGGTGTACATTTCTAGCCAGCTGAATGCAAGACTCTAGATGGGTGTACATGAGTGTAATGTTACCGCCTGTATAGAAACCAACAGTCTAAATTTCAACTTATAACCATATATGATGGGTCATGGACCACAATATGATATAAACAGCCAAGAATCTATGGCACCCAGCAAGCACCGGCTGGCCCAGGTTGAAGGAGCCTTCACGCAGTCCAGAGGAAGCTGTGCCAGATGAGTCCAGATGAGCAGAGCCTGATCCTGGCCAAAGAGAACCCTGATGGAGGCTGGACTTCCAAAACTGACCACAAGTGGTAGTATTTTGTATCTTTATATTACATAATGTAGAATTCATATCAGTATTATACTTGTAAATATTGTCTTAATACTTCTTGTTTGTTATCTGTTTTGTCTAAAACCCATTGCGGAACTGTATCTTGCTTTCTGTAAAATATATCTTTTAATTATGAACTTATTCGTATGTTTGTTTATTGATTTGTCCAAAAGAACTTATTACTTGTAGAAATTATGCATACATTATCTAATTATTGGTTAATTTCTAGATTAGAAGGTGTCAAATATTTGAAAAAAAAAAGAAAAGAAAGGAAAAAACAATAGAAGCTTGGACCTGTATTTTTTCACAAGGTTTCAGTTTTTGCATATTACAAAGAAACACATATTCCCATACAATTGCTAATTGCCAAATATAGTTGAAAACCATGGATGAATATTTATTCTGACTCTTACACGCCTTTCATTACACACCTCTCCACAAAGATCCCAGCCTGCACAGCGTGCACAATGCTTCGAAACCTTGGCTTCTCCTCGGAACGTCGACCAGTTGATCTTGTCTGTTGGGTAAATGTGGATGCCAACCAATCCCGAACCTCAGAGGGAACGGCATCCGAACGGATTTCTGGCAGTTCATCTTCAGTGTCTAGAATTTGCCTGTAAATCAGGAAGAAAATTACCATAAGCAATTGGTGAATGATAAAGAAAAACAGATGATTCCTATTTTTTTTTCAATGCTACTTACCAAGTTAATAAATTAGAACATAAATAATATAAATTCAGTAGCACTCAAAAAGGAGAATTTTTTTTTTACATTTTAGTAAGTTTAGAAAGTTTAAATGTAATGGGAAAAGGTTGCAATTCATCAAATAATTTCCTAAAGTTCAATTAACCTACATTGTAAAGTGCATAGATTGGTCTGTGAGACTCACCTTGTCTCATCAATATACACTGCTTCCAACAGCGACGCTGTGTACTCCAAGTTTTTTTTCAGTTCTACAATGTTGACCTCTCCATTCTCTAGTTGTTTCACCATGTACTTCAGGCTGCAGAGAATAAGAAAATGAAATTCAATTAGAATGACTGACAAACTTAATTTGTATATGTGAATGCCATTTTCTGTAAGATGGGTTTGACTTCAAAATCAGCTATGCATAGAGGACAAATAAGACATTTGTTTTATCTGATGTAAACCTGCAAAGCTATATACATTATATATATATATATATATATATATATATATATATATATATTGTATATATATATATATTTTGTATATATATATTTTATTTTTAAAATAAATATTGAAATTAATAATATGATGTCAATGTATTGGAGGAGCTGAACAATTTCAATCCTCTTTTAGTCATGCTATAAATTCCCTAAAGACCATTCACACAAGTCTCATATCTATAAACCATACATCCTAACTAACCAGCTGTCCACTAGAGTCATACTTAATCCTGATACAAGAACACTCTCCAGGAACCATCACCACTGGATCCAATTCAACAACTGCACAACTAACCAAGCACTTTTCCTATATTTCCACACATTACATCTTAATCAATGCATAATCAATACAGGATGAACGGTAAATAAACATAGACACCAAATATGGGGTAAATCAAGGCTGCAGCTGCCTATTAATAAAATGTAAATAATAAACATCTAATAACCAAGAGAGGTGCATTGCCCACTGTCACCATGAACTGTAGTGGACTTCATGCCTCTTAATTATAGCCATAACTAATATTCTTGCTGATTCAAGAAACCCCGCCATCCAAGACGTACATAGAAGACCCTGTCCGGCTTTAACCATGATTTGAAGCTACAAAGATAAAAATGGAGGGAGGGAGATCAGAATAGAACTTTCAACTAACTGGTATCTACCTACATACAGTGCCTTGCAAAAGAATTCACCCCACTTGACTTTTTACCTATTTTGTTACATTGCAGCCTTAAGTTCAATGTTTTGTTAATCTGAATTTTATGTGATTGATCAGAACACAATAGTCTAAGTTGGTGAAGTGAAATGAGAAAAATATATACATAAAACTATTTTTTAGAAACAGAAAACAGGAAATTGGCATGTGTTTATGTATTTACCCCCTTTGTTATGAAGCTCATGAAAAGCTATGGTGCAACCAATTACCTTCAGAAGTCACATAATTAGTGTAATGATGTCCACCTGTGTGCAACTTAAGTGTCACATGATCTGTCATTACATATACACACCTTTTTTGAAAGGCCCCAGAGGCTGCAACACCTAAGCAAGAGGCACCACTAGCCAAACACTGCCATGAAGACCAAGGAACTCTCCAAACAACTAAGGGACAATGTTGTTGAGAAGTCAGGGTTAGCTTATAAAAAATATCCAAATATTTGATGATCCCCAGGGGCACCACCAAATCTATCATAACCAAATAGAAAGAACATGGCACAACAGCAAACCTGCCAAGAGACGGCCGCCCACCAAAACTCGCGGACCGGGCAAGGAGGGCATTAATCAGAGTGGCAGCACATAGAGCTAAGGTGACCCTGGAGGAACTGCAGAGTTCCACAGCAGAGACTGGAGTATCTGTATGACAATAAGACTATAGAGTTGGTCATGTTAATTCCAGGTTGTGAGGCAACAAAGCACTAAAAATGCCATGGGGGGTGAATGCTTTTGCAGCAAACTAAGGAGGAAAAAAGATATGTAATAAACCCCTCTCCCCCAAGGCCCATCCCTTTTAACCCCTAAATAACTCAAACTTTATAATCCCTATTCCTAACTGCATTCGGCCTTGGGCTTTGTTTCTTTATATTACTTACACTATTTCCTATATTCTGTGAGCTCTCATAAGCAGTGATCTAAACTCTTTATGCATCAACATGTATAAATATTTCTATAAATAAGTCTCATGTTTTTACTTTACCCCTGTACAAATTTATAGAAAATACTGGTGCTTTATAAATAAAATAATTGTATATAAATAAAATAATCCAAATAGAGTCAAATTACTTCTTATTGTGTATTCTGATATTTTTCTAATTGGAAACAAAACGACTCAACAGTTACTAGCTTCAAATTAGTAACATTAGCTTTTAAACTGGCAAGGAAGGTTTGTGCCGTGTCATTATACGCCAACATTTATTTTAGCCCCATGCCCACGTCTAAAACAGACAAGGGGTTTCTGAAACAATACAGAGGATCCACTTATGTTTAATATAGCACTGTGATCTTGATCATAGCACATGCTCAGTGCTCATGATAATATAAGGCTATTAGTAAATCACATGATAAAATTGTCTTAATGAGCCATGATGAGCCCCAGATTTTGGTGCATCATGCTTAATATAAATAAATATTCCTGCTAGGGTGGGAAAAAATAGAGATAAAAAAACTAAAATTATTACAGTTATGAAATGATAATACATAACCTAATTTGGAGAGAGGTAGAATATTTTATATTTTGTTATTAATACATCTTAGTGTTTCAATGTAAACATACTTTACCATATCTGACAATACACTGACAATATGACATGTTCTCTGTAGTATCCCTTTTACATACTCTATTACTAAATATTTCAGTACACTTCCAACCATTGCATTATATGCACCTTCCCATTGATAACTTCCATTAAACTGCAATACATTCACCAACCTAGTTTTCCATACAGAACATTAGTTGTTGAAATGACTTAAAGAAACAAAAAACTTCAAGAGACAACCGATCTTTGTCCATAAATGTAAACTTAAAAATAAATGGTAAATTTTCTGCCCTTTTTAGGAAATAATTGTTTGTATGTTTTTACAATTTATTTAAATCATTTCCACGGCACTCTTTCAAAAGAATTGGAAGTTAGGAATGCTTTTGTGGTTTAAAAGCATTATTTCAGGAATAAACTTAAAGGGTTCTGTGATCTCAAGGACAAAACTTGTACTGGCTTGAATGAATATAGCAAATTGCAATTGAAGTTAATTAATCTCCCAAGGTCTTGTTTAACACCCAAGGTCTTGTTAGTACAGCATATTCTGGCCTTAAAACTGTAAGCTCTTTTGAGAAGGTTTCTCACCAGGCTTTGCATCAGTCTACGTTATCTTTTTTTTTTGCTAATATGGATCTTTCCTGGTTTGAGAATGCCAGCAGTGGCAGCAAGGAGCTCCTAGATGGCGCTGCCGAAATTGTACACAGTTTGTAAGCGCTGCTGAGATTTTACACAATTTCCAAGCGTAAACCATTACCCTAACCCCCTAACCCTTACCCTAACCCTAAAGTATGACATTGGCAGCAACATCTAGATGATGCTCACCGCCACTGCTGCCGCCTCTGGAAAGGAAAGGGCGCTAATATTATGTCCCAATGTGCAATATTGTGGGATTTGTTGGAATTTTAAATATTAATGCTAACTCTTCCCATAAGATTTATTTCTGCTTTTAACAAATTAAATTTGTTATCTGACAATATTGTGGCACTGCTTGAAATCTCCTCTGAGGACACAGCAACGTCCTAGGTTAGCAAACTACTTTATGGTAGTAGAAATATCAGCCTCATAGGCAAAGCAAATGTCCCTGTTGCACGAGTTGGTACTGTTACTAGAAGTCTCTTACTTGTGTGTGAATGCTGTCTGACAAAGACTGCTCTGCATCTCACAATGGCCAAAATTAACTAAGGTGCAAAGTTATTAATTAAGGCTGCAACGGAAATTATTGAATAGAAAAAAGCTATTGCAGCCCCTGGGAACTTTAATGAATTTGGGTCCTTGTAGTTATAGCTTTTATGAAGCTAATTACTGTTAAAAATGCATGGAAGTTCCCCAGTTTAGCTATCAGATGAAAATACATTTTGCCCATCATTATAAAAACTGGACTACAACCATTCTTAAAACTTTTAAGAATGTTTTATAATAATTAGTAATTAAGTATTACATACTGTCTGGACCAATTAAACAAGGAAAAGAGTAATTAATCACATCTTTTGAAAGAATGATTACATGACAATAATTCAGATTGGTTCAGACTCCATTGCTCACGACATGCAGAACACTAATTTAGATGAGTCATTACTCTCTTGATGTATGTATGGTTCTTAAACAAAAATGTTCCCAGTTATTACTGAGTATTAAAATTTTCAGAATCTAGTATAAGTTTCTGAAAGTAGTTTTTACATTTGCAGATGTAACTGTACAGACACTTCCTGTGTATTCTCCTGCAGCAGGAAGTTGATCTGCTAAAGGTAAAATGACACACTCCACAGCACCAAAATTACTTATACAAAATAATAAGTTAATTTTAAGATCTTGAGGAAACTGTTACTTTGTCATAGTTTTACTTGAAATTAGTAATTTCATAAATTAATTTGCAAAATGATTTGTATGGTATTAAAATACTAAAATGCTGCAATATTGCAACAGATGCTGCAACAAAATGAAAATGCACAATACAATGCAATGCTCAACAGGCCCTGCACAATAGATGCTGTTTTTCACCAGAGATAATTACAAATAATGATATAAAGAAAGGTTAAGAAGAAGCATAACATATGAAAAGTAGATGTAGAATGAAGAGCAAAAACATATTAAGTTTATAATAATAATTTGGGATGAATTAGGGTTATTTCTGGCAACAAAATTATTAATGATAAATAATAATAATAATAATACATTACTACTACTAATAATAAATAATTATAAATAATAATAATAATAAATAATGAATTAATTACAAAACTCAGTATTACATAGAAATTAAACACTATACACCCTTCCCATTAAAAAGGTGACCCACTTGAGATGTAGATACAGATGTGCTGCATTATGAATATCAGTTACAGGCACTGTCTCTTCTATCAGCGCTCATGCTTGCGAGAGTTAACATCCCATTTACAGGGTCTCATTGTCAAAAGAAAGGATGTTCCACTTTCACCTGAGAGTATTTCCCAACCTCCAGCAACCTGGGGCACAGAAGAGCCCAGTGAAGGAAAAAATGAAATGCAAAAATGAACTCTCAGGAGGAGCAGAGACCTAGAATTTAATTTATTTTACTGTGAAAGGAGGGGATGTGACATGATTTTCATAGAAGCTTTTTTGTGTGTGTTTATGCCTAAAAACTGGGGAGATGAAGGCAAGAAATGCAACAGGGAAATACTGCCAAAGGGAAAAGAGAAAAAAAAAAAGAGAATGGCAGAATTTCTGTTTCTATTTAAAGGGACGCTGAAAAGGCTTTTTCTCTTTTCAGCCATCTAAAGATAATAGAGTTGTTGTAGTAAAGTGCTTGCAAAAGCTTGATAACTTACTTTTCAGCTGTCTTACACTATCTCATTGTTCCCCTGCTTTCCACTCCCCTCTCTGCCTCCTTAATCACATTGTTTGTTAGTCAATCACTGGTTAGGCCATTTCTTCTGACAGAGAAAGACAAGGGCAATATTGGAAAAAACATCCTAGGATCTTTTTGCTGATTGATTGGCTGACTAACAGACCATGGGTCCTATTCAATTGCAAGCCAGTAATGTCAAACTGAACTTTGGGCTGCTGGTCAAAATTGTTCTAAACATGTAGACATATTCAATTGTCAACAAACCGTGATTACATGCTCACAGACCCAACATGTAAACCATGAACACGTAAGAAGCATTTCAGGGCATGATCATGTCCAATTAAGCAAGCCTGTAAGTTACATTTTAGACAGAGCCAATAGTAAATGAGATCGTCATCATGATGTTAGTAAAAAATAGATTTTAAACTACAATCAATGAATGTTAAGAAGTACAATTTGTAGTCGGACTCGCAATCCAGACATGTAGAAATCAATAAAAATGAATAAAACAACTGTTTTAGTCCATGTGAATTCCATGATATGTATTAACTCCTTGATTCCCGGGATCGATATAACACGTAAATAAAACATAAAAAAATTATAATAATTATTGCAGAATTGGGAGCTTGAGACTGTTGTGCAATTAATTCTAATGCCTTTCATTGCTTTCCCAATATGTTTAAGTACAGTAATGTGTGTTTATTTGCTTTTGCAGTGTTACGAACAGGTGTTTAACCCACTTGCAAATTCTATCTAGTACTCGTATAATTTTTTGATACATTTGCCATTTAGGCATTTGTGGGCTTGTTGAATTTTTGTAATTGAATATGCATTTTGCATCTTTAGCACTGGTAACATTTACGAGCTTGAAACATCAAATAGAGGAATAAGGGCAGAATTATATTTTTTTTGCAGTGCTTTTTAGCCTGTAACTCACAATTGGAATGTGAGTAGCTAAAAGTTGCCAAATATATCAGTAACATTTACAGGCTCCATTACAGGCTCATGTAATTGCAATTTTAGAAAACTGAACAGGGCCCCATGTGATTAAGGGTGGAAATAAGAAACTGCTGGTGGAGAGGAAAACATGGGAGCCATGACATTATCATTCTTTTGCAAGTTTATTTCTCTAATAAATGCAATAATCCCTCTATTTTTAGATATTGCCTTAGATAACTGGAAAGAAATTAAAAAAATACATTGTCCCTTAAATCTGTGACCTTGACATTGTATAAAGTTGCTGTATGAAGGTTAGACCACACTATCATCCTAAAGCATATTACTTATTGCGCCCAAATATCTGGTTATTGTATCAGTAAGTACTTTTGTGATGAATAGAATAAAAAACTGTCCTGTCTCTCTGACACAATGTCACTGCGCATTTTAGAAAGGCAAAATATTAAGAAAATGGGTTGCTCTCCATTTGTGAAATAGTACCTTCGGGAAACAGATATTTTATGTACAACATAAAGCAAAGATGACAGCTCATAAAAGCTTCTGATCAAGTACAAATAGCATCACAAGCGTAGCTTGAAAGTGCATACATTTTGGGCCAGCCCCTTCAAAACTGTTGCTGTGTTCGTGCCCATGCTGCGCTGTTTCATATGTTTTCCTGGCACGTTGTCTCCTTCAGTGTGTCCTTGCCCTGAGCCACCAGCCGTTCAAAAATTGATTTTCCCTTTTACGCTTTCAGCTTGCAACTAATTGAATAGATGGTACCTGTGATTATAACATGGCTGTTATATCAGCCAGCCGCCCGCCTTACTGTGCAGAGCAGAAAAATACCCAGTCACAATAAACCAAGTAGCCATTGTTCTCCTAATATACTTTCATTTCTGCAAACAAGGTGTTACTCATAGTTTTTGATAACGTAAAGAGGTGCATAGCAGTAATAACCAAAATATAGCCCCCCAGGACAAGACAATCAGGGGCAGCCTCTTTCTCTCTTTTCCTGGTAGTCTGTTATATGGTTGAGTAGTGCATTATGGTAAGCAGGGTTTTATTACTTAGAGTTGACAAGTATCCCTCTTTTCTGTCCCTCTTAGCTGGCAAGTTTCACAATTTTGATTAAAAGTGCCATATTTAAGGGCAAAACATGTTTTTTTCAGCATTGACTGCATCTTCCTGTTTTTTTCCATTGGTATCTAGAAGAGTGGATGGAACCTAGAGTGTTAGTTGTGCAGAATATCAGCCTCATTCTATTGATGCGATTTTGAGATCCAGGCTCACAAGTAGACGTCGCACCTTCCATTTGCGGGCTCCAATCGAGTTACTTGCTATGAGCTGCGATCCATTGCGATTCGTCAAATCGCAAGTTACTTCCTTCAAAGCCTTTGCTCTTTCACGGCCGCAAGAAATGCGGCGGATAAAATCACAAATTGCTATTTAATTGCTCCGATTTTCACTCACGACTCAATCTGTCAAGCCCGCAAATGGCAAAAATCGAATGACAGGTTACTGGGACCAAGGAGGTCTCGCAAAGGGCTTACTTACAAATCGGAGCACTTTAAATGCAAATATAAATTAAAAACAGCACTGTAAATGATGGGAAAGACAATGGTTGGCATTAGAATTAAAAGCACAACATTCTTAAGCTAGCACATCGCCAAAATAGAAATACTTTATTTCATGTTTATTTTCCATCCAAAGTCCTACGGGCTTCAACTTTCAAGCCCGGTGGACTTTGGAATCCAACCTCCATTTTTTTTTCAAAGTCCTTTTAAGGAATATGAATTAATTAATGCTACTTAATAAATTATTCCACATAGATTATTCATTGTCTAAATTTTACATTGTTGAATAAATAAACTAATACTTCTAAACATACATCTCAATCTATGATAAAAATAAATCTTTTCATTTCTCTACATTCTATAGGGTATAGGGTATAAAAATGTAGATTATATGTTATTATTAAAAATATAATTTAAACTATTGTGTATTTGTGTTCCTCTAAGAATCCTAAATGTTCCTATTTTGAAGGGACTGTGTCATAATTAAAGACATATACCTATCTTTCAGTCCAGACCAACTTTCACAATCTTTCTCCAGTTCTTTATGTTATTTCCACTAAAGTGTGAAATTATTTCTCCAAATAAAAGAAGAAAGGCTTGACAGAATTGAATATAAGTCTACAAGGTTTAACCACATTGGTGAGTAATTTCTAACATCCGGGAATATAGTAATTAGAACCTATTTGGTTTGACATTCAGTCTAGTCCCTCAGCTATCTCAGAAGTATAACTTACTTGGAACTAAAATAAATCTTTACTCATTCTCCCCAGGTATGAGAGAGGCAAAGGTCGATCTGTCATTAATGGTTTAATTTACCCTAAAGGAATGTCCATTGGAGTCTTTTGGAAAGACCTGTTAATAAATGTATCCAAACCAATAGGGTTTAGCCATAGTCTGTAGCTGCATTAAAGACGTTTGACAATATACAATGATGAAATAATGCTTCTAAAATGTGAATAGTTAAATGAAGAGTAATACAAATAGTAGTCTTGTCCCACCTTGATTTCTGTAACTTACTCTTCACTGACTTACCCATCAACTGTCTAGCCTACTTCACCTCTCTCAGTCCTTTAATTTCCACCCCTATCCCCCCCCCCGCCACCCAAATATTGAGCCGAATATGCAATGCTCTCACATCTAGGTATACACCAAACTACCATTAATTCTACTCAGACCTACTCTTTAAATTACCTCCTCACATTCTCCTCAGGACTTATCTTGTGCTATATTTCGTAATTCCCTCCATGCCTTTGAAAACTTTAAATAACCACTGTAATTTGGTAAAAAAAACACATGCTTGTGAAGTATATAATGAAATAGTAACATTAGCTGGGATGGAAACCCGGAACATAAAAGCATTCTTAGAGAAAATCTCATATTAAGATTAATCTGATTATGTCATGTGGATTCCATCTTAGACTGCTAACCTATCTAAGTTTGAGAAGGAGAATTATCCTATGCGGGCTTACTCTGTCATTTAGTTCTATTGTCATTTATGCAATTTTTAAACCCATTTTTTCACATATAGCCCTAACACTTACAACACATACAACTTACAAATAACAACTGTCCCAATGGCTCAGACTTAATCACTAGATAATACTAATTCTTCTAACCTGCTATAAAACCATCCCTACTAACTATCTCAGGATGTATGTCTATTATCTCCTCCTAGGTAGTTTCTTATAACATAAAAAATAATTTATTGCTATTCTTCCCTCTCTCTCTTAACCTGTACATCTGAAATTTCCCTTTCTGTAGCCAATTCTACAATGACCCCAACATCTTAAGTCCTTTGTCTTGGTATCACAATCAACTCAGACCTCTCCTTTATTCATCACATATCATGATTCACCAGATCCTGCTTTCTCCAGAACATCTAAAAATGTATCTGTTCATCATACATAACAATACAAAGACCTAAATCCATGCTCTCATTGTTTCCCAACTTGGCTACTCCAACTCCATTTCAATTGAACAACCTATTCCCACTCTACTCTATCATGAATGCTTCTGCAAGCCTATGCACCCCACTTACCCCACTCAATACTAGGCACTTGATGCTTCCTTCTGTCAGTCCCTACAAAAGTTCTCTATCTTATCAAGGGTTATATTCAAAATCCTAACCCAAACTTACAATGCCTTGAATTTCACTGCACCTACCTACCTCTCTACTCTTGTCTCCAAATACACCCCAGCTTGCCCTCTTGGTGCATGATTTGGGTCTCTCCTCCCATCAATACCTCTACCCATGCTCCACTATAGGACTTCTGAAGAGCCGTTCCCACTCTCTCCAAAATACTTTCCTCTAGGCTTCAATGTTCTCTCACCTGCTTATAGTAGCATACAATTTACCTATTTAAATCCACTACTAACTTGAAACAAGACTATCTATTCTGATTCTTCAACCTCTTTCTCCCTATAAACATCTATCCATCAAGCAATCCCCTCACCTTATGTCTCTGCAACACCACTTTGATGATATGCTCTCACAGGAGCAGGGCTTAGATCCCAATGATATTTACAAATGTGACATCTAGTCTTATTTTTGCTGCCTTCAAATGTATGTCAATGGTTATACTTGTGTTTATTGTACTGCTAGTGCTACAGAATTTGAGGTTAAAAAGTAGATTTAGTCACTGATCCTATACCCTTTTCACAATAGCTTGGAGACAATAGGTTTCCATGATACATAATTGTTAGATTACATATTTAAGTCAATCTTCCATACTACATGTGAGACCTTTGTTACTTCCAGATACTACATTTCTCCTGCTGTGCTTAATCCTCTATAAATATAGACACAAAGTAGACACAGGTTTTGAGTTCATAAACGGAAATCACATTTGAGGTTTGAAATACCTATATGTAAGGTAGAGTTAATGGAGGTTTTTATAAAGTCTTTAGGACTTAAATTATACAAAATATGAAACTTATCTTCATTTATATATTTTTAAGTAAATACAAGTAAACTGATTGTTGAAAAATGATTTAACAAAAGTCTTGAATTTCACCTGAGCTAGCTTTAAAGCGTGAGCCTTAGTCTTTCAGTTGTTTATATAACACTCATATAAATCATCTTGATCCAGGTTCTACTATTAGATAAGCTTTTATGAAAAGGGCAATAGTCACCTTCTGTATAATTCTGTGTACTTATGGCTCAACACATTATCTGTGACACACAGTTGCAAATTAATCTTTACCAAATTCACCAAAATATTTTGTGAAAATAAAAGAAAATTTGAAGTGCATTTTAAGTACACACACATTTTAATATAATATATAATTACATTTAATATAAATCTAACATGAAGTTTATAATGCCATCATCACTACATTTCTCATACACATGACCTTGGGGTCATATTACATGTTGCACTCTCTTTCAATACTTACCTACATTAATTTAACAAAGAAAAATCATACTGCTTGCAGCAAATAAAATCTATAGAATTTGAAAGATAAGGCATAAAAAAATATTAGTTCAATGTTCATGTTATCACCAAACTCCAATCCATCAAAGCATTCTTTCCCAGACACGTCTACCTAACTAAAAAAAACGCATAGGGCCTTATTCTATTAACGGCCGTAAAATGACCGCAAAGCTGCGATTCCTTGCGCCCATCTTCCGGCCCCGTGTAGAGCTACTGCTACCTTGCTATTCAAATGGACGGCGCCGCAAGGATATACCCCTTACGGCCGGCCGCACTTCATGCAAATGGCCGCAAGCGTTTTTCCTGCGCCTGTAAATCTTGTTTTCCGGCCACAAAGTCAGAAAACTGTAAATGCAAATATAAATTCAAGATGGCACTGTAAAGCTCCGTAAATGCTAGGCATCATAATGGGGGACATAAGGATTAATAGCAACACCCTCTCAAGCTTGCACATCGCCCAAATCCGATATATCATTTATGGTTTACTTTCCGTCCCGTAGTCCCGCGGGCTCGTCCTTGTTAAAACCCGTACGGGTTCGGAGGTGGAGGGCCGCAAACAAAGCATTGTAGAAGCCAATATATATTCAATCCAGGATTAATAGCAAAACATTCTAAAGCTTGCACATCGCCAAATTGTACTTTGATTTTAAAATCCGTCCAAGTCCCACGGACTTCAATGATCAAGCCCGTAGCTCCTTATTCAAACCCGTGCGGGCTTGCATGATAGATAAAACACGAAGATTGAACATGAAGTTACATATCTTTATTTGCGGATTTGAGAGTAGGGTAATGTTGAGCTATTAATTCTAAAACCAAACATCACTTTCACTTTTAATAAAAGTACAGGATGGCTTTTCTATGCTACGACTTGTAAGTAAGCCCTTTACAACCCGTAGGTCTATTTTACCCATTTACGGACTTGACGGAGGCTAATCCCGCAGCCTTTGCGGGTCTGAGGTGCTCCAAGCCCTTGGGACTTTGTCCACGGATATTTGACATGAATTTAACTAAAAATGATTTTCAGATTTGAGTGTAGGGGAATGTTGTGCTATGAATGCTAACACCTCCAATCACTTTATCGTCTCATCAAAGTGCAGGATGGCTTTATTATGTGCTTAATTGGGTGCTAGCGGGACCTTTTTGGTGCAAGTAAGCTGCGGCTCAGTTTTAGATAATTACGGCCATGACGAGAGGGTTTACATAGCAATTGAACAGCAATTGGGGCTTTCTTGTGGCCGAAACTCTTGCGGCCGTGTAAGATCAAAGGCTTTCCTGCTGCGCGTGAAGCCGCAAGGGATAATAGGGCGCCGGCCGCAAGCCTGCCGGAGCCCTCGGCTGCAAGGGAATAGAATAGGCAAATAGCCTGCGGCCGGTCCTTGCGGCCATGCATCTCCTACGGTCGTTAATAGAATGAGGCCCATAGTCTACATCCCTTCTATAATAGTAAATCAATTTCTCAACTAGTTCATCTCTGGAATAACATGTAAAATCATTACCTTAACATACAAAATTATATTTCTCTTTATCTCTATTGTTGTCTCCAAAAACTCCCCTAACCACCTGTGTTGCTCTGTTCAGGATCTACTTATCTCCACTTATTACTCTCTGCATGATTCTACTTAAGCTACACCTACTCTGGTGGTCTTGCACTTCTGTATAAGAATATATTCCGCTTTTCATAAATTTAAAAGTTCCCTAAGAATTCATATTTTCCAATAAATAATCATTATTACAAAATCTGGGACTGGCTCAAACTATATACTTTTCTCTCCTCTTAACATCAGTAATGATGTGCCTCACTGTGTTTTGCCTTTACAACCCTTCACATAATTAATAATACAAACAATACATGGCCAAAGTAGCCAAAAAAACCAAACAATGAATAGTTTATTTAAATCCTGTAAGGAATAAATATTCACTTAATGAAGCAGCCACCTATTAGTAGTACTTCCACATAGTAAATATTCTGCCATCTAATTTAAACCACAACCTCTTCTTAGTTACATAGTAATTGAGGTTGAAAAAAATATTTAGGTCCATCAAGTTCAACCTTTTTAGATCTCCTCTGGTCCTTATAATAGGTGAATTATTTGTTAATTGATGCAGAAACAGAAAAAGACATTGAAACATTGCCAATTGTCTCATAAGGGGAAAAAAGTTAAATTCCTTCCAGACCCCATGTACTGCCAGTTGGATTACTCCATGGAATATTATTAGAAACTAATTACATTATGTTTTTAAATAACTCTACTGAGAGAAACACTGAATTAATATAAACTATCCAGCATTTAATCAGAGACTTACTTTGAAAAGACAATATAGCACAAGGCTGCATTTTGTATGAAACATCGGAGCACGTTCACAAAATATTTAATACATCATTTGATGCCAGAGCTTATTTCTAAACAACTGAAACAAATGAATTGGAACAAAGTGAAAAACAAACTTATGAAATGTACTAAGGTATGACTGTTATTTTTGTTTAATGTATATCCTCTGCACTGAACCTTTTTGTGTTCTTCATTCAAAAGGCAATGTCGGAAAACAACAGAAAATAAAATTACCTCTATTTTCTCTTATGTTGCCAGCAGCTGGTCTCAAAGTGACAGCAATTTAAAGAACTTACAATTTAAAGCATGATTATTATTGGCAAGTGAAGGAGAAGAACATGTTTTTCTGCATTAGTTTTTTTTTTAACAAACAAGCAAACAAACCAAAGAAGATTATCTTAAGCCACATATGTGCTATGACATCTGGGTAGTGTAATTTATTCCCCAAATTCACTAAGCTTTGCTTAGGCTAGGAACAGGTGCCAGGCTCTGCGATTGTATCTGCCGTCCCTTTGGAACAAGAGGAATAAGGAATATATTGGTTGGTAGGGAGGGAGGTGAAACTGACACGATACACATGCCATGACCTAAGCAAGGCCCAGTTGGTATGTGCATATAAGAATTTATACCCCATTACCAATTGAATATGAAATTAGACATAGACCACTTATTGGGAGATAACTGGCCACAGCGTTTATTGGTAAACACAACATGACGTAATAACCATAACGATAAATAAATAAACATAACCCAGAGGGGAGGAGCCTGGACAGAGACAGTACACCCTACGCCCTGAAGCCTCATCCACGGCCTACCGTGTTGGAACATCCGTACCACCGCAGGGTAGGATCTCCCCCATTTTCTCACTGTCCCAGCGACTCCCCTCACCACCCGCCGCTGTGACAATATAAACAAACAAACTTTTGATACCATATAATATATACTTCAATGATACATCCACAACAATGAGTACTTCAGACAATAAACAACATAATCCACAACTTACTATTCATCTTTTTTTTTTTTATTAACAGTACAACATATTCATCACTTTAACAACAATACTTTAGGGATGGGTGGGCGGGCATCTGCTCCCATCGGTAGCTGGGGGCAAACTGGTGGAAATTGGCGCCAAAAGCCTATAATGGCTCCACCACCCCCAGCTAGCCACCTCCTGCCCCTCCCAGGTCCTGCCAGGTCAGGTGGTCCCTCCCTCCAACCCCAGGCAAGCATGAGGTGGCCTACGGGCCCTTTACTCCCATTAACACACTGTAGTTCTGGGGGAAACTGTCCCTTTAAAGGACCACTGTATTTTGTGAAGTATTTAACAAAGTAAACACTTTAGCAACTATGTAAGTTATGAGTATATCAACATTTTTAGAGAAGATATTATGTTTAGAAGATTCTGTCTCTGTTCCATGTTGGACTACTTTTTTGACCTGGGGCCTACTGGGGGGGTTATCTTACTGGGATTTCCACTTCCATTTAATCATATTTTTAATAACAATTAGGCTGATTTTTAATAGAATTGTTTTGGAGTTGTGTCTACAACCAAAGTTCCTCCCACTAATCCTGTCAGGAACAAAAAAAAGTCATCAAAGATTTTGCCTGTGATAGACAATATATTTTCCAAAAGCAATATGGTAATGTGTTCTTTTTATATGACATTGTGGTTTGTGAACTGTTTCCCTGTATACCAACGTACATAGAAATTTGGAATTACAGTGTCGAATCCCTAGTCTCATATACTGGTAAGTTTCCAATGAATGGATCATATAATGATTAAATTAAGTCAGTCAATCTTAAATTCCATATCTTCTTGCAAATTAATCTTTCTAGTATAACTGCCACACTATAAAACATCACGCTGTGATAAAATGTGCAGCAAAAAAACCTATTCTGTTCCACGCCACTTTATAATGGATTTTTGTTGTTTTGTTTTTTTTCTCACTGCAGACAATTAACTAGATGATGGGAAAACACAGCAAAGTCCCGAAGGCAGAATACCAGCAGGCAAGTTAACATCTGCAGTCTACCCACAGCCTGGAAACAGCAACCTTCTGCTAAGCAATAGTAGTATGTGTTGGGAACACATAGTACCACAGGGGAGTATAATTACATCAGATCCAATTTTGATAATATAAAAAGTCAAACTTACTTGCATTTAATAATTTCAAAAGGGTGTATACTGTATAATAAAGAGATGTGGGACTAACAAATGTTCTATAATGCATCTAAAAGACAATGTTTGAATTATTACAAACGTTTACTGCATAAATAACCACTAATGCTGTAATCATTAATGTGATACCATAGAGATTGTAAATATTGTATAATTAAATCTATAGGTGATCTGTCTCCCTAATCCCCTGGCATTTTCATTTTTACTTACATTACTTTTCTTGCAGGACCAGGCAAACTATTGAAGTATTGACGGCTCACCCTCAGTCTATGGTGAGGACGTTAATTCAATGTTAGCTGCTAAAGCCTCTCAACTGCTGTCCAAACCAAACGTTTGGACTTGAGAAATGAGGCAAGATTCAGAGTTTTTATAAAAATTTCTATTTCACACTAGTTTTTTGAACACTCCCGCAGCAACAATATTGTTCCAACACATTTTCAAGGGGGAGTGTTCTGATAATGCATGGCATCTTGAGTTCAATTGTGAGAAACTTGTCTATTACAGTTTTCCGTAATTCTGTATTCTTAAAAATTGTATATACCCAAAGTTGAATTGTTAAATATAAAGACTATTGCACAACATATTATAGTAGCAACATATAGCAATATACTGTATCTGCCCTTGTATAATATTATTTAAGAACAAGCTAAAAATAAACTAAGCCTAACATATTTTAAACTGTAAGCACCTTAAAAACAAGGCTTTAAGACAACTCAAAGCTAGCTTTCTGTCTTTTGAAACTTTAGGCTTAAATGATGGTTTAAAATTCCTGTATGTGAACGGATAAAAAAATATATTAATGCACATATCCACAATATGTGCACAGGAAAGTTGATTGTGAATGGAGGACATTTTTGCAGTATAACAGACCTGTGTTCATCACTGGATCCTCTGTAACACCTAAAAGAATAATTAGGTAACTTCCATATGGGAAGACCCATTACAGAGAAGAGTTAATTATTCTGATTGATCATACCATTAACATTATTAAAATGACTAGGAAATTGCCCTGAAAAAGGGCAAATATGGCTAAAATTAACTTGCAACCTCACTTACAGGCTTCCTGGCTCCCCCCCCTGTGTTGTGTGTAAGTTCATTAGATGCATATTTGTTGTTTTTTTCAGATTTTTACAGTTCAGTTATTCGGCCTTTAAAGACTTAATTTTGCGAGGCCCCCATATGTGCCTCTGGTCCTAAGTCCAACGGGCGCTCATTGCAGCTCAAGGGCCTCATTCAAATGCGATTTGGCCAATTGAATAGGGCTCTATATAAGCACACAGCATATTTTTTACCAAAGTTTTTAGTGAACTTCAATCCAAAAACAAGGTCTTCATTAACTAAAAACTTCTGTAAAAAAATATGCTATGTGCTTATATAAAGCCCTATTCAATTAGCCAAATCGCATTTGAATGAGGCCCTTAGTTGTCTAAGTCCCGCGGCCCTCGCGATGAGCGCCTGTGGTGCTCATTGCAGCCTAAGTACCACGTGTTTCATGGCTTTCACATGTTTTTTTTTATGGCTTTCAGCCTTATTTTGGTGCATTTGCTTTTTTCGGCAGCCATTTTTTTTCTCGCTTAGGTGATTTTCGATTGTAAAAAATTAACTTGCAACCTCACTCACAAGCTCCCTGGCTCTCCCACTTTGCTGTGTGTGAGTCTGTAAGTTAATTCGAGGCATATTTGTTGCTTCTTACAGGTTTTTACAGTTCAGTGATTCGGTCATTAAAGTCTGATTTTTGCAAAGTGCATCTACGTGTTTCGGTCCTGCAGCGGTCATTGCGAGCCCTGCAATGAGCATCTTTGGCGCTCATTGCAGCCTAATTTCTGCGTACCTCAACTGCTCACCTCGCTTCACAAGGGTCACAATGCACTGAGCGCCTTTGGCGCTCATTGCAGCCTAAGTCCTGCGTGGTCGATGGCTATCCTCGCTTTGCGAGGTTTGGAAAGTATGACAAAGCCGCAAACGTGACCAATGTTCTTGGTCCACTACTATATATGTTATAACAGATGTAGATTTATTATATTATTTTCTGGCCTAGAATAAACACATTCTATTGGCTTGCAAAGGAATTTTATGAACCAATGTACAGAAAGTTTTGGATGATTTTGACATACAAGGTCAATATTAAAGAGCTACTTAAGTTGTTATAAATGCTCTGCACCATCATGTAGACCTGTCTGACCTCTCTGCTATGTCCTGCCCATCCGGAGTGTCCCTACATGGTATAGCTCACAGTTTCATTAAGGTACATAAGCTCCTTCACCAAGTCAAGGTAGCGATCCAGAAGGGGCATTTGTCTTTACTGCAACTCAAAGAAATAGGCTTATATTTTCTTTCTGATTACAGCAATCACATATTATAGTGGTCGTAATAGCGAGTTGTCGTCACGCAATGTTAAAAATTGCGTGAGCGACAAATCACAATTACATAAACTCTCAAAAGTTGGGATGGGCGCATGTGCATTTGACCGGTGTTAGCGAAGCGCGTGAGCGAGTGGGAGCGTGCACAATGCGCAGCATAAAACAAGTGCGCCAGCTAGCGCGTGCAGGTGTCCGTGCGCAGACACGTGCGGAGACACAGGAGGGAGAGGAGGGGGCAAAAGCACACAGGAGGATGAAGAGGGCAGGGAGAGGGGGAAGTGACACAGGGGAGGGGGGGAAGACACAGTAAAGGGAGGAGGGGGGAAGAGACAAAGAGGAAAAAAGGGGTGTAAGAGACACAGGGGTAGAAGAGAGAAACAGGGGAGGGGGGAGAGACACAGGGGGGAGACACAGGGGTAGAAGAGAGAAACAGGGGAGAGGGAAGAGACACGGGGAGGGAGAGGGGAGGAAAGGGACATAGGGGAGGGAAAGGGTGGAAGAGACACAGGGGAGGGAGAGGGGGGAAGAGACAAATGGGAGGGAGAGGGGGAGAAGATACACGGGGAGACACAGGGGAGGAAGAGGGGGGAAAGAGACATGAGAGGGAAACACAGGGAGGGAGGGGGGAAAGAAACACGATGGAGGGAGAGGGGGGAAAGAGACAGATGGGAGGGGGAAAGAGACACAGTGGAGCAAGAGGAAGTAGAGGAGGGAGAGGCTCGAAATGAGTGCCTCCCGGCGCTCACTGCGAGATCCGTGATGAGCGCAAAAGGAGCTCAATCCAGGGCCAGTAAAGTAGAGAGGGGGAGAGGCTTGCAATGAGTGTTTCCCATCAAGTAGATGGTGGGAGAGGTAGAGGGGGGAGAGGCAGGGAAAGGGAGGGAAAGAGACACAGGGGAGGGGGGCAAGAGACACAGGTGAGGGAGAGGGGGAAAGAGACACAGGGTTGGGAGGGGGGAAAGAGACTCAGGGAAGAGAGAGGGAGAAATAACTAGGTTTTATAAAAACTCTTTAAAAAAACTGTGAAATAGCATCAGTTTTAAAAATACAAAAAGTGTTTTTACTTGATTTCCACTGCTCTGTTTGATAATGTAGAGCAGTATTGATGAAGTTCATGGCCCTATAATATCACATATTATAATTGACAAACTACGAGATGTCGTCACACTTTGCGTGGTGTGTACAACTTAGGCGATGAGCGCCGATGGCGCTCATCCCCTGCGAGCCGTTAGGGCACTAAAACTTGCAGCCAAAGGCGCTCATCGGCTGCGAGCCGTTAAGGCACTAAAACTTGCAGCCAAAGGTGTTCATCGGCTGCGAGCCTCGTTAAGGCACTAAAACTAGCAGCACTTGTTCGATGAGCGGCGAAGTGGAGGCAATGAAACACATGTGACTTAGCCTCCAAACACTTAGGAAACGCGGGATCGCCTTAGGCTGCAAGCAGTAAATAAACGCGGGACGGAGAAAAAAAAAATTCCGACAATAAAAAAAATACAACAAAAACCTCACCCACAGCACGGGGGAACAGCCGTCTGGGAGTGAGGTAGAACGCAAATTTAAATTGATTTTGCCGAGTTTCGGCACTCGAAAATCGGCTAAGCGAGAGAAAAAATGGCGGCCAAAAAATTGAGAATGAGGCTACACAACCCTGGACCACGTAAAACACCGCCAACCGCGTACCACTTTCACCCAGGAACGTACGAGGTACAAAATACACTACTACAAAGGACGGCAAATGCTCGCGCACAGCGTAGCACATAGACAAACTATGCTATTTTACAATCCTAACTTGACACTAACAACATTACGCATCTAAAGTAGCGCATTACACAAATAAAGCAACGGTTTGCCCTCACTCACACAGCATATTTCTTATGCACAGTTGGGACATTCATAAAACTATCTCCTCAGGCCAGCAACAGTCCAACTGGACATTATATGCTGCAGGACAATAAAAAGAGATTGTTACCTCTTCAGGCTATTTATTGTTACATATATTAATTAGAAAAAGGTAAACTATATTAATTTATTATTCAATTAATTAATTTATTAGTATTTAAAAAAATACACAAAGGAGCCAAACGACATGCGAGGAGAGGCTCGCAATGAGCGCCAAAGGCGCTCATTGCGAGCCACGCGGTGAGCGCCGAAGGAGCTCAGCGCGAGGCTCGCAATGAGCGCCGATGATCCTTAGAGTATGAAAAGCTTAACATTGTGTGCCCAACAGCATTGCCATGGCTTCAAATTTTATTGACCGTCATTTTTTGACGGGCAAGTTGCTAGTAATATTATATTTAACTGAACCACCAAATAATATTAAATTTAACATCACAGTTTATCAACTAATGCAATGAGGTCCTCAGTTGTGGTGCCCCAGATTTAAGTGTGCAGCAAAGACTATGAATTTTCCATAGAAAGAGATTCTTCCAGAAATTTAGTAAGAGAACTGACTCAAAAAAAAAACACACCTTATTCCTGCTGTGAGACTTCTAAAAATTCACTTTAGAACAAATTTAAGAAATCTCTGTCCTGTGGACTTATCTTCAGTGGTAAATCACAGAATAACTGCTTGGTACAGCAAGTGAGCATCTCTATTCATCTGAGCATGACAGGGATTACAAAGCATACATTAGTTGATCTAGCTTAAATAAAGCTGCCTTCGTTCATCTAGAACTTCCAACTGTGAAGAAAGCTGTAGAAGCTGAGGTTATATTTACTTTACAAATAATGAAAGAATTTCCACATTTCAGACACATTAATGGTTTCAGGGAAAATATGCAAAGTCTGACCCCTTTAAAGATATATGTTTATATCATTTTCTCTATTTATCTGTACCCATGTATCCATTACAAGAGTTATTTTGGGTGGAATGTCCTAGATTCCCCAAAACAAACAGCCTAATTATCCCGCTCCTGCACATACTAATTATGTTTTTAATTAGTTTAGGCAGCAGCCGTAACAAACAAGGAGGAAAACAACTTTAAGTTTATCAGACTGTTTCTCATTTTTGTACACCTTTGACATTATCACCTATAACAGCAACAAATAAGCGTGCTATAAACACCTTTTATATATTGGGTTCTGCAATGTAAAAGGGGCAGACCTTTATAGGGCCTATTTGGAAGGTTTCAATGAGTAAAAACAGAGCTTTTAGGCACTTAATAAAACAATTAGATATGCAAATAAAAACGTACATGGTTTATTTTAAGATTAAAAATGGAATATTCCAGATCCCTTTAAAGTCTTCCTGTAGAAAAAGTCCACTTATTTCTGAAGTATACAAGAAATTAATAGAATGGGAATGCGGTGTAAGCTATATTTATATAAAAAGGAAGATATCTTGTTTTTGTAACATCACTTCCTGAGAGCTGGAGAATGAGAGGTGTGCTTTGTATCTATCAGTGGAGGAAGAGACGGAAGGAAAAAAGAAAAGAGGCAAGGAGGATTTGTTAGATAATTGGATTATGATTTGTTTCTAGTTAAACAGAATATTTATGACTTTTTCCTGTCTAATTATCTATTTAGTCCAACATATATATATATATATATATATATATATATATATATATATATATACTGTATATATATATAATGTACATACCCTTAATTTTTTCTCAGTGTGAGAATTGCACATTTGGGGTACTGCATATATTACTTCATTTAATCTTGTCTCCTTCCATGCTGTTTTCTGGTCATTCTTACACTGGCATTTTTACATTTCATTAATTATGCACCAAAGAGGTTTTACAATTAGTTCAGCTGAGCTTGTTTCATAACAACTATTTTATTCTGTACTGTGCAAATAACTATTGGCACAAAAGGCAAATGATAGTCAAGGTCCCAGGGAAATACTGAGAATGATTGAAAAAACCTACCAAGTCTACAAAGGCTTCATTACCTGCACTTCAAATTATATGTTTGCTTAAGTACAATATAATGAATAAACCTTCACCTTGCAATAACCTAATTAGTTATGTAGAGAGAATTTATTTTTATCCTAAAATTAGTGGATGCAAATGTGCATTATATATACATTATTTATATTATTTATATTTTACCACAAAATACTGGGGAAAATGAGTGACTCGAGTATAAGCCGAGGGTGGGAAATGTGCTGCCCCCTGTGTCCCTCTTGTGCCCTCTGTGTCCCCCCTCTCTCTCCCCTGTGTCTCTTCTCCCCTCTCCCTCCCCTGTGTCTCTTCACCCCTCTCCCTTCCCTGTGTCTCATCCCCCCCTCTCCCTTCCCTGTGTCTCTTCCCCCCCTCCCTTATCACCCTCCTCAACTCCCCTCCTCATTCTCAACCCCCCTCCTCATTCTCAACCTCCCTCCTCAAACCCCCTACTCATTCTCAACCTCCCTCCTCAACCCCCTCCTCATCCTCAACCTCCCTCTTCAACCTCAACCCCCTTCCTCATCCTCAACCTCCCTCCTCAACCTCAACCCCCCTCCTCATCCTCATCCTCAACCTCCCTCCTTAACTTCAACCCCCCTCCTTATTATCATCCTCCCTCCTCATCCTCCCTCCTCATCCTCAACCTCCCTCCTCAACACCCCTCCTCATCCTCAACCTCCCTCCTTAACCCCAACCCCCTTCTACTCCTCATCCTCAACCTCCCTCCTCATCCTCCCTCCTCATCCTCAACCTCCATCCTCATCCTCCCTCCTCAACCCCCTCCTCAACCTCCCTACTCACCCTCAACCCCCTCCTCAACTCCCCTCCTCATCCTGAACCTCCCTCCTCAACCTCAAACCCCCTCCTCATCCTCAACCTCCCTCCTCATCCTCAACCTCCCTCCTCCTCCTCAACCTCCCTCCTCAACCCCCCTCCTAATTCTAAACCCCACTCCTCAACCTCAACCCTCCCATCCTCATCCTCAATCCCCCTCCTCAACCTCAAACACCCCTCCTCAACCTCCCTCCTCCACCTCAACCCCCTTCCTCATCCTCAACCCCCCTCCTCAACCTCAACCCCATCCTCATCCTCAACCCCCTCCCATCCAAAGCCCCCCAACCTCATCCTAACCTCCCCGCCATCCTCATCCTAAAACCCCTCCTAACTTTACCCCTCTAAATACCTCCCCCTCTCCCTTTCCCCTCACTTACCTTCACCTGCAGCTTCTCCTCCGGCCTCCACGCTCCTTCCTGTGTCTTGACCCGGCCAATGCTAATGACATGGCGCGCATGTGACGTCACGTCATTAGCATATACCGGGTGCCGGCGCAGGAAGGAGCGGAGGCTGGAGGAGCAGCTGCAGATGAAGGTAAGTGAGGGGAAAGGGAGAGGGGGAGGTTATTTAGAGGAGTAAAGTGAGGAGGGGGTTTTAGAATGAGGAGGGGGGTTGAGGATGAGGAGGGGGGGAGGGAAAGAGACACGGGGGGTTAGAGAGACACGGGGGGTTAGAGAGACACAGGGGGTTAGAAAGAAACGGGGGGCGGTTAGAGAGACACGGGGGGGGGGTTGGAGAGACACGGGGGGAGAGTGACTTGAGTATATGCAAATGGGGGCCCTTTTTAGCCTTAAAGAAAAGGGCTGAAATAATAAGGCTTGTACTTATATATATATATATATACAGTATCTCACAAAAGTGAGTACACCCCTCACATTTTTTTAAATATTTTATTATTTCCTTTCATGTGACAACATTGAAGAAATGAAAGTCTGTTACAATGTAAAGTAGTAGTAAGTGTACAGCCTGTATAACAGTGTATATTTGCTGTCCCCTCAAAATAACTCAACACACAGTCATTAATGTCGGAACCGTTGGCAACAAAAGTGAGTACACCCCTAAGTGGAAATGTCCAAATTGGACCCAAAGTGTCAATATTTTGTGTGGCCACCATTATTTTCCAGCACTGTATAGCAGTGTATATTTGCTGTCCCCTCAGAATAACTAAACACACAGTCATTAATGTTGGAACCGTTGGCAACAAAAGTGAGTAAACCCAAAGTGGAAATGTCCAAATTGGGCCCAAAGTGTCAATATTTTGTGTGGCCACCCTTATTTTCCAGCACTGCCTTAACTCTCATGGGCATGGAGTTCACCAGAGCTTCACCGGTTGCCACTGATGTCCTCTTCCACTCCTCCATGATGACATCACGGAGCTGGTGGATGTTAGAGACCTTGCACTCCCCCACCTTCCATTTGAGGATGCCCCACAGATGCTCAATAGGGTTTAGGTCTGGAGACGTACTTGGCCAGTCCATCACCTTTATCTTCAGCTTCTTTAGCAAGGCAGTGGTCATCTTGGAGGTGTGTTTGGGTTCGTTATCATGTTGGAATACTGCTCTACAGTCCAGTCTCCAAAGGAGAGGGGATCATGCTCTGCTTCAGTATGTCACAGTACATGTTGGTATTCATGGTTCCCTCAATGAACTGTAGCTCCCCAGTGCCGTCAGCACTCATGCAGGCCCAGACTATGACACTCCCACCACCATGCTTGACTGTAGGCAAGACACACTTGTCTTTGTACTCTTCACCTGGTTGCCGCCACACACGATTGACACCATCTGAATCAAATAAGTTTATCTTGGTCTCATCGAACCACAGGACATGGATCCAGTAACCCATGCCCTTAGTCTACTTATCTTCAGCAAACTGTTTGAATGCTTTCTTGTGCATCCTCTTTAGAAGAGGCTTCCTTCTGGGACGACATGCAGACCATTTTGATGCAGTGTGCTGCGGATGGTCTGAGCAGGCTGACCCCCCACCCCTTCAAATTCTGCAGCAATGTTGGAACTACTCATAAATCTATTTCCCAAAGACAACCTGGATATGACGCTGAGCATGTGCACTCAACTTCTTTGGGCGACCACAGCAAGGCCTGTTCTGAGTGGAACCTGTCCTGTGAAACCGCTGTATGGTCTTGCCCACCGTGCTGCAGCTCAGTTTCAGGGTCTTGGCAATCTTCTTATAGCCTAGGCCATCTTTATGTAGAGCTAAAAGTATTTGCCATGAGGTGCCATGTAGAACTTCCAGTGACCAGTATGAGAGAGTGTGAGAGCGATAACACCAAATTTAACACACCTGCTCTCCATTCACACCTGAGACCTTGTAATACTAACGAGTCACATGACACCCAAGAGGGAAAATGGCTAATTGGGCCCAATTTGGACATTTCCACTTAGGGGTGTACACACTTTTATTGCCAACGGTTTAGACATTAATAGCTGTGTTTTGAGTTGACAGCAAATTTACACTGTTATACAGGCTGTACACTTACTACTTTACATTGTAGAAGAGTGTCATTTCTTCAGTGTTGTCAAATTAAAAGATATAATAAAATATTTACAAAAATGTGAGGGGTGTACTCACTTTTGTGAGATACTGTACATACACTGCCTTGCAAAAGTATTCACCTCCCTTGGCATTTTTCGGGTTTTGTTGCCTCACAACCTGGAATTAACATGGATTGTTTGAGGATTTGTATCATTTAATTTACAGAACATGCCCACAACTTTGAAAAAGTTTTTTTTTTTTTTTTTTTTTATTGTGAAGCAAACAACAAATAGGACAAAATAACAGAAAAAGTCAGTGTGAATAACTATTCACCCCCCTAAAGTCAATACTTTGGAGAGCCACCTTTTGCGTAAATCGCAGCTCCAAGTCGTTAAAGTCGCTTTGGATAAGTCTCTATGAGCTTGCCACATCTTACCACTGGAATTTTTGCCCATTCCTCCTTGCAAAACTGCCCCAGCTCCTTCAAGTTGGATGGCTTGAGCTTGTGAACAGTAATCTTTAAGTCTGACCACAGATTTTCTATTGGATTGAGGTCTGGGCATTGACTAGGCCATCCCACACATTTACATGTTTCCCCTTAAACCACTCATGGGATACTTTAGCAGTGTGTTTGGGGTCATTGTCCTGCTGGAAGGTGAACCTCCGTCCTAGCCTCAAATCACGCACAGAGTGGTACAGGTTTTGCTCAAGAATATCCCTGTATTTAGTACTATCCATCTTTCCCTCAACTCTGACCAGTTTCCCAGTCCTGACTGCTGAAAAACATCCCCACAGCAGATGCTGCCACCACCATGTTTCACTGTGTTCTTTGGGTGATGTGATGTGTTGGGTTTGCCAGACAGCATTTTCTTTGATGGCCGAAAAGTTAAATTTTTGTCTCATCAGTCCAGAGAACCTTCCTCCATACATTTTGGGTGTCTCCCACATGCCTTTTCACAAACTCAAAACGTGCCATTTTGTTTCTTGCTGAAAGTAATGGCTTTCTTCTGGCCACTCTACCATGAAGCTCAACTCTATGGAGCGTATGGCTTATTGTCGTCCTATGTACAGATACTCCAGTCTCTGCTGTGGAACTCTGCAGCTCCTCCAGGATTACCTTAGGTCTCTGTGCTGCCTCTCTGATTAATACCCTCCTTGGCCGGTCCGTGAGTTTTGTTGGGAGCGGCCGTCTCTTGGCAGGTTTGCTGTTGTGCCATGTTCTTTCCATTTGGTTACGATAGATTTGATGGTGCTCCTGGGGATCATCAAAGATTTGGATATTTTTTTATTAGCTAGCCCTGACGTGTACTTCTCAACAACATTGTCCCTTAGTTGTTTGGAGAGTTCCTTGATCTTCATGGCAGGGTTTGGTTAGTGGTGCCTCTTGCTTAGGTGTTGCAGCCTCTGGGGCCTTTCAAAAAAGGTGTGTATATGTAATGACAGATCATGTGACATATTCAGATTGCACACAGGTGGACATAATTTAACTAATTACTAACTACTTCTGAAGGTGATTGGTTGCACCAGAGCTTTTTTATAACAAAGGGGGTGAATACATACGCATATGGCAATTTTCTGTTTTCTATTTTAAAAAAATAGTTTTCTGTATATATTTTTCTGATTTCACATCACCAACTTAGACTATTGTGTTCTGATCCATCACGTAAAATTCAGATTAACAAAACATTGAATTTAAGGCTGTAATGTAACAAAATAGGTAAAAAGTCAAGGGGGGTGAATACTTTTGCAAGTGTAAATATATATATATATATACAGTATATATACAGGAATACCCAGTTTAGCAATGTGTATGCGTTCCTGCATGCACGAGCACTATGTGAATCAGCGCTAAACGGGGCATTTTAAAGCCATAGCGATGAAGCAGAGCTATAGCGGGGAAAAGAGCACTAAGCAGGGATTTAAAACAAAAATTAACATGAATTTTTGGTAAAACCGCTCTATTGGGAGATTTAGGGCTAAGCAGGGAATTTGAATAAAAAAATGCGATATAGCGAATCAGCGCTATGCGGGGTAGAGTAAAGCGAGGTAGACCTGTATATATATATATATTTTTATATATATAAATCCTACACTTAAACCGTTTTATTTTAATACTGTGGAAAATCAGCTTCCAGAAGGATTAAAATATTTCTTCATAGGGTTCCATAACTCAGTTGCTGTTCTGCCTTGACACACTCTAATTAGAGTTTGTCAGACTGCAAGTCTCTGCTCTGCTTGTTGCTCTATTGCAGCTGCGGGAAATCCTACATTGCTGCTAACTGCTGTTCCTGCACCAATTACTCAGCTCAGTTACAGCATTTACCTATTACTTGCCTTTTGTTCCCTATCCGCTTCTGTGGACCTCTGCTTCCAGTATGTTTTGCAGCAATAGTTGTCTGCTTCATTGCCAGTCTGCTTCTAAGACTGCCTGTTGCTTAGCTGTCTGCTACAGCGCCTTTCTGTACTTCTGCTGCTTGTCCTAACACATAGACAGATTCAATCAATGGAGTTATTATTTAAAGCTATGCAAAGCTTTGCCTATTATATTTGTGGTTATTATTGAATAAATTAAAGCAACTTGAAGGATCCAACTTTCAGTTCCAAGTATCCGGTTACTGACAGAACATTTCTCATTGGATATTGTTCTATGGGAAATTGTGATGAAAAGTTGAGGAAATCACAAAGTCTTAGTCTCTGTAAAGATAACCATTTTAGTTAAAAACATGTTAAAAATGTATAGTTTTTATATTAGAACAGTATCTTCTCTGGATAGCACAGAAACCGATAATGGGTCTACTCTGCCAACTGTTAAAATATTATAAAAGACCACTGGAAAATCTTGGCCTTGTTATGGCCCTTATAAACAAAACAACAGTCAGGTGAGAAACAGAGTGGCGTGGGAGTGCAATGTGAGGATAGGATGAAATTTAATATTTCCCTGGAGACATTTAATATAAAAAGAAATGTCACTCTGCTCCAGGTCTGCAACTGTTTTTCAGATGAAAACTTATCCACTGTGCTGTGTGAATGAAAGAAATACTATCACAATGAGAATTAATCTAATGGGCTGTCGATAAATGCTGTCACCACTGTGTGTACCGACACAAAGCAAATCTTAAATAAACAATCAATCTTATTAAAGAGAATAGGACAAAGGAGATGCACAAAGAAAAGCATTTCCATTCAGTTAATTGTGAGCACAATTCAGCCGGGATCTTTTACATGTTGTACAGTCTGTTAATATATCAGTATTGGGTCTGGCGTTCACTTGTAACATTCTGCTGCATATTTTAATTCATACAGTTTATAGTCTGAAAGTCTCAATGCTATTTGGCTGACTCATTTTATTCATAAGGCTAATTTCACTTGATGATTACAATAATTTCATATACTGTATACTCTCTTAAATGAAAAGAGAAAAATCATCTAAAAACTGACTTGCTGCCTCATGCGTCACTCACTTGCGGTAGTTTTTATGATATATGTATAATGTGGGGTTATTTATCAGGGTGAGGGCTAGATGCATTTTGTCCCCCTTTAACTGACAGAGCTATTATGGGCTAGAGAGGGTAGGTTGAGCTTGTTTAGAAGTGGCATATATTTTAATGTGCACTATAAACCAGTAGGTTAGTAAGGGGGAGAGTGGGATAGGAAAGGTCTTTTTATTTTGCATAAAAACATTTAATAATGTATTGTTTTTATGTAGTTCCTCCACATGGCATCAGGTAACAAGAAGGGAAGTTGCATTTATATCCCTTTGTCTGTTAAAAAGCACTGTTTATTAACATTATATTACCAGCCTATGTCAATGCACCAGAGAGTGAGGTGAAGAGCTGGCCCCTCCAGTTAATAAAGCGGCTCTTGGGAAACACACTTAATTTTCAATAAATGCTCAATAAGTGCAATGAGTTCAATGGGTACCAATGTTTTCTGTGTTAGGGGATACATTATTTTAACAAGGCTTTTGTGTGTTTTGTGAGGTGTAGTAAATGAACCTTTATTTTGACTTGCATAGGTTAGCTAGTGAGTTTTTGAGTGCAGTAATTTATAATATTAAAAATAAAGATAACAACAATCTAAAATAATAATAAATATATCTAGTATGCACACAAAGTAGTAAGATTATACCACATTTCCATAACAATAAGAGAAATACCAGCAGTTCAAAGAAGTTCACTGTGGGTCCATATTTTTTCTAGTATAAACATTCACACTGAGCCATAAAAATGTTTAACTAGAGGAGGAAAACACTTATTAGATGCTAAGGGTACTAATGTGAAGTCTGTAGCCAACTGTTCAGTTCCTAAGAGCAAATCACAAAGTGAATTACTTGATACGATGCTGAGAATTAAGCATGCAAATGATACCAACATAAACTTGAATATATAACAAGTTTTATAGGGTGCTATAGGTCATATGTACTAAGACATCTCCAAACATCTCCAACACCCCCCCCCCCCCCCCCACACCACCACCACCACCAACACCACTCCCCCCCACCCTTAGTATATATGCCTAGGCTTATTTTTGGGGCAATAGAGTCTATTTAAATTGCAATGCCTGTGCTGATTTACAACCTAATTTCTGCAAGAGTCTGTTATGTGGGATGCTGCTGTGCAACAACGCTCTTATTAAATTAACATTAAATCGTTCTTGCTCTTTCTGTAGTATTGAAAACACTCAAGAAAAAAATCCCTCCAGTAAAGGTGTATAGAGGAAAAAAAAAGATCATGAGACACCAGTGTCTGTAGTAGCGAACATGTTGAGCATTAGATGATAAGCTTTAAATTGCTTTTACCTAATTACTTTCTAAAGAAATGAACATCAAGTAAATGAATACGATATGAGAACTCATTGGAGAAACTGCACTTATTTTATGGAAAGGGGGAAGGGGGGTCTGAGGTTTAGCTTAATTACAAAGGATAAAGGAAAAGCTTTGTGTTAATGCAACAAAGATTGCTTTTGAACTTCGTAATTCTTTGTTTAAAATCTTTGTATATTAGCAGCAAGTGCATATACCTGTCATACTAAAGAAGGAAACATAAAGCCATGTAATCCCATAATATTTGTCAAAACGAATATCATATTATAAAGACTCAACATTAGCAGCATATAAGCCATGGGCATATGAGCATTTTTAGAGAAAATCTAAAATTTAGCCGAGCTTTTCATGTGAGCTTCCATCTTTGATAGCTACCTTGCTTGGAGCTTCGATCGCTACCATGCTTGGAGAGTTTTATCCTACTGGAGCTTGCTTATTTGATTAATTCCTATTTCCACGTGTCTTGGTTCCTCCCACTCCTCAAGGGTATCTAAAAAAAGAGATGCCTGCTGCCATTAAAAAAAAACTGAATACCATAGAGATCCCGTTCTGTGATATTTGCAACATTTTGTTATGCGCTTACTTAGACATGGTTCCGGTCAGTTTATTTGTATATAAATATGGAAAACCATATAGGAAGTTTTCAGCAGTAGTTCAGCTTTCTGTTGGTATATGTGTTATTGTGGTTGTGAAAAAAATGATACTGCTAGTAAATACATTTTCTACTTTTACTGAATCCAATACAATTCATGGAATTGTAGCTAATAACCAAAGCCCTGGATCTCCTGTGTACTCTATAATACATTGGACATTTATTTTCTGACCAAGACTTATCATTAAATGATGAAAGCACAGGCTTTTCTTGTATTGATTAACGCATTACACAGCCTGTGCCCTTCAGAATGTTAGTCTATAACTGTACATCAATATAAGCCTATAAAAGTATATATTTTAGGTTTCATCCCCTTTAAAACATCCAATCACCAGTCTTCGGTAAAAAACATGTTTTTAAATTGACCAGAAATGTAATCTTTCCCAGCAAAATCTTAATCAAGTTCTTTTAAATATGCATACAATATACTAATTATCAAATGAGTACATTTATACCAAATATGTATAAGCATCTAACAAAGACCTCATAAACATAAGATCACATAATGTTCACATCTGACATTTTACACCTACTTCCAGCATGCTCTTCTTCCCAATATACTCCACTCTTTTCTCCACTTTATTCTTTTTTTCACCACCCCTCTCTCTTCCCCTTTACTCTCACCCACAAATTCCTCTCTCTTACATATTCCTTCCCCCATTCACCCTCTCTCTCACCACATCACTCTCCCACTTCACTTTCTCCCAGCTCCTCTTTTCTCCATAAACCCCAATCTCCAATCTCTAGATCCATCTTTCCTCCCTTTCTCTCTCTTGCCCTTCTCTCCTTTTTATATTTCCCCTACTTTCACCCCTCGCTGTCCTTCACTCCCCTCACTCCCCTTACCTCCTCCTCTGTACTTCCTATTATTTTTCCCTCTCTCCCCTTCTTTCTACTCCTCTCGCTCCTTTTCTTCCCGCTTTCCCTCATCTCTTTCCTGTCTCCCTCATCCTCTTCTCTCACCTTCTCTCCCACTCTATTTCCTTTCACTTACCTGTCTCCCTTTTCTCTCTCCTGCTTTTCTTCCTTATCTTTCACCCTCTCCATCTCCCTCCTTCCTTTTTCATAATTCCTCTCCTCTTCCCTTCCTCCTCTATATTCCCAGGACAATTTGTGGTGATATTGGGGCTGGGGTCACACCAGTACTTGCGTGTCCCTAGCATAAGCTTATACATCTTTTCACGTACATTCACTCCTAGAAAGGATCCGTAGCGAAGAGAGGGATACTATATGTATATATATATATAAATTACTGCATTACTGTATTTCTGGGAAACCTGTGCAGGAAATATGTGTTTTAACCTATTTTAAGAGCTTCAAATGGGATCACAAATGTACCATTAATTTACTGTACTGATAGTGGTGTGGCTGGGGTTGTCCCTGTGGAAGTTATTTTGCTATCTGATCGTAGGCCGATGATGGGTGACCATACATGGTATAGCTCAAAGCTTCATTGAAGTATACAAGCCCCTACACCACAACAAGGTAGCGATCCAGAAGGGGAGTTTGTGTTTAGGATTACACTAATTTTCACTGGGAGATCCCTGGTCTGTAATCAACTCTTAGAGATGTTTTCCTGGGCAGTGACATACAAGAGAGGAAACTACTTGTTCAGATGGCCTATGCAAGGGCCTCTGTCACAAACATGGTTAAATAGATTAATATTAGCTGGACCTAAAGAAAACATTAAGCAATTCATTTCTGCATTGGTGACAGGTGACTTCAGATAAGGGGATTTTATGTCTAGTACATGCAATTTATTGCTATATCACACACTGTAATTAGAAAGCACCTTCACAGAAAACATGTCCTATTTAAAAAAACACATTAGTCGACCATATTCCCTAATATAAATTACAGTATTTATCAGTAATATGAATTAAATCATTCAAGCATCTTATTTTCACATAAATATGGGAGAAATCGACCATGTTTTCTGTCATGGTTCCTTCCGAATTGAATATCTGTTTAATAATTCTGTAATTTAGAGCCATGAAAGGCATAATAAAACAGACTGAGTTTTAATGAAGCAATATTTTACAATGCATGTGGTGTTGATTTTATGCATTCTTCTTCCTACAGAAAAAACATTTCAATTTATTTTTATATTGCCTTTCATGGCAATAACTTCTGACTTCTGATATAATTTCCTGTTTGTCAAAAGCCTATGTCTGTTATCGGTCCATCACTGATGCTTTTCTTTTCTTTGCTTAAGTGGCTAACAAAAACTAAATAATAAATTGATGCTCCGGGAATAACCTTGTAAGCTTTCATTACTCTTTTACATTTTAATCTAACATTGTCTGGATCTCTAGTGTGGAGCTAGATGCCTACAATTCATCCAGCAGCTCAGCAGTTAATTGCTAGTAGGTTTCATATATGTTTATTAATAGGTAGCAGAAAATCTTGGAATTTAATAGTACAAGGATTAGGGACCTCGGCCAAAATCATTTTCAGACTCCATTATTGAGGTGACTTATTAAGACAACATCAGTGTATCTTATCTCCAAGTTGATGGGGCCATTTTGTTCCATGTTATGTCATCAAAGATGTGAAATGATAGAAAACTGATGTGCAATTATGATTTTAAAAGTGTATGAGATTTTATGTTATATCATCTCAGTACTCCGTTGGCCTGCAGTACACTATGACAGATAAGAAGAATGCTTTTTGTTGAGACACTGCAAAGTGGAGTCAATAATTTGGTACAATATAATCAGGTATTATATTATATTATATTATATATATAAGAGAAATAATGAGAATTTGTATGATAAAGAGTGCCAGAGATATGGTAGTTATAATAATGCAGGTGGGCATTTCTCTCTGCCAGGACAGATGTGATATGTGCACAATCTCTGTCTCATTGGACATTGGATGCGGCCAATGTCATTGACAAAATCAGTGCATGATGTACTACCTGGTTAGAACCTTATCAAAGCGATTCTGTCTTTTGTGATATTAGTAGGTCTCATGTTTTATGTACTATGTTTCTGTTTTTCCCCACTAAAACTGTGACACCTCCTTCTCAAGGTTTATCCCTCATAAAAAGAAAAGTCAGATACACAGAGATGCAGCAATATTAAGTCATGGGATGGTAGATATAATATCTAAAGTGCTCACAGCATATAGATTCACAAACTACTAAAAAATTTTTTTGTATGGGTTGCATTGTCTGTGGAAAAATCAACCCACAAGATAATACAAGGCTAAGAGAGGCCAATTCCCAGAGCCAATATACCATTTCCAAACAATATGTATGGACTTCATTGGATTAACAGAGTGTGAAGGGAAACAATATTGCCTAGTGATAATTGATGTATACTCTAGATGGGTGGAAGCAACACCATCTGCACATTCTGATGCAATTACAGTAGCTAAAACCTTAGTGACTCAGATAATTCCTAGATTTGGTATACCAGAAAAGATAATACAGTGTCAATGGCACACACTTTGTAAATAAAGTAATTGACCATTTAAGCAAAACATTACATATAGGACTAAAAAAATGGTGCTTACCATCCACAGTCAGCTGGACTTGTGAAAAGAACTAATGGCACTATTAAAAATAAGTTACGGAAAACAATGGCAGAGACAGGAAAGAATTGGCTTTACCGTTTACCGCTAGTCATGCTAAACATGCACATGCTTCCAGGCAGGAAGAAACTAACTCCATTTGAAATTTTGTATTAGAGACCATTCTTATTGCTAGAATTTAGACCATTTATCACAGAAGATGAGAACATGAGTGAGAATTTAGCAGATTATATGAGGAAAATGTTAAATAAGTAAGATATTACCTATATCTCTTTCTCTCTCTCTTGCCCTTAGTAACAGAGAGGACCCTGTATGGTGAGAAAAACTTGGGCATCTGCCAAGTAAGAAAGACCGTACCAAGTGCTGCTGTCAACACCCACCGCCTTGAAGATTGCAGCACGAGCTACCTAGATGCATCTGACCCACTGCAAACGGGTCCCTCTGTCTTCCTGGGAACCTAACTGCTAAACGGAGAAACCCTGGGGGTGCAACCAATAGGGCCACTCGTCTCAAACCCAGTGAAGACACAGTTGTGCTCAGACAGATTAGAGGGGACTCAGAAGTGTAAAGAGGAACTCTTGTTAGCATGTCTGTACAAAGGCCTTGGCATCCCTTCAGAGAAACCGGATGGTGTGGACTGAGAGTCTCCATTTTATGCCTGACCCTCGTGACCTCTTGATTTGGAAAATCACACTGAGAAAGACCTACCGGGGTACGAGTCCAATTCTACAAAGAATGGAGGGGCAGAAATTTACCAGATGAAATATCCAGGATATCATCACCTCCTAACGAAAAGGACAGTGAAGCAGACATTTGAATGGGGTCAACTTTATTGAGTAGCTGGAGCTGTCGAACTGATATTCACAAAAGGTGAGACATAAAACAAGCCCAAGTTGACTTCTGCCAAATTTTAAACTGCAGTCCCTACGGAGGAGGACACAACGAATTATTTAGACTGTCGGGCAAATACATGTGCATGTGTATTCTAGAGATGATAATAAGTGTCTACATTGGGACTTGGCCCTGTGGACTACCCGTCATGTTGATTATGGCTACCACCAGAAGCCAAGTGGGCATTGTCCATATGTAAAAACAAGAATGGACATAACTAAGGGCAATAGTGAAAATGGATGTAAAAAGGGCCAAGACTGCAACCCTATTTGCCTGATTCTCAAAACTTCAAAAGACTGCAATACAGGACTCTATGTTTGGGGAGCTGATATAAGTGGAATGGATACCATTGGATACATTTGGATACGAGTTTCAGATCCAAAGCCAAGAAAGGATCCTGATATTCTCATAACCACAGCTCAAGGGACGGAGAAAAATCAACAAACTGATGAAGAACAAGAAGACATTGTGTAACAAGTGATCCTTTCCTGAAGGATTTCCAAAGAAGCTGTACAACTCTGAAGGACGTGAGTCCTGGGACACTTGTTCTCAACTGACATCTTGTTTTTGACTTTGCATATTTTGTGTAAAGGTGATAATAATTATAAACAGGGGGGGAATGATAGAAAAAATATGCAAAGGGTTAACTTTTCTTGCTTACTACTGATAGAAAATGCAAAGGGTTAATTTTTCTTGCTTGCTACTAAGAAAAGTTATCAAGGACATTACAGATGCAAGTATTTTTATTAAAAGTAATATAAAATGTTCTGCTGACTGTAAATGCAGGCTGTTACAATTTGGATCAGAAATGTTTTAATTGAAAATGATTGCTTTATCAATTATGATGAACCTGCAAGTATAATTGCATAAAAGCCCATGCAAATTTTAATAAAATAGAGACAATGATTTATCCTCTCTCCTTGATCAAGTATATGCCTTTAATGATTTTGTTTCCCTCACACTGAGTTTTGAACCTAACAGAAATATAGAAGATAGGTATGATAAAACAGAAATGCAGCTCCATCTTTATCAGTTTGTTACACCCATATATTTTGGTACACTTACACAAAGGGATAAAAGGCTTTTCAAAGAGCAGAATAAAAAAAAATATACCTCTCACTGGAGGCATTCAGAAATGATGGTGAAGGTTGGGTGTTTGAGAGGGGCATTTACATTTTAGGAGGAGCAGGGCTTTCATTTATGGCTATAAACTACTTGCTTCTAAACATGTGTATGGGAAGGGATAGGTATTGTTAACATCCAATTATATGACAAATCCCCCTTAATTCTCCCTCTTCCCTTCTCTTCCATTGCTCCCTCTACTGATAGATCAGGTCTTCAAAAATCTGAGTTTTGCTAAAAAAAAGTTTTTTTTGTATTAGGTGCTTACAAAGTTGTTATTAGTAGTTTGTTAAATACTTCAGAAATGTGCATTTGTAAGCACTGTGGTTGGTCCTTTGATATCTAAAGTAACAGTAAAACATGATATAAAGCATATAATTTAAAAACATCTAGTAATCAGAGGTGAATAAAATGAACATCACATGTAATCTCACAGTAGGTTTCCCTTAACCAATTTTCTATTTCTAGGAGGGAAATGAATCACAGTGATATATTTCGATCACATTATGCTTGGACCAAAACTATTTTTCCTGGCATGTTATCACTAATGACTTTAATCATCTACTGCTCTATTATTAACAACAGAATGTTACTGGTTTGGCAAAACACTAATGCCAAAGAACTTTTAATTTTTGGGGGATTAAAAGCAACAATCATAACAGAAAAATAAACAGCAGAACCACACAAATCCTCAAGCAATAACCTATATCGTGATTGTCAACAAACTACAATAAGGCTATATAACTAACTCACCAAAATATTACAGCAACATGCTGTGTTCCTCTAAAATAATATATATGTATATATATATATATATATATATATATATATATATACAGTATATTATTTTATGGGTTCCCTGGTGCTCCAGTGGTTAGGATTCAGTGCTTTCACTGATGCAACCTAGGTTCGATTCTAGTTAGGGAACCAAGGGGGTCACACCACCCTGAAGCCTCGCAGGGTTGGGCCTGGTCAATACTTGGATGGGAGACCATATAGGATTACCACTTGCTGTATGCTGTGGCCCACCGGAGAAGGAGCTGGCAACCCACTCCAGTATCTCTGCCATGAATAACAAGTAAATCAGCATGGTGTGTTGCAGTCCATGAGACCACAGAGAGTCGGACATGACTGAGTAATGCAAATGCAAATGTACACTTATATATTTAGATATCTAATTAATGCATTAAGGTAATTTTCTTGCAGTGTATATTAGGCAGTGTGTCAGGAATAATGATCAGAACTGGTGAATCTTAGAACCAACTTCAGAGACGCGCCAGTTGCATATCAAATTCAAAGATGGTCGAACGAACATAAACCAGGCCTTTATGAAATGAAAAACAGCTAATATCCATGTATACAGTGTTACCTTTCAGACACTAGGTGATGCTACTGGGCCTTGCTAAAGCTAATCCAAATGTGGTTGACTAGTACATAGACATAGGGCCCTAATAAATTCCAAAATTGCTACAGTTACTGATTACTTTAATTGAACTTGCCTGCAATTACATGGCCGAAAGCCAAATCCGTAAACCATGTAACTGTACGTAGCATTTCAGGGCATGATCGTGATCAATTAAGCAAGCCCGTAAGTGACGATTAAGAAACAGCCAATAGTAAATGAGACTGTCACCATGACATCAGTAAAACATGGCATTTAAATGTCAATCAATTAGTGTTTAGACGTCTGAAATGCAATCCAGCTAATTAAAAATCAATAAAAATGAAAAAAGAATCTGTTATAGTGCATGTGGGTGGCCTGATATGTATTAACTCCTTGATTACCGAGATTGATATAACACAGAAATTAAACGTAAAAAAAAAAATATTGCAGATTTGTGAGCTTGAGACTATGCAATTAATTTGAAATGTCTTTCATCGCTTTCCCTGTATTTTAAAGTCCAGTATTGTGTTTTTATTGACTTTTATGGTGTTACGAACAGGTGTTTAACCCCCCTGCAAGTACTCTCTAGTATTTGTAGAATTTTTTTGCTACATTTGCCATTTGCGGGCTTGTGGAATTATTGCAAATAAATTGCGATTTTAGATTTTCAATTGTAACATTTGCAGGCTTGAAAGATCAAAGGCTTAGATGGGTCGGCGTTACGATTTTGACAACCGCAGGGATTTTTAGCCTCTACCTTACAAATAGATTGTGGGTAGCTAGAGGAGGCCAATTAAATATCAGTAACTTTTGCAGGCTACTTTATGGGCTTCAGTAATTGCAATTTTGACAATTTAATAGGGCCCAACATGTATCATCAAGCTACCAAAAACACTGCCATCTTTTTCTTTCCTTCTGTACTTCGAACAAATGAAAACTGCTTCATTAATTTGACAGTATAAATTAGGTACAAGTAAAGTATATTTTGACCCAAAGAGCATACTGTCTAAGTTCATAATGGGAAGATTAGTAAAGTACATAATAGACAATGAGATTTTCTGGGTTAGATTTGGATGTTGAAAATATAGGGCTACATTCACTTCCAAGCCACAACTCGATCGCAGGCGGCTAAATGTCTGCGGGTGTGTTGAGGGCTTCCGTTCGTCTCCGACTGCGATGCTTTTCAATTGCTCAAGCCCACAAGTTACTGTCCCAAAGCTGAAACCGTAAAACATGCACTGGTTCGTACCAGTTCAGGGCAGGAACACGATCAATTAAGCAAGCCCGTAACCTCCCATTAAGAATCAGCCAATAAGAAATTAGACTCATTATTACAGCAGTAAAACATGGAGGGTACATGTCAATCAATTAGGTTCGGGAATCTGATATGCGATCAGACTTGCAAACCCACAAAATAAAGAATTATTAAAATGAATGCCCAAACTGTTTTAGTCCATATGGGTGGCCTGATGTGTATTAACTCATTGATACCCAAGATCAATTTAGCCCAGAAATAAAACATACAAATAAATTGAATTTCCTGTTGATTTGCGAGCTTGAGACTGTTGTGCAATTAATTCTAATGTCTGTCATTGCTTTCCCCGTTATTTACAGTGCAGTATTATTTTTTTTATTTGCATTTACAGTGCTATGAATAGGTGTTTAACCCCCTTGCGTGTCCTCTCTAGCACTCGTAGGATTTTCTCCTACTTTTGCCATTTACGGGTGTGAAAACATATGCAGGCTTGGGGAAATTGAGCAATTGAATAGAGTTTTGCGACTTTAGCCATCATAACTTCTGAGAGAGATCAAAGGCTTCGGAAGGCTTTACGTTACGAGTTTAACCATCGCCATTTTTTCAAAGCCATAACTCGGAAGCCGTTCGGAACCCACAAAAAGATGCTAATTGAATAGCAAATTAATGGGCTACCGGATCGCCCGAAACCTCAACTGAATATGGCCCATGGTGTCTAACATGGTCTTGGAGTCACATAGATTGGATGATCCTACTGCTTATCTTATCAGGACATCCAAGGCACCTCATGCAGTAGCTCCTCTCAGGTACAGTAACTGAATAAAAAGAATCAGTTCTGTTAAAAAGTATGAAATCATTGTATAGGCATCAGTTGTATCCCTATATCAGTGGAGATACATGTCCCACTAGTGATCTGAAACTTGAACGTGATCTAAAGAATGAACGTAGCCCTCTTTTTGCCATGAGTGGTGTTTGACAAACAGGGATGAAGCGACCTAGCTCACAAAACATATGTGCTGCTCAAATCAAGCGTTTTTCAAACGTATTCATCCTTGAAATACTTTTTGGACTGCAAAACTATTAAAGGAACTCACAACTTCAAAATGATACTTGTGGAACTGCACATCCCTCCACAGTATCCAACACACTAGTGTCCAAAAGCAATTCCAAGGAAGTTAAACCACTCCTTAACTTTACAAGACTAAGAGACCCCACGTGGTGATTTATACAGTGATTTATTTTGCCCCTGGCCCTCAAATATATAACCCACAGTAGCACAGAACACAGCTTAGGAGACACTAATCTGTATGAATAGTCCTTCAAATGCATAACTATGTATTTTGCTAAATATTCCAACATAATAAATAATGAGCATGTGTTCTTTTACTGAGTATGACGTAATGGAAAAAGAGTTAAGGCTAAAAATGAATAGTCATGTGATATTAAGTAATTCTGCTGATGTAAACTGACCTGATAGAATAAGGGTTGTTGATTGCATGCATCTCCTGCACGCTAGCTCTGACCTTTCTCTAGAAGCCTCCAGGTTTTCTTTGGAATAGGGCACCAAAAAAGGTTAAAAAATACATTTATTTTAGAATGACTGGTTTTACATTCTGCAGCCAGGCTGACTGTGCCCCTTCTGTATATTGCCAAAGCTAAGTCATTCTGATAGTTTTGCCCTGCCTGGGTACTGGTGGGTATACCTTGGCACATTAATGAAAGTGCATTTTTATTATTATTATTATTATTATTATTATTATTATTATTATCGTTTATTTGTAACGCGCCAACATATTCCGTAGCGCTATACATAAGTTAAGTTACAGGCAATGACAAGTTAAAGATTCACACATTGCAAAGAGTGGGTGGCCCTGTCTTTGAGCTTGGAATCCGGTGTCCATAGCGTTTTCCCTAAAGCACCGCGCAGGATTGAAACTCGCAGACTTACAATCTAAAGGTTAAAGTTTGTATGTGGTACAGTAGGGAGATAGTAGTGCTGAGCATGTTAAGGAGGAAGGTTATAGGCTTCTTTAAAGAGGTGCGTTTTTATTGATGTTTTGAAGGAGTATAGTCTGGTGAAGTGAGGCAAGGAGTTCCAGAGAATAGGGGCAGCGCAAGAAAAGTCCTGGAGGCGGGAGTGAGAGGAGGTGACAAGAGTGGTAGAAAGAAGAAGGTTGTTAGCAGAACGAAGAGGGCGTGTGGGGGAGTATTTGGAGATGAGAGCAGAGATGTATGGGGGTGCGCTGTTGTTGAGGGCTTTATAAGTTAGGGTCAAGATTTTATACTTGATTCCCCTTATATCATGGGTTGTTAATTAATAATTCCAATACATTATGCGGCATATGTTGTTTTATGTCTTTAAACTTTGTAATGGACTAAGCACATGATCAATATGCTCTTATTATGATTATTATTATTAATCTTAAATAATTACCAATATATTATGCAGAGCTATATACAAGGGCAATAAACATTAAATACAGAATGCGTGTGACAGTTACAGTACAGTAACCTATATGTATTACAGTTCATGTATTTTCAGTATATACAAAATATTTATATTACATACAAATGTTATGCAATCAAGTCATTATGCAAAGAGATTCTCTTTTTATTCTGGAGTTTTAGGGATACACCACAGTTTGCATAAATGAAAATTATGCACATAAATAAATATGCAATCTGTTATTATTAAAAAAATTGGGTGGAATTGCTAGATAATTAAGCTAGGAAGTCAGATATTTTAAGCATAAATTGCCCAAAAAGAGACTAAGGTGATTAATTAACTTTGAGAGTGGGGGAGATAAGCAAGAACAGCATGTCCAGGTTGCATGAATAAGATATAAATAATATGGACAAAGTATTAATACTTATGTTATTATTGTGATTTAATCAACTGGGCAAGCTCTTGAATTTCAGTTCTCCTTTAAAAGGAATAAAGATATATAATACACTCCATTTACATGAAATAATGATAAATGAACCTTCAAATATACAATTTTGCTATGACACATATATATATATATTTAAAAATAAACCACTGGATTTGTAAATTAAAACATTTTGGGGTATTTGAGAAATGGAAATAGGTCTGTGCCTTTAAATGTAAAGGGAAAGTCCGGCGTTGAGTGTTAACAGCAGATAAGGGCAATCACCGCAGGTAAATTTATCATCACAAAGGAAAAGCAAAGTCGCCTTAGGAAGCAGCTAAGCAATTGCAGGGAAGACTCTACATGTTGCCTGGATACAGGCGTAGCGTTCACCGCAGTGGCACGTGTCATTGAAGCCAAGTTGGGACTGAGTGACATTTAAGGCTTTAGCATCACCTCTGATTGAACCAATAGGCTTCACATGTATCCTCATAATTCACCAGCTGAACAATGTCATAGTCCTAATGTATAGGGTTTACTGCACTGACCTCCAATGATATACGTAAGAGCAATTGTAGAGGGAACATTGCCAACTCAATTACTATTAAATACTGCAACTAATATAATTGGAACATATACTTATAGTGACACAGCAAAGATTTGTATTAATGGACCAACAACTTGTTGTTATTAAACATTTTGAGTAAAGATGTTATATCACTGATCTTAAAAGTTGTGTTTTTTAAGTATGATTTACATGAAACTATCCTCCCTCTGTCCTAATAATTTTATCATGTGATTAATGAACTATTGTGGGAGATGATAAGGAAGAAAACTGGTATAAAAAATAATGAAAAGTCTTGTGGCTATTATTACTTAACCAACTAGGGATGCTCCTATAACGAAACATCGCCCACTGTGAGAGATAATTAATAATGTGAGAAAGTCATTAGGAGAGAGGGCTTAATTATTTAGCGCTTCCACTTAAAATAATTATTAGCAAACAGTTGCAATTTATTTCTATCTGTACCATGGATGTTTCAACCTTGGTTCAGACTGGCTAAAGTTGCTGATACAATGCCATGGAATATGCACTGAAATATCTATATGCAGAGAATATTCTGTCTGCAAGTGTATCTGACCCTTTCTGACTGTATACTTACATAGACACATATACACATATCATTTTCTATATAGGTATGTAGTAAACGTGTGATTAGGATATAGCAAGAGGAAAGGGAAGACAAGTAGTAATTAGGTAATTGAGGTCACACAAGTCTGAATGGGTCCAGGGCAGCATAAAACCTAAATACACCCTGTACTTTTCCTTTCTGCCATAACTTGGACTTTTGATGTATGATTTTAAAGTGCAATGTTTACTTTGTGAGCTCTAGTCATACTTTTATTAATAAATAATCCTTACACTCTTTTATATCTAAGTTGAACAATACACTAATTAGTGATCAGAAAAGAATGAGCACTCCATGCAACTGACCATGTGTAAATGTATCTACGAATGTGAGTTCAAATTTCCTTCCATAATTAGCAAAGATGCACCAATATGAATAATCAGAGTATTGCAGTATATAGTGAGACCTTCTTTATTGGACAAACATATTCATAGTTTCATGACTAGCTTTCAAGAGTGTGCCTCTCTTTTTCAAGTCTGAATCAGCTGAGGGCAGCTGCTTCGGACTTGAAAAAGAGAGGTGCGCTCTTGAAAGATGACGGTCTCATTTACTATTGGCTATGTCTAAGAAGTAAATTACAGGCTTGCGTAAATATTGCTAGAATATGATCACGCTCACCAAAATCAGACTTAAAAAGGCAGCGTTTACGAGTTTAGGTTTGAGGAGGTAAATTGCGAGCTTGAGTCAATAGAATACATCTAAACATTTGGAGAAAAAACATAGGCAGACAAATGTGTGAGTTAGAGGCATTTGCATGCTTCTAATAGACATACATGTTTGTCTATTTATATACTGAACATTTTATCCTGTTAACTACATTACATTATTGTGTAATAAGCAATGGCGCTGGTTTGGCTTTCACTGCTGAGTGCATTTAAACCAAACTTGCATAAACACAAATAGGGAATTAGAACAATTGATATCAAGCTGTTAGAGCAGAACCACTCCACTAAATGCTTAAAACAATATCCTGTTTCACAAAACAAGGAATAAACAATATGAAATAGTTGCAATGACTAACAAAAGTATAATCTAAGTGTTTTTGTAATTACTCTCTTTCTGTGCTCTCTCATGTTGAGTGCCATGTTTCAGATCTGTGGTCACATCCACAGGTGAGGGGTTCATACTACCTGTGCCTCATGCTGCTGAAAAGTGTGTCTCACTCTGTGTGTCTGCTTTCAGTAGCATTATATAAAACAAAACCTTTACATGAGCTTTTCCAACTTTCCTTACATAGGCCACCATTCAGTTGAGCTATTGTTGGTTACTGGAGCCCGTAATGTAGCCCGTAAACTAATTTGCTATTAACTTGGCGTGTTTTAGCTACCTGCAAACGATTTGCGGGTTACAGGCTGAAAATCCCTGTGGTTATCAAAATCGTAACTCCAACCCATCTCCAACATAGCCTTTGATTTTTCAAGCGTGTACTGTAAGTGTTACAACTGCAAATCGTTATTCAATTTCTACAATTCTTCAATTCCGCAATTGTTTTCACACCCGTAAATGGCAAACGTAGAAGAAAATCAGATAGGACTCGCAATGGGGTTAAACACCTGATCCTAGCACGGTAAATGCAAATAAAAAATCAATACTGCACTTTAAAAGACGGGGAACCTATGAAAGACATTAGAATTAATTGCACAACAGTCTCAAGCTCACAAATATATTTTTTTTTACGTTTCATTTCTGTGTTATGTCAATCTCGGTAATCAAGGAGTTAATACATATCAGGCCACCCTCAAGGACTAAAACTGTATCGTAGTTCATTTTTATTATTTTATACATTGCCAGATTGCGACTCCGATCTCATATCGGACTTCTAAACGCTAATTGATGGACATTTAACCTCCATGTTTTACTGACATCATGATGACGGTCTCATTTGCTATTGGCTGTTTCTAAATTAGTAGTTACGGCCTTGCTTGATTGATCATGATCATGCTCTGAAATGCTACTTACGGGTGCATGGTTTACAGTTTAAGCTTTCGGCCTGCAGCCTTACGGACGGTATGAAGGCAACTGCGATTGATTTATACATTCAAGTAATCAATTGCAAGCATCATACTTTATCAATATATATCATTGCAAGACAAAACCACCAGCTTATCTCAGTGAATTCAGATAGAACAATGTACAGCTGGATTTGTGTTTCCACCAGGTAAATTACCAACAACTGAATGAAGTACAATATAAATTTAAAATTACAAATTAAAATGCTTAGAAATAATTTAAGAAAGTATCATTTTACTGAATCTGTAGTGTATTTGTGAAGCAGTATCAGTTAATACATTAATGCAATGTATCACGTGTAAGGCCAGGCTGGAGGAATCCAAAGCAGGAATCAATATTGCTGGAAGAAATATCAATAACCTCAAAAAGACAAAGATCATAGCAAACAGCAATCTCAGTTCCCTTCTAAATAGATGGAGAAGAAGTAGAGGCAGTGACAGGTTTTATATTCCTGGGCTCCAAGTTCTCTGCAGCCATGAAGTTTGTCTTTGATGAAGAAAGCAATGGCAAATCTGGACAAGCTATTAAAAGTAAATATATTACACTCTCAGCAAAGGTTTGCATAGTTAGAACAACTTTCCAGTAGTAACATATAGATGAGAGAGCTGGAAAATATTAACAGCAAATAAAGCAAATATATGGTAAAATCACAAAGGTTTGAGGAGATAAATATATGGAGCATTAATATGATGAGTTGATGGAATAAGTTGGGTAACCTAGGCACTTACACAAAAAATCTGATGTTTTAAGGCACCTGATATATAGCATCATCTGTAGCATATACCATTGTTAGTAGGAAAATGGCAGTTAAGTGTGGCCGGTGTTAGATACCAATGTCTGATGAGATATATGTTCAATGAAGTAGAGGAAATAGCTTTAAAGATATCCTGCCAAGATCGAGTTCATAAATCTATGTGTGCGTATAGAGCAGTGTACATGTTTTAAAAGTCAGAATCTTACTTATTGTACCAAATGGAGGCAACACTATGTAAAATTGCTTTTTAAGTTCCCATTTACTCTACATGTTAATGGTTATTTAATTAGTACTGCTGCCAACTGAATCATTGTTAAGAAGAATAATTAATAATATAGGATCTGTGCCATTGTCATGTTTTGGTTAACATTTAAATATTACATTCTTGAAGGTCCCACTTTCAGAGCAGTTTACCCACCACTCATAGCCATAGCGCAGGGAAGTCAACTATTTTTTTATAAAATTCACCAAGTTCCAAATCTATTTATCAAGGTTCATATAATCAATATTTTTCTACAAGACGCACACAAACATTTTAATGTAATGGGATTCCAAATGGTACAGTGTTAAAGACTACATAGTGTAGGGGACCTAGAAATAGGACATCAATTAAATGATAGATTATTTAATGATTTAGAATCTTAATAATACATTTATAGCAAATGTAATAATGCAGCGGAAGATCCTAATTAAGACCCAGGTCCGCCTATTGAGTACTCCTGCTGTACAGAATCTCCCCTGTGATTGTGCACATTATTTTCATGACCGTACAGAGATCTATATTTGCAGATGACAGCACAGTGAGCAGCGCAGGAAGATACAAGAGTCCAGTGCTTAGTATTCGGCCCCAGAAGGATGAGCTGTTCCATTTAAGCATGGTGAATGGTGTTTGTTTCATTTGCATGATGTGACATGTTTAACAAAATCCAGCCCTTTCTTCCTGGCATCTTTCCACAGCTGTAAACATACTGCAGTGCGCAACATGCACATTACTGAGTATAGACCAGCAGGAGCCCAATGTGACACATATGGTAGTAATAAAACATACTAGAAGAACAATGAATTGCAACAGACACTAGAAGTGTTAACTCAGTGCTGTAGCTATATATTTGAAATATTTTTATAATTCTTTACTTATAAAGCACCAACATATTCTGGGTAATGGGTAAGGAAAGGATAGGGTCAAGTGGACCATTTTTTAGTTTAGAAGCTGAGAGTATGAGGCCAGCTCATCTTCTATGACTAGGATGAAGAGATTGAGTGATACTATTGAACTGGAGGCTATCAGAAGTGGTGAGTTGGCAATGAGGCGTAAAAAGATATCTTGTCTTATTAAATCAGTTACATTTTTTAAGTTTTCTGTAATTAACCTGGCTGAATATGTGGTGGTGGAAGGGGGTGGAATTAGGCAAAGGAGAGAGTTGAATGCTGAAAACAGGTGTTCATTATTTATTTATTATTCTTTATTTGTAACGCACCAACATATACCATAGGGGTTAAGTACGAGGCAAAAACACCATTGCAAAAGAATGGAGGGCACTGTCTTTGAGCTTACAATCACGCATATTTAGTGCTTTCCCAAACTATTGAAATACTATTGTACATATTAAGGCAGAAGGTGATAAGCTTAATTATACATGTTTAGTGAGTTTGTGAATGTTTTGAGGCAGGAAGATGGTTTAGTGGAGCAAGACAAGAAGTTCCAAAGAATAAGGGTTAGCACAAGAAAAGTTCTGAAGGAGCGAGTGAGAGGAGGAGATAAGAAAGGAGGAAAGAAGAGCATGGGGGAGAATTTTGAAACAAGAGCAGATATATAAGGGGGTACACTGTTGTTGAGGGCTTTGTAGGTTAGGTCACAATTTTAAAAACAGAGAGGTGCTGCAGACACTGAGCATTCAGTAGGATAGAGGAGTCATTCATTGCGGATCGGAGTGGGGATTAAGAGCTCAGTCTTTGACATGTTGAGTTTGAGTTGACGGCGGACATCCAGTAGGAAATGCTTGAGAGGCAGTTAGCAAGTCATTCTACAAGACAGCGGGATAGAACTAATGCTGAGAAGTAGATTTGAGTGGCAGCTGCATATAGATAATAGTGAAATCCTAAATATTTTATTACAGTGCAAGAGAGGATGTATAGATTGAGAAGAGAAGGTACGCCAACAGACAAAGGGAGGGGTGAAGAAGTGGTGCCAGAGAAGGAGACACTAAATGTGTTTAGGGTTAGATGACAGAGTGGATATAAATGACAAGAAATATGTTTGTTTGGAAAGGTGAAGGGCAGCATTTTAGGATCAAAGAATACATTTGGAGTGGAGTAAGTCTGCGTGAGCGTCGGAAGGTATATAACTATAGAAATAATAAAAATCACACAGCGGTTGAAGTTCAGATCAAGGGAGACTTGAATTTACAATCAACTTTGTATTACCAGCTTTCAAATTAAAACATAGATTAAAGTTCCCAAACAGAAACCATTATTATTATTACTATTAATTATAATAATAATTCATTGTCAGCTTACAATTTAAACCTTAAAGTGCACAAATTGATTCAGTAAAAAAAAAAAGAATAAAAATAATTATAATTTAAAAAAAAAACATTTGAAACAGTTTTAAAGAAATGTAGGTACACTTACAATCTAAAGGTGTGAGGTACTTACACCTTTAGATTGTAAGTCATTAAGTTTCCAGTCTTGCAATGTGCTTTGGGGAAAGCTCTATGGACACTGGATTCTAAGCTCAAAGACAGGGTCCTCCATCTTTTGTAATGTGTTAATATTGTTTTGCCTTGATCACAACTTATGTATAGCGCTACTGAATATGTTGGCACGTTACAAATAAACGATAATAATAATAATAATAACTTATGTCTGCTTTATTACTACTTATTACTAATGCCACCGAGATCAACTTAGCTGTATGATCCAATGATTATATTTGTATCTTTATAGGAAACTATCTTTTGCAAAGTTGTCATAACGCTACTGAAGAGGTGGTACAATATACTCCCATAACAAATGCAAGCATGTTCTTAATAAACATGGGCTTGTGTCACCACTTCCTGTGTGCTGTGATCTTTCATTTCCATGACAGCTCAACCATTTATAATCCATGCTAATTGTTGTCTTATGCATTTCCGGGGGATGAAACACATGTTTGTATGTTTATTAAGTTAAGTGCCATGCATACTGACCAGTGCTATGGTAACCAATGAAGGAAATTAGAAGATGTGCCTAGAAGAAATTTGAAGAAACATGCTCTGTGGTGTTGAAAATGGATGGATTAGGCTAATTGTGAGAGATCAAGAAGTAAATTATGAATCAGTAGTGGTATAGAAAGTAAGAAATAGTGTTTTTAATGACAAGAGAAAGTGATATGCTGGTGGTGGGTGACATATATGTACTGTTGAGGAAAAACAGGCTTTTCCAATCCAGGGAGTATGACAAGGCTTCAATGGCTGCAGTCTAAAAACTTTCAAATATATATATTGTTTCATTATACAGCAGTCCTTTAAGCACAGAAACATTTTCATGTTTCTTGCAGGCCAGAAAAAGTCCTCATTATGAAAAAAAGTCTATAGTAAAGTGTTTCATAACAAATCTATCTGGTGTTAATTCAAGAGCACTTCAACATAACTATGTAACATAGGCATAAGCAGTCTACTGGTCATCCATTAGCACAAGTTTACTAAGCTAATATGCCTTACTAAATTAATAGAGATTTTTGCCTTTCTTTCGACTTTGTCGTGCAGTTCACTCGTAGCAGTTCTTTCACAATGTTTTAGAGATGGGGATTAACATAGCTACGTAGAATTTTCTGAGCTACTAAGGGACTCGTAATTGATTTGGCTGGATTAGTAATAGACCCGAGATTTGCAATTTTTTAAGTTTGAAGCCTTATGTACACATCATCACCCAGCTTTATATGTTCTTCTGATCAATTATTAAACATAGAAGATTTAAATAAATAAAACCAATTTTTTTGGCACTTCAACATATTACCACCTCCTTTGAAATCACGAACTGGGTTCACATGGTATTTTTGCACATTCATACAATGAACATGTCACCGCTGTGTTAAGTTGGTGTTAAATTCTAAGTCATTGCTTTTGTTCAGTCTGCAGACTTCAAACAAAAGCTGGGGAAATACCTGCTGCCTCACTTAATAATGAGAAATCACAGTGTGGATGTGACAGATCAAAAGAACAAGACAGAATAAAACTCACAGCTAATAAGTCTTTCTTTAAACTTAATTTTAGAAAGCAGAATGAGATAATATATGAGTAGCAGAATTGAAATCGTTTTATTATTTTTATTAAATAGTTAGTAATATTTGAATGTATTAAATATCTACTTAACATAAAGATCCCCCCTAAATAATAAAAATTATTGTAGTTTAATGAATGTAAAGTACATATATCACATCATATGTAGTGTAACGTTATGTGTAAAGTGCTTTTAAGATCATAGCTTACAACTGCTAATATTGCTTGTTTGTTCTACTTATAGCATCCTTTTATACTGATAACTATTGATTCCATAAAGTATAGAAAATCAGTTAAATGCATTTTTATAGTGTAATATACAGTGGTACCTTGGTTCTCAACCTCCTCGGAACTCAACATTTTCAATACTCATCTGTCTGGATGAGCAAAAAAGCTTGGTACTCATCGTGCAACCTTGGTACCCATAGTGTTTGCTAAAACTAATTTACATTACTCCTTATGGGAGTTTGGTACTCAACCTGCCATCTGGAACAGATTATGGTTGAGAACCTAGGTACCATTGTAGTTACAGGGTCACTCAGAAAGGAATCAAACATAGGCAAAAACTATTAGGCCCTCATTCAATTGCAATTTGGCCAATTTAATAGGGGTCTAAATAAGCACATAATATATATTTTTGAAAGAAGTTTTTAGTTAGTAAACATCTATCCAAAAGCAAGGTTTTCACTAACCAAAAACTTCTTTAAAAAATATATGTTATGTGCTTATTTAGACCCCTATTCAATTGGCCAAATTGCATTCGAATGAGGGCCTTAGTGAATATCAATGGCAGAGCTAGAGGATGGAGGACCTGTTGCTGCTGCAAAAAACAGGGCCTCCAAATAATTGTTTCGCACTCTGGGACCAAATCATTGAGTGCTCCTCCTCTTCCCATAACTGCTCCCCTCAAAAGACCCCTTCCCATAACAGCAAATCTTCCCAAGACCATTTCCCATTGTTGCTCCACGCCAAAACCCCTTTTCGTAGCTGCTCCCCTCTACTTACCCTCTGCCTGTTCAAAGCTCCTCTGCTGGTAGCACAGCTCCAGGACACGTGCGCTCCACTTTCCAGCGACATTCCTTGTAAGCAGCCATGCCCTCTCAGCATCAACCTCTCTCAGCTCCTACCTAACATAGCAACCATTCCTATCTCCTTTGCTCCCCCCTCCCAGATCCCATTCCCCTGTACTTTGCCGCCATTCAGTCCTTGCTCTCTCACCTCTTCCCTGATACACATCCCCAGCGTGCTGAACTGCTTAACTCTGCCACCTCGTGGAGCTCAGTAGAAATTATCTTTTTTTAAACAGCAACACATTAATATCAGGCTGGAGAGGTATGCAAACAAGTAGGCACAGAAGGGCACAGAGGGGCCCATGGGGGCTGTGGTGAGTTGGGCCAGGATGAGGGCCCCAGGGAATGCCTCCATCGTGGTTTCTGTGTGTTACCTGTTCTAAATGTTGCTAGCAGAAGCTCATAAGAAAGTTCAGACCAAAGTCCAGTTTCTCACAGCTTCTGATACCATCATATTATCAGCTTCATAGCCAATAAATTAGTATGAACATGTGCTAGCCTTTCACTCTACAGGCAGTGATGACACTTATTCATAGACATACAAAGGCAGGGCAGAAAACAGTGAAGTTAATTAATGAACAGTCTAAGTTTCAACTTCATTTATTATTCAGTTGCAAACATACTTGCTTAAAAATGTAGCTTTCAGAGTAACACACGTTGAGCTTTTTGTGCCACTTTAAGTAAAATAAATGGCCTATACTGTAATTTCTATAGCACTGTCTATGTATTCCTTTACTGTATACAGGTAAAAGTTATGCTTTACGTGAAGGTTTTCAGCAAATTTTCCAGTTAAGCCTTCCGCTGGTTACATAGCCCATGCCCAAATAGTTTACCATCGACAGAGAACGGGATATTTGCAACACAGTGATAATGAAGGACAAAGAGCTTCAGTTAGCATAGTACAGAAAATGAGTAAATGTCCCAAAGAGAGAATGAGATGAGTACTACGGGCATAATATCCAAACACAATTATTATATAAGCAGTAAAAACAGATATTGAAAAATATCCCATCACTGTACATTATACCCCATTACTAACAGTGACACTGGGGAACATACGTGAATTCTTGTCATTTATTAGGGAGATTAAGATCTCACAGCTCTATCAATATATCTGACAGAATAATAGACTTGTGGTTTGCATGAAAGATCAGCATCAATCACATCTCAGTGCTCCAGAGGCTTAAACAGGAAAATTAAAACGTACAATACTAATGTGTGCATTGGTTTAAAAAGCGTTACAAACATCACTGCTGATTTCATCATTTGCTTATCATGGATTGGTGTTTTAAGCAGGAAATCATACTTACGATAACTGAGGGCAGAGAAAGTATATAATGAAGCTGTTGGCTCTGTCATCTGTGTAAGGCCTATATCATGTGTTCTTTCATATCAAACTATAATCTAGCAGGACTATTATAGACTAGATCTAACAGGGACATTTCATGTGTTTGTCTCCCTTATGTCACACGTCTCCTCATACAGTTCTACTTTTTTAATAAACATAAGTGTCACGATCTGCTTCTTGAAGGGGGCTTGATATGAACCTAGTTCACACCTACCCCAGCAGAATTGTGATGTTCTTGTTCTCTCTCACACAAAAGATTGCTTCTAAAGAGGGCAATGCTCTGTATACAAGTTACTAGTGGCCTATGGCAAGACCATTTCCCAATTCTGGATACAAACACAGAAACAGCCTCATACCTTGGATATATGAAGCCAGACCTGGACCTTTATTGAATCATAGAACCAACATATTTATACATCTCCCATGCCACACCCTTGTGTACCTTTGTGTATTTGTGTGATGTCAGCAGCCTTGGAATCTAAAATAGTCTAGTGAAAAAGCAATATATCAAAATATGAAAAGTTATATGATCATACAACTGCAACAGGCTCTTTAAGGGACCAAAGTAGTCATAGCTACCCTTAATAACTGGAAACATGTGTTTGGAGCACTTGAGATAACACTCATCAGATATCTAAATGATAACAGTGTCTATAGTTATCTTGGTTAGAAAGCCTTGATGTAAATCTCAAGTGTTTACGCAGGACTGCTAAGGAGCAGTCATCTGCCTTGAATCAAGGCCTGTATGTGTGCAGATGCAATGTCCTGTAGATAACTTCTGTGCAGAGCATGTTTACCATTTCCACATATGTTCTATATCACATTTTCCCTCTTATAATATATCATAACTAGGATACAAGATAACAATGTACAGGCAGCACATAATTACAATTCAACAATGTCATGCACCATTGGTTATATCCCTAATAACTGCTAATATTACAATCACTAACCAATGTAATCATGACAATAAGGACAGTATGTTTTATATGTGTTGCTTATACATATATACATAAATAGGTCCTCTTCACATTAGTTGGTATGACAACAAAGGAATGAGCCACAGACAGACCCTCCATCCAACAGTTTAAATGGGAACGAAAATATTTTTTTTCTTGGTTGCATCAGAAAGAGGATATTTGTTAATGTGTCAAAGTGTGATTTATAATTTAATATAAATGCGTCAAAGCACAAAAAAACTCATGTTAATATGTAACTGTTTTTGGCAAATCAATGAGCAGTAGTATAGCTATATGTGTCATACTTGCTGTCAATGGGACCAATATACTACAGTATACTATGTGCATTTTATGTTAGTTTCAAGGAGGTTTAAACAGGTTTAAGTATTTTTTTCATGCAAGAAAAGCTTTTGTGATATTTAAAACATGCTCTTTTAGATGCATGAAAAAGTGTTCCATGTCCCTTTAAATGGGTCTTCACACTTAAGGCTATGAGAGAGGATTGCATCCTGGGATGCCTGCTCTTGGAAATCATTCTGTTGTTATCAATGTTGATGCTTTTAATAAGTAATCATCAAACTCTAATGGAACCATTGTTATAGTTAATAGAACCTCTAGCTGCTTGTCGTTAGAGATAAACTATTAAATAAGTGTTTTAACACTTCTTGGCTATATAGCAATGAAATTGCCAATTTATGAAACAGCAGTAACATTTATAGCTTTGTGCTGATAACACTGTTTAACTTTCTATTAGTGCATCTTAATATGCTTGAAAAATACGTCATACACACGTGGGATTTTCCCATAATAAGCTTGACGGGAAAATGCAAATTATATAAATTACTCCCCCCTATCAAGGCCTCTCTGAACTAAAGCATGCTCTTCTGTCAACTAATTTTATCTTTGGTTCATTTCCGTAGATCTGTTTCTAAATTTTGTTAGACTGTTGAATGAACCATGGAAGGAATCCAATTACTTCACTGGTCATAAATAGAATTTCCCAAATCAATTTGGCACAATTTTAGAAAGAGGAGAGCATATGTTTTATAGGAATCGAAAATAGTCTAATGAAAAAGCAATATATCAAAATATGAAAAGTTATAAGATCATACAACTGCAACAGGCTCTTTAATGGACCACAATAGCCATAGCTACCCTTAATAACGGGAAGCATGTGAATCTGCCACATTGGAAATGTAACAAATCAAAATACCAGTTATTTTAAAAGGACTAATAGAAATCTCATTTACAAGGACATACTCTGATAAGAGTGCAGTTAAAAGAAGCTGTTCCAAGATGGAAAACCACAACTGCATAAAAAAATTACATACTTATAATATATATTTTGTATTTGCTTTAAAAATCACTTTGTCCATTATCAGGTTTAATGATTTAAAAGATTAAACATTATATTTTGAAGATTCTGTTTATGAGTACAGGAATCCATTTTGTGTTTGTTACATCACATCCTGGGGTGTGTGCTTGTAGTTATCAGTGGAGGGAGGGGTGTAGAGGAGGGAATAGGTAGAAGTCCAGAACCTTTGTGTGATAACTGGATAACATAGAAATTGACACCACACACCTCCCACTCACTGGCACAGAAGCAGGATGTTGAATTAAGAATAACTCCCAAGAAATGTAAATACCCTTCTCACAATGTATCATGGATTCCTCCAGGGTCCTAAGAGGCATCACATTTTTATAATTAAAAAATAGCTGAATGACTTGGTTCCTGCTTAATTATGTTCTTGTCAGTCAAACATTGTTTTTCATTGTGCAGTGATCCCTTAAAAAATGTTCATTTTAAATATCTTAGAACAAAAGCCTTTCCCAAATATTAAATTCCAAGCCCGCAGTATCCTTCATACAGCCCGTAAGCCTGCAAGCTTGAAGTTTGCAGCAGTTAAGGAGCGATTAAATTGAACAAGCCCGCAACTACCTGGCCGAAAGCCAAAACCGTAAACCATGCAATCATAAGTAGCATTTTAGGGCACGATCATGATCAATTAAGCAGGCCCGTAACTACCAATTTAGAAACAGACAATAGTAAATCAGACCATCATCATAACGTCAGTAAAACATGGCGTGTAAAGTCAATCAATTAGTGTTTAGAAGTCCGATTTGCGATCGGACTCGCAATCCAGAAATGTTGAAATGTATAAAAATGAATAAATCTACTGGTCTAGTCCATGCAGGTTCCATGATATGTATAACCCATTGATTGAAATAAAACTTAAAAAAAATATTTTTTTCTGCAGATTTGTTGTGCAATTAATTCTAATGTCTTTCATCGCATTCCCAGTATTTTAAAGTGCAGTATTGATTTTTTTATTTGCTTTTATAGTGTTATGAACAGGTGTTTAACCCCCTTGCGAGTCCTCTCTAGTACTCGTAGGATTTTTGGCTACATTTGCCATTTACAGGTGTGAAAGCAATTCCGTGCTTGAGGAATTGCAGCAATTTAATAGCAATTTGCGATTTTAGCGATTACAGGCTTGACAGATCAAAGGCTTAGCTGGGTCGGGGTTACCGCAAGGATTTTCAGCCTGTAACCTGCACATTTTCCTTGCATAGTTGTTCTTTTACATACAAAAACATATTCCGATATTTAGAGCTTTTGAGGGCTTGCCCTCTGCCATCCAATGAGATCTGCAGACCAATGTATGCATTTCCTTTTACTTTCAATGAAGTTTAAGCAGGTTTTACACAATATTTTTAAATGCTTGAAAAAACAGTTGTGTTCAATGCCCCTTAAAATCTTCCCAATAGTGCATTCATTGTGTTGTATACAATATCAGCCTTATTAAATTGTGTTTCGGCCAATTGAATAGGGCTCTATATAAGCACAGAGCATATTTATTTTACATAAGTTTTTAGTTACTGAAGACCTTGCTTTTGGATAGAAGTTCACTAACTAAAAACTTCTGTAAAAAAATATGCTCTGTGCTTACAGTATATAGAGCCCTATTCAATTGGCAGAATCGCAATTTAATAAGGTTGTATATCTCTACAAGCTGATTGTGGGCTCCATATTATTAGAAAAGAGGTTCTACTGAAAGAGCTAGAGAGGTTGCTAATGAAACACCTACCTGAGTACATGATCATATAATTAACAACTGTCATTGGGGAGATGGATTACTACCAACACAATGTTTCTAACATCACAGACGATGATTAAAACAAACAAAGAAATGTAAATGTGATTTCCCCTGCTCTTTATAATAGACAGGCATACTGTTGTTATCAGAGAGGAAATGCCTGGTTTAAGATTATCTAAATTAGGAGCCATACTTAGGGAATATACTTAAGGCAATTAAATAGATTACCAGCCATCAGTGTGCCAGCATTTTAGGCAACGTGGACATTTGGTGATGATAATGGCTTGCTTTGGTAATGTGCCGTACCCTATTCTACTTATATTCATACTTCACATACTTAATTGAAAAATAGTGTTATGTTTTTACTATATCTCTTGCTTTTTTACATTATATCTCTCTTTTTTATATTAAAATATATTCTGTTATTTTACAGTGTTTATATGCAGATTTACATATTGACTACATTTCCTATAATGATGCGGGGTTTGTAGTTTATCAGGAGGCTAAGTATTTGTGTAATCATATGTGAAAAATAGTAGCAGACTCACAAAGCTAAAATTGAAATTGCTGTATCCTACCTACATTATATCATATGTGGCAACATTTTATAGGTTTGTCAGTATAAAATTATTGAAAAAAATATTTTTTTTGTTTAAAATAATGCATTTCTTAAAGTAGCTTATATTTAAGTATGTATTAAATTAATTATTACCTTTCTATCAGCCTTTCTGATATTCTCTCATGCTTCATGCATTCCTTTATATTAAACCCTAATCATTGCTAGTTACTCATGCAGATTTGCTCATGCTCAGGGTATCTGAAGTACATAGCAACTTAAAGATTGGGGTAGTTCTCTCTCTATCCACTTGCTACATTAGCTCTGACCATGAGCAAACCCCCAATGAGTAATTTCAAATGATTAGGCTTTAATACAAAGATTAGACGTCAAAGGTAATGGAAGAAAAGAGCTGATTGACGGACCTCAATTACAAACTTCAAAATGATTTTAGAGTAATTTTTTAGATAACATTCATTTGATAAAGTTTCATGTTTGTAATGTAATATATCATTCCAGAGCACAAACAGTAATTCTTTACTACTGAACAATGCCTAGCAATCTCCATTACTGAAAGAGTTAAACAGCACAGGCATTTTCTGCTGTTTAAGGGCACTGGGAAACGCGGAGAGTTCGTACAGAACTAGAAACCCCTGCTGATCCCGGCTGTCTGCCAAATATAAAGAGAGATGGAAATTCTCATTAGAAAATGTTTCTGATCCCTTGCCTATTTGTGTTCTCGCAATGGCCACTTAAACATTCATTCACTGTTACAGACATTGACGGAAATCAATTGTAGAAAGCGTTATGATCCTAAAAAACACTTAACCACCTTTATTTTATTTAAACATTGACATATTGCTATTTACTAGGTGCAAACATAGAAAGCAGATAATGGTCGCTTATTCTCTAATGATTAAACATAACATACACTGTTATAAAACTTGTAGCTAAAAGACGCATTGGAAAACATGATTTAGCCGAAGATAAACTATTATGCCAATCTAGACAGTCTATTATATCTACCTAACAAGTATCGGCTTAGTAAGTCCTCAATATATCCTTATATATAAGTCTCTACCACCTCTGCTGAAATGCTCTACCACTCTTTTTGTACAGTAGTAAAGCCAACCTCTAGTATTTCTATGGTTTTGATAAAGGCCCTCACTTTAATATAGTTACATGTTTCTATCATCTATCATCTCCCTTCTGTCCTCCAAGTGTGGACTGTTATTTATATATATTTTAAGCAATGTAATGCCTACAACCATATACCTATCCACATTTCAAATGACCAAATAGTGACACTTGTAGGTATTGTGTTTGGTGGGTAGAGAAAGTTTAAATGTAATTTAATTATTAGGTTAAAAAATATGTTTTATTTCCCACAACTGTCATCCTTTTACTTTAATATTACTAATTAGGCATAATAACTAAAGCATCATGTAATGTATATATATATATATATATATATATATATATATATATATATATATATATATATATATATGTAGGAGAGGAAAGGAACATATATATATATATATATATATATATATATATATATATATATATATATATATATATATATAGATAGATAGATAGATAGATAGATAGATATATAAATAAAAATATATATGTTGTCGTTGTTCAGTCTTTGAGTCGTATCCGACTCTGGGTGACTATATGTACGGCATCATCACGGTACATCTGTCTGTTTTTCTGGTTGGGCCTATCCATATGGTTTTCAATGCAAAGATACTGGAGTGGGTTGCAAGTTCCTTCTCCAGTGAACCGTGATTTGTCTGACCTCTCTGCTATTACCTGCCCTTCTTTGGTGACTTGGTATAGCTCACAGCTTTACCACAACAAGTTAGCGATCTGAAATATATATATATATATAGATATATATATATATACATATATATATATATATATATAAGGAATGGATACAGAATGAGAAAGAAAGAGGGAGATGAAGAAAAACGGGGAGAAAGGGAAGACAGAGAGAGTGAGAGACACTGAGAGAGATTTCATTTACAGAGCCTTTGCATGGAAACAAGCCACATTAAACTCAGTTTATCAAATGATAAAAGACCAGATAACAATATTTTTTCTCTAAAAACTCATTCTGCAGACCACATGCTCCTCTCCATAATATACACAGGCTCACTCTAAATCAACACATTTGCCTTTTTGTTGAAACACATGGGAACAACCTCCACACATTCCCTGCCAGCGGAGGAAATGAGACCCATTTGTCACACTCTCTCTCTTTGGGCCGAGCAATACATTGGAAGAACGAGAAAACCTGCTGCAGTGCGGCTACTTCTTATAATGATTTAATTCAATTATGTTCTGTCCTCAGTACAGTTAAAAGGTCAGTGTCAGTAAAGATTATAAAAAATAAGATGTGATGGCATCCACAATGCTAACCTGCAGCAGCTCTTGCTTACTTTCCTGCGCAATCATTGACAGTTTGAGCACTATCAGGTAACAATATAATCTAGTAATTCAGGTAATGAATTACAAGAATGTTATGCAAGTTCAATATAGCAAATTTAACATAAACATTTACAGATATATCATTGATTTATCTGAAGGAAGATAAAACAAACAAAAAGATGAAAAGGCCCACCTAACCTGTCATTTTTTCTACCTAAAAATGGGGCTTTGTTAAACCTCTGGATAGATTTATGTTAATCCCAAGCATGTTTAAATTCCTTAACAGTTTGTCCAATTATTTACTACCCTTTCTGTAAAGTAGTACTTTCACACTTTACCCCGTAAATATTTCATCTTCCACCTTTAAATCATGACATCTTTCATTCTTCTTTTTCTAGAATATACATGCCTCCTTCATTTCTATCAGAAGCCTTTAGTCTTCAACAGTTCGGTTTTCAGCCCTCATTAAATCAGTTCAGTTACTTGTTTAAAGTTAAAGAGCTCACCTGGATTTGATCAAGTTACAAGATATATTACTATCCATAGATTTCTCAACCGCATGTCTCATACACCACTAACAAGCCAATTTAGGACAATATCGCTACTTGAGCACTAGTGAATTAACCACAAAGACCAAGAAACAGATTAACCCACATGTGCTTAAATAGGGATGTCAACAATGTATTTATTGCCTGTTGGTAGCTCTTGAGGATTAAAGACTGCTAAGGTCCACACCAGGTTCTCAGTCCTGCATCATAAAAAACATAGGAGTGTAAGAAAAGTTGTCATGTACCTGATATGCAGTATGTACAGATGCCACACATCTGAATTAAACTTATACTGCTTTTGATAAAGCAGTGTAATTGTTGAAACGTATTTAATATTGAGGAAAGAGTTTTATAGTGAAATAAATGATTGTGCACATAAAGCTAATTATTGCAAACCTACAGTATATGCAGATGGTATCAATAGAAAGCAAACCAAATAATTGGAAAAACTGTTGGTAAAAATGTTAAATCTATTCCTAAAACAACAGAATAATATAATAATTATACAACGTATGCCACTTAAAAAAATAAACTTTCTCAAATGTAAAATTTGTTATAGCAGGACTAGATTCCACTAGATTCATTTGGAATATGGATGCATATGTAATATAAAATAGGGTTAATTGCATCCTCACACTTTCTACAGGATTGTCTCACCGGATTACTGAAAACATCTAAACCTGAAAAAAAGCCCATCCTCCCATTCCTCCCTCTGAGTCACAGTACTATGGACAAGCTATTTTTAATGAAAGTCTCTTTATCACTTCCTCCCCTGGGTGCAAGTAAATGAAGCTCAGCCCCCCTGCAGGCCACCATCTCTTCTTACCTACTGAATACATGAAAGTGTTTTCTGTAAATTATTATAGTTTGTGGATCCAAAGAGAAGCTGCAAAAGCAAGTACGTTATGTTGAATACTCCGTAGAATTGGTCGTTGCTTCAAACCTTTGAGTAGAAAAAAACACAAAAGAGCCTAACTGTATTGTTTGTGTAGTAAAAAAAACACAAAAAGGAAGCGTTTATAATGATTAAAATTATCCTTTTCACCTGAAGGTGACTGGAACACAGACAAAGAGGAAAGTTGGCCTGTGACATTGGTGTACAATACTACAGTGCCAAAACAAGCATGCTGGCATATTGAGTGTGCCGATGGCATCATAGATATATTCAGAGAAAGGAAAACTAAATCCATCCAATCTGTTTCTAGAATGGAAGATAACAGGGAATCAGTGGATTGGAGAAGGGTTTATGGTCAAACAAGGCTGTACCACCAGATGGCTAATATGAAATACTTGACAATATCACAGCTATGCTTAGGTAGCCATTGTGTTATTAGCATAAAGGCTACAGGAAGAATAGACGGGGACAATAGATTGCAGGTTGAGGCCATGAGATAAGTACTGAGAAAAAAGAAGCGCTGCCAATGACCTTATACAGCATTACAAGCATGGCTACCCACATTCTACAAGAATATTAAGACAACGGAGCACACACAACAGTGTTGAATACAACCCATTTCCCTACAAACTGGGATGTTTTTTTGCAATATTATGAAGGAAACTTTGATATTTAAGACCTCATGCATTCCACCACCAAGTATATTTCTGAAAAATGTCAACTAGGTTACTGGGGATATTACCATTCTCAATACTTCCTGTTATGGAAAAGAAAAAAAGAAAACATGTATTTGGAGGTGGACAGAGCTAATACATAGGAAAAAGTTTTTAATATTTATATCATTTTTGCTAGCCTAAAACAGAAACAAGGAAATTGAAGAATTATAAATACATTCCTTGAGGCTGAATACGTAATAAAGAATACACTAAGAAAAACAAACTATAAATAGAATTAGGACCGTTCATCAGTGGAAAGATTCCTTAACCCTTTTAGTGTGGGATGGATCCGTGATGCCTACTCTGTAAGAAAAATGTTAATATGAAGTCCAAAAATAAACAGCAAATACACTAGGGAATTGTAATGTTTACTTGCATTTGTGTATTTCTAGTTATATACTATGTATTAATAGATGACCAACATACAGCAATTTCAAGGACCAATGTAGTCCCATATTTACAATTTTTTTAAACACGGAAAATGGAACAATAAACAGCCGTGGCAAGAACCAGTATTTATTTTTCCTACCAATTGGCTTCTGCAGGTGGCATGAGACCTTGAATAAAAATAAGCTTACAAATGGTGTAGTTGAAATGTGTTAATCCTAATTACTAGTGTTATCATCTGGTACGCAATATCAGTGAAGGTAATATGAAGATGATCCACATTAAGAATACAATTTTCTGGGGGAGGGGGGTTGATAGGTTGGAATACGTAGGGGATCTAACAATAAGGCACAATGGGAACCTACGTTAAGGAAAAAAGTTTTCCCTTAACTCCCTAACCTAGCAGATAATGTGATCAAGCCCATGCATGCCACACCAAGACAAACAGCAACACCAAGACAAACACAAACAACTGATACTAAGGCACATGGGTGTAATGCATGAGAAAAATCATGGTAGTCCATTTTCAACTCCTATTGCAAATTACTATGCTAAATATGTAAAATTTAATTGTTTTTTTCAAACATAATAGCAAAGTCACAAAAAGTTATAGTCAAATTCTCAAAACAAAATTAAATTGCATTAAGAGCACTAATTATAAAAATAAATTGTACATTGAAAATGTGAATTTAATATAGACACATAGTTTAAGAAAAAAAATCACTCAACATTTTTGTTAGTTTAGTTTGTCCTTTGTGGTAGAATTGAGACAATGCATAAATAAGGATTTATTCACTAAGGTGAGATATTTCTAACCATGAAAAGAGGATAAATCCATTTCTTTTTCATACTGAAATAATCACTTCACATTTTACTGAGCAGGTTCCATAGGAAAATATTCACACTTGAAAGATCTCAACACTCTTCCTTTAGTTTTATTGCATTTTCTTTTTCTTGTTGTATTTTGTGTAATGTATACTAGAAATGCAACCCTTAACTTGCATAAACTAAACGTCCTACTGCCCAACTGGCTCAAACACACAGTCTATAAAACATAGCCACCTGTGTTGGCAGCATCCTATTGCCTCAATCACTACCATCATGCATCTGTTATAATTCTGTCTCACATTCTCAGCCATACCCTCAAGGACCAATGGTGGTCCCTGACACCTTGTCTGCCAGTTCTCAGAAACAAAGAGGAGAGTATATAACTTTAAACATCCCACTTGTCATAGTTATAGATCGATTATTGATAGCAGTTAAAAAAAATACTCTATTCAAATCAATTCAGGTTATGATAATAATTGAATATGTCACGTGTAGTATCAACCTGTTAAAATAATCTGCATATCAGCGATAGTACCCATGTCAATTGAAAGGTAACCAGTCAGTCACCAGATCAAAAAGTACTCTTGGTTGAGCCTTAACTCTGTTGCACCAAATGTCTGATGCTTTATTGCATTGCATTGTATTTCTGTATAACATATAGCATGTTTTACCTTTGTAATTTTCCTATTGTACCCACTCTACTTTACTGTTCCCTTGTTAACAGTGCTTTGGAAGGTTCTGACAATTGACAAATAAAGTATAATAGTAATAATAATGCATCATACATTTGTTAAAAAATTAAAAAAATAAAATAGTCTCTTGCCTTAGTGACTATAGGCCAAAGTGAGCTAAACAGTGCCTGACATAATAAACAGTAAAGTGACTACATCTCAATACAATGTTTTCCTAAGGGACATATTTACTTAGATTTGACACTTGCAAGAGTTTGTATGCTCTTTACAAACAGTAGAGTGGGTACTATAAATATAAATTGTAAATGTAAAATAAAAGATAAGGTACAAAGACAACAGGTTTGAGATCCCTTCTCTGAAGAGCTCTAGTACAAATTGGTCCTTAATAAGTAGGTTCTATCAGTGATGCTTCCACATGGATGGATCATTTCCTACCTGAAAACAGGAATCTGCAGATGTTTTCTCCTCACATTAATAAACGTGTCCTCAGTGGTACAGATATTGTCTCTTTCTTGTAGACATGTCCCTAGTTGGGTTTCTAGTTTCATGTCCCTTGGATGGAGGTGCCTACGGGGCAGCATATTTCCAGGGATCTTATCTGCGCCTCATGGTGGTCCCGCTACAACTTATAGATATCTGTTCAGCAAGTCGGTGATCCAGCCAGATGTTTGTGTCTGCTCAGTGCTGGGACGAGAGCCTCTCTGGATAGAGGGAGGGGGTAACTTTTACATGTTAAGCAACAACTTCTGAGAAAGTTATTTTTTCTCTAACGTCAACAAACATAATAGAATATGTTGGCCAGAGAACTACACAGCTTTAACTATTTCTTTATTAAAGACATGTGCAACATATTAAAGTATGACACATGCGGGAAAACCAAAGATTTCTGGAAATTAGAATTCCATGCTCACTTAAAGAGACACTGAAGTCAGAACCAAATATAATGTATTTTAACGACTATAGGGTAGATTCATTATTCAAAATGATATAGCATCACAGATTGTTTACTGCAAAGTAGTCACTAAGCTAAATTGGTTCCCTGGTAGTCCAGTGGTTAGTATTCAGTGCTTTTACTGTTGTAACCTGGGTTTGTTTCTAGTCAGGAAACCAAGAGGTCACACAACTCTGATGCCAAGCAGGGTTGTACCTGGTCATTACTTGGATGGGAGACCACATAGGAATACTAGGAGCTGTATGCTGGGGGAGGAACTGCCAACCCATTCCAGCATCTCTGAAAACCAAGTGGATCAGCATGACCATTGACATAAAGATGTGCCTGGTGTGTTATGGTCCATGAGGTTACGAAGAGTCAGACAAAACTGAATGACAGCATACATCTTTTTCATACAGTGGTTGTATCTAGATCACTAAAATTTCAATGCACAGTCTTTAATATGAATAATAATAATTTAGGGCTCCACTCTCTTTTTAATGTTGTATTTTAGTATTGGTTCTATAGTTTTATTGAATTTTGAGCCCCCTCCTGTGCCTCCTCTAAAGAATTAACTTTGTTTTAAGATATTGGGAAGTGTAATTTTTTGGAAAACTTTAAGGTCATAGCTTTAAGATTTGTTTCCCTAATTATATTAGTGTTTAATGATTTTCCGATCCTGCTGGCAATTTTTGCTTTGTACTCCATGTAGGAAAATATGCAGGAGTGACAATGTTATGTTACACCCCACTAATGTTTCCCAGAAAATATCACAGGCACAGCAGACGCTCACTTTCAACAGTGTTTGTGGGGGAACAGTATTGTGCTATTTTATATTAAGAATACATACTATGTTAATTTTTATTTTTACTAAAATTTAAGGGAAAAAAAAAACGTTACATATAGAGGAATCATTGTACTAAAGCAAACCAAAATGATTTTAGGATGTTGCTAAATACTTGTTGGTTGCCCATTCTCGGATGTGTGTGTCCCTTATTATGTTTTGCTTATGCTGTAAACACACCTTCCCCACCGGGAACAAATGTGTATTCTACGGCCTCGTAATTTATCACAAGAATGTCACCTGGAGATTGTATCCTGGGATTTTTTTCATTGTCATATGTAGTTTGTCCCTTGAAGAAATGACGGGGGAGAAAGAATTGTTTGGATACAACTTCTTTGTGGGGCTACTTTAGAGTGAGTTCGTAACATCTAAAAAAGATTAATGTGTGCTTTAATACACTTTTTGTGCTTTTGCTGATTCCATGGAAAGAACAAATATTAGAAACTATTTCTAACAGGAAAAACACATGCTGATAATGTTATGTTTATGGAGGCTGGATGGCTGGCTACATAACTAGTTATATTTATATCTAGCTAGTTGCCAGGCTGGGTGGGTTAGAGTACATAGTCATATACTAGTGGATGATATGATAAAGTGGAATCCTCATAAAGTCAGTTCTTAGTAAATGTTTGTTTTAGATGTTTAATTTGTTGCTTTTAGTTGTTTAGTTTGTATACTGTTATGAGAAGAACATTTACAATATCAACATGTTTTGCCTTTTTAGCTATATAAACAAACACAACGATGTAGAACACACTGTATTACCTAACTTTTGGATCATTCCTACTTTATTTTGTCAAGTTTGTATATTGTAATACTTTTGAATGGCTCAATAATTCCATACATCGTAGTAAGGGCCACGTCGATCAGCCCAGGCCTCCTGTGGTTGATGGGAGGGGCCACTTGACTTGGTAGGACCGGGGTGTGATTGGAGGTGGCTAGCTGGGGAGGTGGAGCCATTTATAGGCTCTTATGGCGTTATCTGCGCCATTATGCCCCCAGCTATCCATGTGTGAGGATACCCACCCATCGCTATATAAAAATAAATTAATAAATAAATAAATAAAATAAATGGTCATATAAAAGAAAATAATAAATGAATGACTATATGGGAGGTATTTATCTAGTTGATTGTATTAAGTAGTCGTTTGTTCTGTATATATAATTTGTCTGTAATATATGTTAACAGAAAATTCATTTTTATCTTTGTCACAGCGGCGGATGGTGTGGGGATTCGCCGGGACAGATGTAAAGTGGGTGAGATCCTACCTTACGGTGGTACGGATCTTCCAGCACGGTAGGCCCTGGATGAGGGTTCAGGGCGTAGGGTGTACTGTCTCCAGCTAGGCTCCTCCCCTCACTTGGTCAGTGTTAATTTATTATCTTTATTGTTATGGTTATTACGTTATTTGTGTTTTCCCTCCAATAAGTGGTCTGTGTCTAATCATTATATCCAATATAGGATTTGCGTCTAATCTGTATATGTACATACCAACTGGGCCTTGCTTAGTTCTCATTGAAGAAATGAAAAGTACACACAAAGATAAACATAACTGAATGTTGCTGTAATTAAAAATTCAATGTGGAAGACCCTTCAAATTAATTAGAATTAGAGTTATTTTATGTAGAAAGATCCAACCTCTCAGGCAATGGCCTTATTAATAGTAATTCATTAAGATTAGCAGTGGATAGAGGGTAAGAAAGGAGATAACCATGTACTGAAATAACAATAATAGTGACAGAAATATTTGTCCAGACACTATTAATTGCCTCTGTCAATATTACCATTCTTCCATTGGGTGTTTTCTTCTTTTTGTAACACCACTGCTAGTTTTAATTAATTGCTGTTGATAATTTGCTCAGAAGGTGGATCTTTCATAAAAACAGTACCAATTATGCATAGCCTTATGTGTACTTTTGATTTCTGCAATAGCTGGGACCTTTTGGGTGTCACTTTCAGTTTTGTATGCTAATTTGTGTAGTAATAAAGCACAGACAAGAACTTGAAACATAATGACATGTTATTTGGATTTGAATCCTACAACTGCTCCCAATATCCTGCAGAATTAGGGGAATACATTGAACTACATTCACTAAGAATCGTTGTTTATCTTGGTTCTTCATGAAAGTCCTCTTCCCAGAATTCCTTTAATTATTTTATTGTAATAAGGTAAATGATGCTCACAATATTTCTCCACCTACATTCTTATTTTGTTTTTGTAGTGATTGCAACTGGCAAATTCAGAAATCAGTGGTGATGTGTAATTGGTAATGAGCATGCAATATATTTAATTGGTAATGTAAAACTGTATATCAAAGGCTGCAAGTTGTGATAGAAATGAATATGTATATTGTTGTATTCTATTTTCCAATTACTGGCTGACCTCTGTGTTATTGGAAGCCTCATTGTCTGTTTTTACTGCATCTCAGCCTTTCACAATCACAGAGAAACTAAGTACATTTTCAGCCTCATTAAATTGGGGTTATGTGTTACAACGTAGCCCGTAACGTAGATGTTATAGAAATTTGCTTTTAAATTAGACCCGTAACGCAGCCCATAGGCGATTTGCGGTTATAACGCAGCCAGGCAGAGAAAAGCCTACGTGTTGAGCAATGTTGAACTTCGCAACCCGTAAATCCTTTGATCTGTCAGTCCCGTAACCGCTACTTGTTCAATATAGCTATTAAATTGCAAAGAAGTCACTCGCGAATGGAGCCCAAAGCCCAACGTGTGTACGTAGCACTTGGAATTCAAATAAAAACACACTACTGTACTTTTATTAAAAGTGAAAGTGATGTTAGGTCTTAGAATTAATAGCACAACATTCTCAAGCAAATCGGCCCCGAAAAATACTTAATTTCATGTTTATATTCCGTGTTATATCAATCCTGGCAATCAATGTGTTAATACATATAATGTAACTCACATGAGATAGAATATCCTATTTGCGGCTTTATTAATATTGCATTGTGACTGGAATGCGAGTTCTCTCGTAGATCGTAATTGAACCCGTAATACTTTGAAATCAATTTTCCATTTTCTTGTGAAGCATTACTGACAATCTTTGTTTCCATTGGCTGCATCTAAACCCGTAACTACGGGCTTGCTGAACTGCTTACGTTCTAGTCAGCAAAGCTGCCGGCCGACAGATGGTTTACGGTTTTGCGTCTTAAGCCCGTAACTCGCAGCCCCTTCTAATTTTATAGCCCCGTAACACGCAGAATTTTTAAGCCCGCAGCCGTTGCGGGGCTCACAATGAACTTGCGGCCCCCAAATTTAATGAGACTGATAGTCTGTTTGACAGTTTCACTAGAAAGCTGTTTTACTACCCCTTCTGTAAAGTAAGACTTTTGCACATTACACCTAATTCTTACAAATTTCAACTTCAAATCATGACCTCCAATTCTTACATTCCTCTTTTTCTGGAAGATACTTTCCTCATGATATTTATTAAATTGTTATTTTAAGGTTTCTACCATATCCCTCATCTCCCTCTTCTTTCCTCTAAGCTATACATATTAAGATCATGAAATCTCTCATGAACAATTTTAGCCTTTTAGACCACGCACCATTGTCCTTGCCACTCTTTTACTTGTTTCCAATCTATTTTTGAAATATGTTCTCTAGAACTTGACACGGAAATGTAGGTGACCCATGAAAAAATATGGAACAATTCACAAATATGCACATCATCCTTATGTAAAACATCAGAACCAGAAGGACATGTTAATGAGGAGACTGAGGATTGATAGGTTGTTGAGAACAAATGCATCTTTACTGAAGCAGACCAGTTGGTAAGTTATTGTTCTTTATTCCACCAGTATGACCTACTTTCAACGTGACTGGTGCCAAATGACTTATACAATAGATGCAAACAGTTACTGCATATCCAACAATGTGCAGGTTCTTATTGTGGAATTCAAGGTTGTGTTCTCTAAAAACAGTGATCACTTGGTTCCATCCACTCAATTTCTGTGCAGACCATCAACACTAAAAATGATCTAAGACGTCCATGATCCTACTGGGTATAAAATTAATTGCAACAGTTGTAGTTAGTTTTCTAAGTGTCCTTGGATTTCTACCATGAAATTTGATTTTGCTTTTGATGGCTGCCAAAAAAGATTTGATGTCCTGATGATGAAATGAAGTCTTACATTTCCAAAAGAAGTCATGAAGTTTCCATAGATTCATCTACCTTGTATGGATGCAACTGTTAAATCACTGGCAACAATGTAAAAAGAAATAGAATTTCTGGAATATACACTATCCAAAAATTAACTGTGCTATAAAGCACATTTTTTAGATGATATATTTGGTTTTGTGGAATTATTTTTAACATATGAATTTTATAATGAAACAAATAATAAAAGTGTCTGATGGATGGAAAGGAGAAACAAAGTATAAGTGAAGTTAGATAGTGATATCCTTAAACACAAACATTGAGAAATGTATTATATATTCATATTTAAGCCAAAACGGAAGGATAACAATACCCTAAGAAGTGCAGTAAACAAGTGGAGGTCACACAATGCTGATATAGATTGTTTAAACCTTACTCTCTGTACACCTGCACTATTTTGAGTTAAAGGCATATCTAAGCTTGCTGGATTAATACATTTCTGCACTCTATAGGCAAAAAGCATTCTATATGTATACAGCACATCTTATAAAACATTTTATTTTTATTAATATCTAAAAATCCTTCTAATGATTATGTTGACAGCTCCAGGGGGCGCCTAAACAGGCATTTGATCCCCCCAATCACCAATATCAACCCACTATTAACCTGCTCTTGCTTGTTCAGTCAATCTCCTTGCAGCTTCCTCCTTGCAGCTTTCTGCCACATATCAGTGATACACTACATTTCCCAGGCTGCACCACAGACAGGAACCCAGAGTTAATTCAAGAGTTTCAGCTAACCTAATTGGCCAAAACAAATCATTTTACATTTGAGGGTAATGTAGACTGAGTTTGGAGGGTATTAACCTTGATTTCTAACTGTACGAAATTACTAAAATCAGAAATGACTGTTATTGCTAAACACTTACTCTGTATGCACAGGAAGTAAACGATGAAAAGGAAGTGTATGAAAACATGTGACTTCCCACAGTAGGGCAGAACTCATGTCTGCCTCATTCCAAAATAAAATGGATACAATGCCTGTCATTGGTCAAACTGAATATGACTTTTATGCAAATATTAGAAGAGATTGGCTGGGGGTGTCAACTTTGAAAGCTGTTTGCAAATGCAATAAATTAATCTGACTTCAAGGTGAATGTTTAAATGTATATGTTTGTATTTTATTATGCAATTTTTTTTTCATACATTACTGATTCTCCTCCATCATATGCATTCATAATCCAGCAAATTTAGATATCGCTTTAAGTAAATAACTATATTATCTGATTTCCATTCAAACTTTTAAGTTGTAAACATCAGTATGATCTTGTCAGTTTATTGTGATTAAAATAATTATCTTCAGTGAGAAAACTAGGTGGTGTTTCCACCATTTTGGACTGAAGCTTCTTTCGTCTTTTTCAAACTCCTACCTGCAACTGCCTATTTACTACATTGATTAGTGGCAAAACTCAGAGAAATGTGCTGTACTTCCTGCTACAACTTGAAAAAGATGGGTTAGCCCTATCCTAACTACCAACAGAAAAAAGGAGTTTTCAATGTAAGTATTCTCACAAAATACCAACTTTTGTAATCACAAAAAATTGAAAGATTGATCTTTACAAGTCAAAAGTTCAAAAAGACAATTACACTGGTTCTTTTATAATAATAATAATAATAATAATAATAATAATAATGTGCAATCCAATTCAGGCTGATCATGGAAGACGAAATCATCCAGATTTATAACATGGATATTGTGCATATTTATTTCCATAAAGATTAATAATCAGAGTTGCTAATTAAATGTACTCCTAGTTCATTGAATTAAATACATAATGTGGTTATAGTTTATTAATATATATGTAAACAATTTAGGATGTCCATATAAGGGTGGTTTATAATCTCAAACTGTATTTGTTTTACTGTTTCTGTCTTTTAACAGATGCTTTCTTGTTAAGAGGGTATTTACTATGTATAGAACTTAAGAATAGTAACAATCCCACTTTGTCAGAATGCCAACGTGTATTAGTACAGCTTTTTCCTTGACCAGGACTTTATTTGGTAATAGATCCTTGTGAATGTGCCTGTTCTTTTAAGATTAAACATTTATTCAGATTAAATCAGAGTGAGTTGCGCAGCGCGAGGTGGGGAGGGAAAGGGGAGAGGGTGGGAGAGAAACGGGGGGGGGGGGGGGGCAGGGGAGAGGGTGGAAGACAGACAGGGGGAGATAGACAGGGGTTGGGGAGGAGACACAGGAGAGGAGGGAAACAGACACAGGAGAGGGAGAGAGGGAAAGGGACACAGGGGAGGGAGAGGGGGGAAGAGACTCAGGGAGGGAGAGGGGGAAGAGACACAGGGGAGAGGGAGAGGGCAAGAGACCCAGGGGAGGGAGAGGGGAAAAGAGACACAGGAGAGAGAGGGGGAGAAGAGACACAGGAGAGGAAGAGAAGAGACACAGAGGAGGGAGTGGGGGAAGAGACACAGAGGAGGGAGTGGGGGAAGAGACACGGGTGGGGGGAATCAAATATTATCCTGTCATTTGTGGCTGGAGGCCAGCAATGGGTGCCAAGGACGCTCATTGCGAGGCCTGCAATGGGTGCCAAAGGTGCTTATTGAGAGGCTCGTAGAGAGAAGAGAGAAGGAGAGAAGAGGGAGGGAGAGTACACAGAAGGAGAGAAGGAGAGAGAGAAGCGGCACATTGCAAGGCTTGCATTGCCTGGCTTTGCAAACATTATGCCATAATTTTTGACGGGCAAGTGGCTAGTTATTTATATAATGCTTGCACTTTATTGTGTTAGATTAATCAAGATAGCAAACGTTCTGCTAATACTTCTTAATATAGTAGTAACAATATAGTGGGGTTCAATTTCCAGTCTGAGGGCATAAGCAGAAAACCATTTTTAGGATTAGAAAAACTAATATTTTTTAAGTAGATAGAACAGGTTAGATGGGCCTTGTAATTATTGGTGCTTCAGCATATTCACTAATCTATATTAAACATTACCTACCACAAGCTATTGGTCTGTTTCTGACTTTGACAGTGTTGCCATTATAATGATGATGAAGTGCATATTCCCATAATTATAAATAGTAGTGTACCTCAATACTTATCTTGTATTATAATACAAATTACCAATAAATAATATTACAAGCAGAGGGGTAAAAGCAAATTTCACCACAGATAGAACACCAGTTAATTTCTACAGTTCACAGTGTAGGACTAAGAAATGTGGTGAGTTACAGAATATTTTGCTTCTCTCTTCACAATATAATAAGAAAACTTCAGTGACTACTGTGAAGGTCACTGAATAATGAAACATAGTGAATACCTGCACTTAGGTCTATTTCTGAAAGTAATAACAGAATTGCTAATGCTGAGACTTACCAACTATATTAAAGCAGCATTTTTTCATCTGCCATTTTTTTCCTCGCTAAACCAATTTTGTATTGACGAAAAATCCCAAATATGGCTCAAAATCGCTTGTAATCTCACTCCCAGGCTTCCTGGCTCTCTCCCTGTGCTGTGTGTGTTATTATTTTTGTTAAATTATTTTGTCTGGTTTTTAGAGTTACGCGCAGTTGAGGCACAGCCGCGTGCCTCAACTGCTCGCAGCTCATAGTCGCGTGAAAGTGCAGTGCAATGCAGTGCAATGAGCGCATTTGGTGCTCATTGCAGCCTAAGTCCAGCATGCCTCAACTGCTCACCTTGCTTTGTGAGGCTTGCAGTGCAATGAGCGCCTTTGGCGCTCATTGCAGCCTAAGTGCCGCGCGGTCGACGGCTCGCCTCACGATACTCGCAAGTGCATTATCAACATTGTAAGCGTTCTCAACAGTCGCAAAGATCCACAACTATATATGTGATTATGTATATGCTCCTAATCATAAACTAATAACTAATTGTGCACAATACATTTGTTATGTTTAGTTGGGCATACACACTTTTCTCTGATACAGCCTCTAAGATTGTATGATGACATTGAAACATAGATTTGATGGCAGATCTTAAAATCTGATCCTGACAAAATACAGAATTAGGGCTCAAGTTAGACAAACATGATAGTATTGAGCTTGTGTGAAGAAGAGAGCCAGTTTATATATCTACAGACACAATTTGCAGTTGTGATTGCCCTCTTCTGAGCATGTGCTTGGGAAGGGATTAGTTGTCGGGTACTAAAAGATCCAAAAATCTAACAAATTACCCTTCATTCTCCCCACCTATCACTTTGTTTATTAATAGAAAAGCACACTCCCTCAAGCTCCAATCTATCAGAAAGTGCTGTAGACAGGCATACAGTGCCTTGCAAAAGTATTCACCCGCTTGGCTTTTTACCTATTTTGCTACATTACATCCTTAAGTTCAATGTTTTGTTAATCTGAATTTTATGTGATGGATCAGAACACAATAGTCTTAAGTTGGTGAAGTGAAATGAGAAAAATATATACATAAAACGCTCTGGTGGAACCAATTATCTTCAGAAGTCACATAATTAGTGAAATGATGTCCACCTGTGTGCAATATAAGTGTCACATGATCTGTCATTACATATACACACCTTTTTTGAAAGGCCCCAGAGGCTGCAACACCTAAGCAAGAGGCACCACTAACCAAAAACTGCCATGAAAACCAAGGAACTCTCCAAACAAGTAAGGGACAATGTTGTTGAGAAGTACAAGTCAGAGTTAGGTTATAAAAAATATCCATATCTTTGATGATCCCCAATAGCACCATCAAATCTATCATAACCAAATGGAATGAACATGGCACAACAGCAAACCTGCCAAGAGACTGCCGCCCACCAAAACTCCCGAACCGGGCAAGGAGGGCATTAATCAGAGAGGCAGCACAGAGACCTAAGGTAAGCCTGAAGGAGCTGCAGAGTTCCACAGCAGAGACTGGAGTATTTGTACATAGGACGACAATAAACCATATGCTCCCTAGAGTTAAGCTTGATGGCAGAGTGGCCAGAAGAAAACCATTACTTTCAGCAAAAAACAAAATGGCACGTTTTGAGTTTGCAAAAAGGCATGTGGGAGACTCCCAAAATGTATGGAGGAAGGTGCTCTGGTCTGAGGAGACTAAAATTGAACTTTACGGCTATCAAAGAAAACGCTATGTCTGACACAAAACCAAAACATCACATCCCCCATAGAACACCATCCCCACAGTGAAACATGGTGGTGGCAGCATCATGCTGTGGGGATGTTTTCAGCAGCCGGGACTGGGAAACTGGTCAGAGTTGAGGGAAAGATGGATGGTGCTAAATACAGGGATATTCTTGAGCAAAACCTGTACCACTGTGCGTGATTTGAGGCTAGGACGGAGGTTCACCTTCCAGCAGGACAATGACCCCAAACACACTGCTAAAGCAACACTTGAGTGGTTTAAGGGGAAACATGTAAATGTGTTGGAAAGCCCAGACCTCAATCCAATAGAAAATCTGTGGTCAGACTTAAAGATTGCTGTTCACAAGCGCAAACCATCCAATTTTAAGGAACTGATGCAGTTTTGCATGGAGGCATGGGCAAAAATCCCAGTGGTAAGATGTGGCAAGCTCATAGAGACTTATCCAAAGCAACTTGGAGCTGTGATTGCCGCAAAAGGTGGCTCTACAAAGTATTGACTTTAGGGGGTAAATAGTTATGCATATTGACTTTTTCTGGTATTTTATATTAGCTGTTTGCTTCACCATAAAAAAAAAAAACATCTTCAAAGTTGTGGGCATGTTCTGTAAATTAAATGATGCAAATCCTCAAACAATCCATGTTAATTCCAGGTTGTGAGGCAACAAAACACGAAAAATGTCAAGGGGGTGAATACGTTTGCAAGGCACTGTAATGGAATATTCTATACTCAAGCAAAGTCTACTAAAAAATAAGCTTTTTCGTAAAACTATATATATGCTCCTTGCTTACTCAAATTATAACATTGTTAGTTTGTCACATATCTCATTCCTAAACTACAGTAAGAAACAGAAAGTATACCGATCTACAGTGATTCCAAAATGTAATTCTGTTTTTCTTATAATTTCTTATAATTCCCAGAACTTTGTTCTTTTTATAATTTATGCTGTTTATATTTTCTATTAATATCCATTACTTCTAGTATTTTTGACATCACTCAGCCAAACTGGCCTGCCCACCCACTTTAAAAGATTTGGCACAGTACTCTGTGCCTCTATGTTTATAGTGATACTTAAATCCTTTAACTTTGAGCTTTTGGATTTATATTAGATAGATCATGAATGTATAAATGAGCAATAAAGTATTAAAAGAAAAGTCACTGGCCTAATTTAATTTACAGATTTTCTTTTAGGGAAAATCCATATGGAACAGAAAAAAGGATGCCATATTATTTTTCTACAACCTTATCTTATCTACCTCTACAACCAAATCCCATATGATAAGATTAATATGGTAGTCTTATAACAAGACTACAAATGTTTATTTACAAGAGCACAACCCCTAATATTGTAAATTGCAGTTTGAGGATTCGTGCACATAGCAGTGAAATTCCTAAGTGTGTCATCCAAAAATGTTTTTTTTTTTGTGTGTGAGCGTAGCTCAGTCGTGTCCGATCTCTGTGACCTCATGGACCGCAACACACCATGCTGATCCACGAGGTATTCATGGCAGAGATACTGGAGTGGGTTGCCAGTTTGTTCTCCAGTGGCCCACAGCATATAGTTCTTGGTATTTCTAAGTGGTCTCCCATCCAAGTACTGACCAGGCACAACTCTGCATGGCGTCAGGGTGATGTGACCTGACTGGAATCAAACCCAGGTTGCAGTGGTAAAATCATAGAATCCTAACCACTGGACCACCAGGGAACCCTTTGTCCAAAAGGTACAGAAGTGTTAATACTCAATACTGACACAGTTGACATCGGTTTTATAATTCAGTATAGATGTGTTTGAAGTGTGGGCTATGCTGTTCTGATTTCAAAGTTTTAAAATATGATTGAAAATCCAATTTTTGCCTTATTGCCTCCCAGGATTAATTTCCTGTTTGTGACCGGGATCTAACTGCTTTCTGCCCCTCTGCGAACCGGACTTGGACTGGGTTCATCATACACTCTTACTACTTTTGCCTAACTATTGCTACACATATATATTGAAAATATGCATCTTATATAATATTCATATGGTATTCAGTATGCACAGTTATTTACATTTAAGACCAGATAAATAGAAATGATTGTGAAAGTTGGTGTTGTGTATTACAATCTAGAAATATTAGTGCAAAGCTTAGATAAAATGCAGTTGGAAGAACTGCCATGTCTGAGCCCAGGAATGGTGTGGTGTAATCAAAGGCAGGATATGATTGTGTGAATACTTAGCTTTCAAAGAAGAGGAACAACCAGTCCATCTTGTTTACTTATTAGAACTATTTAAAAAGATAGCACATAATGCACATCCCAGACATTCAGTGATTCCACCACTCCATCATATGTACATAGGAGATACAGATCAAGGGGACATACTATTTGTAAACTAATGCATTGGTTACATAGTGTTTTCTATTATACTGTTATGGACAGTATATTGCCAAAATACCGTGGTACCCCGGCACTCATCTATCTCAAAACTCATTCAATATGGTGTTTAACACATTTTAACAAGGAAAGAATACCCCAGCGCCCATTGTTTACTTGGTACCCGTCATGCTTGATGAAATCTGTAAGAGTCAATTTACATGACACCTTTGGTACTTCATTTGCCACTCGACAGACCTTCTAGAACCAATTAACAACCAAGGTACCACTGTAATTGTATTACTACTATTATTAGAATTTATTTATAATACATCAACAAGTTTGTTGATGTTCTCAAAGGGCCTTGGAATCTACAGTGTTAAAAGAAGTGGCTTGAAAGAATTTACAACCAGCGGCCATCAGCCAGTATTTTCAATTACACCATCTTCCAAAAACAAATTATGACACTGCTCATATAGAGTATTTGCCAAAAAAGGGGCTTTTATTTCTTATGACAGGCAATCATTCCCTCTTTTTATTTCAGCTTTTGGGCAGCAATCCATTAAAATAATAGAGGATTGGAACTGAAACTGCAGAGACTTATGGTGCATGAAGACTTTTATTCATACACACATTCATCCTGCAGTAAATAATCACAAGTGCTTTTTAAGCGGTTCAGGATGAGAATCTCCTATGTCTGTGTACACCTTTAACAGCTCTGAGCTCTGTATGTAAATGAATTATGCAGACTAAAATTTCAGTGCCTGAAGCTGCTAAAACAGAGGAACCTCTCTGTCTTCTTCAGAGGCAAGCGGCGATCAGCAAAGCAGAAAGTAGAATATGATTTGAAGTCACTTAATGCAAAATTCACCACATGACTACTAATGAACTTTACTTATCGGGAGGAGGAAGCTGGAGGCTTGTGCCATTTGAAGGAGCTTTAAACAACGTCTCCTACATAAGATACTTTGCACATTTTGGAAAATCACTTGACCTATTTTGGCCTATCGATAATTTAGTAGATTGGTTTGAACATGGTCGGTGTGTTAGTGGAGCTTTACTCATTTTTTTGACGGTAACATATTTTGGCATGTGTGATGATGAAGGTCTAGAGGGCTTGGTAATTATCAGACAATCCATTTACTGTACCTTAAATAGAATTCTGCTCAACGGTGATGGAATTTAGACTAAGAAATGCTAATATATGTATGGATTAGTTGCAAAAAAATAGGATAATTACATGAAAGATAGAGAGAAAGAAGAAGGGAGTAGGAGAGGGGAGAGTAGAGAGAGAGAGAAAGAAAGAAAGAGAGAGAGAGTCAAAGAACAAACCGAGGGACCTGAAGAACTTCAAACAGAGGGACCTGAAGTACTTCTGTTAAATACAACATACACCGAAAATAATCCAAATAAAACTGAAGTACTAATTCCTAGAAAAGGTGTAAAGGGCTTACAACGTAATTTAATAGACACATAGAATTGTCTTCATAAAAGTCATTATCAACTTATAAAAACCTTTATTCACTAGCGTCTGCATTTTAAATATGACAATATCAAAAGTTATAATATATAATTGTAGTAAAAATTTAAATATACTGTATGACTAATGTAGATACATGTTCTTTGCTGAAAAAAACTAAAAATGTGCTATAAACTAATATGCAAATAGATCTCCCTCAAGCACATGTTCTCTGCCTCTGCCACCCCTTCTGTGTGTGCCTTCAATCTTCCCCTGCATCAGCATCTCAAGGGAATCATGTTTTCTAATGGTATGGCCAAAATATTTGAGCTTTGGCCTCATCATCAAACCTTCCAATGAACAGTTTGTCTAAAATCTCTGTAGTATTGATTTATTGGATCTTCTTGCAGTCCAAGGCACTCTAAGCAATCTTCTCCAACACCACATTTCAAAGGTGTCAATTCTATGGAGCTCATCCTTCGTTATGGCCCAGCTCTCATATCCATATGTTGCTACTGGGAATATAATAGTTGTAATTATGTGGACCTTTTATGATAATACAATATCTTTACTTCCTAGTAGCTTGTCCAGAGCTGCCATAGTTTTCCACCTTAAGCAAACATCTTTAAATTGCATGGGTGCAGTCACCATCAGCAAATCTTTGAACCTAGCAAAATAAAATCTGTCACTGCCTCCACTTCTTTCACATCTATTTGCCAGGAACTAAGATTGCTGTTTGCCATGATCTTTTACTTTTTAACCAGTGAGCTGCAGGTCATGTTTTGCACTTTATATTTTACCCTCATCAATAGGCCCTCACTTTCAGACAGAGTAGTATCATCCATGTATCTGAGGTACATATTTCTGCTTTGGACTCGTCCAGCCTGGCCTTAGGCATGATGCATTCTGCGTATACGTTGAATAAATAAAGTGACAATATACAAACTTCCTACACTCCTTTCCTTATCTTGAACCATCCCATGCTCAGTTCTGACTGTGGTTTCTTGCTCCACATACAGATTCCTTAGGATGTGATTGTCTAGTACCACCATAGTGTGTGTTTGTGGTTAGATTTATTATCAGCTGTTTGGACACCTCCTGTGCATTGATCCTACTGTCTCACCAGGCCATTAACAAGCAATCTGTCCTCCTTTAGTGTCTAATATCTTTATCCTTCTTAGATTCTAAGCAGGGCCCTCAGTACCTTCTGTACCAGTTTGTCTACATTTGTCATATTGCCTTATTTATCCATTTTATCCCCTGCATTTAGCGCT